>OX422217.1:112311825-112911825 GCA_949130495.1 Sambucus nigra
AGCTTTCAAGACCATCTTCAACAACTCCAACTAGAGAATTCTATTTGATCCAAAAGGTATAAACGACACACTTTAGGACACTTGCACCCATATTGCATATAATGTGTCATACTAATTTTCTGTAATTTTTGGAAATTTTTAAAGATTTTTAAAATAAATTTTGAAAACAATTGGACTTAAAAATTATTTCCATATAAAAGCTTTTGTGCCAAAGTGAAACCTTTTAAAATTATTTGGGGGAAAAGCTGAATTTTTGAAAAATTGGAACGACCGTTTACACGCATTTATTTCCCTAATTTGCTTTTGACACCGCTCTTACACGCGCTATGCTCTCATTGGTTGGTTTTGTGTTTTTTAACTCTCACATATTCGTTACACATTTTAAGCCGTAGATTGAAAACTATCAATGTTCATAATTCCATCCTCGATGTGTAGCCTATTTTAACTAGCAAATTGTGTTGACTGGTAACAGATGTTAAACAGTTAAGCTTAATTGGGATGCATGATTTTGAACCGTTAGATTTAGATTAACCGGGTAAACTCAATCCCACTCGTCCATTCCCAACCAAGGCTCCAAAATTTCCCAGCCTCACTATAAATTGAGACTTCGTCTTTTTATTTCCAAAATTTGGCCGATCTAAGAGAGAGAACACACACACACACACACACACACATATATATATATATATATATATATATATATATATATATATATATATATATATATAGAGAGAGAGAGAGAGAGAGAGAGAAAGAAATGAGATCCTAGAGAGAAAACTTTTGAGAGAAAAAAAGAGAAAATTTTCAAAGAAAATTGGGAAAATGTTTTGGAACAAACATAAGAGGATTAGGTTTTAAAAGAAAAGAATGATCTCCCTTATTGTTTTCAAAAACTCTTCTCAAGAAAGCCTAGATTTTCTATTTTCAAACATTAGGGTTTCTTGAGTTTTTAGAGATGAGTTTTGAGTGGTTTTCTTGTGATTTTTATCTCAAAATTCCTCTGAAAGCTTGTCTCTCTTGATAACAAGTTAAGTCATAGTTGGACAAACCCTGGAACATAGTATGGAGGGATTAAGACGACTTTCTTAAATAGACTTTAATAAGGCTTTATGCAACAACCCTTACACTATACATACCTTCAATAAAGAGTATGGCATTGCATTCATGCACTCGTTCTCTTTTTTTGGCTTTCCTCCACCCTCTGTCTTGCGTTCGTTACTTCAGTCTGTCTTTCAGTATACTGGCCATTTTCTTCTGAATGACTGTCTGCCATCTTCCTTGTCGCCATCCTTTAGCTCGGCTCCTGCCTTTCTTATTCTCTGAATGCTTTGGACGACGCTATCGGGGCCTTAGCTACTCGCTTTTGAACGATCTTCCATCGCCTTTTGAGTGACCTTCACACTATTAGAGGCTTGATTTTTCATAATAAAATCAAGGATCAAACTCTGTGATACATATCTCACACTTTAGGTTGTTAAGTCTATATCTACACGATTTTCCTATTTATTTTGTTGTAGAGATAATCTTCTCTCGTGGATCCTTGAAAATATTGGAAAAATCTTCTATATCCACTCTCTTTCAATTTTAAACAACGAAAATTAGAAGATATAGTATTTGCATGTTTTAAATCTGACTTCTAAAATTGATTTTACGATTTGTGAAATCCTGATGTATATAAATAAATTTTAGATCTCTATTTTTTCAAGATCTAAGTCGTATCTAAAGATTCTAAAAACGTTTCTGATTTTTGATGTTTTGAGACAGAGCATATAGTTTCTTTTGGTAATTTGTAGGAAACGTTTGTAATAATAAGTGTGAGTATGTTATGCATCATCATTTATATTTTTAGACACGCACCTTAACACATTTCACACACTACACCATAGTAAAGTGTGGTGTTTGATTTAGAGACTCGTTTGACTGAATCGACGTAAAGAAATAATGAGGAGTTCCAATTACTAAGGAGATAATAATTAAAGAATACCTAAGGAGGTGTAGCTCTGGTATATAGGTATATTTCTTTTCTTTCATTTGATCATGTGACTGTTGTTGTGACTTGTAACCTTGCTTCATTTTAGTGTATTTTTATTTGGTTTGTGGCGAGGTCACTGTGGATGTTTCCCCTAATTTGGGATTTTACCATGTAAAAATTTCGTGGGTACTTTTCGTGATCGCTTTTAATTCTTGTGTGTGATCATCGATCTTAAGAGGATTAATAAGGTTTTTACAAAACTTACCTATTACCAAGAATCTTAAATTGTTCACTAGTTATAACATTTTACACATCTTGTGTTTATAAAACAAAATGAGTTTCCCCAAGAGTTTATTTCGAAAAACTCAAATCTAATCTTTAACTTAGGTTAAAATCTTGGTTGAGTCATTTCAAGTGGTATCTGAGCGGGTTTAAATTTTTTATGATCCTAAAATTGCTTTCATAACTTTTTACAAATATGGATAAAAAATTTAAGAAGCTTGGTAACCTTTTAAAGACCACCCCTATTTGAAGGACTAAATTTCCCTTACTAGAAGGTGAGGATGATTGCGTTCATTCAAGGAACCCTAGGTGATGAAGTCTGGAAAACTATCGAAAATGGTTAAACTCGCCCTACTAAACCTTTGACAGAGGGTAGCACTCTAGAGGTTAAGAAAAATCTCAATGAGTTTACTAAGGAAGAAAAACAAATGTCTCTGAGTAATAATAAGGGAAAAAACTACATCTTTGTATTTATGAATGAACATAAATTTAAGATGATATTTTGTAACACCTCGTAATTTTTGGGTTATTATTTTTATTTAATTAATTAAGTAATTAGTAATTCACTTGTGTTGTAAATTAATGAGAATTAATTAATGGAAATAGTTAAAAGTGACTATATTTAAATAAGTTAACGGGTGAGAGTTAATTTTAGAAATTTATTTCGGATGGCGATATTAAGTGCGCGGTTGAGTCCGGTAGGGTTGAATTAGTCCAAGATGAGTGGTTACATGCATATAATGGGTATTGGGGCCTAATTACACATACGTGAGTTCCATATAGAGAGTATGGACCCCTTTTATTAAGGCCCAAAATGTGAATAGGGTTTTTAACCCCAAATGTGTAAAGGCTAGGCAACATCAAATCACATTAGAAGACTAAATAGGGAAAAAGCTAAGGGAGAGCCAAAGAGAAGAAGAACTTGGGGATCTTGGAGAGATTGCTTTAATTCCAATTCAACACCTTCATTCAAGCCTTGGATCTTCATTTTTTAGGCAAGTGGTTTAAATTGTGATTATTAAATTGCATCTACATTTTCATATTAAAAGAGGTGGAATCCAATTGAATTTTAGGGTTTGTTCTTGAGTAAATTGGGGGTTTCCTTTTAATGAGGCTTATAAATCTGTAGGGATTTTGAGAATTGATGAAATTGATTAATGAATTGATGAAATTGTTAGGGCAAGATTTGTGATAACAAAAGAATGGATTTAGGATAAATCTTGAAAACTTTTTATGAAGAAATCTGCACAAAATTGACATATTTACTGCTCTAATGGCTATTATGTTCGCGTTACCCTGTAGAAAATGGCATTTTCTTACTTTTGTTCTCTAATACGGTTTCTCCAAAACGGATCCAAAATTCCCCAAAACGGCATTTTAAAAATCTGGGCAGACCCTTAGGGCAAATTTTAAGAAATATATTTTATTTGTGATTTCGTTTGAGATTGCCTAGATTGATAGGTGTGACTAATTACCCTTGGATTAATTAGAGGATTAATTAAATTGAAGAGGTAGGCTTATGATTTAGCATATTGTAATCTCGTTGTTTAAGTGATTAGACTTAAATGCATGAAATTGAAGATGTATGTTCATGATTTAGCATATTGTCATCTTGTTGTTTAAGTGATTAAACTTGATTGCATGAAATTAAAGGGTGGATTGAAACTATTGAATTTCGGACCGAGAGATAGAGAGTCCGGGTATACTTGAAAGGGTTACGCCTAAATAATGAAATATTAATTAGTGCATAATTAATTGGAATAAAGTCAAACCGTAGACTTATATGTTTTAGGCTTGTGTATGGGCATAGTACACCGGTAGCCTGGATTTCTAAATATATACGGTGATGTGTAGTATATATATGATTTATAAATATCGGTGTGGCTAATATTTATAGGAAAGAATACCCACCCTGGTGCTATCAGGGGAGGTTGCACGATGTGGGTGAATCCCCTGGCTTGAGGAGCAGGGCGAGTATAGTCCCCAGGTCATAGGATTCGGGTTCAGGAATGAAACGCTTTGAGTATGATTCGGTCTCATTACCGTGAGAAACTATGGCTGCCTTCACAGCGTTTATACATTTTTCTAAAACGGGGAGTTAACCGTATCAGGGTTTCGGGTGGATGAGTATACCTGATTATGATGGCATCTAAAGGATACCCGATGAGTGCCTACTCGGGGGATAGTATATATCTACGACATGTATATGTTAATGTTGAGTTATGATACGTGTATATAGTGAAGAATTATATACGGGAATTTATATACGTACATGGTATGAAATGTATAAATAATATAACTTGTGAAATGGTTATATGGTATCAAGTTGGATATGGATATAAATAAGTTAGTGTGAAATATAACTTATAACTCGTATACATGATGTGGATTGTATAAGGTATATAACTCATGAGAATGTTATACGGCATTAAATAGGAAGTGATTTAAATAAGCTAATGTGATTAATAAACCAAAAAACGTGTACGATACTCACTTGAGATGGGATAGTGGGAAATTGTGAGATATATGAGACAAGACTAGTTACGGAGGGTGACGCGACCCCAAATGTGTCTAGTGTGCGTGCTATTTAGGCTCAAGTGCAAGCCTGTCGCTCAAGTAATAATTTGATAAGTCGGGTATCGATCCTCAGGGAAATAGGACGAATGGAGTCGTAATGACGTTGGAAAGATGAAAGCAACCTAACTTTGACTCTAAAAAGAACGAAAAGGTGATTTGAATTGTGAAACAACTACAGCTAGATGCAATTTTGAAAATGATTAATTAATGAAATCAGGAATAAAAGAATTGCAATTACTCTAAATTAACTAAAAGACTGATGATGATTCAACTCAAACTTTAACTAAAAGATGAGAAAGATGGGTCGAGTTACAATCCCCACACCCTAGTAAATCACTCCGTATGATACTAGATTCAGAATTAAAGCTTTAAATGAATCCGACTTTTTAATACTCCTAAGTATTAACTATATGAGGGATCGTAGCCCGCACAGTATGTAAGCAAAGGTTGAATTAAAATTCGGTCTTTATTTCTCCAAAGTATTACACAAATGAGGGATCTTAACCCGCACAGTGTGTAAGAAAAGGATGAATTAAAGTAGTATCATATGAACTACGATACAATTCATCTAAGGTTTTAATTCCAACTTCTATTTCCACCATCATGAATTACAACGGGTGGGATTCATGCACCCCAACACTTGAAAACTTAGTCGGACATATTAAAACTAAAAGAAAACACGTTTTTAATGAAAGATAACATTTTTACTAATGAATGAAGAAGAAGAAGAAGAAGAAGAAGAAGAAGAAGAAGAAGAAGAAGAAGAAGAAGAAGAAGAAGAAGAAGAAGAAGAAGAAGAAGAAGAAGAAGAAGAAGAAGAAGAAGAAGAATGAAAATACTATTAGAGAAGTAACTACTTCAATAACGAAAGCAAGAATTAGAATGGTATTACTTGAATTGCAAAACTGGAATCAAAACTAGAGCTTCTTTGTTGTTGTCTTCTCTAAACTAATTAAAATGCTTCCCTAACGAATTAGAAGCCTCCTCAATGTCTGGGAGGTGTTTGAAATATATATTCTACGATCTCTAAGAGTTTCAATCATGCAAGACTCTAATTTTATAAGGGGATAAGTTCAAATTTTTTATACCCGAACCGATCCTGTTAAGGGGGTTCGATTCTGCTCCATCTTTGACAGAAGTTTTTCTTTGAACCGGTTCGGTTCATTTTTCCTTCTCTTCGGTTCAGTTCCATCTCTTCGTTCTTTACAGGAAGTTTCCCTGGATAGGATTGGTTCGTTTTCCAACCCATTCGGTTCGGTTCCATCTTTTAAGGAACTTTTCCTCCTTGTATTTTTTGAAGATTTATAACTTTTGGTCTGAAGCTCGGATTAGGATGCCGATCCTTCCTAAGCACTGAATACCTGCAAAATAGATAGGAAATACACGAAATTCGGCGTACTAATTAGAAAATGTCAATAGCAGTGATATGAGAAAAATCCTCTCGAATTACACTTTGCGGAGCGATAAAAATCTCTAAATTAAGGGGATAAATGGGAAGAATTTATGCCTAATCAAACCCCCCTAACTTAGAACTTTGATCATCACGATCAATGTAAAAGAATCAAGGCATGCTCCAACTTTAAACTGGGATAGAATACCTCTTTTGCGGGAGAACGATTGCATTTAGCATATGCAACAAGCCTTTAACCCTTATGTTACCCTAGTAGGATGAGTTTTGTCTCGTGAGGGTTTGCAGCGAATATACCCACAAAATTCGACTCAAATAAAACTTCAAAATACGCAAAAATTGTATAATTCAAACTTTTCCAGAAAATAGTTATCATTAATTCATGTTCAAGAGTCTTAAATCATAGTGCGTGTGTGCGAAGCTAGAAATTTAACCGTGGATTTCCAACGATTGACCAATCCGTTACTTATTCGAAAATTCTTTTTGATTTCAAAATCTCACGGGATGCTCTTACAAATGAATCACTCGGAATGTGGCTATGTTCTCTCGGTGTGTGTGATTTGTAGGAGTAAATGTATTGGAACTAAGTTCACGCACACAAATAGAAAGGCAAAAATTTTATGGTAATTGGATCTCATCATAAGGTTACGGATTAAGAAAATGGGAACATTGCCTCTAATTTGTATCTTTGATCTCTTTTATTATCTTTTTGTGTTTTTGCTCCCCACGTGGTAACCAATTTCGCAATTTGGACTCAGTTAGGACTTTCTTGGGTTTAAAGTGTAATGGGTACAAGGAAATAGGTTTGGGAAATTTAGAATCGGAAACTATTCTTAAGATGTCCATTAGTGCTTTTCCGGGCTTTTGCTCATCTTTTTTTATTTTTCTATTTTTTTCTATTTTACGGTTTCCTTTTCTTGCTATTTTCGTTGAGCATTTCTATTCTGTAGCCCCTTTTTATGCACTTTCCGGGTTTAGTTTATAGGCTTTATCACTTTTCACAATTCCGGGCCAATTGGGGTTTTTTGGGTTGTCAAATGAGAGGGAAAAATTTATTCGGCTCAATTTTGGGTTGCAAAAAGGGATGAATATTTTTCACGACTTTTTCTGGCCAATTTTTTTGGGTGACAAAAGAGGGCCTACTTCATTGTCCGAAATACTAATTGCGTTACCATATGCGTCTCGAGATTAATTTAGTTTAAAGATCCATTTGGCATGTTTTTCAAGGCAATATCACACACATTTTTCATAACCGATCAAAGTGAAAGAATTGAGATCCACGACGACTTATTAGAGCGCTGAAACGAACATTGAGTTAACAATTAACTTGGATTGATTTAAAACTCACAATAGGGAAAGGTTCGAATCTCACCGGGTTTGTTAATCTCCACATTTATTCGCTAAGTCATCTATATTCGCTCAATTTCCGTTTTTGGCCAATTTCGACTTTGTGTATTATGTTTTTACAATTTGAGACTTTAAACCAAATTTTAGTGATATTTTTGAAACTTTTGAATTCCAATTTTTATTTATTTTGAAGAAAAATGTTTTTGGATTTTTCAAAATTTCATGATTTTTTTGAAATTTCTAGGCATTTTTGAAAATTTGTGAAGTTTTAGAAAGACGCACTTGTGACCCCCCTAACTTAGACTTTTGCATTGTCCTTAAGCAAAAAGGACTAAAATCTAACTCAAAGCGAATGAAAAGCTCGAATAAATAAAACGAACAAATGAAATAGAAATGCATATATTTATAGAGAAAGAGAACATGTGTTATAAGGGAGAGGGGAGAAAACACACAACCAACAAAAACAAACAGTAATAGCAGACATGGGCTTCACTGGGGAGGTGGATTGGAGGGTCCGGGTGCGCTAGGATCATACGGATCATAGAAGAAGGTTGGAGGGGGTCCACCGAAGTTGAGTTCGCACAAGTGGGTTTGGAGACGATGCATCATGCTCGTATCCCTTCAGTAGGCCTCTTGACCCCTATCGTATTGTGTGAGGAAACCGTTGAAGTCATCGTATTCTTCTTCATCTGCCCCACCCATCACGACATCCTTAGCCTCGTGCTCTTCACCATGGATCGCCTCATCTTCATCGACATCAACCACCTCCCGGGCTGCTCGAATGACTGCCCTTTGTTGGGCGCTCCTAGTGAGTGACACTCTCCCAATGGGCACCAGGAGGCGCAAAAAGGCTCGAGGTGGCTGGATACCAGCATCGGCAAGAAGGGAGGTTATGAGACGTGCATGTGGGAGGGGCACCGCACCTTTTTTCTCCAAGGCCGCATAGAAAATATCGGTGTAAAGAATGCGGGTAAGATTGATAGTGAAGTAGGGATCAAAAAGGTGGTAGACGAGGGTAGCTTGGCGAAGGCGCATCGCTGAGTCGTTTGTGGTTTGAAGGAAGTTGGCACAAACAATACGGAATGTAATGCGCGCCTTATCATTTAGGCATCCCACGGGAAGGTGACCCTTTCCCAAATCTCGTTGGGTGCGAGACGATCGATACATTGTTGTTTCGAGATGGTGGGGGCATTGACGGGGTAGTCATAGATGTCCGGGTGTGGGACTCCCTTGGTAGTAATTTTGCAGGACAGGATGGCCAAGGAGAAAGGGATGGGGCGGCCGTCGACAAAAGCTTAGCCCTCAAACTTGCCCGTGCAGACGAGAGAGCCATAAAAAGAGCGGACCTCGTCGGCCCACACGACATGGTGTGGTTCGACGAGGTATTGTGTCCACCCCCTCCGATTGAAAAGAGTGGTGACCGAGCGGGGTAGCTCATCCCAGTTGACGACGCGCTCGATGTGAAGCTGGCGGGAGAGGCTGAAAAAAAATTCGCACCATATGCACTCCATGTGAGAGCGGCATTCCTCGTTACCATTCGGAAGGACCTCGGTAGACATGTATTTCGGGGGAAGAGCGAGATTTTCCATGGAAATATCAGGGAGTTGTTGAAATGGTAGAGATAGGTTTTAGATAGGGAATATGTGATGGAGGTGTGGAGAAATGGTAGGGTATAGGTGGGATTTATAGGTGGTAGGGAGGGCTGGGGGAAGAATTTGGAGGGAAAGTGGGGAGGGATGTTTGGAGGGAAAGTGGGGAGGGAAAGGAGGGGAATGGAGGGATTGGGGGAAGGGGCCACCTGCAGAATTCGAACCGGTATGTTCAGGGGAGAATCGATCCGGTTCTGGTATTTTTTTATTTTGCGATTTATCATAACCGAACCGATCCAGTTAAGGGAGTTCGATTCGGTTCGCCTTAGGCAGAACTCTCTCCCTTCAGTTTGATGAAAATAGAATATCGCACCCTCGAATTTTCGTACACTCTCTTACTTATTTGCACATTTGGACTTCCTTGACTCCCTCACAAAGTGCGTGTTTGTGTGCCTATTCCGAACCCTCACCTTTCGTAACCTACCTACGGACTCTAACTACTCTACATATGCACAACTACTATACACAAGAACTCACCCCATACGCGTCGGGGGTGCGATGACCTCTCAGTTTAAGCTCATTCTACCCCGTAAATGGGGTTCGATAACCAAATGGTGTCGATCTCTTCTACGCGCGCCTCAACATATAGCTTTAGGCACTGTCCATTTATTTTGAACGCATTCCCCCCTTTTGGATCTTCCAATTCTACAGCTCCATGGGGGAATACGCTTCTCACAACGAATGGACCAGTCCATCGAGACCGCAATTTACCCAAAAATAAATGAAGTCGGGAGTTATAGAGGAGTACCTTTTGTCCCGGTTGAAACTCCCTTCATCAAATAATCTTATCATGTGCTAGTTTCATCCGGGCTTTTAAGATTTTGTCATTCTCATACGCATCATTGTGTATCTCCTCTAACTCATTTAACTGAAGCTTGCGAGCTTCACCATCTTTGTCCATATCGTAGCTTAATATCTTGATTGCCGAATATGCTTTGTGCTCCAACTCAATGGGAAGATGGCAACGTTTTCCATACACAAAGTGGAATGGGGACATTCCTAGTGGGTTTTTGTATGCGGTATGGTAGGCCCATAGAGAGTCGTTCAATCTAAGGGACCAATCTTTTCGGTTAGGATTGATGGTCTTCTCTAGTATATGCTTGATCTCACGATTTTCCAATTCGGCCTGTCCATTCATTTGTGGGTGATATGTTGTTCCCACCTTGTGAATGACACCATACTTTTTCATGAGTTTTTCAAACGGCTTGTTACAAAAGTGTATGCCGTTATCACTGATTATCGTTTTAGGTGCACCAAAGCGAGAAAGTATGTGTTTGTGTAGGAACTTTATCACCACCTTATTATCATTAGTCTTGGTAGCTATAGCTTCCACCCATTTAGCAACATAGTCTACCGCAACTAGGATGTATAGGTATCCAAAGTACGGGGGAAAAGGGCCCATGAAGTCAATGACCCAGCAATCGAAAATCTCAATGATGAGAATCGGGGTTAATGGCATCATGTCGCGTCGGGTGATCGCCCCCATCTGTTGACACTTCTCGCAAGATTTTCAATAATTGTTAACATCTTGAAACATTGTCGGCCAGTAAAAATCTCATTGGAGAATTTTAGTGGTTGTCTTTTTCACGGAGAAGTGGCCTCCACATGCTTTCGATTGACAGAATTGGATGACTTTTGGGATTTCTTCATCCGATACGCATCGTCGGATGATTTGATCGGCGAAATATTTAAAAAGGAATGGGTCACCATAGAAAAACACGTGCGACCAAGTGATGAACCTCTTCTTATCTTGCGGTTTCCAATCGGGAGGGATGACTCCCGTGATAAGATAGTTCACTATATCCGCAAACCAGGGCAAAGAAGAGGTGGCAAAGAGTTTCTCATCCAAAAAATATTCGTCTATAGGTGTAGGATCACTAGGTACGTCGAACGAAAGCCATGATAAGTGATCGACAACGACATTTTCTACTACTTTTTTGTCTTTAATGGATAGATTAAACTCTTGGAGGAGTAGGATCCACCTTATGAGGCGCGACTTTGTGTCTTTCTTCGTAAGTAGATATTTTAAAGCCACGTGGTCGGTGAAACAAGTGATGGGAGAACCGATAAGATAGGACCAAAATTTTTTAAGCGCAAATACTACCGCTAGCAACTCCTTCTCCATGGTGGAGTAATTGAGTTGTGGTCCGATAAGGGGTCGATTAGCGTAGTAGATGACATGAGCCTTATTGTCTTTTCTTTGGCCTAAAACAGTCCCTATAGCATAATCGCTAGCATCACACATAAGCTCGAATGGTAAGGACCAATTCGGAGCTTGCAAGATGGGAGCGGACACAAGCATGTTTTTCAGTTTTTCAAAAGCGCTTTGGCATGCTTTCGTCCACTCAAATGGGGAGTCCTTCATAAGAATATTGCTTAAGGGTCTAGTGATGGCGCTAAAGTCCTTAGTGAACCTTCGATAAAACCCCGTGTGGCCCAAGAAGGAGCGCACGTCTTTCAGCGATTTAGGTGGGGGTAGGTCAGCTATGACATCTATTTTTGCTCGATCAACCTCTATCCCTTTAGATGACACGATGTGGCCAACAACTATACCCTCGGTTACCATGAAATGGCATTTTTCCCAATTCAGCACTAAGTTCTTTTCCACTCATCGGGATAGTACTTTCTCAAGATTGGCTAAACATAGGTCGAAAGTGGTGCCAAAAACACTAAAGTCGTCCATAAACACCTCTAGCCCTCTCTCAACCATGTCACTGAATAAGCTCAACATGCACTTTTGAAAGGTCGCCGGTGCATTACACGAGCCAAATGGCATATGTTTGTAAGCAAACGTTCCAAAGGGGCAAATGAAGGTTGTTTTCTCTTGATAAAGTATATCTACCTTAATTTGGTTATATCCGGAATAACCATCTAGGAATCAATAATAAGGGTGGCCCGCTACTCTTTCAAGCATTTGATCGATAAATGGCAAGGGGAAATGATCTTTCCTAGTTCTCGCATTGAGTTTTCGGTAATCAATGCAAACACGCCACCCAGTGGCGGTACGTTGGGGAACTAACTCTCCCTTAGAATTTTCAATCACGGCCATGCCCGACTTCTTTGGGACGACTCCAAATGGGGCTCACCCACTTGCTATCCGAGATTAGGTAGATAATCCCGGCATCCAACAGCTTTATAATTTCAGCTCTCACCACATCTTTCATCGTGGGGTTTAGCCGTCTTTGCATTTCTCTCGAGGGCTTAACATCCTCTTCGAGGTGAATTTTGTGGGTGCAAATTAAAGGGCTTATCCCCTTCAAATCAGCTATACACCAACCAAAAGCGCCTTAGTGCTTCCTCAAAATCTTTAATAATTTACCCTCCTGCTCTTTGTCTAAGCTAGAGGAGACAATAACAGGAAATGTCTCACTTTTACCTAGGAACGCATATTTAACATTAGAGGGTAGGTTCTTCAAGTCGATAGTTAGGAATGTGTCGCTAGAGGCCACCATGTGTGCTTCCCTTGGCGATAACTCTTCGAATCGAGAAACCCAATTAACATCTCTCGCATCCTCGTTCGACGCTCTCTCATCGAGTAGGCCTCTCAACTCCACTATCTCCCTCTCAAACTCGGGGTAAGCACCCTCACTCTCATGACTAGAAGCTAGGCAAGCTGCGTCTCAACAGTAGTTTTTTGTAATACCCCGTATTTTTACGCATATTTATTTTTAGGGAAAATGGGGATTAATTAATTAATGGGAGAAAATTTTAAATTATAATTAATCCAATTTTATGATAATAATCTCTAACGTGATGAGAGTTAGTAGTTATTAAAATAATATTTTGTCCGGTAATGAGATACACGACAGTTATATAATAAATATTTGGGACGCGTAAGAGTTGCGTCACTAGTAGTTATTTGGGGGTCAAAAAGGTAAATTATTTATGTATTACTCGAATGACTATTTTGAGTGCGCCAGAGTGTCCGTAAGGGTCGAAATAGTCAGAAAATACTACTCTGGTATTTAAATTGAAGTCCGGGACATTTTAGCCCAAAACAACACCCCAGAGGGGTATTTTGGTCTTTTAGAATTTTTGGGTAATTATATGGACACAAATTGGGTTTAATTAAAAGCATTTAGGGTTAGTGGCCAGTTAGTTTCGACCTACGTAAGATAGAGAGGCAAAGAGAGAGAGAACCAAAGAAGAAGAAGAAGAAGAAGAAGAAGACTCCATTAGAGCCCTAAGCCAAGAACTCAAGCTTTCACACCAAAAAGTACACCAACGCGTAGATTGGGTCAAGAGGATTGTTCCCATACCATTTTCAACCGCAAATCAGAAGTTCCTTTTTAAGGCAAGTGATTATCTTGCTCTCTCTCTTAGCAATTATTACTCTTGTTAACATATGTAGAGGTTTTAGAACAACTAATACCAAATTGGGATTACATGTAGAGGATTTTTCCCCTTAATAGGAATGTGAAATTTGGTGAATTAGATGTTAAGCATGAAATAAAAATGGAGTTTTTTATAGATTAATAATTATGGGTTTATGTTAATACGATTTATGAGAAAATTTAGGAATTGGTTGAAATTAATGATGATTAGAAGGATTTGATCCCTAAAATATGCTAAGAAGTGTTCTAGGGTGACTTAGAGTAGTTTGGAAATGTTGTACTTAGGTTGGAATGAGTTTAGGTTAAGATTGAATAGGAGAAAATTTGGAAAAACAAACTTTGAAGATGAATTGGGCAACTTCAGAAATTTCGTTAGAAGTCCAGCCTAGGTCGTTCAACGACCTTGTTCGAACGAGACTTCTAACGAGATTCCAGTGTCCCTTTTAACGAGATTGGTAGTTCGTTCGAAGTGAGGGGGGACTTCGTTCGAATGACCATCGTTCAAACGAGATTTTTGGGTCTTCTAACGAGATTCCAGAATGACTCTTAAGGCCCGATTTTTGTTTCGAACTTTTCGTAGGCATGTTTAAGCGAGTGTTAGACCTATATGAATGTCGAGTGACTTAAAGCTTATAATTATTAGTAAGCGAAGAATATGGCGACCCTCGGAAGATATGAAAATTTATAGAATTAGAGAGATGCGAAAATACAAGGGAGAATACATAC
The DNA here is from genome assembly GCA_949130495.1 of Sambucus nigra. Classification (NCBI taxonomy): domain Eukaryota; kingdom Viridiplantae; phylum Streptophyta; class Magnoliopsida; order Dipsacales; family Adoxaceae; genus Sambucus; species Sambucus nigra. The sequence continues at coordinate 112,326,121 of OX422217.1, forward strand.
GAATAAGGTACTGGGTATATTAGGGGATATATTATACATACCGCGAATACTAGGCTGTGGGAAGGCCAATGAATTTATATAAGTTGTGTGTATGCTTATTGCTCAAAAATATTATGTGTATGACATACCTAGCTACTGGCTATCGAACGGAGGTTAACGTGTTGTGGATGACCGGATCTTGTGTGCCTTCGGGGGATTTAGAGTCGTACCACTAGAGCATAGAACCTAGGTACGGGACATCCATGAGAATGATAGTGATGACGGTCGTATGGGTGCGTAGGTATGTGCGTAGCCCATCGGCTTGGGACTATGTTCGCCTCCAATAAATGTTTGTGTTTTTACTAGTTCTCGAGAGATTGAACTCGTTGTCCTCTACGCGTGAGCGTTGCAATGGGACTAGATAGCCGAGTATGCGTAGCACTAAGGTTTTCTCAACCAGGGGTGCAATATTTCTATATATATATATTGATATATATGCATAAAGAGAATAATGTGTGTAAACCAAAATCCTGTTTGGTGTCTTATGTTAATGACTCTAATTTTAAATGTGTACTTATGGTATTATCAGCTGGGCATTTAGAAGAATGTGAGAATAAACTAAAGTAATTCTAACCCTATATCGAAATCTTAAGTACGTCGGCCTTGAGTTATTTAGGGAGTCTTTCCAGCAAAATTGTATGTACTTAGTAGCCAGTCAGGGTATCATGACTAGTATGGGTAGTTAGGCTCGTTAGGCATGCACACTAAGATCGAGGGGTGAGTATCTCAAGTGAGTACGCTAAGTTAACTTGATTAATAATTTTGCTAATTGAATCAATTTAAGCACTTGTTATTTTAAATTATTTTCAACTCGGGCTCTGGCCCATTTTTCTGTATATCTTTCCATTGTTCCATTATTTTTAGGTGCCCAGACACAGGGACACCAGCCTTAGGAGACTCTATTCAGTTGTCGTGTTGTAGCTGCTGTGGAAGCTGCAGGATAATTACTAGTAGACGACTCAACCTATTCTTCCTTTTGCAGTTATTTATTCTGTTGGACATGTCGTCCTTTCTTCTATTTATATTCAGAGATTTTAGTTGTTTTAAACCCTCTCTTAGATTTGATTTTCTTTTTTGTGGATTTATTGTGTGGAATTGTATCTAGATGTATTTTACTCCAGTCATTTATTTTATTTCAGTTAGACTTTACTTATATTACTGTGATGCATGGCCTTTGTTGGTATTCCTTTGATTTTGGTTAGTAAAAAGATAAAATTGGACATCACCCTTTTTAAATACTAGGTCGTTAGTTTTTATTAAATTAAAATTTGAGTTTTCGATATTGATGCATTATCTGGACCAACTGGATATTCTGAAATTAATTAATTAAGGACTGATCACCCGGTAATTAATTAGGCGGGGTGTCACATTTTCCTCAAAGTGTTCTTCTACAATCTCCTTAATTAAGCTCACTGCGTGAAGATCATCTTCTTCCCCTGCTTGTTGGGCTATGTTGAAAATGTTTGTTTCTAGGGTCATGTTCCCAAAAGTGATTTATGTCTGCCCATTTCTAGTATTGATAACTGCGTTATCCGTGGATAAAAATGGGCGTCCAAGGATGATGGGAACATGATTTTTCGAGGCGAAGGATGGATCCGTGTCCCAAATGACAAAATCTACTGGGAAGTAGAAAGTGTCCACTTGGACTATCACGTCCTCAACTATACCCCTTGGTGTCTTCACGGCTCAATCCGCTAACTGGAGAGTGATCCTTATGGGCTTAAGATCATCTTGATCAAGTTTCCTATAAATCGAATAGGGGAGGATATTAGCACTTTCCCCTAAATCGAGTAAGGCTTTTTCGAATTTGTTCTCTCCAATGGTGCAGGAAATGGTGGGGGCACCAGGATCTTTATATTTAGGTGGGAGATCATTAAGCAGGACTGAGCTCACATTTTGCGCTAGAAACACGTTCTTCTTTACCTTCATCCTCCTCTTGAATGTCAATAAGTCTTTTATGACTTTTGCATAGGATGGAATTTGCCTTATTGCATCGAGGAAAGGTAAGTTCAACTTTACGTTCTTGAGCACTTCTAGCACTTATTCACTTATGGTCCCTTTATGGGCAGGAACCAATCTTTGAGGAAATGTCATAGCGGAGGGTGGTTTTACAACTACCTCAAGATCACTAGTGTTTTCCTTTTCACTCTCATTCAAGGAGATACCTTAGGCCTCTTTCATGTCGGGCGAATTCTCCTTGTCTTTTGAAATGTCGTGTGGGGGAGGTGATATATCAATAACCCTCCCACTACGAAGAGTGGTTATCGCTTGGCAGTGCTACTGTTGTTCGGTAGAGGTGGAGCTAATACTAGGTTGACCTTAGGGAGGTCTTTGGCCTTGGGCAGGAAACTTGCCCTTCTCTTGGATGCTCAATGTGGATTGCATCTTGGAGATGTTCGCATTTATTTCAGCGAACATGCGTTCATTTCTAGCATTGGTTGCACTTTGAGAATTGATGAATTGGTTCATTGTATCCTTGGGACTCCGTCGCGGTGGAGCTACATATGGGGTTGGAGGTGGTGGCTCTTGTTGGTACTAAGGAGGTGGTGGAGGTGGGACAACCTCTGAATGTGGGTTCATCGCAGCTTGTGGTTGTCTATAGTTGAAACCGGGATGGTTCCTCCACGAATGGTTGTAAGAGTTCCCATATGGTATAGGGCATTAAAATTCCCCTTGAATCCTCCTATATCATCCACATGCTCGGTGTGCATGGCCTTGTAGGCATAAACCGTCGGGCATGCCTTTGTGGAGTGGTCCGCGTCACAGATAGCACACACTTTCTCTTTCAAACCATGACTGGATTCGGAGATATTACGCAACCGACCATCAAACCACTCTTTCATATCTCTCTAAAACTGATCGAATCGACGGTCTATTAAGATATTGCTATCCAAATGGTATAGACTAGAGGTAGTTTAATTGACAGATGGTTGTCTAGGTTGAGATTGGTTGGGATCAGATGTGTCCCATGCTTGAGTAGTCTCTGCGATATACTTAAGATGAGCCTCGGCATCGCATGAGTTTAAATACAAAAAGGGTATTTCACACATTGTTTGCACAAGTTGTTTGGAAGCTATTGTCAACCCATTATGGAAGAAATATATCACCAAGTATTTGTTAAAACTATGATGGGGGCATGAGCTTACCAACTCCTGGAACCGTTCCCAATATTTGTCAAAAGACTCATTATCGTGTTGTCGGAAAGCTTAGATTTGAGTCTTGGCAGAGTTGGTCTTGTGCTGTGGATAGAATTTTGAGACAAACTTAAACTGCATATCTCTCCAGGAAGTGAGGGAGTTCGGGGGTAGAGACCATAGCCACGTCTTGACTTTATCCTTTAAGAAAAAAGGAAAAAGCTTTAGGCGAACGATATCTTACGAGCAAGCTTGATCACTAAATGTATCACATGCCTCTTTGAACTCACGAATATGCAGGTATGGTTTCTCCGAACCCATGCCATGAAACCTAGGGAGAATCTGTATCATCCCATTACGAAAGTGGAACTGACTGGAATTATACGGAAGTAAAATGCAACCAGGGGTGACAGTCCGCTCAGGAAAGAGTAAGTCTCTCATGGGGCGATAGGGGAGATCTCCCTATCCAATACCGAAACTCGCTGCGTCAGACATCGCACTCGCACTCTCTTCAAATGACCCTGTGTACTCACTCGGTGTCCTAGATGTGTGACTCGAAGCTTGACTCAGGGTGTAGCTACTGATAGAGTTCTTGGGAGTAAGAATTGGAAACCATAATTGTTGAACGCAAGCTGTGTAGGGGGCTTTTAGAGTTGTACTCAACTATAGGGTTTTCGTGGATTCTGGTTGGAGTATTGTGAGGAGTCTAAGTGTGTTCAGGATTTTACATTAAAGGCTTTTGAGAGATTATGAAATTTTTATTATATTTTTTTTCCAGATTTTTTTAAGCTTTTGGGTTTTCTTGGTCAAAGTTTTAGATTAACTTGATCTAACCTAAGTCTACCTAATTCCCCGGCAACGGCACTAAAAACTTGCCGCGACCACAAATGTGTCTAGTGTGCGTGCTATTTAGGCTCAAGTGTAAGCGTGTCGCTCAAGTAATAATCCGATAAGTCGGGTATCGATCCTCAGGAAAATAGGACGAACGGAGTCGTAACGACGTTGGAAAGACGAAAGCAACCTAACTTTGACTCTAAAAAGAACGAAAAGGTGATTTAAATTGTGAGATAACTACAGCTAGATGCAATTTTGAAAATGATTAATTAATGAAATCAGGAATAAAAGAATTGCAATTACTCTAAATTAACTAAACGACTGATGATGATTCAACTCAAACTTTAACTATAAGATGAGAAAGATGGGTCGGGTTACAATCCCCACACCCTAGTAATTCACTTCGTAGGATACAAAATTCAGAATTAAAGCTTTAAATGAATCCGACTTTTTAATACTCCTAAGTATTACATATATGAGGGGTCGTAGACCGCACAGTATATAAGCAAAGGCTGAATTAAAATTCGGTCTTTATTTCTCCAAAGTATTACACATATGAGGGATCGTAGCCCGCACAGTATGTAAGAAAAGGATGAATTAAAGTAGTATCATATGAACTACGATATAATTCATCTAAGGTTTTAATTCCAACTTCTATTTCCACTATCATGAATTACATCGGGTGGGGTTCATGCACCCCAACTGATTCGTCACTTTTATTGTATTTTATTGCCCGTTAATTTGTACATTCTAGCATTCCCGTGCATGTATGTCCCGGTTCTTATACTCATTTATTGACTAACCCCTGAATTCATCATATATACTTTGTATGTGTCTTTATTGAGCTTTTACAGGTCTCGGGAATGCATTTTGGGAAGTTTGGTTTTGATCCGGAAAGTTCCGTTGACACTTGCACAGTCGGGGGCATTTTGGTAATTTTAGCACTTGGGTTTTGCTCCCGATTTCTTCACGGAAGTTGTAGACCTTCTTCTTATCTTCGCGTGGCCTCCGACGGTGCTTGAATCCGACCTCGAACGAGGAAGTTACGGAAGTTTCAGTGAAGCATGGGACAACTAATGCCTATATAGGCAACTCTTCTTTTTGCAGCAGGCCCGAATCGATTCGCCATTACCACCGAATCGATTCGGTTACTTGCAGGGGCAATTCTCTACACTGCCGAATCGATTCGGATTTGGCACCGAATCAATTCGGATTTGGCACCGAATCGATTCGGCCCTGCATTTCCAGCTTTCCTCTTATTACTAGTTTGCCATTTTGGTTGGATTTTTGGGGGATTTATCCCTTGTTTTTTCCTCTTTGGTGGTAGATTACTTTTGTTGGATATTTAGTGACATACAAAAACACTCTCTTCTCTCTCCTAGGTCAAGTGCATTTATGGTTTTCACCAACTTGTAAGGCTTTGATTACTAGTTGAATTGTGGTGATTAATGCAAGATAAGTTCAATTACTTCATCTCTACTTGTTCCACTAGCCTTAATTTGCATTGAATTCCATCCTTTGTATTGGTTTGTGTTTCAACTAGATAACTAATTTAAGTATGTTGTTAACTAGCATGTGTAGTTTAGTTTTAATTATGAGTAGCTAGACTTGTGATTGGGGATCAAAATCCCACATTGGATGCTTGAACTTAATATTTAGGGTTTGGTTTATAATTGTTCTAATGGAACTTCATGTGTTGGTATTGGAGTATCATAGTTTCTTAACTTCTCTTGTCATGCAAGAGTTAGTGTTTGAAGCTTTACTACAAACCCAACCCATCTAGCAATAATTAATTAAACCCTAATCCTCCATTGTTGAGTTCAGTCTCTACATGGTTGATGTTCGGACTTAATTAGTTATGCTCGATTAGAATTAATTTCAACCAAGCCCTATAATCCCCTTCCTTGTGAATCCGAGGTGGGAGAATGATCCTCGATCCCCTTAATTTCTTGAACTCAAGCTTACCTTAGTTCTTTTCATAGTTTCGTAATTATTAATTAATCATCTGATCATCAATAGAATGTTAGTTTAGAGATCACTCTCCATCACATTTCCAAACTATTAAATCATCTTTTACACTTTAACCTTTGTGACGTTTAGAGAGTCTCTTTACCCCAATTATGTTCTCTTAGGAGTGTTTCAATCCCTGTGGATCACGATTCCGTACTTACCGGTTATTACTTGTTGCGATAGATTTGCACTTGAATCGTAAGCCATATTTTGGGCGCACCAAGTTTTTGGCGCCGTTGCCGGGGATTGGTAACTATCTTAGGGTTTAGAAATTCTCTTTACACTATCGTTCCCTGTGGTCACCGTGACAACACGGTTTCTAAAAATCAATCCAAAAGCACTTGTAAATTCAAGACGAGAGTAGTAGCAATTTAAATCCTATTCGTGAACCCTCGTCTAGTGAGCCCTCGGACTATTGGAGACCTTTACCATCAGTTTCTCGTTCTAGTTCGATCTCCCCTTCTTCATATATTTGGGCTCACTCCGATCCCACAACAATAGCCGACAATGTAAGTGAGCACGGTAGTCAAGGGGTTGCACCCGACCCCCCGTATAGGACTATGCGTGATTATTTACAACCGGAGAGGACCACCTCTCCGTCTTGCATCATTTTTCCATACAATGCCGCGTAATTCCATTTTCGTAATGGAATGATTCAATTACTTCCTACTTTCCACGGCATGGAAAGTGAACAACCGTACCTTCATGTGAGAGAGTTTGAAGAGGTGTGCGCTACTTTTAGCGATCAAAACTGCCCTTTAGATGTCACACGACTCAAACTCTTCCCATTTTCCTTGAAGGACAAAGCCAAAACTTGGCTTTGGTCCTTGGCTCCTAATTCCATTGGGAGTTGGCGCGAAATGCAAGCGCAATTTTTGAAGAAATTCTTTCCTACTCATCGCACCAACTCTTTAAAGGGTCAAATCCAAACCTTCGCTCAAGCCGAAGGTGAATCATTTGAGAGATGTTGGGAGAGATTTAACGAGGTACTTCATAAGTGCCCACATCACGGGTTCGAAAAGTGGAGATTAATCTCCTTTTTCCATAATGGCCTTACCCTCAATGCAAAACAAATGGTGGAGACAATGTGCTCCGGCGAGTTTTTTGGTTTGGATCCGGATGATGCGTGGGCACATTTTAAATATTGTGCCGAGACCACCCAAGCGTGGGACACTTCGGACCCTAGCAAAACCAATGCCCGGTCATCCAATCCACCGTCCTCTAGCCATGGGATATATCACCTTGCCGAAGGAGATGATATGTCATTAAGAGTAGCCCAACTTTCCAAGCGTATCGAGGCAATGGATGCCAAAGCTCGGGAACCATCCCATCCTTCTCCCTCACATGTAGAGGAGTCTTGTGCCATTTGCGACGTTGACGATCACTCAACGAGGGATTGTCCAACAATCCCGGCATATAAAGTGATGCTTCACGATCATGCCAACGCGATGGCCACTTACAAGAAACAATACATGACTCCTTTAGGTGAGGGCTATAATCCTTCGTGGAGAAACCGTCCGGGTTTCTCTTATGGGCAGCCCCAACATTCTCAAAATCCACCTCCCCCGAATTATCAAAATCATCCCCCACCTTATAATTTTCAGCAACCATATAATCAAGTTCCTCCACCCCAAGCTCAAATGCAAGGTCCCCCACAGGGACCACCTCCTCCGGTTATACCATTATATGCTCACCCGAACAAGAGGAGCCTCGAAGAGACTCTTCAATCTTTCATAACCTCTCAACAAGCCAAGAATTCTAGGCTTGAAAAGGAAATCTCCAAGTTGACCTCGGCTTTGAGTATCCAAGAGAAGGGAAAATTCCCTTCTCAACCTCAAAAGGCATTGGGGCAAAATAGTGTCAATGACACTTCGAACCCCCCTCCCGATAGTGCTAAGGCTGTGACCGTTCTTAGGAGCGGGAAAGTCGTTGATAAGCCCACCCCTCCTAGTGTCCCCACCGTCGTTAAGGAGGTTTCGCCCGACCCATTAGAGGTCGAAGATGCCTCCTTGAGGCAGAGAGAGGGGAAAGCCCCGTTAGAGTCGGATGTGGTTTCGAAGCTTCCTAGTCCCGTGCCTTACCCTCAAAGGCTCCTGTCGAAAAAGGGAAATGTTAATAACGCTGACATACTAGAGATGTTCAAACAGGTAAAAATTAACATCCCTCTTTTAGATGCAATCAAAAAAGTCCCCGCTTATGCTAAGTTCTTAAAGGACTTAATAACTGTTAAGCGGAAATTGTTTGTAAGGAAGAAAGCTTTCTTGGCCGAAAACATTAGCTCAATAATTCAATCTGAATTACCACCTAAATATAAAGATTCCGGATGTCCCGCCATTTCATGTGTGATAGGGGACTTTAAAATTGAGCAGGCTTTGCTAGACCTAGGAGCAAGTGTAAATTTGTTACTGCATGTCTATGAACAGCTCGGTCTAGGGGACCTCAAGCCCACAAAAATTACCCTCCAATTAGCGGATCGCTCCGTTAAGGTTCCGAGGGGTGTAGTAGAAGATGTCATAATACAGGTTGACAAATTCTACTTTCCTGTGGACTTTGTGGTGCTTGACACCCATCCTACTTCTACTAGCAGTAGAACTACCCCCATTATCCTCGGTCGTCCTTTCCTAGCCGCTTCCAATGCATTAATTAATACTAGGAATGGCCAAATGAACCTGACATTTGGGAATATGACCTTGGAAACGAACATCTTCAATGTTTCGAACCAAGTGGGAGATTGTGATGATGAAGTCCATGAGGTGGACTTTCTAGAAGAGGTGGTACAAGAGCATTTTGATGCTAACTATTTATCGGACCCCTTAAAGGGATGTCTTGTGAACCCGATTTACTTGGAGAATAGCTGTTCTGCTTATGATGAAGAGGTCAAGTTCATGAGCTTGTTGTTAGATGAGGACGAGAGTGTTGATGATGTTAATTGGTGTAGTGTTTTTGAGGACTTACCCCCTCGTGATTCGTATGAAGTTCCCTCGGATGTGCGATTCCCCAAACTTGAATTAAAGCAATTGCCTTCCGAGTTAAAATATGCTTATTTAGGCGAAAATGAGACATATCCCGTTGTTGTCTCATCAAGCCTCGAGGCGGGTGAAGAACAAGGGCTAATAGACTTGTTAAGGAGATACAAGGGTGCGTTCGGGTGGACAATTGCAGATTTGAAGGGAATTAGTCCCTTGATTTGCACTCACAAAATTAATCTTGAAGAGGATGCAAAACCCTCTCATGAAATGCAAAGGAGATTGAATCCGGTGATGAAGGAAGTTGTGAGGGCGGAGGTAATTAAGCTTTTAGATGCGGATATCATATATCCGATATCCGATAGCAAATGGGTTAGTCCAATCCATGTTGTTCCAAAGAAATCAGGAGTCACCGTTGTAGAAAACATGAAAGGGGAATTGATCACTAAACGCACCACCACTGGGTGGCGTGTATGCATCGACTATAGAACACTTAATGCAATGACATTAAAGGATCATTTTCCCCTTCCATTCATTGACCAAATGTTGGAACGCGTGTCCGGCCATCCGTATTATTATTTTCTCGATGGGTACTCGGGTTACAACCAAATCGAACTTGATCTCAAGGATCAGGACAAAACTACCTTCACATGCCCTTTTGGGACGTTTGCTTACAAAAGGATGTCCTTCGGGCTATGTAATGCGCCTGATACGTTGCAAAGGTGCATGTTGAGCATGTTTAGTGATATGGTAGAACGTGGTCTAGAGGTGTTCATGGACGACTTCAGCGTCTTTGACAACTCCTATGACCATTGTCTTTCTATGCTAGAGAAAGTTTTGTCTAGATGTGTGGAGAAAAAGCTCGTGTTAAACTGGGAGAAGTGCCATTTTATGGTCACTAAGGGTATTGTCTTAGGTCACATCGTCTCCTCAGATGGTATTGAGGTAGACAAGGCAAAGGTTGAGGTCATTGCCAACTTACCCGCCCCTAAATCTCTGAAAGATGTAAGGTCTTTCCTTGGGCATGCAGGATTCTATCGCCGTTTCATCAAGGACTTTAGCTCGATTTCTAGACCCTTGTGTAATCTCCTCTCCAAGGAAACCCCTTTCGAATGGAGCGATGAGTGTCAAGCAGCTTTTGAGACTTTGAAAAGTATGCTTACCACCGCTCCCATAATCCAAGCTCCTGATTGGACCCTACCCTTTGAATTGATGTGTGACGCTAGCGACTTCGCGGTTGGGGCTGTTTTAGGTCAGAGAAGTGACAAGAAACCCCATGTCATTTACTATGCGAGTCTAACTCTTAACGGTGCTCAGTTGAACTATTCGACCACCGAGAAAGAGTTATTAGCGGTCGTCTATGCGTTAGATAAGTTCCAGGCATACCTCGTGGGATCGCCCATAGTTTGTTTTACGGATCATGCGGCGCTCAAATACCTTCTATCTAAGAAGGACGCCAAGCCGCACTTGATTAGGTGGGTGCTCTTACTCCAAGAGTTTAATTTGACTATTAAAGATAAAAAAGGAGTAGAGAATGTTGTCGCGGATCACTTGTCGCGTTTAACGTTTGAGGCACCCAAGGACCAACTCCCCATCGTTGAATTCTTTCCGGATGAACAGTTGTTCTCCACTTCCTCTCTGCCGTGGTTCGCTGATATCGTGAACTACCTCGTGACGGGTTCGATTCCATCTCATTGGACCCCTCAAGAGAAGAGGAAATTCTTTAGTTGGGTGCGGAGATTCTTTTTCGATGATCCGTATTTGTTCAAATATTGCCCCGACCAGATCATCCGGAGATGTGTCCCGGATGATGAGTATGTGAGCGTAATTCGTCTTTCCCACACGGAGGCATGTGGTGGCCACTTTTCTTCCAAGAAAATCGCCGCAAAAATCTTGCAATGCGGGCTTTATTGGCCCACACTTTTTAAGGATGCACACGAATTCTGCGTTTCGTGTGATCGTTGCCAAAGATTAGGTGCTATAACCCATCGAAACATGATGCCAATTTCCCCCATTCTAGAACTTGAAGTCTTTGACTGTTGGGGAATTAATTTCATGGGCCCATTCCCGCCGTCTTTTGGTAACCTTTACATCCTAGTAGCCGTAGATTATGTTTCAAAGTGGGTCGAGGCCATTGCGTCCAAAACCAATGACCATCGGGTGGTGTTGAAGTTCCTAAAGGAACACATGCTTTCACGTTTCGGAACTCCGAAGACGATCATTAGCGACAACGGAACGCATTTTTATAATACTCCGTTCGCTACTCTTATGCGAAAGTATGGGGTAACTCATAAAGTTGCAACTACCTACCACCCGCAAACCAATGGCCAAGCTGAATTGGCCAATCGAGAGATCAAGCACATCCTAGAGAAGACGGTCAATCCCGACCGCAAGGATTGGTCTCTTTGGCTTCCTGACGCTTTATGGGCATATCGTACGGCCTACAAGACCTCCTTGGGAATGTCGCTCTTTAGACTTGTGTACGGCAAGCCATGCCATTTACCAGTAGAAATCGAGCACAAGGCCTATTGGGCGATCAAGAAATTCAATTTTGATCTAGACAAGGCCGGAAAGAAGCGAATGCTCCAACTCAATGAGTTGGATGAACTCCGGAACGATTCGTACGAGAGCGCGAGAATTTATAAGCAAAAGGTGAAAGAGAGGCGCGACAAGCACATACTCCGAAAAACATTTCACCCTCTTCAAAAGGTTCTCTTATACGACTCTAGGTTGCATTTGTTCCCGGGTAAGCTAAGGTCTAGGTGGACGGGTCCGTTTGTCGTTAAGATCGTCCATCATCACGGTGCAATTGAGATTGAGAACCCATCTGATGGGAAGTTGTTCAAGGTCAATGGTCAGCGTCTCAAGCCTTTCCTAGAACCATTTGACCCATGTTCGGACACGATTCCATTGTCCGACCCCGTTTACGGGGCTCTGTAGGACGTCGAAATTGTGAGTTTTTGTGCCGAGCATCCCCCGGCATGTGTGGGGTGCAACATTTTTGTCCCGGGCCCTTTGTACATATGTGATTTCATCATTAGGGTCCAAAAATACCTCCTTTAGCAGCCCAATCCAACCATCCACCAAAAATCCATGTTTCAGCAATGCAGAAACTGAAATCCCTGAAGCCGAATCGATTCGGTTTTCCACCGAATCGATTCGCACCCTTCCAGTAGCCAACTTTGGGTTTGCGAATCGATTCGCAATTCTGGCGAATCGATTCGGTAATTAGAAAGTATCAGGTCTCCATTTGCGAATCGATTCGGTTATCCACCGAATCGATTCGGCCCCCTTCCAGTGTTGAGTTCGAGAATGCGAATCGATTCGGTTAAACACCGAATCGATTCGGTGCCCCTGTCACTTAAAATCCCTTATTTTTTTGGGCATTCTCTTCTCATTCTCTTTTCTCCCCTTGACTGCGAATTCTTCCCTCTCCCTTAACATTTCCCTTCCTCCATCCATACTCAACCAATGGCTTCATCTTCTAGGGCAACCTCATCCAAGGTATTAATTCCACCCTTTTAATTCAATGTGATACCTGATTTAGTGTATTTGGTATGTAAGTGGGGTAAAATGCATTTTCACCATATCCACATGTTTTTCTGCATGAAACTCATTATTTTTCCCACTGATTGTGATGAGAAACCAACAAATACTACTTGACTTTGTTGCTTTGATGTTTAAGTAGTATTTGTTGGGGGTTTTCCACATTGAGAATGTCATTTACACCCTACTTTCTATACACTGCACACTAAGTGTTCGATGAAATGCCCCTGTGATGATTTTGTGCGCTAATGCTTCATGTTCGCACATTTTATCGCACATTGGTGTTGAATTACCCTTGTTTGAGTGCGGTGTGCGTCGGTAACGTCAATTCGACCAATTTCTCCCGACGCACACCCACCGATTCCATTTCGATCCTATTTCACGCTAAATTAATTTCATGCATTACACTAATTGTGTATGTATCAAATTGATTTTTCTTGTAGGTTCCTTCGATCACCAAACCAACCTCCTATGTGGTTACTGGACGGGGAGGGGCTGGTTTTGACTCCTTTCGTTCTAAGGAAGAGATGGAATGGTATCGGGCTATGTTCAAAACCAGTCGCCCGATTGCTATAGAAAAGGAAGTGATTGTTGAGGAGATGCCCGCTTATGTGCGGCGATTTTTGGCAAAATTCAATTGGGAGGCCCATCTGGCCATGAGGGGAGAGGTCAACGAGGACCACGTACGCCGTTTCTACGCTTCTCTAGTATCTATGCGCGGCGGCGCATATGAGGCATATGTGAGGGGGAGGAGGATCACTATCTCGAAGACGATCTTGGCTACGCACCTTAGCGGGGCGTCTGACCCCGAGCTATACCATTACCCGGTCCTTGCTGACGCGCCTCAGATTCCACAGGACCAACTCATTGCGCGTCTTGCACCCGAAAAAATTTGGGCGGGAGAGACTTTCCCCACTTCGGGCATGCCCGATATACACCGTATCCTCCATCTGATCGCAGTTAACTCCATCATCCCTACTCAGACCAAGGCGGTCCTTCGCTACAAACAGGCCCTCTTCCTTTATAGCCTCTTATCGGATGACATGGTCATCAACTTACCCGCCCTCATTTTGCACCAAATTGTGAATGCCGCCTACAGCGAGAAGGGAACCACAACTCTTCCCTTCGCGCGTCTGATTTCCCGGATATGTAGGAATGTCGGGTGTGAGGTTTTGGGCAGCGACAAGATCCCGAGGCTTCCCTAGGTGTTCAATGATAAGACTATAGCGAAGAGCTTGGGGCAGGACTATTGGGAGAGGCGAAAGAAGCGTGCCTTTGATGCCCCGGATGCCCCTGTTGCCCCTGACGCTGCGGATGCTCCTATGCCGGATGTTCCGGAAGTACCTCATCCGGTCCCACCTCCTGCCCCATCTACTTTAGACCCCATCGCGTACCTCGGGGTGCGGATGGATGAATTACAGGCTGACTTCTCCGAGTTTCGGGGCACGTATATGTCTGACTTTGCATCGTTCCGGGCCGATTTTTCTGCTTATCGGGGCGCGTACGAGCGCGATATATCCATGATTACTCGGGCGCAGATGGATTTGTTTTCACATCTCTGAGGGGGCGAGGCTCTTGTGCCTCCGTACCTCAATGACCCTTATGCCCCTCCCGCGCCGCCATCCGGACGATATGTAGGCCGCGGTCATCCTCTTTTCTCTGCAGCTGAATTTTTGGGTGGTTGTTTATTTTGATTGTTGGGTGTGTACTTTAGTAGTTGTGTTAGTGTGGGGAGGAGAGAGTACAATTCTTGTATTTTCTAATTTTGGTTTTATTGTTCCCCATGTACACAACTCTTAATTATTAATGAAAGTACTCATGTTCAGTTTCACATTTCTTCTTGTATATATCTCTTTTGTATATATTATTGTTTATGCTACTAACTTGTAACAGGCATGCCGTTGCGCGGTTCTCGAATTACTCCTTACGGGGTGACTATTTCCATACCCCTTTTCCCTTTTTATCCCTACTAACATTGGGGACAATGTTTCATTCAAGTTAGGGGGTATGGTATACCATTGTGATGCCGGTACTCATGTTAGTATTTAAAAAAAAAATTTAATCTACTATGATTACTTATATGATCGACGTATCCTGTTGTATAGCTATGAAGCATGCTTTGAGTCATTGATTTATTACCCTTTAGCCCGTTATTGTTTGCATTGTGAATAGCATCATAAAATTAAACTGTGAAGCGTTGAGCATATACACAAATAATTATTTATGATTTGGTTTAAAAGAGTTTCAAATTCGTTATTCTAAGGCGCATGCTATACCCTTACAAAAGTGAAAATTGAGACTTATCATCATTTGTGAGCGTATACACCCACTCTATCTCTTTCTTGTCAATGAACTCGTTGACGATCTCATTTTCTTTTCATTTGATTGCATACTAACTGATTTATCACTTGAGCATGATTTTCAATGGTGTTGAGTTCCGCGAATCACATGAAACTCTAGGAAAGGATTATAGGGCCTTGTTGTTAAACCCATATGACCTTGACCTTTCCCTTAAATGTTTCCCCTAGTCAACCCCCTTGAGCCTTATTATTCCTTTCATTTCAACCCCAAATCCCTTGTCCAACTCCACATTGGAGTCCTAAACCCTTATTTACTCCTCCCGTACCTTGATTAAGGATTGTTCCCGGGATTGAATGATGTTGTTTATATGGATTGCAATCAAGCTAGAAAAGAGAAAATCAAAGAAAAAGAAAAGAAAAGAAAAGAGAAAATCAAAGAAAAGAAAAGAAAAAGAATAAGTATCGAATAAAATGGGTCCTAGTTGTTTCCCAATTCACCTTGTGCATGAATATCAAAGTCTCACTCTCATGAATACATTGCTTGTGGAATTTGATTTCGATTCCTAAGTTTCCCATTAAATCCATTATCCCGCGCGATATTCCCGAATCTCCTTTGATCCTACACACAACCCGTTCTTTTCCAAACCCTAACCTAGCCTAAATTCTATACCCCCAAAAGTCCTATTTGATCCTAGGGTGATGTGATTCAAAGGTCGAACATTAGCGATAATCTGTTTAAATGCTCTTCTCTTGGTTAATATGCGATATCCTTTCATGAGATTGTATTTTTCACTTTTATATTGCGTTTTCATTGATGACATGTGTGCGTGTGGCCTAGTTTCCCTTTACAATTACTCTTAAAGCCCGCATGTCCCGTGTGTGTTACATCCCATTTCTAAGTGTTTCATTTGTTGAGTGTAACAACCGGAGAGAACTTGGGTATGCATGCCTTAGCTTTTATATGGATTTTGAAAGTTTTGCAAATCTAAATTACCACATGTGTCCGCTTATTTCGCATTTCCATGGTTTCGATTTTTGTTGAAGTTATTTGTTTAATGCCGATAATTGCCGTCTTTTGTGTGAGCTTCGTTCACTTGTTGATAAATTGTGCTCTTTAGATATTTGTTGAGCTACGCATTGGATTTTGCAGTATCATAGTATGAGTTGATTTGATGTTTGTGGGTGTCATCCCTGGAAACCCACACGAGACCTCACTCGTCCCCTAGGGCCACCTAGGGGTTTAAAAACGGCTTATTGCATACGCTAAATGCAATCGTTCGCCTACGAAAGTGGCATTTTTCCTTCGTTGTACATATTTCTTTTATTTTGGTTGCGTTGTTGGCCCTTATTTCTTCATACTTCATTGCTAGGGACTAGCAATGTATAAGTCAGGGGGTGTGATTCGTCACTTTTATTGTATTTTATACCCCGTTAATTTGTACATTCTAGCATTCCCGTGCATGTATTTCCCGGTTCTTATACTCATTTATTGACTAACCCCTGAATTCATCCTATATACTTTGTATGTGTCTTTATTGAGCTTTTATAGGTCTCGGGAATGCATTTTGGGAAGTTTGGTTTTGATCCGGAAAGTTCCATTGACACTTGCACAGTCGGGGGCATTTTGGTAATTTCAGCACTCGGGTTTTGCTCCCGATTTCTTCACGGAAGTTGTAGACCTTCTTCTTATCTTCGCGTGGCCTCCGACGGTGCTTGAATCCGACCTCGAACGAGGAAGTTACGGAAGTTTCGGTGAAGCATGGGACAACTAATGCCTATATAGGCAACTCTTCTTTTTGCAGCAGGCCCGAATCGATTCGGTTACTTGCAGGAGCAATTCTCTACACTGCCGAATCGATTCGGCCCTGCATTTCCATCTTTCCTCTTATTACTAGTTTGCCATTTTGGTTGGATTTTTGGGGGATTTATCCCTTGTTTTTTTCCTCTTTGGTGGTAGATTACTTTTGTTGGATATTTAGTGAGATACAAAAACACTCTCTTCTCTCTCCTAGGTCAAGTGCATTTATGGTTTTCACCAACTTGTAAGGCTTTGATTACTAGTTGAATTGTGGTGATTAATGCAAGATAAGTTCAATTACTTCATCTCTACTTGTTCCACTAGCCTTAATTTGCATTGAATTCCATCCTTTGTATTGGTTTGTGTTTCAACTAGATAACTAATTTAAGTATGTTGTTAACTAGCATGTGTAGTTTAGTTTTAATTATGAGTAGCTAGACTTGTGATTGGGGATCAAAATCCCACCTTGGATGCTTGAACTTAATATTTAGGGTTTGGTTTATAATTGTTCTAATGGAACTTCATGTGTTGGTATTGGAGTATCATAGTTTCTTAACTTCTCTTGTCATGCAAGAGTATGTGTTTGAAGCTTTACTACAAACCCAACCCATCTAGCAATAATTAATTAAACCTTAATCCTCCATTGTTGAGTTCAGTCTCTACATGGTTGATGTTCGGACTTAATTAGTTATGCTCGATTAGAATTAATTTCAACCAAGCCCTATAATCCCCTTCCTTGTGAATCAGAGGTGGGAGAATGATCCTCGATCCCCTTAATTTCTTGAACTCAAGCTTACCTTAGTTCTTTTCATAGTTCCGTAATTATTAATTAATCATCTGATCATCAATAGAATGTTAGTTTAGAGATCACTCTCCATCACATTTCCAAAATATTAAATCATCTTTTACACTTTAACCTTTGTGACGTTTAGAGAGTCTCTTTACCCCAATTCTGTTCTCTTAGGAGTGTTTCAATCCCTGTGGATCATGATTCCGTACTTAGCGGTTATTACTTGTTGCGATAGATTTTCACTTGAATCGCAAGCCATATTTTGGGCGCACCACCAACCCTTGAAAACTTAGCCAGACATATTAAAACTAGAAGAAAACACGTTCTTAATGAAAGAAAACATTTTTACTAAAGAATGAAGAAGAAGAAGAAGAAGAAGAAGAAGAAGAAGAAGAAGAAGAAGAAGAAGAAGAAGAAGAAGAAGAAGAAGAAGAAGAAGAAGAAGAAGAATGAAAATACTATTAGAGAAGTAACTACTGCAATAATGAAAGCATGAATTAGAATGGCATTATTTAAATTGCAAAACTGGAATCAAAACTAGGGTTTCTTTGTTGTTGTCTTCTCTAAACTAATTAAAATGCTTCCCTAATGAATTAGAAGCCTCCTCAATGTCTGGGAGGTGTATAAAATATATACTCTACGATTTCTAAGAGTTTCAACCATGTAAGACTTTAATTTTACAAGTGGATAAGTTCGAATTTCCGATACCCGAACCGATCCTGTTAAGGGGGTTCCGTTCGGCTCCATCTTTGACAGAAGTTTTTCTTTAAACTGGTTCGGTTCAATTTTCATTCTCTTCGGTTCGGTTCCATCTCTTCGTTCTTTACAGGAAGTTTCCCTGGATAGGATCGGTTCGTTTTCCAACCCATTCGGCTCGGTTCCATCTTTTCAGGAACTTTTCCTCCTTGTATTTTTTGAAGATTTGTAACTTTTGGTCCGGAGCTCGGATTAGGATGCCGATCCTTCCTAAGCACTGAATACCTACAAAATAGATAGGAAATACACGAAACTCGGCGTACTAATTAGAAAATGTCAATAGCAATGATATGAGATAAATCCACTCGAATTACACTTTGCGGAGCGATAAAAACCTATAGATAAAGGGGATAAATAGGAAGAATTTATGCCTAATCAGAGGGTTAGCTAGATGGGTCATTTATAGTTTGGCAGTCGTGCACATTAGTTGAGGGGTGAGGTAAACTCAAGGGAGTGCACAGCACTAATTTAAATATGGAGAGCATTTGCATATTTACTTCTCGCATTTAAATTCACTTGCTAAATATTTTTAAATGTTTTGGGTTCTAACCCTTGCTATAAAATATTTTCAAAAACCTTTTAGGTGTCCTGCCACAGGGGCGCCAGTCTTGATCTTTCCTACAGGGTGCACAACTGCAGCTTATGTGGATTACTGTGGGATCTTTGTTTAGACGCTTCCCTCATTATTTCTTTAGATAAGGATCTTTTCAGTTGTACTTTTGGGCTTGTACCTCTATATTCAGACTTGGCATGTATTAGTAGTCTTTTATATTTGCACTTGTGGATGGCTAGTAGTCGATGTTACTCGACAAACTCTTGTACTTGTTTTGTGGCATGTCTTAGTTCATGCTTGTATTGGATTATTTGTTATTCCAGTACATTGTTTGGGTTTAATTAATAAAGATAAAAGTTGACATCAGCTTAAGGAAAGACTATGGTTAGTAAAAAAAATGTTTTCGACAGTGATGCTAAGAATAAACCAGATGAGATTCCTGTTTAATTTGGTATATGACTGATCACCCGGTATTTTATTGAGCGGGGTGTCACAGATATCTATATGTACCACTTCTAAAGAATACTAGGACACCCTCGTCATAACCCATAAAGGTGATGAGCATGTTAAGGCTGGAAATACATAAATGCTAGTGCAACAGTAAAATACCCTAATGATGGATGAGTCTGAGTCCTTTGATGATTTCTACTTAGATCCTTACCTACTAAATTTGATAATAAGAGACGTGTTATAGAGGAAATAAATGATTTTAATTTAACTCCTAAATTGTTAAGTAGTAAACTTAAAACTGTTGAAATGGAGTTAAAGTACAAGAAGCACATGACCTCTAATACTAAAAGATCTTTAGATCTAATGTAGTCTTTTCATCCCAATTGAGTGTCCCTGGAAACACGTTGCCTGATTAAGACCTAGGGTTAGATAAAAATAATGACCTTGAGAGCATTGACAACCAGATTGCCCTAATGTGCAAATATTTTAAGAAAATCATAAAGTTTAAGAATGCTTTAGCATTCAAATAAGGGATGTTTGGTTATTAAAGCTTTCAACCTCCTAGACCCCATGATAGGACCAATGACAGACAAACTTTTGACAATACACAGAGACCTAAGAAATACTTAAGCAATATATATGTCACGAATGTAGTAGTATAGGACATTATGCGAATATATGTAAGTCTAATATTAAGACAACTCCTAAGGCCCATATGTGTAAGACTTGATATGACTCTAGTGACTCTGAAGATGGTGAACCTAAGTCATATAATAAAAATGAATCAAGCATGTCTTTATTTGCTAAGATTGTTTACACTGATGATAAAGCATGTATGTTTGATGATACTAATATTATTCTTAATGCTTGTGTAATGAAGTGTCCAATGTTGTAGTAATAAATAATTCTGATACTTTTAGCACGAGTGTGAGTCAAAGTGAAAAACCTTGTAATGAATTGAATGGGACGAGTTCCACCTCTCCAACTGAAGCGATATGAGACAAATCACACATCACTTAGTGAGTCCGATGACGAATTACCTGATATACAAAAGTTGTATTCCAAGATTCTTAAGAGAAGTTCCAAATATGAAAAAGTGGTTAAATAGTTAACTGAACGCATGGAAAGCCTGAGTACTATTGTTAGGAAGAATACCGAGGTATTCACTAATCAATGTGTTGCTTATGAGACAGAAATAAAAGAATATGTTTACAAAATAAATGAACTTTTTGAGAAAGAAAAAATTATTTTTGAGGAAAGATACAAATCCACTTTGGTAGAACTGGAAAAATCTAAATAAAAAGTCTCAATTGTTTTTAAAAATTGTTTTCATTTTGACACTACTGCAAAAGCATATGATAAAATAATTAGCTCTAGTAAAATTAATTCTGAAGATAACATTGGCTTAGGATTTTATTAAAACCCCAAAGGAGGAAATACCAACTTTCAAATTTCAAGCATGCACGGCGGAGGAGGTGAAGAAATGGTCTATGGAATTTGATAATTCCAGTGCTCAAGGAACAGGTGGAGCCGGTATCATACTCTCAGAAGGAAAACATATGATCACTCTCTCCTTCAAGTTGGATTTCAAATGCTCAAATAATGAGGCTGAGTACGAGGCCCTCATTCTAGGGATGTTGGAAGCACTCAGAAGAGGGGTCAGAGTGTTGTGTATACGAGGGGACTCCAAATTAGTAATGAGGCAGGTCAATGGGGAGTTCGCCCTTAAGCACGCCAATTTGGCACCCTATAGACACATCATCCAAAGGTTGCTGGGATAATTCTTGAAAGTAACTGTGGAGAGGCAGACTCGAACGATGAATAAGCACCCTGACGCGCTCGCCACCATAGCGCAATAGCTAGACATGGAGGAGTCAGAAGTAACCATTACAGTACGACAGAGAATAGTACCCACCACAGTAAAATCTTTATTCTCAAATAACGAGCTGGAAGATTGGAGCCATCCAGTGGTGAGGCAGCTTGAAACTAGAGAATGGACGATGAAGATGTTAGAGTTAGCCAACTATCATGTGGTTCAAGAGCCCCGGAGGGTTTCTAGCAAGGTGCGTTGGTGAGCAAGAAGTCAAGGAAAGGTTGATAGAAATGCACCAAAAGCATTATGGAGATACTGACATTCTTCTTTATAGACGACTGCAGCGAGATGGGTATTATTGGTCTGCCATGAGAGCAGAAGCGGCCCGCTTGCAACAAAGCTGCTTAAAGTGCCAAGCCAGTTTTGACCAGCCAGCAAAGGCTAACTTTGTGGAAGCCTTTGAAGATTGGAGACAGGCATATATAGCATACCTGAAAGATGGGGAGCTACCCGCAGAGAGAGCGGATGAAATTTATCTTAGAAAACGAATAGCCCGTTTCTACTTGATCGAAGGCGAGTTATATAGGAAGGGGTACAATGAGAAGGCACTGAGATACATAGCCAAAGAGGACATAGAGAGGGTGCTAAAATAAGCTCATGAGCCCTCCCACATGGGGGGCGCCAAACTGTATGACCAGCTGATGACGCTGGGATACTACTGGCCGACTATGGAGGCTGACTCCATTGGGTATGTGAAGAAGTGCAAAGCATGTCAAGTGCATGGAAACATGGTGCATGCTCATTTCGTCAGCCTTCAAAGCTTGGCAGCTCCCTATCACTTCCATACACGGGCATTCGACCTAGTGGGAAAGATTACCCCAGCCTCTCACGGCAAGGCTTTTATCATTGTGGCTACATAATTGTACACCAAATGGGCGGAAGCCATCCCTCTAAGGAGAGTCACCGCCCAAGTGGTAAACCAATTTATAAAGGAGTATATCATATGCAGGTTTAGTATACCCAAGGTAATCTTAACATATAATGGGAAGCAATTCGTATGCAAGGAAATGGCCCTCCTTACAGAGAAATATAAAATTGTGCATAATAACTCAACCATCTCCTACCCCAAGGGCAATGGCCAAGCAGAGGCTACCAATAAGACCCTGATAAACATTTTGAAAAAAATGCTAGAGGACATGTCGGGGGCATGGGATGAGAAGTTACTTATGGTGTTATGGGCTTATCGTACTTCTAAAAGAAAGCCAACGGGGTTCACCCCATTCTCCTTAGTATACGAGACCGAAGTTATCCTACCAGTGGAGTTGGCGGTACCTTCAGCCAAAATTGCTCTCAGTAATGGGCTCATCCCTGACCCAAGGCATGTGCAGCTGGAGGCACTGGACGAGCATAGAGACGGGGCGAAGGAGAATTTCAAAGTCTACACCCAGCAACTGTCCAAGGCCTATGAGAACCTTGTCAAGCCTAGGGAGTTCCAGGTGGGAGATTTAGTCCTGCGAGCATCCACTCACCATCTCTGCAGCATGTCGGCGTCAAAGTTCAAACCCAACTAGGAAGGCCCCTTTGTCGTCAGAGGGGTGGGGAAGTCGGGATACTGTCAGATCTCAGAACCAAAGAGTGATTGCCTCCAGTCCATCAACTGCAAGTGGCTGAAGAGGTACTATGCTTATTAACAGCTAATAATTTTTTTTTTGTGTTTTTCATTTTTGTAGTGGATTTTGAGGATTGCTCCTACACTAGAAAATTTTCTTTTTTTTTTGTAAAAAAAATTATAGAGCAATACCACATTGTAAACAGCACACAAAAGTAAAGAAATGAAATAGCAACGCTTTTGATCATTGTTGATGCTTGCCTTGTTTACTCATCTATATATATATATACATAAATATATATACACTCTCTACTAAGCTAGAAGAGAGTACACAAAAGTCAGGAACTTTTCTCACTACACTTGGGGGGTAAGCCCATCCTAAGAGAAAGTATACTGAGCAAAGTCCTCCCAGACATAAATTAATAGAAAATGTAGAGGGGGTTAAATTCCTCCTTTTTAATACTTTAAAGAATAGTGAAACTCTTAAAGAGAACATAGAGCAAGGGGCCCAAAGACTAGGGGCTACCTAATTTAAATAGTTTTCAATGAAACGAAACTTGAAGGAAGGAGACATGGTTACCCCCCACCCCCCCACCCTCCAACCTAGCCTTTATGAACATAAGTAATAGTGTGCAGGAGTACCCCCACAAACAGGAGGGGTGATCCAAGACAGTAACATGCAAATACCTCACAGTTACAAGAGGTGCATATTCAAAAATAAACGTACAATGTATATATATAAATAACTTGCTCATATTAATGCAACCACCCCCCAGTATATGGGGAAACCATCAGTAGGCTAAATGCTCACAGAATTTAGAGCAAGTCATATAAAACAAACACCAACAATATAGATGGAGAGCAAGGAAAAAAAAAGTGCAGGAGAAATAATGTGACATTTCTCTCATTCATGAATGATCAGCGATGTACACATAGAATTCAAAATACTACAAAGCAAGAAGTAGCCTATCCGCTAGAAATAACAAAAAATAAGTCATCATGAGTGATGGTGCCGGCATATGACGGACCAGCCTCCCGCAGAAACTCTTCCTCCAACCTGACGAGTTTAGCCTCGTCCTCCTAGTCACTAGACAAGTCTGGAGAGCTTCACATGCAGTAATACGACCTGATTCTGGATTCTCGTGGCCTTAGCCTACCGCTGCTCAGCTCTAGATTGTCTGGAAGTGTGAAGTCTCACCATCTTTCGGAAAGGAACACTCAAAAAGTGGCGAACTCCTGTATCAAGCCAATCCAAACGAAAATAATAGAACTACTGCAAGTCGCGGAGAGCATCTAAGAATAGTAAAATAGAAGAGCTAGCCAGCTTAGCAGGGGAGGTAACTAAGAACTCATGAACATGGTTGGCAAGAGCCTTCAGGTTAAATGTCGTGAGACTGTCAATCTGAAGTATGCTATGAGGAGTGAATGTCTCGGGGTGGTGCTCAAAGATGAGATCCAAGAGCTGACGCTCATGTGTCCTGAATTATCCTGGTAACTTCTCATACCATAGTCTACCCGCAATGGTTACAGAAACCTCTACTTCACCATCGCCATCGGAATGGCCAGACCCTACCTCATAAGGGAGGAAAAAAGACTCCCCACCAGAATCAGCGTCACCGACCATGGGAGTGGCCTCAGAACTATGATCTCTCTCCGCATCCATCCCACCGCCAGACTCCACAGTCGTCGGAGTAATCTCATTGACCTGGAAACAATGAGACAAAGGTGAAATGAGAACATTTGCACAATGTACAAAAAAAAAATAGGGGAACAGTAAAAATAGGGGGATATGACAGTTTAATACCTCCCTCGCAGCCATCCCACTCTCAAACTCCACAGTTATTGGAGTAATCTCACTCACCTGGAAATAATGAGGCAAGGGTGAAATGTGAACACTTGCACAGTATAAGCAAGAAGAAAAGATGGGAATAGTAAAAAGATGGGGTATACTAGTTTAATACCTCTCTCATAGCCACCCCATTGCCAGACTCCACGGTCATCGGAGTAATCTCACTCACCTGAAAACAATGAGACAAAGGTGAAATAAGAACACTTGCACAATATATGTAAGAAGAAAAGAGGGGAATAGTAAAAAGAGGGGGTATGATAGTTTAATACCTCCCTCGCAGCCATCCCACTCTCAAACTCCACAGTCATCGGAGTAATCTCACTCACCTGGAAACAATGAGGCAAAGGTAAAATGAGAGCACTTGCACAGTATTCGCAAGAAGAAAAAAGGGGAATAGTACAAAAGAGGGGGTATGCTAGTTTAATACCTCTCTCGCAGCTACCCCACTGCCAGACTCCACAGCCATCGGAGTAATCTTAGCCACATGGAAACAATGAAACAAAGGTAATATAATAATACTTGCACAGTATACGCAAGACGAAAAAAGGGGAACAGTAAAAAGAGGGGGTATGACAGTTTAATACTTCCCTCGCATCCATCCCACTCTCAGACTCCACAAATATCGGAGCAACCTCATCAGACTCCATAGTCATCGGGGCAACATCACTCACCTAGAAACAATGCATAAATGGTGAAGATGAGAGAGCCCTCACAGTTTAAACAAAAAAATAATAGAGATGTAAGGATGGCATAAGGAAAATGGATATCCTTATATATTGTACCTGAGTAACGCCCTCCGTAGCAATCAAATGAGGAGTTGCAGGGTCTTCCAAAGAGGGTGCCTCAGTGGAAGGTGCTCTTGAAGGGGCCATCTCAGCGACCGGTACTTCTAAAGGGGTTGACTCAATCTCGGATGCTCCTAAAAGAGATACCTCGAAGATGATAGTCGCAGCGGATGCTCCTGAAGGGGCTATCTCAGTAACTAGTGCTCCTAAAGAGTCTACCTCGACTGCAGGTGTTTTCGAAGGAGCAATCTCAGCGACGGCAGTCGCAGTGGATAGGCGAGGCTACAAATGAGAAGAAGGGGTAAGGGTTAATAAATTGCCTACCTCATAAATGAAAGGACACCGCAATTAAAAGAAAAAGGGGGGAAATTCCTCAATTGTGCACCAAAGATAGATACCTAAAGGGGTGCAATAACAGGGCAAGTCGGCCCGCGCATAGGGGCTGCTGAAGAGATAATAGCAGGAGACACCGTCAAAATAGCACCAAGGGATAATTACAAAAGAAGTAAAAGAGGGCTATAATAAGTACACGCTAATTAGAAAAGAAATGTCAAACTAGAAAATATGAAAGTACCTGAGCCCCATCCAAAGAGGAGGAGCGAAAAAGGATGGTCGGTGCAGCAGGGGTTGTGCTGATAGCCTATAAATTTTTAAAACAGGTTATTTGTCACATGTCCGAGAAAAAAAGAGATTTCATGCTCGGATGGAAAGGCCTAACCTGAAGTGTGGACTCAATAGTTCCACAGTAAATATTGGGCCGCGAGAGATTGCCTGAACCAAGGTCTGCCGTCCATAGATAAGTGGACCCGAGGGATAGAAATCCTCCCCGAAGAGGATAACCCTGGGATAGTAACATCAGGTATGGGAAGAGTCCCTCCCTAAGAAGAAAACCCGAAAGCCGTCAGGACCTATGAAAATGCAAAAGGCCGAAGAGTATAAAGTGCCTATTACTAAAAGGAAACAAACTTTCAAAAATACATACCTTAGATGAGGAGGTGCCCAGGGGCTCAGCTGTAGAAGTGCCCACCGTCGAAGTAAGAGAAGATGAAATGACAGCACTGGAAGGCACAACCCTCTACACATTATAAATGGGTAAAGAAAAGGAAGAAAGAAAGAGGAAAAGGGTATAATGAAAATTTTAAAAATGGCGAGGCATACCTGAGCAGAAGGAGAAGTCACAGAAGTGGTCCTGGTGCTGGTAGGATGCACAGATGAAAGTTGCAGGGAAATGCCAGCATACACAACCAAAATGTAATTGGTGGATTAACAAATTACATTCAATGGTAAAAGAAATAAGGAGGTAGCAAACCTCTCTAAAAAGGCCTCGAGAAGAAACGAGCATAGAGTTCTTCTCCCGCTGAAAAGGCGTCAGTCGTAGTGGGGGAACGGGAGAACTACTTTCCTTCATGGAAGTGACCTGCAAAATATGGCAGAATACTTTCATTAGCAAATAAAATAATGAGGGAGAAGAAAGAAAATCATATGCATAAAATTTCTAACAAAATGAACACTTACAACAGCAGGGCGCGTAGTCTGGCCATAAGGAAGAGGTCGTGTGGTGGAGCTAACTCCCCAAGGAGAATGGGATGCCTCATCATCACTGGAAGACTCTCTCGAGACTGATAACAAAGCATAAGTGTCAGTAGTGCCTTCGCTATGGAATCCCAAGCCGCCCACATCACCTGAAGAACTATTGTCATCATAGGAAAGAATGCCTTTATAATCAACTAGTTCCTCTTCTAGTGAGGATGAGGGAGATCTATGGGGGTGAAACTCCAAGAGAACTAGTTCCACTAAGTAAATAATGTCGGGATATAGTACCTTCTGCAATGGGAATAGATGCGACTCGTGCCTCTTGGGAAGAAATTCCCAATGCTTCATAACCTTTCTCTTTCACAACTTGGAAGGTCTCCTCCACCCCAAGATCATCAGTATCGGACCCTTGGTCCATCGTGGAGGAAGCAGCAATGCCAGCACCATTCCCTTTCTTCTTCTTTACAGCTCGGGTCCTCACAGGAGAAGAGGGAGGAGAAGCGGCGGTAGCAGGAATAAAATTAGACACATCCGTGTCGGGGTGCTTCCTCTTTCTTGTGGTAGGGGTGTTCACTTTCCCCCTACTTTTTGATCAGCCTTTAGACTTCACGGGGGGAGCTCAGTTGGCGGGTGCTGAAGTGACTCATCGAGAAGAGGTTTCACTAAAATGGGGATGGCCTGCTCCAAGGGTGGCCTGGAAGTGGTGCTAAGAAACCAAGAATCTTTCTGCATCCGCCTGATCAAAAATTGGGCCTTAACATATTTAACTGGGTTAGTCTCGTGTGAGGGACCAATTACACATTTTGGGATGAGACGTATATGCCGCTACCAAAGCAGGAACCAAGATGAAGTAAATAAGGGATGATAATCGTAGGGAGGCACGTAGAGTTCCCCTAAACCACTGACACTATAGAACAGTCCCTGGAGAGTAAAGTTGGTGCACGCCTCTAAACGCCTCAGAAGGATCACTGTATGTGGAGGGGTGTGAATGCCCTGATCATAGCCAAACTGCCACCTTTCCCTCTCAGAATGATAGAACTCAACATGCGGACCCAACTTGGTCCAAGAAGGAAGGAGGCCTGGTAAGAGCATCATCACCACATTAATATGAGGACAGGTAGAAACAGACCCCACTGCCAAAGGACAATAGAAAGTCCCGCCATCGCCAGGGAAAGAAAGCCAGCTGAAGATTCCACCAGGGCGCTTGATATAAGGCCGAGACTAAAAATCCTCAATATCATCAATCAATGCTCCCAAAGATTTCTTGGGAATTTTCTTGTGCCATCGGAGAAGTCGCGCAGAATCGCTATGACAGGCCTGAGCCCCTGAAGTAAGGTGGGGGAAATGCTCAAATAAAAAGGCCATTAAGAGAGCGGCGTTTGCATAATTAGCAGCATCATACCGACCGTAAGACCTCTCTACATCTATATGTGCGCGGTCCATCCAGGTGTAAAGGGAACCTAAAGTCAAGGCGACCACAGGTACCGACCTGTCGCGAGATAACCGTACAGCCGATTTAAAGAGAAGTTCGCGAGGGGAATCTTCGGGCTTACCTGGCAGAAGGAACCGAGTCATAAATGAAACTAAGAAAGCGGCTAAGTGAAGGAGAGTGGAGCTTAGGGCCATCCAAGGTTTTGGGGGTTACGTCGGAAGTCTCCCCATTCTGCAGCTGCTCAAAATCTCTGAACCAATATCTTTGCCATTTAACAAAGGAATGCTTGGTATGACCAGTCATATTTATAGCTACATACCTTGAGCACTCTCCTAGAGATGATTGCAGCTCCGCCACCATCTCCCGCTCTAAAGGATCCTCATAGTCATCAGAAAAGACCTATTGCCCAAAGAAAGAAAGAGCGTACAATTCACACACATCATCTAGGGTGATGGTAAATTCGCCCTAGTCCATGACAAATGTGTGAGACTCCATACTCAACCGAGACAGTAAAAGACTAAGCGGAGAAATATGCTTAGATACTGTGCAGGACTTCAGGTTACTGATGGCGCTAAAAAGACCCACTTCCCTTAGAATGGCCACGTAATCAGGAATGCTCAGAACATAGTCAACCCAGCTAGCCCATTCCTCCGTGGCACCCCCGCAGCTTTAACTTCAATATTGGAATAAGGAAAATCGCCACGATCGACCCGGACTCGGAGAATAGAGTCTAGAAAGATAGTAGGGGAATCAACAGACTCACTTAATCCCGCATGAGGGCGCTCGAGAACAGTGTTAGAAAATTTTTCCTCAAATTGGGAAAGAGAAGCCATGAAGTTGTCAGTTGGACCAAAAAATGGAGCACGACGGTAGATACCAAAATCTCGCCCCTGGCGAATGCGTATATAGTCCTGTCATGCCTGAGAACAAGATGATGTAGCTGAGCAACTACCAAGAGCCATTGACTGGAGAAAAAAACTCATCGCGGTAGAAAATTCAAGTGAGGAACCCTCAGCTGTAGCGGACCCTCTGGAAATACCAACTCGTGAGGAACCCATAAATGAGAAACCCTGGGTATTCCCCGCCACTAAAAAAGAAGTGGCAGCGGCAACCCCTGTAAAAACACCAGATTGCGAGGAACCCTGGGTGTCCCTCATTGCCAACAAAGTATTAGACACCAACGACACTTTTGGCGAGGAACCCCCTGGTATGAAGTCCACCCGCGAGGAACCCGTAGCCAAATGGGGTCTCGCGACTTCAATTTGTGACATTAGCGAGGGACCCATGGTATGAAAGGGGGCTCGCGAGGAGCCCTTAGCTACGCTGCTGCCAGATGGAAAATCAAATGGTGAACTACTTGGAACGGTCGAGGAACCCTCTTGTAGAAATCCAATTCGCGAGAAACCCACAGGTACAAAATTACCATGCGAGAGACTCTCGATAGTAGCAAGTCCCACAACTTCATTCTGTGACGACGGCACTACGGATGAGGAACCCATAGGATGAAATGGGTCTAGCGAGGAGCTCTTGGCTACGCCACTGCCAGATGGAAAATCAAATGGTAAACTACTTGGTATAGTCGAGGAACCCCCGGACAACAAACCAACCTGCGAGGAACTCCAGGTAGCATCTCTCGAAGCAGAAACCCAACTTGTGGCAGCAGAACCTCCAAAAAAAATACTGCTCATCGAGGAACACTGAAGCGGAAAAGAAATTGACATAGTTACAAGCGGTGTGGAACCCGTGCCTTCACCTCCAGACGGCATAACAACTTCAGTTGGTGTCGTGAATGAAATACTCCCAAACGATTTGTCCTCAGACGAGGAACCCATAGACAGGGAATAATCACACGAGAAACCCTCGCAAATAGAAGGGTTCGTGACTATAATACGTGCCGTCGTCGGTGAGGAACCCACAATATGGGATGGGTCTTGAGAGAAGCCCGTGGTTGTACCACTGCCAGATGGCAAATCTAAAGTCACCATCGGAGACTCAGTTTGAATGGTCAAGGAACCGTTGAGACGGAGACCCACGGATAAACCCTTGTTGGGAGCGAAACCCACAGTTGTAACCTGCGGCCTTATCATTTTTAACGAAATATTCAAGAGACCTGGCGCAGGGGAAAAGGAATCCAATGACGATGAGGGGCCCTCGCCAGCGTGCTTCTCCACTGGTACAGCCAAAGAAGGGTTTGTAAAGTTCTTAACCCCAAAAGATTCTTCACTACCAGAAGTTAGAAAAAATGACGTGGGGGACGGTAGACACATTGGTGGTAGTTGAGGAGGAATGATGATAGAAGATGGTATTGAACCAAAGATGGTGGGAACAATGGTGGTGTCAACATTGGAGGAAAAGTTTGATGGGTTAGAAGCCATTAATGGAGTGTTTGAGAAAAAAAGCGCTAGGGCAAAAAAAATTGTGGGTGGGGGGGGGGGGGGGGGGGGGCTATAGTGTTTAAATTTTTTTCTCTCACTTTCACTCACTACAAACTTAAAGACTCTCTATGAGGGTTTTGAAGAAGATGAAAGGTTTTCAGAAATGGGCCTTATAACGTGCAGGAAGGCAAAAAGGTTATGACATTTTTTTCCCAAATGATGAGAGGATAGTTCCCATACTAACGCGTGGCCTCTCGAAAATAAAAAAACCTCGGATGAAGGAACAGTGCATTTAATGACCCTAGTGTCCCTCTAAATTTGAAAAAAAAATTGAAAATTTACTTTATGGCGTACAAAGCCTTTTTGTCTACCCAACACAAAAAACTTTGTACGAGGGGCTAATGTAGAAAGGGTGTTTTCCCCAAAAATACTTTTTGAGGTATTGAGAGGGAACCTCACCTAGGTGGCGACAGAAACCCATGTTGAGAGAGGCCCCCGCAAGGGTCACTGCAGAAACCCAAGTTGAGAGGGAACCCAACTAGGTAGAAGCAAAAGCCCAAGTTAAGAGGGACCCCGCAAGGGTCCCTGCAGAAACTCAAGTTGATAGGGAACCCACCTAGGTAGTAGCAGAAGCTTATGTTGAGAAGGGCCCCCGCAAGGGTCATTGTAGAAGCCCAAGTTGAGAGGTACCCCCGCAAGGGTCCCTGCAGAAACTCAAGTTGAAAGGGAACCCACCTAGGTAGCATCAAAAGCCTATGTTGAGAAGGGCTCCCGCAAGGGTCACTGCAGAAGCCCAAGTTGATAGGAGCCCCCCGCAAGGGTTCCTGCAGAAACTCAAGTTGATAGGGAACCCACTTAGGTAGCAGTAGAAGCCTATGTTGAGAAGGGCCCCCGTAAGGGTCACTGCAGAAACCCAAGTTGAGAAGGAATCCACCTAGGTAGCAGCAGAAGCCCAAGTTAAGAGGGGCCACCGTAAGGGTCCCCGCAAAAACTCAAGTTGAGAGGGAACCC
Source organism: Sambucus nigra (assembly GCA_949130495.1). Classification (NCBI taxonomy): domain Eukaryota; kingdom Viridiplantae; phylum Streptophyta; class Magnoliopsida; order Dipsacales; family Adoxaceae; genus Sambucus; species Sambucus nigra. Next base: position 112,357,704 of record OX422217.1, read on the forward strand.
ACCTAGGTAGAAGCAGAAGCCCAAGTTGAGAGGGCCCCCGCAAGGGTTCCTACAGGAACTCAAGTTGAGAAGGAATCGTTGTTAAGAGGGACTTCCCCCAACGTCTCCGCAGAAACTCACTATGAGAGGAACCCCACCAAGGTGGCAGCAGAAGCCTACATTGAGAGGGCCCCTGCAAGGGTCCCTGCAGAAACTCACGTTGAGAAGGAACTTCACTTAGATGGCGGTAGAAGCCTAGGTTGAGAAGGACTCCCCCTAGGGTCCCTGCAAAAATGACGTTTGAGAAGGAACCCCCCACCCCACTACGATTCCTCAACAGTAGAAACTTACATGGGAGGAGGGACCCGCAAGGTCCTTCCCCCTCAGCTCCCAGAAAACCAAGTTAGGATAATGGTGTGTCTACCATAAGTAACCCCTCATCATGAAAAAAGAACAGAAGTACTAACACTTATTTTCTTGTACAGGTTACCTAATTGAGCAAGCAGGGATCAAGTAGTCCAGTTGGGATCTCTTGAGAGTTTTGGCTTGGCGGTTGAGGGACAATGTATGTTGAGCAAGCTTAACCACTTAACACTATAGGATTGAGAGAATACTAGTAGAAAGACCCAGAAGTCACTCAAGACTACACACACTTCACACCTGGTCACAAGTAAAGTGAGCAGCCAAAGAGTTGGCTGCTCACAAGGAATAAACTCCTTACAAAAAATGACTTTTTCAGAAGAGGGGGTCCTCGAGGTCCCTCTCAAGAAAAATAATGATTTTAGAAGAGAGGGTCCTTAAGGCCTCCTTTCTCAATATTTGCAAAGATTGCACCACAAGTTACCATTTCAAAAGATATTTACCAAATCAGATATCTTGTCTTCATTGGGAGACATATGTGCTTTTTGACTTTGGTTGGCGCCAGGTGGTGCCTGCAGGAGGGGACATGCAGGGTTGCCTGCAAGTAGGGACAAATGGTACACTTCAGACATTATCCCCCACCAACCCTCTCAATTTTGGCGCCTAAAAGTGTCAACTCAGCCCTAATGCCCAAGTATAAATATACCTCTGGGCAAGGTAAAAAAGAGACATAATTGAAGTTGCACTGTTACTCTGTCAAAATCACACCAGACCTACCTAGTATTCTTTCCCTGCTCATTCTCTTAGTGCTAAGTGCCTCGTTCTTTCACTCCTCAACTGACAGCCATCGTTCTCTGGTGTTTCCCTTGAGAAAATTACTATTTTTGCTGTGAAAGTTCATCATCTTGCGGGGAGTGAGTTGAACCTTGAGTTCCATTGTTATCAGAAGGAGAAGGTTTCTTGAGAAGTTGCACCAGAATACCTTGAGACACCTTGCAGGCAGTGTCCATTGGAGTGGGTCACGCCTCACCCTTTCCAAATATTCATAGACCCCAGTCTCACTACCCTCCTACACATGAAATTGAAGATGTATGTTCATGATTTAGCATATTATCATCTTGTTGTTTATGTGATTAAACTTGATTGTATAAAATTGAATGGTGGATTGAAACTATTGAATTTCGGGCCGAGAGATAGAGAGTCCGGGTATACTTGAAAGGGTTACGCCAAAATAATGATAAATTAATTAGTGCATAATTAATTGGAATAAAGTCGGACAGTAGACTTATATGTTTTAGGCTTATGTATGGGCATAGTACACTGGTAGCCTGGATTTCTAAATATATACAGTGATGTGTAGTATATATATGATTTATAAATATTGGTGTGAATAATATTTATAGGAAAGCATACCCACCCTAGTGCTATCAGGGGAGGTTGCGCGATGTGGGTGAATCCCTTGGCTGAAGGAGCAGGGCGAGTATAGTCCCCAGGTCATAGCGTTCGGGTCCAGAAATAAGACGCTTTGGGTATGATTCGGTCTCATTACCGTGGAAAACTATGGCCGCCTCCACAACGTTTATACATTTTTCTGAAACGGGGAGCTAACCGTATCAGGGTTTTGGGTGGATGAGTATACCCGATTATGATGGCATCTAGAGGATACCAGATGAGTGCCTACTCGGGGGATAGTATATATCTACGACATGTATATGTTAATGTTGAGTTATGATACTTATATATAGTGCAGAATTATATACGGGAATTTATATACGTACATGGTATGAAATGTATAAATAATATAACTTGTGAAATGGTTATATGGTATCAAATTGGATATGGATATAAATAAGTTAGTGTGAAATATAACTTATAACTCGTATACATGATGTGAATTGTATAAGGGATATAACTCGTGAGAATGTTATTTGTCATTAAATAGGAAGTGATTTAAATAAGCTAATGTGATTAGTAACCCATAAAATGTGTACGATACTCACTCGAGATGGGATAGTGGGAAATAGGGATATATATGAGACAAGACTAGTTACGAAGGGTTAGCTAGATGGGTCATTTATAGTTTCGGTAGAAGTGCACATTAGTTGAGGGGTGAGGTAAACTCAAAGGAGTGCGCGACACTAATTTAAATATGGAGAGCATTTGCATATTTACTTCTCGCATTTAAATTCACTTGCTATATATTTTTAAATATTTTGGGTTCTAACCCTTGCTATAAAATATGTTCAAAAACCATTTTGGTGTCCTGTCACAGGGGCGCTAGTCTTGATCTTTCCTACACGGTGCGCAGCTGCCGCTTATGTGGCTTGCTGAGGGATCTTTGTTTAGACGCTTTCCTCATTCTTTCTTTAGATAGGGATCATTTCAGTTGTACTTTTGGGCTTGTACCTCTATATTCAGACTTGACATGTATTAGTACTCTTTTGTATTTACACTTGTGGATGGCTTGTAGTCGATGTTGCTCGACAAACTCTTGTACTTATTTTGTGGCATATCTTAGTTCGTGCTTATATTGGATTATTTATTGTTCTAGTATTTTGTTTGGGTTAGACTAATAAAGATAAAATTTGACATCAACTTAAGGAAAGACTAGGTGGTTAGGAAAAAAAAAGTTTTCGACAGTGATGTTAATAATGAACCAGATGAGATTCCTGTTTAATTTGGTATAGGACTGATCATCCGGTATTTTATTGAGCGGGGTGTCACAGATATCTATATGTACCACTTCTAAAGAAGACTGGGACACCCTCGTCACAACCCATAAAGGTGATGAGTGTGTTAAGGCTGGAAAGACATAAATTCTAGTGCAATAGTACAATACCCTAATGATGGATGAGTCTGAGTCCTTTAATGATTTCTACTTAGATCCTTACCTGCTAAATTTGATAATAAAAGACGTGCTGTAGAGGAAATAAATGATCTTAATTTAACTCCTAAATTGTTAAGTAGTAAACTTAGAACTGTTGAAATGGAGTTAAAGTACAAGAAGCACATGACCTCTAATACTAAAAGATCTTTAGATCTAATGTAGTATTTTCATCTCAATTGACTGTCCCTTGAAACACGCTGCCTGATTAAAACCTAGGGTTAGATGAAAATAATGACCTTGAGAGCATTGACAACCAGATTGCCCTAATGTCCAAATATGTTAAGAAAATCATAAAGTTTAAGAATGCTATAACATTCAAATAAGGGATGCTTGGTCATTGAAGGTTTCAACCTCCTAGACCCCATGATAGGACCAATGACAGACATACTTTTGATAATACACAGAGACCCGAGAAATACTTAAGCAATATATAATGTCATGAATGTAGTAATATAGGACATTATGTGAATATATGTAAGTTTAAGATTAAGACAACTCCTAAGGCCCATGTGTGTAAGACTTGTGATGACTCTAGTGACTCTGAAGATGGTGAACCTAAGTCATATAATAAAAATGAATCAAGCATGTCTTTTTTTGCTAAGATTGTTTACACTGATGATAAAGCATGCATATTTGATGATACTACTGTTATTCCTAATGCTTGTGTGAATGAAGTGTTCAATGTTGTAGTAATAAATAATTTTGATACTTTTAGCATGAGTGTGAGTCAAAGTGAAAAACCTTGTAATGAATTGAATGGGTGTGTGAGTTCCACCTCTCCAACTGAAGCGATATGAGACAAATCACACACATCACTTAGTGAGTCCGATGACGAATTACCTGATATACAAAAGGTGTATTCCAAGATTCTTAAGAGAAGTTCCAAACATGAAAAAATGGTTAAATAGTTAACTGAACGCGTGGAAAGCCTTAATACTATTGTTAGGAAGAATGCTGAGGGATACACTAATCAATGTGTTGCTCATTAACAGAAATAAAAGAATATGTTTACAAAATAAATGAACTTTTTGAGAAAAAAAATATTTTAAAAGAAAGATACAAATCCACTTTGGTAGAACTGGAAGAATCTAAATAAAAAGTCTCAATTGTTTTTAAAAAAATGTTTTCATTTTGAGACTAATGCAAAAGCATATGACAAAATAATCAGCTCAAGCAAAATTAATTTTGAAGATAATATTGGCTTAGGATTTTATTAAAACCCCAAAGGAGCAAATGCCAACTTTCAAATTTCAAAAACTTTCCTTCTCTCCTCTGGAACTTTTCCTTCATAACCAGGTAGAGATTTTAAAATATCTTAGAAAGGAATTTTGAAAATAAATGTCTCATAAGCCTCAAAGACCGTGTGTAGTCCAAAGCAGAACTCTGACAATAAAGCTAGATATGTTTCCCCATTCCCTTAAGAGAATTTGGACAAAAGAGTAAAACTTTTGTAGTTAAAACTCATGTTCCTAACATGTCTAAGCCTATTTTTAAGGACTTAAAAGACAAAGTCAAGCGTACTTTACATTAATATTATAGTTACTATGGTGTCTAGGGTCACTCCCTTGCTGAGTGTTTTCAAATGAGACTATATACACCAGTTTACCAAAACTTTAACTATTACAGGAAGAGTCGAAACACTTATGTTCTTCCTAGGCAGACCATTAAAAACTCTAACTATAAAAAGAAAAAGAGAGGGTCTCGCACTAATAGGAAATCCTTCAGGAGGACCCCTCAGACCTTTTATAAATCTAAGGCCAATTTTTTTTTATAATCAGGACCCTTTGGGTTAGAAAAAATGACCTAATACCCTAACTTAGGTGCAAATATGTTGATAACTACATTTAAAGTCAAATGTACCTCAGCTGGATGGTATTTGGATTTTGGGTGTTTAAAACATATGATCAGGGATGAGACTAAACTGATAAATAAAACAGACTTCTTAGGAGGAAACATTTTGTTTAGTGATGGAGTCTCATCTCAGATCATTGGTAAAGGAACACTTTGTGAATAAGGTCTTCATATTCTTAATGACGTCCTATTAGTAAAAGTCCTTAAAGCCAAAATGCTTAGTATATCTCAGTTTTGTGATTCTGATCACATGATTACCTTTTCTAAAACTGAATGGAAGACTTTAAATAAGGATGGTAACTGTATTCTTTCAGGAACCAAACCCCCAAATAATTGTTACATAGTGACTCCAAGTAATGAAACATGTGAGATAGTTAGGTTAGATGACTCTGATGTATAACATAACAGATTAGTTCATACATACTTTGATAGCCTAGAGGTTTACCTAAGATAAAAATCCCTTCTAACGTTGTTTGTGGTCCTTGCTAAGTGGGGAAAATAAGTAGGTTGTCTCACAAGAAAGTTAAATACATTATGACTTTTAAACCTCTTGAACTAATCCATTAAACCTTATAGGTTCCTCTAGAACTTTGAGCCTTTGTGACAATAGTTGCATCCTTATTATGGTGGACGACTTTCCATAATTTAATTGGGTTGCTTTTATGAAAAATAAATCGAACACATTCCGAGAAGTTTTGTAAAATCCTATTGAAAATTAAAAATGAGAAGGATACCCAAGTATCTCGTGTAAGGAGTGATAAAGGTGGGTAATTCAAAGAGACTGGAATAGAAGAATATTGTCTTGGTAATGGTTGTCAGCTTGAATTTAGTGCACCTAAGACTCCACAACAAAACGTTAATGCTGAGAGAAAGAATTGAACAATCCAAGAGATGGCTCAGGTCATGTTACACACCAAAGGATTGCCAAAATATTTTTGGGTTGAGGCAGTCCAGACAGCGTGTCATATCATTAGTTGTGTATACCTTAAGAAGAATACCAAAGAGACCTCCTACAAATTATGGTGCAATAAAAAACCCAACTTGAAATACTTTAGAACCTTCGGGAATATTTGTTATGTCTATAAAAATAGAGAAAATCTTTTTAAATTTGACACTCGAGGTGATAAAGCCATTTTTTTGGGATATTCCCAAACAAGTAGGGCCTATTGTGTTTATAATTTACATACCAAATTTATGATGGAGTCTATATATGTTATTATAAATTACACTAGTGCTGAGAGTAGTAACAGTAGATCAATTATCGTGGACGAGTCTGAAAGTGTTTTCGATATTGACTCTACTTAGATAACTAGACCACTGCTCACTTAGGTTCCTACATTACCATCTTGGGTTTTTAAAGACCATCCCCTAGATAAGGTTGTAGGTAACCCTTTGGAGCATGTGTGAACTAGATCCCAACTTCAAAATTTGGCAAACATTGTGTGCCTTGTTTCTCTTGTAGAACCAAAGAATGCAAATGATGCCCTTAATGACTCGTATTGGATTAATGCCATACAAGAGGAGAGTTTAAGAGTCATGTCATTTGGTACCTAGTCCCGTGACCTGAAAATAAAAAGGTTATCGACACTCGTTGAATTTTAAAAAACAAAATGGATGAATCTGGGGTAATCGTTAAAAACAAAGCTATGCCGGTAGTGCAAGATAGAGGGAAGAGACTTCGACGAAACTTTTGCTCCGGTAACAAGGCTCGAGTCTGTTCATCTCCTCTTAGACATTTCTTATCATTTATAATTCAAACATTTTCAAATGGACGTCAAGTCTTCTTTTTTTTGTATTCTGATAGAGGAAGTATACGTTGAATATTCTAAGGGCTTTATTAACCCTTCTTACCCGAACCATGTCTATATATAAAAAAAGACATTGTATGGCATCCATGACCAAACATTATTTATCCAAAAGACATTATTTGTACCCCAGAGCCTGGTACGAATGTTTCTCAACCTTTTTAATCAATAAAGGGTTTGAGCATGGCATCTATGAACAAACATTATTTGTCCAAAAATACAACAATGAGTGTTAGTTGTGCAAATTTACGTGGTTAATTTCATTTTTGGATCCACTTCCTTTGAACAAGTCGGTGATTTTTTCTAAAATTATGCACGGAGAATTTCAGATGTCCCTTACGGGGGAGTTACTACAATATTTTTTAGGTTTACAAGTTAAGCAATTAAGTTATGGTCTTTTTATCTCTAAGACTGGGTATGCTAGTGAATTGGTTAAGAAGTTTGGTCTAGAAAATTCTAAGATTACACGAACACCCATGAGCACTGCAACTAATTTATCTAAAGATGAACATAGCAAAGACATTGATCCAACACTTTATAGGAGTATGATAGGGAGTCTTTTATATCTTATTGCTTCTACACATGATATTTTGTATGTTGTGCGTGTCCGTGCACATTATCAATGAACCCCTAAAGAATGTCATCTCTTGTATGTAAAAGAAATCATTAAATATGTTAAGGGCACACTTAATTATGGCATATGGTACACAAAAGACACTTCAAGCCCTATAAATGGCTACACAAACGCTGATTGGGCTAGTTGCTTAGATGATAGTAAAATCACATCCGGTGCTTCTTATTATGTAGGCAACAATTTAGTTGGGTGGAGTAGTAAAAAACAAAATTCTCTTTATCTACTGTCGAATCTGAGTATGTCGCAGTTGGTAGTTGTTGTCCTCAACTTCTTTGGATTAAATAAATGTCATTTGATTGTGACCATAAAGAAGACAATCTGACCTTATATTGTGATAATCGAAGTGTTAGAAATAAAAATATTTCTAAAAATCATATTCAACACACTCGAACTAAGCACATTAATATCCGACATCACTTTATTCGAGAACTTGTAGAATCTAAAGAGCTTGAAATTGAATATTTGCACACAGATAAATAGTTGGCCGACTTGTTTACAAAACCTTTGGATAATATTCATTTTGAATCATTAAGGAAATCCCCAGGGATGATTATTCTCGATTATCTTTCTACCTTTAGTCATATCTTCCAGCTTATATATTTCTTATAATTGGTTTCTGAGGATATAGGGCAAATTTGTTTGATAAATGACAAAAGGCGCCTCCTTTATTTGTTTAATGTAGGAGACCCTTGATATATCCCTAACTATGACTTGTCTTGGTAAAATAATTTTGTTATATAATCTCTCTATTACATTTTGACCCGTTGTCTATCAGAGACAAAATGGGGGAGAATATTTGAGTCCATCTTAGGACCTCTTAATCATTTAATTTTCTATGATTAAACTAATATGTCATTTCAAGTGTTTTTACAGTCATTCTGATACAGATCTTGGATTTCATTGGTATTCTAGTTAAGTTATGTAATTTCTTTTTCTATTATGTTCGACTCTAGGATGGATTGGGTATATTAGAACTTTGTACAGGATTATAAGATGTGTTTTTGTGCCTACGAGTACCCAGATGTACTCAAATGAATTTTGTCTCCAAAATCCAAAGGGGGAGATTGAAACACATTGTATGGTTGACTTATTAGGAGTCTTCACCATATAGGAGTATTAACTAGTTTGGATATGAAGACAAAAAAATTTAGTTGCCATGAGCTCCTTCAAAAGGTATTAGAAAGTTCAGCATTCAAGAGCATCTTCAACAATGCCAATTAGAGAATTCTATTTGATCCAAAAGGTATAAATGACACACTTTAGGACACTTGCACTCATATTACATATAATGTGTCGTAATAATTTTCTAGAATTTTTAAAAGATTTTTAAAATAATTTTTAAAAATAATTGGACTTAAAAATGATTTCCATATAAAATCTTTTGTGCCAAAATGAAACCTTTTAAAACTATTGGGGAGAAAAGTTAAATTTTTAAAAAATTAGAATGACCAACACGCGTTTATTTGCCTGATTTGCTTTTAAAATTTATCTTACACGTGTCATGCTCTCATTGGGTGGTTTTGTGTTTTTCTACTCTCACATATCTCTTATACATTTTAAGTCGTAGATTGAAAACTATTAACGCTCATAATTCCTCCAAAGGGTCATGGCCTCCCGATACTGGTAAACATGATCGATGGGATCAGTCTTCCCATCAAAGATTTTAAATCCGAGGAGGAAGAACTTCTTAAGAGGCTGGTCTTTGGTTTACCTTGAGAAGGGGGACTTTATCTGACTAATGAGGACCTTTCTGGTGAGTTCCTTAGTAAATTTGTCCCCTCGATGAGCATGGTGTTCATCCATCTCTCCTGGAATGAGATTTTAGAAACCTTTCTTGTTGTGTCTAATGCCTTCGTAATCTTTTTTATCTAACAAACTCCTATGCTTGGAGTTATCCTGATCGGGCTGCAATTCCTTCCTCGGCTATTAGTTTTGCTTGTCTGAGGGCTAGGTGTATGAGCGTGATGTTTGCGTTTATTCCCATGGAGCTCCTACTCCATTATTTCCAAATGAGGCTAAAGGCGAGCTTTCTCCTCTTGTTGGAGGCGCGTGGCATCTTGTTATTAACAGAGTCCCGTTTATAAACATCAACAAGCCATGAGATTTGGTTGGATCGTGTAGGTTCGTTGCTCTCCATAATCTCCTCCTGGGACCGATAACAAGAGTTTATGACTTTGGTTAGGATGGATCTCAAACCTAAACCTAGGCACTTCAGGTCCGTTCCGATCATTTTGACGGTTGTTGTGAGATAGCAGGTGGTGGTTGTGTGAATGAGACATAATGACTCATTGGCTTTTCTTGACTGAGGTAAAAAAGTCGTTTCCCACAAACGACGCCAATTGTAGGATAGAAAATCCTATTATTATAAAAATCAACACAATTAAAGTTGAGCAAGATAAAAATAATGGCAATTACATAAAAATAGAATATATACATGAATCGACAGCGTGCCTACGTCCACGGGGTGTTTCTATATCTTTATTGATCGTTTCTTGATAACAAAGCTTATATTACCTTTTTCCAGGGGTGTGGGTTACCTTTATAAATTACAAAAGGGGGTCGAGTTGTGTGGGACTCTATAACCTTAAACAACTATCATGTCTTGATCGATCGCATATAAATGTAATACCCCGTACTTTTATGGATATTTAAATTGCATAAGTGGTGAAATTTGAGGAATTTTTGTGAATAATAATTTTTGGAGTTTATGAGGGTTAGATGTTTACCGATGTGTGTTACAGTTACTTTGGGGATTAAGTAAATGAGTCAGAATATTTTTATGTCACGTTGCAGTAAGGTTAAGTGACGAAAATTAGTTTACGTTATAGAAAACGCGTGTTGAGATGTGTCAGGTACGACTAGTGAATTTTAGTTAAGTGACTCGGATGGAGATTTCGAGTGTACGGTTGGTTTAGGAATGGTTAAGATAGTCAAAAAAGAGTATACGGGGGTAGCGTTTAGGTTCCGGAAATTTTTAGACTAGTAGGGACTCGCAATTGAGTAAACGAGTCAATTTTGGGTATAATAAGGGATAAGCTTTATAAACCCTTATAACCCTCATTTCTCTCACAATCCAGCCCTAAGAGACAGAAAGAGAAGAGATAAAAGGAAAAAGAGAAGAGAAGAATAAAGAAAGGGGATTTCCGGGCCAAACTCCGTGGGATTCGACTCGAGGTCGTTGGATCTTATCCACGAGGCAAGTGTTTGCTTGCTTTATTCTTTTAAGCATATATCTCATATTATAGTTGGTAGTGATAAACTATAGAGATTCTCGGGTTGGGTTTTCTAAACGGGTTTTTCGGAAGTTGAACGATTAAAATCGGATAAAATCTCATATTAGGAAATCTTTAGGATTTCTAGAAATTAGTTGCTGATTATTGGTTCTAGGATGATTATAACCTATTTTCCTTGAATATATATAGTTGGTTGTGATTAAATAAGGTTGGGAGAAGAAATAAAAAGCTTGGAGGTGTATTAATGGAGGTTTGGAATTTTGGAGAAGAAGTTGAATAGTAACTCAACGCACATTTCGAATCGATTAGGCTCTTTGTCAAAAAATAAAATTTGTAGATAGATCTCTTCGGTACGGTCGCGTGGGCGCCGACTGCGTATTTTTCTGATTTTTTTTAATTAGTAATGATTTTTCTACAGAAGGGTGTCTGAGGTCGAAATCGTTAATCAGAAATCCCACCTGACATTGGGAGAAAATTAATTAATGTGTTAGTTAAAAATCAGTGTTAGGATGATTATAATGATGTTGGTTGAGGTTATAAACCATAAAATGGAGAGTGGGTTGATATTTGGGTATTTTGGAGAAGATGAAATTGCCCAGATAGTGCCCTCCAAACTGGGCAAATCGATTCGGGTCTAGACCGAATCGATTCGCATAAGGGGACCTGTAAGGCTGTCTCAGGCCGAATCGATTCAGATTGAGACCGAATCGATTCGCCTTTGAGGAACTTCTTTGCAGAATAATTTTTGAATCGATTTGGATGGAAACCGAATCGATTCGTTAGCCCGAATCGATTCGCATTTGAGGGGAATCGATTCGCCTTTGTTGAATTTGGCAGTTTTCCTTCTTTGAGCTTAGGGAGAGTTAAATTGAAATTGGAGATTATCATGGGGGATTCTAGTTATGAAATTAGGACTCCTAGATGACGGTATTGAGGGTGAGTAAACCTTAGAATGAAAGACAGAACTTTGGATTAGTTTAGTGTACAATTCGGGTTATAGACTTAGTGAATGTTGGGGTTGAACAACGTTCGAGAGAGGTCTTCGAAAAGTGTGTATAGATTATACTTATGGGTATAGTATTTTAAGTGTATGAATGCTTATATGCTATTATGAATGGGATCATTCGGGGTTATTGGCTATCGCTACAAGAGTTTGGAAATTATAGCCATATATATATTGAGAAGGGATATATATTATATATACGAAAGTTGTTATAGTATATATATGATATGATATGAATATAAATATATTTGTATGTGACTGGTATATTTGTACCTTAGAGGTTGGTTCCATAGGCTTCCCCGGGCATAGGGATGGACAACCAGGTTATATATTTTCTCTAGTGCGATTCAGGGAGGTTGCGCGATGTGGGTGAATCCTTTGGCTTGAGGAGCAGGGAGAGTATATCTCCAGGTCATATCGTCCCGCATACGAGTGCGATAGCTTTATTCCACTTTTAGGAGGGAATATGACCGCCTCCATCGTTGTGTATTTTTACCATGACCATGAGTGAGTCTGGCTTGGTACCGTGGTTGATTGAGTAAACCCGAATGTGGATAGTCACTATGAGACTGCATCCTCGAGCAATGGGATGGTTACTATACTTGTTGTGTATAGTATATTGCTTGTATATGAAGACGAGATATCATATAGCTTTGACTGGTGTAAAGAGTAAAATGAATAAGGAATTATTCTCATTCTGGGAGATTATATCCGGATTTAAATTGTGATTTGTACATTAAAGTGAGAACTATATATATACAAGATTTTATATACTAAAGTGAAAATGGTATTTTAAACTAGCGAAAGTTATGGAATGTGAACGGAATTATTATTATTATTATTATTATTATTATTATTATTATTATTATTATTATTATTATTATTATTATTATTATTATTATTATTATTATTATATATAGAAACGAGAACTATATATATCACATTGAGGACTATATTAAGTTAAGCTTATGTGATAGCTTACAATATAACTTATGTTATATCACGCAAGATAGGTGATAGTCACGAGGATTTAGTAGATGGGTGGAAGAGATTTGTTATGCAAGGTAGCTTAACTAGATTGTTTAAAAAGGTATGTGATAGGTGTGCACTATTAGAAGAAGGGTGAGGTGTATCTCATGAGAGTGCGATACCAGTTTAAATATAAGATATTTCATATTTTAAAATATGGCATTTATACACTTAAAAAATATTTTCAAACTCGGGCTTTCTCCTATTTCTCTATTTTCCCCCTCTCTTGATATATATATATATATATATATATATTAGGTGTCCTGACACAGGGATGCCTGGATGATGACCCATTCGAGTCAAATGTTCGTTGCAGCAGTTGTGGATGCATGTAGGTTTATTTTAGACGCTTCTATTTTTATGATCTAGATAGGAAGCATTGTAGTAACATTCGGGCCGATAGCCCAACTATATTCATTTATTCTTTCACCGCCTTTTAGTGCGGCTTTCGATTTGGTTGTATTATGTTAAACCGAGTGTTCGGTTATTTTCTTATTTCATTTCAGTTCGTGTATATAAACTGTTGTGATTGATTTATTTGAATGGTTTGGTTAAAAAGATTAGTTAAATAAAATTTTGACGCCAGCCTAATAGGTTATTAGTAATTAAGTTGGTTTTCGACAGTGATGTTGAGAATGAACCATATGAGACTCCTGTTTTAATTTGGTATAGGATTGATCACCCTGTATTTTATTAGGCGGGGTGTCACATATTGTATCAGAGCATCAAGTTCTAATATCCTTAGGAATCTGTGCGGACATGCTACGCTTTCATCGTTGCTTTTGATTTGACATAGAGCCTTACGATTAGGATTGTTGATTCCTCTTGTGGGATTTCGTTCTCCTGCCATTATGTAAGATTATAGTAAATCTTTTGCGCGCTTGTTCGAGATTCGTGTGCTGATCGATGAAGGGAGACCAGGGAAGGTCGTTCTGAGGGCAGCAGGAGGCGGGACTTAGTTAGAGCTGTAAGTTGAAGTCAGGGATGAGGACCGCAGTGGAGGTCACTCCCTTCGTGGCATTTTCGTGGATTGTTAAACAACTACTAAAGTACATTAGTTATATTTATCTAAGTACCGCTATAGTAGAGAGTGATGCTAAACTTGAATTACTCAGTGAAGTTAAATTGGGAAAATGTTTGAAAGGTCTTTGATAAGGACCACGCGTTGAAGTTAAGATTAAGCGGAGGCAGTGTAGCTTTATTCAATGGAAGTAGAATGCTCTGGAGCTTTGGCTAAAAGCAGGGTATAAAAATGCCCAGATGTGAAAATTTAAGGAAAAATTTTCACTCGTTGGAGCAATGTCGAAATGGTAGGAACGGTAGTCACCATGTGGGGGAGTAGGATTTTTTTCTCATATAGGAATCTTACGAATGGCTTTAACCGCGAATTCCTTCAATTTACCAGACTTGGAGAGAATGCAACTGCTAGATTATTCACATGAGGATCGATCAGAAGCCGACAGTGAATAAATACTGATATGGAGAAGTGAACCTTGTATCGAAGTAAGGTAGGTACAACGAGGAGAGAGTCATTCGGTGGAATGATAGGCTCACTAGTAAGTGTTGCTAACACTTATGGAGAAGTTGTGTTCGTGGAACCCCATTGGTGGACATCCACCTAGGGAATTCATTAAAATAAGGCAGCTAAGGCCAGTAGCATGTTTCCTTTTTATCGGAGGAGCTAAGGTAACTACGAGGGTGATTGTCAAGATCGAGGCAATAGAGTCTGATATATTGATAACCTTAACATGGTCAGGGAGGCCAGACATGGAGAATATGGTGATGTGGAGTGTACAACCACACGCTTTAATCTTGCCCCATAGGAGTTAAAAGACAAGAGTAGGGTGCCTAGCTGGGGAAATGATCAAAGTAGTTTTTGGTTCAGTTACGATAAGTGTAATGTATCTGGGAACTGATTCGTATTGAATATTGCATATTTTTGCCCTTTATCTTTATGCATTCTAACACTTTTACGGTCCTAAATGCCTATATTTATGCTCATTAACCAGACAACCTTAGATTTGGATATATACATGCTTTACAAGGGTTAATTGTGCCTTTGTAGGTATTGGAACGCTAAAAGTGAGGATCCGTTGCATTTCGGAGAAGTTTCATCGCCGAATGCTACTTCAAGGGCATTTTAGTCAATTCATATTTCTTCTTCATCACATGAAAATTCCACGGATGCGTATTTCGTTGAGTTAGCATCGCGTGGCCGTAAACGGTGCATCGTTTGGAGTTCGAATGAAGATGATATGGTCGTTTTCATTTGCAACCATTTCCCCCTCTTCATGGAGCAAAAGCTGCCTGAAACAGAGTGCCGATCGACCGGCCTTGGGCCCCCGGTTGACCACGATTTGAATTTAAGCCTACGAATTAGGACAAAAGGTTTGGACCAGCTCGATCAATCGATCGATGGTCTTGGTCGATCGATCGATCCTTCCAGATATTAGCCAATTCGGTTCCTTTTATTTTCTTTTCCCTTTTCTTCTCTATTTTAATTCCAACTTACTATATAAAGGTTTTTTGTTGTAATAATCAGATTGAGTAGAGAATTAGATTGCAGATAGTTTAGGTTAGGGTTTGGGGGTTGAGAGCTCATTTCTTCTTCCTCATTTGGTGTGACAATATTTGGGTTTGTAAGTTGCACTTTTCATCTTCCCTCTCTATTAATATAGTTTGTATTTCCTTAATTTATTGCTTTCTAATTCAGTTTACATGCTTTATTTACATGTTTTCATTTACTTGCTTTGTAGTGTAGTTTTATTGCGTTTATTTACCGCTTTCATTTACCGTATTTTTAATATGCTTTCTAGCTAAGTTAGTCTAGGTTGTGTCGGATTGAACTCGTTTTGGGTTGACATGTTACTTTGCTTTGGTGATGGTGTTTACGGATCTATTTCGGGTGCGCTGTCCTAGTTATTGCACCTAGGATATTTGATGGGGCATATCATGTATGCTCCGTGCTTACGACCTTGCGTGCGTAATTTCTGGGGTATTTGTTGATGCCAAAACATATTAGGCTTTTATGCGAATTTAGGGGCGTGGCAACCCTTGATTTAATTAACTGTCGAAACGAGACGCATTCGTAATAACTCATCGACCCATGTAACTATTTTATACTAATTAACTCGGGTGAAGGATATTCAACGCAACCTATAGTTTTATCGCTTTGTTAATCTAGTTTAAATACACTCGCCTAGATTAATCATTTTATTTTCTGCATCTTTTCCTTTCTGTTGTAATTACCTTTTGCACTTTTATTTCTGAAGTATTAAACCAAGTAATATTCTAGCAACTCGTCTCTGTGGATTTTCGATACCCGACTTACCGCTATACTAACCCGTTGAGTGTAGTTGTAATTTAGGTTTTTGTATAGTTCAGGTGAGCCGAACTCAAAATGACCGGCGCGCAGGTGACGCTCGCGCCGCGGCGAACCCCTGCCTATCAGGAACCTTTTGGAGAAGCCAGGGTAATTGGTAAGAATGTTGTTATGAGTTTCACCTCGAATGAAGGAGGTATATTCTGTGTGACAAGATTGGGTCATAGTATTTTATTAGCCCTAGATTCGTGTGTGTGATTCGAGTTTACTGGTAGTATCGGTAACATTATATAGTGTATGTCTATGTGTTTTTTCGCGGTAACGGGCTTATATTTTCCTTCATTCGCTGTAAAAGCGGGGGTTGATATTTTGAATTTATATCTAGTTTGTACTGCTCGTTTTATGCGTGTTATACGAGTATGGTACTATTGTAAGTGTATTATATTTATGGATGATTGGAGCGATAGCAGGCTAATGATTGCAAGACCATCGTATCCGCGGTTCCAGGGTGAGACTGGTTATTTTTATAATATCTCACCTGGATACTGGTTGAGCTCGCCATTTATTACATGTTTAGATGGAACTTCGACGAGTAGATGTTTCACTAGCATGACTTTAGTGCATGGAAACCTTATAGATATGATCTAAGGTATGCATGATTTATTAATTTACATGATTTACGCTAACATATCTCCACGATCGACAAAGTTAAGTAGTAGTGTATCGGAGGGGTTCCTTGTTCGGATTTCGCTTGCGAGACACTCCACGCATGAACCTTAACGACGTTGGAAGTGGAGAGATGTTACTCTATTCTAGGATGTTGGTTTTGGTGAAATTAGCTGAGAGTCATGTGATTATTAGGGGCTAATAAAAAGTAAATGTGCTGTGGAAAAGCATTGGAAATGTTTCTCTTACCGCAAATATGTGGGCGAGGTAAGGTAAAGGAATTCGGGTTCAGGCTTATATCCAGGACTTGAATAGAAGGCAAATTCAAAGGAAATATGTTTTGGGTAGGATGTTCATAACACTTTTGCAGAGAGTAGGTGCCCCGATTAGTTAGACTTTCCATTTCTCCGAAATGGAAGGACATAGAGGTAAAAGTGCGTTAGTAGGGTTACGAGATAGGACTTTAGCGGTCTCGATTGTGTGCCTTATGCCATTATATCTTGATGACCGATGATGCGAGGTAGTAGTGTAACGGGAGGGTTCCTTGTTTGGATTTCTCTTTGCGAGATGTCCCACGCATGAAATCGAGCGAATGTCGGAAATTGAGAAAGGTCTTGGGGCACTATGGATATAGTTAGTATAGTCCTCATTTTACGTGTGTAGGAAACACATCGATCTTAAGGTTATTAAGAAGCAAGGCCAGTGGGGCATGTGGCACTGTTTTAGGAAGGTTGTAGTGTTAACCATGAGAAGATTGGTGGGTTAACTTTAAGAAAGATTGGGTTTCCAGGAATAGGAAGAATGGAATCTCGAGTAACTCGGGGCACTAGGACGTTAAGAAAGTGAGGCCCATCTTTAAAGAGCGTGTTACGTCTGTGACGTTTGCAGTAGTGGTGTAGATAAGCACGGATTATAGGGTGTGTGCGCACCTTGGTAAGTTGATTTTACATATATCGTCCAAAATAGAAGGAGCGTATTATATAAAGATGAAGAATATGCTTTGGGGCAGTTATAAATGAGATTGGAGTTTGTCGGATGGAATGCCATATGGGGTACACAATAATCCAATTATATAGGTGTAATAAGAGGTAGCACGCCCAAGCTAAGCGATGAGACTGACGGGAGTAATTAAGCATTAGTGTAATTAAATTAGATGTCCTGATGTAGATGAGTGGACGCCTAGTAGTGGATCTCTGAAGGGATCAATAAGTTAGAGCGGCGAGTATAGACTCGTTTTCTTCATATGCAGTAATAGAAATGCTAGGTGCGATGTGACGTTATTAGAGTCAACCTTACGACCGATGTAGTGTTGTAGCTTATGGAGACATAGTTAAGCTTGTTGCTAAGCTAGTACGTTAAAGTATAAGCCTTGATATAGGTGGGTACCGTGAACGAGCATATGGTAGGGTACCATTTGGGTTAGTACCTTTCGACTTGTGTGTACCAGAATGAAATGTTATTTGCGATCCTAGGTTGGTAGTACCGGTCATATTCGAATTTCGGGGACGAAATTCCGTTGTAAGGGGGGGGGGGGAGAATGTAACACCCCGTACTTTATGGATATTTAAATTACATAAGTGGGTGTAATTTAGAAATTTGAGGAATTTTTGTGAATAATAATTTTTAGAGTTTATGAGGGTTAGATGTTTACCGACGTGTGTTACAGTTGCTTTAGGGATTAAGTAAATGAGTCGGAATATTTTTATGTCACGTTGCAATTGGGTTAAGCGACGAAAATTAGTTTACGTTGTAGAAAATGCGTATTGAGAAGTGTCGGGTACGACTAGTGAATTTTAGTTAAGTGACTCATATGGAGATTTCGAGTCCGCAGTTGGTTTCGAAATGACCAAGATAGTCAGAATAGAGTATCCGGGGGGTAACGTTTAGGTTCCGGGGATTTTTGGACTAGTAGGGACTCGCAATTGAGTAAACGAGTCAATTTTGGGTATAATAAGGGATAAGCTTTATAAACCCTTATAACCCTCATTTTTCTCACAATTCCACCATAAGAGAGAGAAAAGGAAGAAGAGAAGAGAAAAAGGAAGAAAGGGGATTTCCGGGCCAAACTCCGCGGGATTCGACTCGAGGTCGTCGAATTTTATCCACGAGGCAAGTGTTTACTTGCTTTATTCTTTTAAGAATATATCTCATATTATAGTTGGTAGTGATAAACTATAAATATTATCGGGTTGGGTTTTCTTGAATCGAAACGTGTTTTTCGAAAGTTGAACGATTAAAATCGGATAAAATCTCATATTAGGAAAACTTTGGGATTTCTAGAAATTAGTTGTTGATTCTTGGTTCTAAGATGATTATAACCTATTTTCCTTGAATATATATAGTTGGTTGTGATTAAATAAGGTTGGGAGAAGAAATAAAAAGCTTGAAGGTGTATTAATGGAGGTTTGGAATTTTAGAGAAGAAGGTGAATAGTAACTCAGCGCACATTTCGAATCGATTCGAGCTAGATGCGAATCGATTCGGCTCTTGGTCAAAAAATAAAATTTGTAGATCTTTTCGATATGGTCGCGTGGGCATCGATTGCTATTTTTTGATTTTTTTTAATTAGTAATGATTTTTCTACGGAAGGGTGTCTGAGGTCGAAATCGTTAATCAAAAATCCCACCTGACATTGGGAGAAAATTAATTAATGTGTTAGTTAGAAATTAGTGTTAGGATGATTATAGTGATGTTGGTTGAGGTTAGAAACCATAAAATGGATAATGGGTTGATATTTGGGTATTCTGGAGAAGATGAAATCGCCCAAACAGTGCCCTCTGAACAAGGCGAATCGATTCTCATAAGGGGAACTGTAAGGCTGTCTCGGGCCGAATCAATTCAGATTGAGACCAAATCCATTCGCCTTTGAGGACCTGCTTGCAAAATACTTTCCGAATCAATTCGCATTTGGGGCGAATCGATTCGCCTTTGTTGAATTTGGCAGTTTTCCTTCTTTGAGTTTAAGGGGAGTTAAATTGCAATTGGAGATTATTATGAGGGATTCTAGTTATGATATTAGGACTCCTAGATGACGGTATTGAGGGTGAGTAAACCTTTGAATGAAAGAGAGAATCTTGGATTAGTTTAGTGTACAATCCGGGGTATGGACTTAGTGAATGTTCGGGTCGAACAACGTTCGAGAGAGGTCTTCGACAAGTGTGTATAGAGAATACTTATGGTTTTAGTATTTTAAGTGTATGAATGCTTTTATACTATTACGAATAGGATCATTCGGGGTTATTGGCTATCGCTATAAGAGTTTGACAATTATAGCCATATATATATTGAGAAGGGATATATATTATATATACGGAAGTTATTACAGTATATATATGATATGATATGAATATAAATATATCTGTATGTGACTGGTATATTTGTACTTTAGAGGCTAGTTCCACAGGCTTCCCCGGGCATAGGGATAGACGACCAGGTTATATATTTTCTCTAGTGCGATCCAGGGAGGTTACGCGATGTGGGCGAATCCCCTGGCTAGAGGAGCAGGGAGAGTATATCCCCAGGTCATATCGTCTCGCATATGAGTGCGATAGCTTTATTCCACTTTCAGGAGGGAATATGACCGCCTCTAGCGTTGTGTATTTTTACCATGACCATGAGTGAGTCTGGCTTGGTACCGTGGTTGATTGAGTAAACTCGGATGCGGATAGTCACTATGTGACTGCATCCTCGAGTTATAGCTCGGTGGGATGGTTATTATACTCATTGTGTATAGTATATTACTTCCATATGAAGACGAGATATCTTATAGCTTTAACTGGTGTAAAGAGTAAAATGAATAAGCATTTATTCTCACTCCGAGAGATTATATCCGGATTTAAATTGTGATTTGTATATTAAAGTGAGAGCTATATATATACGGGATTTTATATACTAAAGTGTAAATGGTATTTTAAACTAGCGAAAGTTATGGAATATTAACGACATTATTATTATTATTATTAATATATATAGAGAGAGAAACGAGAACTATATATCACATTGAGGACTATATTAAGTTAAGCTTATGTGATAGCTTACGGTATAACTCATGTTATATCACGCAAGATAGGTGATAGTCACGAGGATTTAGTAGATGGGTGGAAGAGATTTGTTAGGCATAGTAGCTTAACTAGATGGTTTAAAAAAGTATGCGATACGTGTGCACTATTAAAAGAGGGTTAAGGTGTATCTCATGAGAGTGCGATACCAGTTTAAATATGAGATATTTCATATTTTAAAATATGGCATTTATGCACTTGAAAAATATTTTCAAACTCGGGCTCTCCCCCATTTCTCTATTTTCCCCTCTCTTGCTATATATATATATATATATATATATATATATATATATATATATATATTAGGTGTCTAGACACAGGAACGCCTGGATGATGATCCGTTCGAGTCAGACGTTCGCTGCAGCAGTTGTGGATGCATGCAGGTTTATTTTAGACGCTTCTATTTTGTGATCTAGATAGGAAGAACTGTAGTAACATTCGGGACGATAGCCCAACTGTATTCATTTATTCTTTCACCGCCTTTTAGTGCGACATTCGATTTGGTTGTATTATGTTAAACTGAGTGTTCGGTTATTTTCGTATTTCATTTCAGTTCGTGTATATAAACTGTTGTGATTAATTTATTTGAATAGTTTGGTTAAAAAGATTAGGTAAATAAAATTTTGACACCAGCCTAATAGGTTATTGGTAATTAAGTTGGCTTTCGACAGTAATGCTGAGAATGAACCATATGAGACTCCTGTTTTAATTTGGTATAGGATTGATCACCCGGTATTTTATTAGGCGGGGTGTCATAGTAAATATGAGGTTTTTGCTGATCGGTCTCAATCCGTCCTTGTCCTTTTAAGACGTGATCGTTGACGGGTCTAGCAGACATGTATCACTTTCTTATGCATGGTCGGATAATTCACCACACATACTATTGCCGGTAAATGACATCAATTACCAAAACTCAGACACAAGATAAAATATAATATAACCTAACTGAAACACACTGTATGGTTAACTTATTAGGAGTCAACACCATATACGATTTTCACCTAGTTTGGATATGAAGACAAAATGCTTTTAGTTTCCATGAGCTCCTTCAAAAGGTATTACAAAGTTCAACATTAAAGAGCATCGTCAACAACTCTAACCAGAGAATTCGATTTGATCCAAAAGGTATAAATGACACACTTTAGGATACTTGCACTTTTTATTGCATATAATGTGTTATGATAATTTTCCATAATTTTTAGAATTCTTTAAAGATTTTAAAATAATTTTTGAAAATAATTAGACTTAAAAATAATTTCCATATAAAAGCTTTTGTGTCAAAGTGAAACCTTTTAAAACTATTTGGGGGAAAAGCTGAATTTTTGAAAATTGGAATGGTTGTTTACACGCATTTATTTGCTTGATTTGCTTTTGACACCCGTCTTACACGCGCTATACTCGCATTGGTTGGCTTTGTGTTATTCTAGTCTCAGATATCCATTACACATTTTAAGCCGTAGATTGAAAACTATCAACATTCATAATTCCATCTTAGATTGATCCATGTGTAGCTTATTTTAACTCGCGAGCTGTGTTGACTCGTAATCGATGTTAAACGGTTAAGCTTACTTGGAATGCATGATTTTGAACCATTAGATTTAAATTGATCAGGTAAACTCAATCCCAACCGTACATTCCCAAACAAGGCTCCAGAACTTCCCACCCTCGTTATAAAATTGAGACTTCGTCTTTTCATTTTCAGAATTTGGCCAGTCCAAGAGAGAGAGCATATATATATATATATATATATATATATATATATATAGAGAGAGAGAGAGAGAGAGAGGAGAGCATAGAGAGAGAAATAAAAGTTTTAAGAGAAAATGTTTTCAAACAAACAAAAGAGGTTTAGTTTTTTAAAGAAAATAAGGATTTCCCTTTTTGTTTCCAAAAACTATTCTGAATAAAACGTAGAATTACTGTTTTCAAACGTTAGGATTTTCTTAGTTTCTAGAGTTGAGTTTTGAGTGGTTCTCTTGTTGATTTTTGTCTCAAAATTCCTCTGAAAGCTTGTCTCTCTTGATAACAGACTTCACGCTGTTAGAGGCTTGATTTATCATAATAAAATCAAGGATCTAACTCTGTGATACATATCTCACACTTTAGATTGTTAGGTTTATTTCTACACGATTTTCATGTTTATTTTGTTGTAGAAATAATCTTCTCTCGTGGATCTTTTGAAAATCTTTTAGATCCACTCTTTTTCGTTTTAAAACTATGAAAATCGAAAGATATAGTATTTGCATGTTTTAGATTTGACTTCAAAGATTGATTTTATAATTTATGAAATCTTAGTGTATATAAATAAATTTTAGATCTCTATTGTTTCAAGATCTGAGTCAGATCTAAAGATTCTAAAATCATTTATGATTTTTGAAGTTTTGAGACAACATGTAGTTTCTCTCTGTAATTTGTAGGAAACGTTTGTAACAATAAGTGTGAGTGTGTTCTGCATCATCATTCATATTTTTAGACACACACCTTAACACGTTTCACACACTTCAGTCGACGTAAAGAACACTAAATGAGGAGTTCCAACTGTTGTGGAGATCAGAATAAAAAATTACCTATGGAGGCCTAGCTCTGACATATAAGTATGTTTATTTTCTTTCATTTGATCTTGTGATTGCTATTGTAACTTGTAGCCTTGCTTCATTTTAGTGATTTTTTTTGTTTGTGGTGTAAAGGTCACCGTAGATGTTTTTCTTAATTTAGGGTTTTACCACGTAAAAACTTTATGCGATTGCTTTAATTATTATGTGTGACCATCTGTTTTAAAATGATTAATAAGGTTTACAAAGCTTGCCTACTACTAAAAATCTTTAATCACTAGTTATAACATGTTGTGTTTATAAAAAAAAAGGAATTTTCTCAAAGAGTTTATTTCGAAAAACTCACTCTAATCTTTAACTTAGGTTAACAATTTGGTGGAGCCATTGCACGAATGAAAGGTAATTGGTGAGGGCTTCGTGGATTTGTTTTTTGTGATGAAAGAAGTTTAGTATTTTGTGTTGAATTAAATGAGTTTAAACCTATTTGCGTGGGCCCAATAAATGGTGGGCGTGGGGGCATTAAAAGTAGAGGTGGGTGAGAATAAGAATACCCAAATGAGTAAAGTTTTGGTAGGCATTGTGAAATCGGGAAAAAGGAAAAAAGAAGAGAATAGAGAGGAAGAATGGTTAGAGGTTGTCATGTGGCAGAAATGGGTGTTAGAGTATCTCTGATTCCGAGTCTCAACTTGTCACAATGTTCAACCCTTAACACAATAATCACATATGGACGACACGGTGGTTCCTTAAAATCTAATATAAAATATCTCCAGCCTTCTTCCTTCAGCACGAAGCGGCTCCCATTTCCATCTTTTCCCAAAGCCACAGGTAACCAACCACAATTTCATCTTATTTTCTTTATATGAAAATGTTGGTAAACTACTCCATTGCTTTTAGGCCATCACAAAGAAATGATATGTGTTTGTATACTGTCTTCATTGTACCATACCAACACTCAACCTAGAAAGGTTACATTTCGCCAAAACTTGGTTTTCTGGACGTCAACTTCTGAAATTCGCCTTTGGCTCATAAGACTTTACCATCTGAATCTAACCCAATTATGACATCCCTTCTCTCCCACTCATGGTTCAAAGAATCGCAAGCCACATAATCGAAACTGAGAGATGAATAAAAAATAAAGAATCGGTAAATATCGCATCATATCACCGATATCTCGCCGATCCAGAGGTGTCGCGCTGATATATGTGCAGAAAAACGAAACAGAAGGGATGAAATCTTACCAACCTTCGCATGAGCTTTAGCTTTCTTTGGCTGAAACCCTCTTTGTTCGGCGTCGCACTCCTTTCTTTTTTTTGGCCGGAACTCTCTATCTAGTGACTATCGAGGTTGTGTTTGGTGAGATGAGCCGGTCATTTTATGGCCGGAACCCTCAACTGAGACGAGTCGGTCATTTTTTTCCCCGAAAATTCGGGTACCCGCGGATATAACCGGAAAAAAATCTCCGAAAATTCAGGAATCGGATCGGGTTCGGGGAGTAAAAAAAATCCCCGACTAATTTCGGGTCGGTTTCGATCTCCCTCAGTCCTCTATGACCTCGATCTCCCTCAGCCCTCCACGACCTCCTCATCTCCACGACCTCCTCATCTCCCTCCCGACGCCAGCGCCTCTCTACTTCCCCAGATTGTTGCTGTTGAGTATTAAACTCAGATTGTTGCTGTTGAGATTTAACTAGGTTCTCTAACAGTTAAATCATTTCTAACTGGGTTCTCTAACAGATTGTTGATTTCGATTATTGAATTCGTCCATTTTTGTTGCTGTTGATTATTGATTTCGTCCATTTTTGTTGCTTTTGATTATTGTTGAGATTTAAGGTATTGTTGCCGTTAATTATTGTTGAAATTTAAGGTATTGTAAGGTATTATTGCTGTTGGTTATTGTTGACTATTGTTATTGTTGATTATTGTTGCTGTTGAGTATTTTGTTGCTGTTGAGTATTGTTGATAACTGGGTTCTTTTTTTTTTTTAGATTTAAAAGATATACTTAATTGTAAATTTTTTGAAATTTGTACAGGTAAAATTTGTAATTTTTTTTTTAGATTTAAAAGAAAAAAAAGAAAAAAAGGAAACGGGTTCCCCGCGGGGAAACCAATACCCTTTTTAAACGGGGACGGGGATCCCCGAACCCGTTATAACAGGGAACGGGACGGGGACGATGAATGGTTTTTCTAACGGGGACGGGGATGGAGATGCTTTCCCCGACCCCGAACCGACCCGTTGCCATGAGGAGAAGTTTAATATACCTATTGTTGCAAATCATAAATCGCAAATTAAGAATGGAGGTTCAACGATAAGCAAAGATCAAGCATCCAAACTTACAATTTATGAGATTCAAATTCTTGACAAGACTATTGGCCCTATTGCTGTTGAGAAGAGAAAATTGGAAGAACAAATGAATCAAAATGATCGAGTTGAGCTGCAATTTCGACTGTACTCGTAATCCCTAAGGCGTTGATCGAAAAAGAGGAGAAAATTATTCACAGAAGTGGTAAGGAACCAATTGTAGATGAAGAGGACATCTATGATCTGCAATTTCCTGATTTGCAAAACTAAAATGAGAGAAATAGCCATGACAACTTGCCAAACTAGAAAGAGAAGCCAGAAAATCAGTTATCAATGAAGTCATGAGCGAATGTGGCTAAATCAAATCGTGATAAGAATTCAGGTAATAAACTCAATTTTGTCCATGTTTGTAAAGATGATGAAGGGAATAATTGTATAGTAATTGACAAATGTGAAGTGGAAAATGAAATTTAAAGATGGAAATGTGCCATAGTTATATATGTTTTTGGGGTCAAAATATCTTTTAGTGCTATGAAAGGATGACGAAGATTGATAGAAATGAAGTAAATGCTAGTGTTACAAAGGCCATTACTATTCCCAACATACTGTGACTACTATAACCCAAGCTCAAGTTTAGAGGAATACAAAAAAGGCAAATCTACCTATGGACAATGTGTTTGATATATTGCAAATTGTGGATGCTGAAAATTCTGAAATATTTGAAGAAGTGGAAACAAATGAGAAAGACACTAAGAACAATGGGTCAAACAATACTGAGACTACTACAACTCTGATCAATAATGCTCCAGGGAGTTCTATGACTACTGGTATGGATAGTGCGGTGACACCAAGGATGATGGCCTTTACAGGGGAAACAATCTTACAATAATGGGAATAGAGCAAAGAAGAAGGGGAACGCGATATATCTAAACATATAGCATGATTAATATTGCTATTTGGAGTATCAGGCTGTAATGCTCCTCACAAGCAAAGGGAAGTAAATAAGTACATTAAAAACAATATCAATATGGTTTGCTTAGTAGAAGTTAAAGTTATAAGAAATAATATTGATGCTGTTAAACAAGGATGCTTTTATAATGGGGCCTCATTCATAATACTCCTAACTATGGGCCTGGTAGAGTGTGGTTGGTTTGGGATACAAATGTGTTTAAGGTGGAGGAAATTAACAGTGTGAGTCGAGCCTTATCAGTTATAGTTGAGATTAAAAATTCGGACAAATCGTTTATTTTTACTGGTGTTTATGGGGATAATGATAGAAGTCTTAGAATGAATTTGTGGAGGTATTTAAAAAGTGTGGCTGTCAATTTTAATAATGAAGCTTGGATTATTGGAGGGGATTTTAATGTTGTGAGAAGAAATAATGAAAGATTAAGAGGTATTGGGGTGGATTGGGAAGAGACAGGGGAATTTAATTAATGTATAAGAAATATTGCAGTTGATTTTCCAGTGAAGGGCAATTGGTTCACATAGAATAATGGTAGGGATGGGGATGCTAATATCCAAAGCAGGATTAACATAATTTTTTCATAATGAGGCGTGGCTGCAGATTAGACCATACTCCCCTTATTTTATCCATTCAACTGACAGAGAGCATTAATTGACCATTTAAATTCTTCAATTTTTGGATGAAACATAAAGATTTTAGAGATATCTTGAAGGCTGGCTGGGAAGCCCGTTGATGGGAATGCTATGTTTAAAGTTGCTAAAAGGCTTAGGCCTGTTTGGTTTGCAACTATAATTTTGTTTTCTGTGTTTAAATACAATTCTGATAAAAATTTGCATTTGGCAACCTGTTTTTAAACACGGAATTATAATATTTCTGTGTTATTATAATCAAGTTTTTCAAAAAACAGGTTGAGGGTGTTTTATAATTTTTGGTTTTTATTTTTCTACTCATAACTATTCATTCTTAATATTTTAATGCATTTATACCTTAATATAATATATACACACAACACATTAATATATGTGTAATTCTTATAAATAAAAAATACATATGTACATGTACAAAAAATTACACATGGAATAATATAAAGTTAAATAATATTATCAATAGTTACATGCTGCTTATATATAGTTTTATACATGTATTATTAATGCATGGAATAATATAAAATATACATATAGTACATATGTATTAAAAAGTATTATCAATTCATGTATGTATATTATTTTTTAGTAAATTATACATTCAATATATATATATATATATATAAACACACACACACACATATGTATAATATAAATATACAAGTTTGCCAATTTTGTTAAATTTTCAAAAAATAGTATTTAAAAATAAGTTTACCAAACGCGCACTAATAATTATAAACACAAAAGACAGAATTTTAAAACTGTATTTATAAACAACGTTTAAATCGAGTTTTCAGAATACAGAACCAAACGAGCCCTTAAATTCTTGGAGCAGGATTTTAGAAAACTCAATAAAGTTTGGTATTTTAGTATCTCTTTTAGAGTTAATGTCAAAAAAATTGAGTGGGATAGAATTCAGGATTGTCTTATTCAAAATGGAGGTGATGCTGATCTTTTATTAGCTAGAAGAAAGTGTCAAATGGAATATTTGGAGTTAAAGAGTCTGGAAGAGGATTTTTATTTTTTCAGACAAAAAGCTAGAACCTCTTGGTTGGAACTCGATGATAAAAGCAATTCTTTCTTCCACAAAAAGATTAAATGCCACACAAGCAGGAATAAAATCATGTATATAAAAGATGAAGATGGAGTTTTATGTAGAGGCCAACATGTTATTCAGAAGGAGGATATGAGATTTTTTTCCAACCTCCTTAGTGCTAGTCATGATAGGAGTTATTCTTCTTATGGGAATTTAATTGGAATCAGACAGAGATGGCTGAATGGGGATCCTTAAGTGTTGCTGCAAGCCGAAGTTACCAGGAAGTGAAAGATGACCTATTTACTATTGACCCTAATAAAGCCCCAGGTCCTGATGGTTATAATGCCGATTTTTTTCAGAAAAATTGGGACATTATTGGAGAAGATATTGTGGAGGTTGTATTATCTTTTTTTAATTCTAGAAGAATGTTAAAAGAGTGGAACAACACTTTGATTACCTTGATTCCTAAAATTTCTAATCCTAGTATTATGAAGGATTTTAGACCCATTTTTTTTTTGTAATACCACTTACAAAATCATCTCCAAATTGCTGGTGAAGATTGGTGAAGTTATGCCTAAGTTGGTAAATAACTGACAGTCTGCCTTTATAAAAGGCAAGAATATTACTGACAACGTGTTACTTATGCAGGAGCTTGTTAAACGTTACCACTATAATGCTGGATCCCCTAGATGTGCTTTAAAAATTGATCTACTGAAAGCTTATGATTTTGTCAAATGAGATTTTATCTTGGATGTGCTCAAAGTCATGGAATTTCCTAGAAAGTGTGCCAATGGATTATGGAATGTGTGAAGACCACTAGCTTTTCAGTGAGTATTAATGGAGGAGTAGATGGATGCTTTAAAGGTACAAATGGACTTGGACAAGATGACCATATTTCTCCCATTCTTTTTTTACTAGTTATGGAAGCACAATCTTGGATGTTGGATGAAGATATCAGTAAGGGCCAGTTTTCTTTTCACCTTAATGTAGTGATCTTAAGATTTCCCATGTTATATTTGTTGATGACTTGTTTATTATGGCTAAGGCTGATGAAAACTCTTTGAAAGTGATTGATTTTGTTCTACAAGAGTTTAAAAGAATGTCTGGTCTGGGGGTTAGTAAGCCTAAAAGTGAAATTTTCTTTGCTGGAATTAGAGAGGGTGAGAAACAGAGACTTGCTAATATGATGGGAATGAAGATTGGCAACCTGCCTGTTAAGTATTTCGGTGTACCTCTTATTTCTACTAGATTTAAAGCAAATGATTGTAATGTTCTGTTGAGAAGTTGCTATGCAAAATCAAGAATTGGACTAACATGTGGCTTTCCTATGCAAGGAGAGTCCAAGTTGCTATTTCAGTACTTAGAAGTGTGAGTACAAAATTGTCACAATAAACAATCACAGAAAGTATATGAATGCGGAAAATAAAGATGATCTGTAAGGACACAAATTTTCAATTGAGTCCTTTGTAATTTTGGCTCAATTCCGGACAAAAACGTTTGAGTCATAGGATAGAGTATATTGATCATCCTTCAAGCCTATGACGTGTTTGTTGAAGACGTAGCGGCCAAGTGTATAAAGCTTCATCACATTGCCGAGTTTGTTTGTGCCTCGTTTCTACGTCATCAACATGGTTCCATTGCTCCTAAGGTATGAATGCATTTTAATATATATATAGGAGCTTGGAACATTTTATAATGGGTGAACGTTTATTTAAAACTGCTGTTTAATTTCAGAAAGATTTCATTTAAACTTTAAAATTAAGAATATAAAGTTTCTGGGCAAAAATCGAATTTTTTCAAACTTTCTGGAAGTTCGTTCGATATGTCGTTCGGACGAGATTTTCGTTCGAACCAGATGTCGTTCGAACGAGTTTGCCAACGAGTTCCCATATTGGCCACTGGAACTTCGTTCGAAATGTCGTTCGAACGAGATTTCCAATGAGATTTCTACCGAGTTCACACTGGAACTTCGTTAGAAGCCTCGTTCGAACGAGATCTCGTTCGAATGAAAATGTCGTTCGAACGAGATTTGGCGGGAACAGGTATTTGGCAGTTTTGAGCAGTTTTTCCCACTTTTTCCACTACTCTACCCCACTAACTTTTGACAGAATATCTAAGTGCGGGAACCAAAGTTTTTAACTTAACTTTTTCATATCCTACAACCTCTAAGAGAGTGGTTTGAGAGAGAAATTAAAAGAGAAAAAGTTCTTTGTTTAAGTGTTGCTGATTTTCAAGAAAAATGTTTTTAAATACTTGTTTTACACCCATATTGTTCATTCAAGCTTCCATAGATATATTTGTACTTGCTTGGAGTTTTGGCACCGGTTTTCATCACTACCGTTTGAAGAGACATTTTGGGTTTGCTTCTAAATCCCACTAAGAAGAAGAGGTTTTCGTTGATTTACCCACTTGGAGAAAGGCTCCTAGTTCGGGTGACGGTGACCATATAAAGTGTGGATTCCGAGATCGCGGTGGAGCTCCGTGGTTATTCGCTAAGAAGAGGTTGATACAAGAAGACGCGTCGGGGCTTGAGAGGGATCGAGTTGAGTGTTGTAAGGTTGTGGGTTTTTCCTTGTACATCGCGGCGTAGTGTTTCATTGTTTATTTTATCGTGCTATACTCACCTAGAACGCATGCTTAGGTTATTCAAGATAAAATTTGGTTTTAATCACTACATGTTTAATTTGGTGCGAAATTAAATATTGGGTAATGTTTATGTTAATTTAATTCAAGTCATTTAATTTAATTGTTAAAATTGGTTTGGCCTAATTTGTTAAAATTGAGAAATATGGCTTAGGCAATTTTTCTAGGACTTGAGTTAATTAATTTGGTTCAAGTGAAATTGAAATAAGTGTGTGTTTTAATCTTATTTCACTTTGGTTTAATTTTAATTTAGAAGAGAAATGAAAATTTGTTTGTTTTGATTTGGAACCATCATCTTACGCTTCCGCATCTATAAAAGGAAATTACTCTTTGTGTTAGTAAAGCCTTAAAATTGGGGGCCTACGGGGCGCTTTCATGATCGCACACAACACAAGATGTACGTGGTTTGGCAACGTGCCTACGTCCACGGAGAGGTTACTGTTCTTTATTAGTTTTTCTTAAGTAATCGAAATTACATCCCCTTTGCTCTGGGGTCCGAGTTTACATAATCATAAAATATAAGTGGTTGAATTGTGCAAGTAATTCATCCAGCTTGTATATAGCTCGTAAGGTGTCCCTGAATATCGCTCCGAGATTGTTGGTAACCAATTTGAGTCTATCAACATATTTAAGCATATGTTAAATACACGTCAAAGAAAATCTAATATCTGAATTGGGCCGGGCAGTCGTTGTTATGCACTGGGCTGGTCGGCTAACATAGTGGACTTAGTGAATAAGTTCAGTCCCCACAATTGCCCTCAAAATCTTTGGGTTGAGATGCTGGGCCAATAAATTTTGATTCGTGAACCGAAGTGTTGAGAATCGGCATGGCACATCTGTAAAACTTGAGAACTGTTGAGGGTACGCTCGTTCGAGTAGATTTAAAAGTGATTGGAATGGCAGACTTGTAATAACCTTGAAACGACGGGGTGAGTTGGTCTGAGCAGTCATTTGAAGCACCAAAATCTTTCTTGGGAATTGTTTCCCATCATTTCGCATAAGGTTCAAGCATAGTTCAGTAGTAAGCAACCGTTTCTTTTGCATTCCAACCTTTCTTCTTTGTGATCTTTACTCAGAGGTTTCCTATTAATTCTTCATATTTTAAGAGTTCCTTCGCACTTCTTTCTTTGTGTAAGTTCCTTATTCTTGCTCTCCTTCCTTGTTATTTGAATTTCTTTTTTCGATGGCAATGGTAGAACTGTAGAAGAGTTTAGAAAAAGGTATTCTATATCGGACTGGGTGGAGATCGACTGTGCCCCCATGCACAAAAATGTCAAAGACATGGATGAGGGGCATTGGATACATACCTTAGTTGTGGTCTAGGGGGGTTTAACTTTTCCCCCAAATCGCCTATTTCTGGATTTTTTTGATTATTTTGACGTCGTTCCTGCCCAATGTGTCCCAACACTTGGAGGATAGTGAATGGAGTCCATAGGATCAATGAACTGTACGGGACCAACCTGGGGTTCCATAAGATCAGATTTTGCTACGTCTGATCGCATACTTCTGATGGTCTTCTGTACCTGAGATTGCGTGAGGCTAACAGAATCTTGGTCGTGAACTTGCCTGATTCCAATAAAGGATATTGGGATCAGGGTTTTATCGCCGAAAACTGGCAGCATCCTCCCCTTCCTGAGGGTGAGAAGTGCAGAGGCCCTTTTGCCCTGATTGGGGGAGGATCACATAGATTGTTAATTGCTCTTTTCTGTAAATTGTTGAAATTTTATCTTTTCCACTTGCTCTGTTTACTAATATATACGTGCTTTATCTATGTGCAGCTCGAGGTAAGAACAAGGAGCCTCCTATCCGCCATATAAAGGTTGCTGACCTTGGGGAGGTCTGGAAGATCAAGAATAGACTGCTCGACGATGAACATCCCCATTCGGCTACTTATCTCCTTGAATACACCAACACCACCTCCAGTTTCGTCGCTCGACCGGTAGACAAGGTCCCTGAGTTCGCTCTTCCGGATGAGGAGAGTTCTAGCTCGTCTGGGCTCGTGGACGCAGACTCTCACTCTCAAGGAGAAGAGGAAGAAGAAAAAGAAGAACAAATGGCTCTCCCAAGGAGGAGACTGCTGCTCGGCAACGATGATGATGACGACCAGGTTTTGCTCTCTGTCAGGGTTCTGGCCTTGAAGAAGTCAGAGGGGGGTTCCCCCTAAACTGGTGGCTCCAGCTCAGGAGCCAAGGAAAAGGAAGGAGAGAAGAGGAAGGAGGATGAGAAGGGGAGAGAGGAAGAGAATCTTAGGCCCCTGTGAAACCCTTCTCTTTCCTCTCCATTACTCCTCAGGGCGACAGTGTGGCCCTCAACCTTACCCTTGCCCTAACCTGCTGAAGGGGGCGGTGCCCCTGCTTACCGCGAGCGCTCATCAAAGCTTAGTTTTGACCAGGAATATGCTCAAGCTTTGGCTTTGGTAAGTGCTCTTTTCTTCGTCCATTGCGTTGGTTTGAACTGATTTGCTCCCATACTAACTTTTTCTGTTTTGCAGTTTGTTGCAGATTTCACTACTCTTATGGATGGTCGTTTCGACCAGTCCAGGAAGAACCAGGAGCTGTCTGAAGCTCTGAAGAAGTCCCAACAGGACTTGGCCGACGCTAAGAAAGCCTTTGAGGTGGAGAGAGACTGTTGTGAAGGTGGTGGCCGAGTTGAAGACGACCAACAATTTGATAGCAGTGGAGAAGGACAGGTTAGCTGAGGAGGTGACAAAGCTGAAGGGCGAGGTCCCCAACATTAAGAAGGACAACTATTCGAAGGGATGGACTGCGACTTACGATGACACTGAAATCCAAATTGCCTATGCCTGGACGCTGCCCTTCAAGAAGGGATGGGACCAAGCGTTGAAGGCAGCGGGGGTCCCTCTGGACTAAGAGCTGTTCGGGAAGCACCTGCCTGGCCCTCCTCCAATTTTTGAAGAAGAAACTTCTGCTGGCCAGCCTGCCGATCAAGCTAGGGAAGCATCAGACCTGGTCGAGACGACTGCCGACCAGGTAGAGAAGGCCGCTGGAAAGGGAAAGTCCCCGGAGTCATCCGACCAGGTGAAGTAGTGAAGCTCCGTAGATTTAGGCTTTCCTCATTTATCTTTGTTCAAGTGTTGTACTCTCCTTTTCCTTTGTTGTAATAGCTTCGACTCGCCATTTTAATTATTAATGAAAGAAAACTTTTCCTTATTACTGATTTGCTATACACTTGTTGTTCGCTTCTGTTACCTGTGTGGACATTACCTTCAATAAAAATCTTGATAAATTGCTTAGTTCTAATGTGAGCGAGCAAGCTCGTCGCATGTTCCTAAAGGCCTGGAAGGCATTGAAGGCAAGAATAGAGGCTTACAAGGACCACACTGAGCTGGTCGCCAAGTTTAAAGACAACCTCCAAGATATGGAGGATATTGGCTCCTTGGTGCAGAAGGAGATAACCAACCTAAAGGCCCAGCGTGCAAAAAGCAAGGATGCCAACCTGCTTCAGGCGGAGAATGATGCCTTGAAGAAAAGGGTCTCTGAGTTGGAGGAAGATCTCTAGAGGAAAAACGTTATCATAGCCGGGCAACAGAGAAACATAAAGAGGCTTAAGTTTTTGTTCAGGATGGGTCCACGAGCTGTATGATCGACATGCTATAACGAAGGCTGGCAGGATGCACCTGTAAAGCTGCAAGAGGCACAGGACGTGGCATACAAGCATGGATGGCTGAACGCCCTTAAAGTGCTCAAAGAACCTAAGGAGTCCCAGCTAGGGCTGTAAATCGGGCTGGGTGGGCCGGGCTTGGGGTTGCTCAGGCTCGGCCCGAACTCACTTACCCATGCTCAAGCCCGAGCTCGGCCCGAATTATTTTTTCCTATCTAGGCCTGAACTCGGCTCATTAATATTACTGGCTTCGGGCCCGATTTCGAGCAAGCCTGATTTTAATTTTTTTTGTTAAAAAAGTTTGAATTATTTTTTTTTTCTTGTATTTCTATCATGGACAAAATTACACATTAAAATCTAATTGATATTTCATGAAATAAAATATATAGTTATGAACTGTATTAAATTAAAAGAAGGGAAATAAGAGTGAAAACCTACAAATGCCTATTAAATTTCATACATTTAGCAAAATTTGATCATTAACAAAGGCCTATTGTGACTTGAGCAATTATTAAATCAAATACCCATAATGAGATTAACAATAGAATCACAAAATTGAAAATCACATGTAATCTAATGTATTATTACAATTGATTTTTTTTTTAAAAGTAATAAATGAAATAAAAGAATGAAACCTAATTAAACAATGTTAACATAAATATGTTATATTATATAAATTATTTATTTATTTATTTATAAATATGAAGTTCGGGCTTCGGGCCCAATTCGGGCTAGGCATAGTTCGGCTCAACCTCGGTCCGAAATTCATTTGGGCTTGAAATTTTAGCTCAGGCTCGGCTCGGCTCGAACTCAAATAAAGCTCAGTCCGAAAATAGCGGGCCGAATGGGCGGGCTTGGGGCCTCGGGCGCTCAATTTAC
Organism: Sambucus nigra; assembly: GCA_949130495.1. NCBI lineage: Eukaryota > Viridiplantae > Streptophyta > Magnoliopsida > Dipsacales > Adoxaceae > Sambucus > Sambucus nigra. The sequence continues at coordinate 112,393,171 of OX422217.1, forward strand.
AGGCCTAGTCCCAGCGGTGTTATATGTACGAGGTGGACTGCTCTGCGTATCATCGACCTCCCTTTAGAGTCGATGAATAGTGGGTTCCCATTGATGCTATCCCTCACTAGCTGCGTAATGACTTTGAGGTGGATCCTGGTAGCGAGGATGGGTTTGCCTTTAATCTGGACGATGGTCGACGAAGGCAAATAGCAGATTTTCTGGATCGGCGACCTTAAATAATTCGTGCCTTTGTAATATATTTTTTGTAATTCTGCTATGTAATTAACATCATGTGTATTTTGTACTTCTGAGCTTTTGCCGAATAAATGAAGTTAATTATTAACTGTTGTGCATTTTTGGCGTTTACCGACTAAATAAAGTTAATAATTACTGTTATGTTTTGAGGGCATTTGCCGATAAGATGAAGTTAATATTAATTGTTGTTGCATTTTTCCAGTCCAATATGCCTTAGCATGTATTATTCGATCCCTCATACCTTTTAGGTTGTGTTGTCACAACCCTAGGCCTAGGAGAAATGTTGGCAAAAATACACCTGGTCAATGGGCCATAAACCCGTTCAGGATCCCCATTAGGGCTTTTATTTTTGTCTGGGCAACCCGTGAGGTCCTTTGTGTTTGAAATGATAAAGACATGAGGATTTTCTTAATCGAAATTAGCTTAGTAGCCTATTATGATTAATTTACATCCTGCTCGGCGCAAGGAAATTCCTTGATTGGAATAAGTTGAATAACTTATTGCAACCAGGTGGAATTCTGTTTGGCGCGAGGAAATTCCTTGACTGGAATAAGTTGAATAACGCATATTGTAATCAAGTATAATCTTGCTTGAAATGATGCGCGATATCGAGATAATCAAGACGCCACATAAAACTGAGGTAATCAAGATGTAAGTACAAATGGGCTTTTGTTCATAAAATAATAACTTGCGAGCAACATGAGTTTGAAATGAAAATGAAATGAAAATTTGCATAACCTAAATTTGCTATGATAGAGGAAGAAGACTGAAAATAGAACTTCTTGAGATTGACCGCATTCCATGCTCTTGGTATCTCTCTGCCCTCCAGCGTTTACAAGTGATAAGCTCCTTGAAGATTGTCTCTGACCACCTTAAAAGGCCCCTCCCAGTTTGGTCCTAGTTTGCCATCTAACGATTTTACGGCGCTGCCGAGGACTTTCCTTAGGACGTAGTCTCGTATCTGGAATTTTCTCGGATTGACCTTTTTGTTGTATTGCTTTGTCAGTTGGTGGTATGAGGCTAGCTTAATCATGACCTGTTCTTTTCGCTTATCTGCTAGGTCATTTTCAGTGCGCAAGGCATTGTTGTTAAGTCCTTGGTCGACCAAGTTAGTTCTCATTATAGGGAGACCAACTTCAAGTGGGATGATAACTTCCATTCCATATGTGAGTGCGAAGGGTATTTCCCGCAATAGCCCGGAGGACATGGGGAAGCTCGGTTACCCAAGTGCCTTTTGCTCTTTTCAGCCTCTTTTTCTGGCCATCGAGCATCGTTTTGTTGGAGGCCTCTGCCTGACCGTTGCTTTAGGGATATGCTATTGAGCTAAAGTGATGCTTGATGCCATGCTCGTCACAGAAGTTTTAAAAAAACCCACTTTCGAACTGTGTGCCATTATCGGTGATAATGGCCCTTTGTACCCCCAAAACATGATGCGACGCTCTTCCAGATGAACCTTGTTATGTCGGCATCTCTGATGTTGGCTAGTGGTTTTGCCTCTACCCACTTGGTGAAATAATCTGTGCCGACCAACAGATACTTGCGATTCCCAGGTGCGGTTAGATGGTCCACGGTGTCCAACCCCTATTTTGCAAAAGGCCAAGGATTGGTCAAAGATTTCAAATCATTAGCTGGTTGATGAACCATAGGAGAGAACTTCCGGCATTTCTCGCACTTCCGAATGTAGATACTTGCATCTTTCTGCATATGTGGCACCAATAGCTTTATTTGATTGCTCGGAATGCCAGGGATCTTCCTCCTGCGTGACTCTTACAAATACCATCATGAAGCTCTTGGAGGACTTGCTCGGTGTCTTGCAGGTGGACACATTGGAGGTAAGGACCTGTAAAGGACCTTTTGTAGAGCTTCCCTCCGGGATGAAGACAGAAGTTAACAGCCTTTACCCTTACTTGGTGCGCCAATTTTCTTGTCGTCTGGCAGCGCTTCATTTTGCAGGTAGGCAGTGATCGAGTCCATCCAGCAAGGACCCTTCTCTATGGCGAGAATCTGCTCGGCTACAACCGTTTTATCACTACTGAGCCGGGAGAGGAACTCTACTTCGATTGTCCTTCTGAGATCATAATCCACTATTGAGCTTAGGGTTGCTAAGGCGTCAGTATGGCTGTTTTGCCCCTAACGAATTGCTGGATGTGGACCTCATCAAATTCTGCCATGAGTTCGCGATCTGCCATCATGTCATTTTTTGCATTGAAATCTCCGCTCACTTGGTTGGATACCAGCTTAGAATCGCCGAACACGTTGAGCCGCTTTGCCCCCAGCAGTTGGGCTTTTCGCAGGCTAGTTATCAGAGCTTCATAATCGGCTTCGTCATTAGAGGCTTCAAGTTCTAGTCTGATTCCTTGCTCGATGACAGTGTCCTCTGGATTACTAGGACAATCCCCACTCTTGCTCCCTTCAAATTGGAGGCTCCATCAACGACTGTACTTCCTTAATTGATGACTGTTCTGCGAGCTCTTGGTCGATAGGCCCGTCTCTTATGAATTCTGCGATGAAATTTGCTAAGATCTGCCCCTTAATTGCTGTCCTTGACTGAAAGTGAATATCGAACCTCCTGAGCTCGATTGACCACTTTGACAATCGTCTGGGGAGGTCAGCTTTTCGAAGAACATCTGTGAGGGGGAAAAAAGTGATGACGGTGATCGAGTGGGCTTCAAAATAATGCTTAAGCTTCTTGGAGGCAACTACCAGAGTGTAAGCTAACTTCTCCAGAGGCAAATAGCGTTGCTCTGCGTCCATAAGTGTCTTGCTAGCATAATAGACGGGACACAAACTTCCCTTATTCTCGCACACTAAAGCCGAGTTTATTGCGTGGCTTGATACTGCAAGGTAGAGGCACAGAGGATCCCCTTCTTTAGGGATTGCTAGCAAGGGCGGCTTGCTGAGGTAAGACTTGATCTCTTCTGGGACTTTCGAACGGTCATCGTTCCAGATTAGGCCCTTATCCTTCTTTAGGAGCTGAAAAATGGTCGGCAACACTCTGATGACTTGGAGATGCAGCGGTTGAGTGCCGCGAGCATCCTACTAAGCTTCTGAACATCTCTCAACGTCTTCGGTAGTTAGACCCTATTTATAACATCAATTTGGTCTGGACTGGCCTCTATCCCTATCTTGCTGACAAGATAACCCAGAAATTTCTCTGACTGGACACCGAATGAGCGTTTTCTTGCATTGAGCTTCATCTGGAATTTTCTGAGGATTTCGAAGGTGTTGGTCAGGTCTTCGTGGTGGTCGCACTTGTGTTCGCTCGTGATCAACATGTCGTCAATATATACCTCCATAGTATATCCCATTTGCTGCTTGAACATCTTGGTGACTAGCCTTTGATAGGTGGCTCCTGCGTTCTTGAGGCCAAACGACATGACCTTGTAGCAATATAGTCCAACTGGTGTGATAAACGACGTCTTGTCTTGATTAGGGCCGAACAATGGGATCTGGTGGTATCTCGAATAGGCATCCAAGAAGCTCATCCGTTTATGTGCTGCTTTAGCATCGATCAACCAATCTATCTTCGACAGAGGGAAACTCTCCTTGGGGCACGCTCTGTTGAGGTTTGTGATGTCGAGCCAACTCTCCAGCTGCCGTTACTCTCTCGTACCACCATTGGATTTGACCGCCACTCTGGGAACTGAACTTCCCTGATGGACCTGCATCGAGAAGCCGCTCCACTTCATTCTTTATCGCTTTAGCCTTTTTTGGGGTTGTTCGGCCACCTTTTGAGTGGATGGCTTAAAGGTCGGGTCCACGTGAAGGTGGTGGCAAGTTACTTCGGGATCAATCCCTTGTAAATCATAGGGCTCCCAAGCGAATACATCCAGGTTGCTTTTAAAAAAAGTGATCAACTCCTTTTTCTCATGATCGGCCAGTGTCGTTCCGATTAGAAACTTTCTCTGCGGCAGGTTAACATCAAATGTAACCTCTTTCAGGCTTTCAATGACACTGTCAGCGGGGTGGACCCTGGTATCCTCCACCCCTGGTCGGCCTTACCGTAGTTGCTATGTAGAAGGGGTAGCCCTATTCTAAGTTTCCTCTGGGATAACCTCTGGTTCCTTCTTTTTCTTTTTCCGGGGCTTGATGGCGGCAATGAAGCACATTCTGGTAGTGGCCTGGTCGCCACGAATCTCCACTACCCGATCAGTAACACATTTGAGCTTTTGGTGGTAGGTCGATGGCACAACCTTCATAGCGTGAAGCCACCCACCACCAGGAACTCAATCATCTTTAAAATATTTCCCGCCCTTACTGGCAGGACTATCTTTCCCTATCTTTCCCAACGGCATTGTGGTCTTCCCTGCGAATCCGACCAACGGAACAGTTGCCTCCTTGAGGTTGGCGAGGTTGAGCTTCAACTTATAGAAGAGCTCTAGGTACATCACTTCGGACGAGCTTCCCTGATCCACCATAAGCTTGTCGACGCCCCAGTTCGTGATCCTGAGGGTGATCACGAGTGCCGTGGTGTGGGGTTGTTACCTCGACCAAATCTTCCTCTGTGAAGACGATGTGTTTGGTGTGGTCAACATACTCTGGTCGTCGGCGCTTGTCAGTCGGGCTTTTTGTGGGGTCAATCTGGAATGCCTCCATAACAGCTGTGACTGTCTTCAGTTCCATTCGAACAACGTTCCCTTGGATCTGCTTTAGGTCAGATGTTCCGTGAATCACTGCAAACTCCTGTCCTATGTCGTCATCAAGGACATTATTTGGCTTCGGGTCGCCATTAACTGCGACCTTGTCAGCCTTCCTGTCTATATACTCATTCAGTTGCCCAGCTTGGGCCAACTCCTCCAAGTGCGATTTCAATGCTTTGCAATTTTCTATTTTGTGGCCACATTCCATGTGGAATGCGCACCGCAATGTGTTTTTCCTCTTCGTCGGGTCACCGCCTATCTTTTTGGGCCACTTCACAAATGGCTGGTCCTTGATTTTTTCAAGGATCTTGTAAATCGGCTCTTTGAAAACTATATTGACAGCCTGAAAGGCTTTTGAGGGATCCGCCTTGCTCCCATTCTTTGAACCATTCTTGCCCCCGTTTTTGTTCCTCTTTTTGGGAGTGTCAGACTTATCTCCTTTGTTAGCCTTGATGCGACTAGTTTCCACAGGACTAGCGCGAATCACGTCTTTAACCTTGGCGTATTTTTCAGTACGCGCCATAAGGTTGCAATGGTGTTAGCCTCCTTCTCGGTGAGAGACTGGTGCAGCATAGACGTGGTCGTTAGGTCAATGTTGAAGAATGCCACGACAACCTGCTCCGAGCAATCCTCCACTTCTTTGAAAACTTCCTAATACCGCTTAGCAGACTCGTGAAGAGTCTCCTGTGGCTTTTTCATCGTGAGCAGGGAATCCATCCTCTACGAGTGAGAACTGCTGGTTATGAAGCAAGCAGTGAAGGCCTCAGCGAGGGCCTTGAAGCTCTTGACGGATCTGTGTGGCTATCTCTCAAACCACTTCTGAGCTACATCCGGCAGGCTAGAAGGGAAGATACGACACATGAGGCATCATTGCGTCAGGACAGAGTCATCGCTTGTCTGTACTGCCTGACATGGTTTATAGGATCGGTTTTGCCAGGGTAAATTTTAAACGTGGGAACAACGAACATCTTTTAGGGTTCTTCCTCTTCAATCGCCCTTGAAAAAGGGGATTTCATCAGACGTAACCCCTCGGTTGGCTGGATGTTAATCCATCTCTCTTCGGACCAAGCTCCTAATATCATTTCTTGATGATCATCGTCTCTGTGGCGTCTTTCTGATCGGCTACGCTCTGAGAGATCCCGGTCCTGCTTGGAACTCCTCCCTCGGCTGCGAGTCTTGCTCGCCTGAGGACTAGGAGATCGTTCGCGACGTTTTTGGTTGTCTCCACTCTCCATTTGTTCAAGTCGCCTCTGAAGGCGAGCATTTTCTTCCATCTGGAGGCGCGTTGCCTCCTCCCGCTCTTGAAGTTAGGCATCATATGCATCGATCAACTTAGAAATCTGGGTAGACCTAGGCGGTCCACGACTCTCTTCAGAAGATTGTCTTCCCTGGCGAAATTTGGGGTTTTGTTGGCGAATCTCATACGTGACCTTGGGTGGAACTAGGTCAGCCTGTACGTCGCCAATTTGCGGTAAGTTGCTGCTATGGTGAGATATCGTATGCTTTCTTTTGTGATTGCCTTTGTAAGAAAAAGAAAACTCGTTTTCCACATACGACGCCAATTGTGAGTACAAAATTATCACAATAAACAATCACAGAAAGTATACGAATGCAAAAAATAAAGGAGATCACACACAAAAGAAGCTGTACGTGGTTCGACAATGTGCCTACGTCCATGGAGAGGTTACCGTTCTTTATTAGTTTCTCTCAAGTTATTGAAATTACGTCCCTTTTGTCCCGGGGTTCGGGTTTACATTTATAGTCATCACATATAAGTGGTTGAATTGTGTAAGTAATTCATCCTGCTTGTAGATAGCTTGTAGGGTGTCCCTGAATGTCTCTCCGAGATTGTTGGTAACCGATTTGAGCCTAACTACATATATTTAAGCATATGTTAAATACACGTCCAAGAAAATCTAATTTCTGAATTGGGCCGGGCAGTCCTTGCTGCACACTGGGCTGGTCGGCTAACATAGTGTACCTAGTGAATAAATTCAGCCCCCACAAGAAGCATTTAAGTGTACCGGATTAGTATTTTTTATTTTGCTTAAGAGGGTGATTAAGGAAATTGATCAGATCATTAGATGATTTATATGGTCAGAAGTGGATATTAACATGGTGCTAAAATGGCTTGGGATGATATTTGTTTTCCTTTAGAGGAAGGAGGTCTAGAAATCAAGAGCTTAACCGTTTGGAACAATGTGTGCGTGCTTAGGCATTCATGGGATTTGTCCAGGAAAAAAGATACTCTTATGGGTTAAATGGATACACTCTGTCATGATCAAACAGGAGACCTTATGGATTACAAGGCTATCTAATGAAGCTTCTTGAACTTGGAGGAAACTTATGAAGTTAAGGGATAAAGTTAGGAACTTCATTAAATATCATATAGGGAGAGGGGATAAAACTTACTTCAGGATTGACAATTGGCATGAAAAAGGCCCATTTATTGGGTATTATGGGAGAAGAATAGTCTATGATGCTAATAGTAGTATAAAAGCTAAAGCCAGCGATTTCATTCAGCCTGAGGGGTGGGCTCTTCCTAGATTGGTCTCTAATGAGCTTATGGAATTGGCTGAAACTAATATTAGACCTAATATGGATAATGATGATTGGGTATACTGGGAGATTTCTAAAGATGGGCAGTACAGTTGTAGGGAGAATTATGAGACCCTTATAGAGAGGAGACAAAAAGTGTCCTGGCCTTCAGCTGTTTCGTTTGCTAAAAGAATTCTTAAATGTGCCTTTGTGCTATGGGAAGTGTGCTTGAACAAAATCTGGACCAGTGATAAACTAAACTCTTGGGGTATTACAAATGAGGATACGTGTGTTTTGTGTGGGATTGAGACACAATGGTCATCTTTTCTTTGAGTGCATGTTTTCTAAACAGATTTGGAACAAAGTGCTTAGAGCCAACAATATTATTAGAAATGCCTTAAGTTTGGATGAAGAGATTAGCCTTATAAGCTATGGAAGTAAAGATTTTATTTTGACTATCAGAAAGCTTAGCCTTGCAATATCCATTTACTGTATTTGGAGTGTCAGAATGATATTATTTTCAATAATGCACAGTGGAATGTTGATAGAGTTTTCAGAAAGATTGAGAAAATGATGCAAGAATATACATGCAAATGGAGGAAAATTACAAGAAACGTAGAAAATTGGGAAATATGCAAGAACTGGGGTATTTCCGAAAGTATTTTCAGTTAAATATAATTCCTTATCTACATGCGTGTCTAGTCATTTTATAAATATTTGGATCAGGCTATGAAGCACGGACTCGACACGTAATACGTGTTTCTACGCGACACGTGATTTTTCAAAAACTAGGATACGACACGCTAGGATACGTATAATATATAATATATATTTACATATATATATTAATGAAATAAAACAGATTTTTTTCCATAAAATACATTATTAGAGCATTCTTAACATGAAATTAAGAAAATGGACCATATAAAACAAAATTCAAACACACTTTAACATTAAAAATCATAAATAAGGCAAAATCATAATCATATAAAAAAAAATTTTAAAAATAAAAAAAAATAAAAAAGTGTCCTTTTTACGTGTCCCAGCGTGTCGGCAACGTGTCCCAGTGTGTCGGCAACATGTCCAAACATGTCCCAGTGTGTCAGAGCGTGTTAGCAACGTGTCAGAACGTGTCAGACTCGTGTCAAAGCTGACTCATGGCTTCTGGGAGAGTGTCGGTGCTTCATAGGGATCAGGTAAAGGGGGAGCACTATCTTTTGTAGTCTTGATGTTCATTCCTCTAGCAGATTATCCTTTCTTGGGGCCTCCTTATGTTGCTTCCGAAGTGGTGTTTGCTTACCTCAGGAAGCAACACGGAAGGTCTCATGCAAAGGATAATGGTGGTTTTTGCTTTTTTTTTTCGTTGGTTGTTGATGATTTTGCAGATGGGTGTGGCTGGCTGTGAAGGCTATCCTTACTTGGGGCCTCCCTATGTTGATTTTGGTGTGGTACTTGCTTACCTCAGGAAGCAACAGGTACGATCTCATGATAAGGATAATGGAGTTTTGCTAGTTGGGTTGTGGGTGGTTTTGTAGCTGGTTGTCCTGTCTCAGAGCTCTTCTTCCCTCGTCTGAATTGTGTTTATGGTTTGGGTATCAGTGTGATGTTTTGGAAAGGATGAGTTTTCTTGTTCAGAGTGTTATGTTTTCTGTTTGGCTTATTGGGCGGTGGAAGGCATGCGTGTACAGATATGCATTGACTTGGTTGTGTAGATAGGCTTTTGGGTTTTGGGCTTGAGCCCTGTTTCCATTGTAGTGTGCTGGTTGGGTTTAGGTTAGGGTTTGTTTGTTTTTGTTTTTGGGCCTGTGTGCCTTGTTTGGAAGATTGTTGCCTTTGTTGCGCCTGTGTGCCTTGTTTTGGCAGTATGTTGCCATTTTTTTTGGGTTGAGTTGGTCTGGCCTTGAGGCCTTTGCCTACATTTTTTTTGGGCTTTTGCCGTGTTCTAACTAAATCACATTTCACCCAAAAAAAATGTTTGACTATCTAGGTTATGTTTGGTGATTTAGGTGAATGGCAGCCGCCGCTGTTTGATATTTGGTTAGTGGAAGATTAATTGTCAATTGTCAATTGTTTTGTACATCAATTAAAGGATAACTTTTTTTTTTAATATTTATTTTACTTCTTTCATATATGAATGAAAATAATTTCTTAAAAGTTAGTAATATGTTTTTCTTTATAAAAATGTTGTATAATTTTAACCAATTACTACTAGTTCTTAAAAAGTTATTGTACATTTATAATAAATTAGTTCTTTTAAAAATGTTTTGTACATTCTTAAAAAATTATCCGCCGCGTTTCAGTACAACCTTGTACAATGCAATGTATATTAAAAGATGGTTTTGAATGTATCTGATTGGTCCACATTGTTAATCTTATTTTTTTAAATTTTTCTATATTTTTCTCGGAATTTTTTGCGCTCTCTAAATAGCGTATCTTTGCGTATCGTCCGATACCGCGACCGAATTGAAAATCGGGTGTCCGATACCGGGACCGATACCAAGACTTCGAACCATGCTCTCTTTTCACACCTCGGAACACATCGTTCTTCATTTGACATTTCAAACTTTAGACTTCATATATTAAATTCAGGTTTGGATGAAAAACAAAAGTAGCCATAGTTCATCCTTCACTAAATTGAAGGCCATAACAAACATTTCATTTATTTGTCCACACTTCAATTAACAATGGAGTTAGTTTCTATGAATTGGATCTTTGTTGTTTTTTACATATGTATATTGATGTCACATGTAACTTTTGGACAATAAACATCCACGAACAATACAAATACTTCAAGAACGAGATTATTTTCTATGGACGTTTCCAATGTAATGAATAGTCGTAAGAGCGACTACACAAGTTTCTCATATGATATTCACGTCCACAAAACCGAGTGATATAGTGAAAACAAGGTCTCACTATTTGTTAGATTCATGGACACAATTCGATTCCGTGGGACTTTCATTCACATTTTTTTTCCACCAAGAACGTTTTATAGAACTTTTTTTGACTCCGAATTAGGAGTATCCTACTTTCACGCAATTCATAGGGTTCAACTGGCAATCGATATTTTCGATCAAGGGTATGATATTCTTTTATATATCTTATTAACAATTGAAATATGGTCGAAAGAAAAATTCTCTATTTGATAGGACTTCTTCCTAAGCCTATGAATTCCATTGGACCCACAAATGATATTGGATAGGATTTTAACAAATCTTTCAAGAATTTATAAAAAACTTAAATTATTTTAAATTAAATTAGAAGATAAGAACAAAAGACGAAGGAAAGAATAATAAGCAAAATGATTTTCATACATATTTTTCATGAAGAAAGATGAAGAAGTCCGTTAGAGATATATTTCTTGAAGAGAATTAATTTTCTTATGTAATTTCTAAATAATGAAGAAACCCAATTCTATTGGATTTAAGAGATAGTTATTCAAATCTTCTAGAAGTTGGTGTAGGGATAGAATGCTAAGTTTACTACACTAATGATACTTGATCTTATGCAAATTCTTAACCTTGTTAAGAGTAGTAAATTGATTATTTCTCATGATTATTGCACACATATTATGTTGTTAATATGCATGCGGATTAGATATTGGGAGTATATATTAGATTACTATATAAAATGGGTAACTATATGAGATGATTTCTGTTGAATTTGATCTATTGAGAAAATAAAAATGATAATTTGCGAGATCGATACTTTAATATTGCTGTTGAATGCTACATATCTCTTAGCCAAATATCCGTTGGATGGGGTGTTGATTTTCGGTCACTTTCTTATCATCCGTTGTGGCTCATGATGTATTATTTATTGTACTATTATTAGTTTTGTCTAAATTAGATGAATAATCGAATCTCAACATGTGGTTTCTCTCGTCGAATTGGTCCCATTGATTATAATATTGATTAAAGAAAAAATCATATTATTCTTGCAATGACTGTTCAACTTAATAATTATAATAGTGATAATCAAACTTTAATTAATTGTGGACTTCAGTGTATTGTAACGTGTGATTAAATTGAATGTTTGTTGAGTTTGACTATGCTAAGATGAGGTAGTTTTCTTGTTACCTATGATCCCTAACATATGTGCCTTTGGTGTTTTAATTTAGTTACCAATACAGAATCATGTGGAAACTAAGTTGGTGGCAATTGAGTCCAAACATAAGCTTACATTTTATTATAGAAAGAACTTTAGTATTAACTTTTACGGCTCATGATGGGGAAGTGGTACTGAAGTCTAATCATTAACATTAGTTTATTTTTATCCTTTCGTAGTTGTCAATTGAATTCTGATGTGAATCTATAAATGCGGATGCGTTATTATTACTACTACACAACAACTACTAACTGCATATCTTTTTTCTCTATTCTCTTTCTCGATATTCAAGTGTAATTACAAATGAATGTAAAGGGCCTATTTATAGGAGAAAAATTACTTCGTAACCAAGTAATGACCCAAAAGACTAAAACGGACAACTAATAACTAAAAATGACTAGTTAGACCGAATCATACTTGGAGATCAATTAAAGACTAAAAATAAAAGGAAATGACAATATTATCCTAAAGTAACATACAAAATAAAAAATAGTCTTCTCCCTGGAGCACAACCACGCGCTACATGTCACTATGTATCACAAAACACATCATTCTCCCCGTCTTCGAAAAGCTCGTCCTCTAGCGTGTAGGGTGACTCATGAATGCCACATGATATAATCCTTGAAAAACTTTCGGACCCCAACCAAAATCAACCAAAAGTGGACTGCCCAAACTTTAATTAGTCTCATGCGTATAAACCTCATCAATAACGGGTGCAATATACCAAAATCCCGACAATGTCCCCCTATGAAATCCAGGCAATCAAAAACTGACGACCATATCCGCCTTTCTACACCCACGAGCACATGGTTGCAACTTGGCTTGGTGGACCCCTGAATCTGACCGGACGGAAACTCCGACGATCGCACCTTTGCGCGTGCGATGGCTAAACAAGCGGACTGAAGGCGGCGACATTCTAGACAGTCGGACCCAAAAATGGCAAAAAGTTGGAAATGGATCCCAAGTGGGATGCATTTTTCATGAAAGCCTTGAGTTGTGCCAAAAATAGGCCATAAGATCAATTTTGACCGGATTAAGGTCAAATAGGGGGTAGGGGATCAGGTCAAAGTAGGGAAGCCCATTTTTTATTGGGTTTGATTGTGGTTGGGCATAGATGAGCGGGGAAAAGATGAAAATAGGGTAAAAAGGGGGTGGGGGCAGATTGAGGCTAAGAAAAAGGGGAAGAGGAACTAGGGTTTGGGTGAAAGGGGGAAGGGAGAGGGGTGATGTGGGAGTATTTCAGGGGTAAAAGGGTTGGAAAAAGAGGGCGAAAAAGGGTTTGGGGCAGCTTCCGGTCGACCGGAGGGTTGCCGGAGGTGGCATATGGGTCGAGGGGGGGGGGGTATACTAACCTAGGCGTGGGGATGATGGATTTGGGGGGTTAAATGCCAAAAAAAAGCAGAAGGGCGACAAAAACTGGGCCCCAACTTCGTCGAAGGCAGGTCATCATCAACATTTTTTTACCCTTTTCCAATATTTGTTTTGCGTCGCTCCTTTGGAGACACTGATTGATCGGCCCAAGGCGAGTCTACTAGTAAATTTTGAGGTTGATCGGAGGAGGTTGAAATTTTCCGTTGGCGGCGAAGGGGCAGCAGCAGGTGGGATTTTCTGGGCGATGGTCATGGGGTCTAGAAAAGGTGATTAGGGCAAAAAGGTAGGTAGAGAGGATGGATTTGTGATTAGGGTTAGGGTTTCATTTGGGGATGAGATGGAAGATGGTGTTGCATTTTGGTGATGTGGTGGTTGTGTGGAGGCAAGAGATGGAGGTGGAGGAAGGTGGTGGTGGAAGGTGGAGGCTAAAAGGGTTGGTATCTTCCCAGTTAGTGGTAATGGAATCTAGGGTTACCATCCATCCGATTCCTATTTGGACATTTATCAATCTAACGATTGAAGGGTTGTCCGAGTTGGAACCACAACTCGATACCCACTTCACGCACCCCGACGAACACCAAGAACAAACGCAACTTTGATACCAATTTGATGTGAATTCATGAATGCGAAAGCGTTATTATTACAATTACACAACACCACCACCACCACCACCACCACCACCACCAACAACAAATAAACCTAAAGTAATGAAATGGGTTTCTTTCTCTTTCTATTCTCTTTCTCGATATTCAAGTGTAATTACAAATGAATGCCAATGGCTTATTTATAGGAGAAAAATTACTTGGTAACCAAGTAATGACCCAAAAAACTAAAAAGGACAACTAATAACTAAAAATAAATAATTATCCCCAAACATGCTTGGACACTAATTAAAGTCTAAAAATAAAAGGAAATGACAATATTATCCTAAACTAAAATACAAAATAAAGATAGCCTTCGCCCGGGAGTATAACCACGTGCTACGTGTCATTACTTATCACAAAACACATGAAATTCAAATTGCTTCAATCACCGAAATTTAAAGGAGGAAAAGATAAACATAATGTACTTTCTTTATCAAAACCTTGTAGGTGTGGGGACTAAAGACACGCATCACATCAAGAATTTAATTAGGAATTTGAAACCTTTGTCAAACCGCCTTTGTATCGGTGCCTACTTGAATTCCTAGTTAAAATACAAACCGATTGCATGCAAGTCATATAGTCCTATTTGACTTCTTTGGTTCAAATAAAGCAAGAGCTCCTCATGCACGCGTATCTAGGTATAATACATGCATATAGCCGGTTATACAAAAAATGCGGATCAATTTTTAAATCTGTACTGGGTTTTGCACAGGGCCACTCAGCTGATTTTGCGTAGTAAATTTTTGTTTATGTAAACTATTTTCATCTCATGTATTTCATCACTCTCTTTTGGGTTAATGGATTGCAATAAGTCCATAGGTTGTTATGTTTTATTGGAAGGCTTGGCCCTCCTTCCAGGTTTGTATACCACATGGTTGGGCTGTTCAACCTCCTTTCTATTTTTATTTTAATGTTCTCTCTCTGTAAGTTCTCACTTGGGATTTCGACGTTCAATAATTAAAAAAAAAATTAGTTTTCTGTTGTCTTCATGCTGGATAAAAGAACCATACAATTTGCGTTTATCATTCTTATCGCAATTCATTTCCTTCTTGTTTTGATATTATTTGCACTACATTTGTATATATATTAGCTTCATTTAGTGCTGGGAGCAGCTTTGGAGATGGTAGAGAAATACTAGTGCAACATCTACTTGTTAAAGAGGATGATCTTAAGCTTTTGCTGGAGCTGCAGAAACGACTTTCAGAAGGTAAATATTTACTTTGGTATCTAAATTCAGTAATCAGTGTTGATATTATATTTTAATACATAGAAAGATATGAAAAATTAAGCTGAAGGAAGCAGCGTTTCCAAACTGAGATATCGAACTTAAAAGTTCTAAATATATGGTAATTGTCATTTGGAAAATCATCTTTTGACGTAACTTATCAAAAATCACACAGACCAAGACCAAAACCTCTCAATATTATTCGAAGATCTAATAAAGAGGCGTTACATCAAATATATATAGGTCTAGGTTAACTTTCTTGCCAAGATAACCTTAAAAGGTAAAAAGATCGAAGAGAAAATATAAGAGTACAATTTAACGTGAAAGTGCATAACAGTGATACCTCCTGTACCCTCTATTCACATTCTTCTCCACCCCTTAGAAAGAGTTCGTGCTCAAACTCAAGCGGAATAGGAGGCGTACAGGCATCACTAATGGCGTGAATGGGATAATTTGGGACAGACTATCCTATATTTTTAATTTTTTACAAAAGACCATACCTCTGGAATTAATAGCCTTTGCCATAACCGGGCTATCATGGTTGCGGCTGCCACTTCCCAATCTGCTTTTGAAAATAAAAGTGAGCGCAGCCTTCCAAATGCTTGGTCTTAAAACCAAAGCCCATCGAGGCTATGCAATTTCAAGTCAATCCCACTTGGGTCAAACATGCATAACATTTGATAAGAGCCCCTAGGGTATTCATTTGACATTGCAACTCCAGTTTGTCGCCGACGAAAGCGAACCTTCCCGACATCCTTACTCTTTGCCGACGAGAGGCTCTCAGTTTTTTTGTGAGGATTGCAACTGTCATGTTTTTTCGCGCTTTCGACGTGGATGGGATTATGGTAAAACCCCTATCGTGACTTCATCTCAGCTTGACCGACGACTCCAAAGCCCATAACTAAAGGTAGAGCTAGTTGGTGTTTTTGACGGCTTTTAAAGTTCTTGCACATTGTCAAAGGTCGACGAGGAGTAGTAAACCTAGGATAACAATGTCAGTATTTTTGCATTGGCTTTGGTGGTGAAATGTAGGAGGCGTTGGGCGCGATGGAGGGATTCTTGCCCTCCTTGCGGTGATGGTCTTTGATATAGGGGCGACGAGCCTGGTAAGGTCTAGAGGTGGTGTCAAACTTTGGTTAAGGGTTGCCCTCTGCTTCTTGTCTTAGTGGTATGGGATTGGCAAGGAAAATGGTGGGGTTGGCAAAGGAAACAGGGGGTTAGGCGGCAAAAGTTGTTGCGATAGGGTGGGGCTGGTGATGCGAACTGCTATAGTTTGACATCCTTGGATGCCTTTAACTTTGCGGTCCGACGTCAGATTTGAACTCTTGGCTCTTCATCGGCACCATCGATGTAATGTTACAACTTTGTGTTTACATTGAACAACTTTACACAAGGGAGCGAGCGAATACGACAACTTGTCATGCACAAGTAAGAAAAGCACGTAAACAAAGGCCAATTATATTTAGTGTTATTTTTAATGATAATATTGAGGCATTACATTAATATGCAGAGGGATGGATTATATTATTAGACTAAGATAATCCTAAAAGGCAAAAAGACTTGAGAATGTGGATAAGATTTATCCCTAAGATAAAACTATGTTACTTGTAAAAGAAAAAAGTAAAGTTTAAGATATTAGAAATATCCCCATTGCATTTTCTATTCATATCACCGCCCCCTTAAATAAGTTCTTGATGTGATCGTCATTGTTGTGAAGGACATGGCTTAAAGGAACCATCGGGGAATCACTTTTCTAAACGCAACTCGAGACGTCAAATCCACAATCTCTTTTTGCTTCGCGGCTCCATCGAAACATCCTACCATCGCGGACAACCTCCAAATTTTCTCCCCTTACATGCACCAGTATCGGACAACCCTCGAGTCAATTACCACCACTTCACTGTAATATCGGAACCTAGATGCAAGAACAAGGGAGGAAAGAGGCGGAGAGGCCATCTCCAACCTTGTCTTGTATGACTTTAATTCAAGAGACCAGGTTGTCGAGTTCAAGTACCATCGAGAATCCACCTTAAAAGCCAACGCAAATTGAGAAAACTAAAGAGAGGACGAGGGAATCGCCGGTGAAGCACCAACGTTTGCGCAGGAACTTGGGGTAACAACGACCCACCAAGAGAAACCTCTCATTAGGGGTCATTGGGATCTAACAAATGAGATGAAGAAGTCGGTGAAGGGGTTGACCCTCAAGCCCAACCCGATTAAAGTCGTGGCGTGACAGTAGCCCAAGCCCTTGGCCATTTTAAGTGTAAACCTTAATTAACATGGTAATTTATATAGTAATGAATAAATGAATTGTGACTTGGGTAGAGGTTGCAAGGTATCTAGAAAAACCCTTTATGAGGTTTCTTGAGAGACCTTAATACAAATAAAACCCCTCACTTGAATCATGTTAATGTGTAATACCCCGTATTTTTATGGCTTTTAATTATGAGATTAATTAAATGAAATTGCTTTTAATTATGAGATTAATTAAATTAATTTGGGATAATTAATTGGAAATTAATTCGGATTTAAATAACTAGCGGGATGAGAGTTAGTATTTGATTATGATGATAATGTTGTATATTACTGAGTGATTATGGTAATATATGATGATTGAATTTATGAAAATTGTCGTGAGTTGAAAATACGACAGTTTGGTAATTAAGTTGGGCTTGGGACGCGCGTGTCAGTCGTGTCAGGACCCAATTTAATGGATTTAAAAGTGATTTATTTTTATGTCATCCGTATGATCATTTTGAGTGCGCCAACGTGTCCGGAAGGGTCGAGATAGTCAGAAAACACTAGTCGGGGGTTTAGTTTGGGACCCGGGGCATTTTTAAGCCTAACTGGCAACCCGAGGGGGTATATTAGTCATTTCTATTTTTTGGTGAATAATAACCTATGAAAATTAGGTTTAGTATATCAGCAAACCCGTAGGGTTATTAGGTCCATTAACTGTTAAACACGAGAGAACAACGTGAGAAGAAAGGAAGGGTTTCAAGAGAGTTCCAAGGCCAAATAACCACCATACACCACCATCATCGCCGGATTTGTGACCGGAAAGAGAGCGGGTCCCAACCATTATAATCATCAAAGGATCAGAAACTTCTAATTAGAGGCAAGTGATTTATCTTGCAATAATTTATGGCATATACTTTACATGACAATTTAGGTTTGATGTCAATTTATGAATAATGGCAAAAATATGAATTTGGAGACTTAATAATTGATTTTGGGTAGGTTTGCATGTAGTGGTTCTTCTGGAAATGTTCGATGAACGAAATTATAAGTTAAGGGTTAAGAAACGAAATTTAATTGAGGATTATGATGATTATGGAAGAAATAATGAAGTATTAGGGTTGTAGTGAAATTCATGACTTTTAATCCAAGAAAACGATGTTCTATGATAGTTTGATGATTCTTGAACGTTAAAACATGTATAGATATGTTGGTTTAATGATTAGTAAACTTACTTAGGAGAATGGAGCTTTGTAATGGAGGATTTGGGGTGTAAAATTTGAAGAAACCGTAACTGTTAAAGAAATTCTGGACAAAAACCTGATCAATCGAATCGATCGACCATTTTCCTCGATCGATCGACCCCTCTTGATTTTTGTAGATTGTTTTCCTTTAAGGTTTGACAAATCCCAAGCTTGTAAGAACTCTTAGGGGATTTAATAGAATGTTGTGGGACATGGGTAAGCTCAGTAGGATTGTAGTTTACGCTCGGAAAATGTTATAACAATTGAGATTAAATGGGATACTTACGGGTGTTTGCTGAGTGAGATACCATTAGAAAATTTATAAATTGGGATTGAAATTTGGGTGAATGATAACTTAAGGTTAGGAACAGTAGAAGAGGGGCTTTGAATTACTGAGATAACCTTAGAGTTTAGTGGGCGACTTAGTAGCCTTGTGAGGTAGGTTTAAGTATTCGAACATATACGACGAGAGTTGTTGCGCTAAACATATTACGTGGAATAATCGGGATGACACTATGTTACGTATGAGACTTAAGATATAGGGTTGGTGTATACCTATATTAATGATTATCTAAGTTGTGTGATTACTTAGTGTATGGATTATTGTGTGTATGACATACCAACCATACTTGCTATCATGGGAGGTTGATTTTTGGAAAAGGACCATCTTATCTTTGTGTGCCTTCGGGGGATTTAGATTGGTACCTTAAGAACATAAAACTGTGAATGACTTATTTGTGAGTTGATAAGTCAGCTGACCATGGGAGCATATGTATGTGCGTGACCCATGGGTATGTGAACTATGTTCGCCTCCAATATGTGTAATTTATATTGAGACGGTTCCTGAGTGATTCGGAACACGCGATCCTTACGTATGTGATGTACATGGATTTGATAGCAGAGTATGCGTGCACCGCAGCTTAGCCTAGGAGTGCCATATATGTATATATGTACTGAGAGTGATTTACTGGTGACTGGTTCACTGTTGCTTAGTAGATGTGAATAACTAAGATATTTGAATGGGCTAAGAATGTGAGAATTTAAATAACACTTGAGATAAGTAATTTAATGAATGTGAAAATGGGATATAAATATGATTTGTTTGGGAATACGAGTGGATACCCTATGTTAGAATGTGAAAGCAGGAGTGGTACAGACTAGTTAGTTAGCGGCATAACTAGGATGGGTTAAGGGTATACATTAGGCGTGCACATTAGTTGAGGGGTGAGAAACTCATGTGAGAGTACGCAACTATTATGTTTAATATATGTGTTGTTTAATATTGTAATTTAAACACTTGCTATATTTTTAAACTGTTTTCACCTCGGGCTCTGACCCGTTTTCCTCCAAATTTATTTTGTTTGTAAAAACCTTTTAGGTGCCCAGCCACAGGGTCGCCAAGCATGAAAGTTTCATTCTGAAGACGTGCTGTAGCTACTGTGGAAGCTACATGATCTCGGTATTAGACGACTCCACATTTATCTTTGATTCCTTCAGAGTCATTCATATCAGTTAGGGTATGTTGCTCATTCTTATTTAGAAGTTGTAGATACAGACTTTCATTATTTTAGATATTGGTTTATTTATTCAGACTCTTGTATTGGGACTCTATTTTGTTATGATATTATGATTGGAGAGTTTACTCCAGACTCGGTTTATTTCTTTACGCTGGTTATTTATATGAGATTGTTTATGCGATTGGTGGATGAGGATTTAATTACTTGGTTAATTGTTAACTTAATTAATAAAATTTGGCATCTCTCTATTTAAATATTAGGTGGTTAGTAATTAACTAAATGTTTTTCGACAGTGATGCTAAGACTGAACCAACTTGATATTCTGTATTAATTTAATAAAGGAGTAGCTACCCGGTATTTAATTAGTCGGGGTGTCACAGGTGGTATCAGAGAATCAGGTTCTAGTGTCATTTAGTATCTGTGCGGCTTATTATGCTTCCAGCGTAGCTTTCTTTGATATAGAGCCCTATGTTTAGGATTGTTGATTTCTTTGGTGAGATTTCGTTCCCCCGCTATAATGTATATGATAGTGAATTTTATTTGCATTCGGGTTTGTTCGTGTGCCGAACAATGCAGTATGTCAGGCGAGGGCAGTTGGGGGGACAGTAGGAGGCAAAGCTCAGTTGAGATTATTGGGTATATTGAAGAATGATGACCGTAGTTGAGGTCACCCCTATTATGAGCGGAAAGTCAGGACGGTAAGGACGGTCAAACACAACATATGACTTCCAGGTACACCACTATAGTAGAAAGTGGGGTCAAATTAGACTCACCTAGCAAGGTTGGATTGGGAGAGAGGCAGACGAAACATTGAAGAGAACCAGTAGTGGAAATTCTAGAAATGGGGAAATGGTGTGTGTTAGCCAACGAAGGTAAAATCTCCAAAGGCTTGGACATAGGTTGGAGTGTGGCTAACTTTGAGTGAAAATTTAGGGTAATTTTTTTTCTTGGCTCGTAAGAGCAGAGTTACAATGGTGAGAGGCAACCACCACACTTAGAAGTGGAATGTTATGTCAAGAAAAGGCGCATAGGTATGGTTTGACCATAAGTTCCTTCATCAGATGTTCAGGATAAGATGCGAACGTTCTGAACTCACACAAGAGGGTCGAACAGAGGTCAATTTGTGAAAAGAAATTTAATCATTTAGCGAACCTTGCACCGGATGAAGTAGGTGCAATGGAGAAGAGGACTTTAAAGGGGAAAATTAAGTTGCAAGAAGAGTTGCTAGCACTTCTGGAGAATTTTGCTTGGACAGTAATGCATATGGTAACAATGTCGCGTTTTGTCAATATGGATGTTAACACTTCCTTGTGCGGGGAGCTACAAGAATCGGAGAATTTAGTCAGAGAGTAAGATTGGGGAAACGGTGTTGGTGAAGCACTACAAGGGGGAGACCCATCAGGGGACCCGTTTAAATGATTCGGATAGCTAAATTGTTACCGAGCGATGGTGAATTCAGTAAGGGCTGTTGAAGCCAGTAACATGTTCCTTAGGGCCAACAAAGTTAAGGGAACAAAGGGGGTAGCCATCAGAATCGAGACTACCAAAGTCCGAGGGAAGGACAACCCCAGTCAGTATGACCGGAGATAAGTGGGTTATGTGTAGAGGTTTTTTGGGGAGAGTAAAACCCCATGTGTTAAAATTTTCTCGAAGTGAGTAAAGGGACAAGGATATGGTGCCTAGCTAGGGCAATAGCTAATGTAATTTTCGATTTGGTTCGGACAAGCATGTTATGTCCAATAATCATTTAAGCAGCCAGGGCGATTGACAAGGTAGAAGTATGAGTTTTACCCAGGATGATGCGTATTTTATGTGACACGAACGAGTTACTACATTTTTTTATTATTGCTAGATTCGCATGTGAGACGAATTTAGTGTATATATCGACTACGTTATTATTATGTGAACATTTTCCCTGGTATAGCGGGTTACCTTTAGTGTATCCGCGGAGGATGAATGAGTGTATCGATAGTGGTATATACTATATTGAGATTACTCGTTTTAGTGATGTGTATACGATTATGCTATTATCTTGATTATGGTCTTATAGTGATGCATAGACCGATAGTGGGCGAATGTCGCAAGTCTATCGGGGTTACTACCTTAGTGTATGATGTTTTGTTATGGCGAAACCTCACCTGCAAGAGGGTCAAGCTCGCATTTATATATATATGTTATAGAGACTTTGAAAGGTATAATGGTCTCGGATATTCGATCCCGGTATGTGTAGGGACTTTATTAATATGATTCGGAGTGTATTGAGTTTACTGTTCAGCGCAAATATTTAGCTTATTATGTTTAACGCTCAGCACTAGGTTATAGGAATAGTGCATTGTTATAACACCCTTTAGAGACGTGGGAGTTAAGACTCATAGCTGTAGGGCTGGGGACAGGATTTCGAGAGCTCCGATTTTATGTGCACGATGTTTATGGAATGTGATTACCACCAATGTTAAGTGACAGTGTCTTTCGGAGGAAGTTCCTTGTTTAAGTGTAATTGCGAAAAGAGATGTAACTTTTGTGTCAAGAGACGGGAATATGGGGTACATGTTGTGGACTGAGGGCTTAACGGATTTCGACGACCGACAATGCTAGGTAGTAGTGTATCGGGGGGGTTCCTTGTTTGGATTTCGCTTTGCGAGACATCCCACGCATGAAACTTAGCGTAACGTTGCTAGTAGGGAGATGTTTGGCCATTCGTCCATAAGTTCGGTACCTTGGTCGTTGTCAAGGTATGTAGTTATAACTGTAAGTTAAAAGGTAAATTACAATATAAGGACAATAGAGCCAGTTGTGTGGTCGGGTTGAAGGATGGAATGATGTTAAGGAGGGTTTAGAATTTCAAATTCAGGGGTAATCTAGAATGCCCAAGTGGTATAGCCATGTTGCGAATACAGGGGAGATAAAGAATTAGGCGTATGTATGCAGCGTATATGATGTTTAAACCCATATGCGCGGTTTATAGGGGGTATGGATACCTTGGTTCGCTGGTGTCAGAATCGCCGGAAGAAGAGACATGGAAATAGATGGATGAAATTTATGCTTGTGGGGCTAATATGACAAAAAATTGTGGTAGAGTGGATTAAGCGTCGTGAGAGAAGGACAAGAATCCATGTATTCATGTGCGATCAGAGTAGCACGTCTGAACTTGGTGGAAAGGTAGTGGGCATTTAAAAAGGGGGTTATCCCTTGAGAAGACAAATATTTAACTATTCTGGACAAATTGGAGCGGAGTTATACCCAGTAGAATATTGAGAGTAACTTGCGCATAAATAGAATGCTGATTTCAATAAGGTATAAAGAGTCCAGAAGTGCACATCGTGGTGAAAAGTGCACGGGTCAGAACTTTTGGTATACGCCGAGGGAAGAAGAGGGTTATTAAGTACCACTTAATGGGAGGAATTATAAGTGGAAGTCGGTGTTGAGCGGGACATAATGAGTAGCCCCCACGTGCACCACTTATAGATAGAAATCGGTTGGAGTAAGAGTATCAACCAGAAAATTTGGTATCAAGCCGACGATTCCAGTAGTGGAAGAGTCAAGTTGGTAATTTCTTTGATGGGTTGCCAACATAAAGATAAGTAACGAGTTCCTTCGAATGTGTGGAACGGGTAATTGTTTTATCCTTGGGTGATTTACACTATTAGATAGTGATCGCACCGGTACATGGTCCTGCCCAGTATTATTCTGAACTAGGATGAGATCCTTGTAACCCACCTTCAATATGGGGTATCAGGAAGTAGTGGGGATAACGTTTCGTTTTGAGCAGGTTGTATCACATATAGCCCGAGGAGTAGGCGCAAGGTGATTGACGACTGGTGGAGCGGTATGAAAGTAATTTTGGACCCATTGCAATCATTTCATTTCCACAACGGGTATAGTTAGTAAGTGAAGTATAATATGGTAATGGGGAGAGGAGATTACCTAATGGTAGAGTTGTGTGAAAGCACCCGTACCCATTTATAGTGGACAAGGTGCTTACTGAGGTTTTGTGTGCATAAACTTTACTATCCTTCCTCTGGATGTTTAGAGGTGAGCGGATTATCAGAGTTTTAGATCAGTTAGAAGTTAGATTTCGATGACTATAATGGGATAACCACAAACCGTCTTAGGTGGTTTTTTCCTTTTGTAAAAGTTACACCGCCTGGAACAGAGATTCGAAGAACAGACAAGAGTAGTCAGATGTTCTATGGTTTCTCCCAGGATGGAAGTTTTGTGTTTAGATAAACACGGGAATTGATACGAAGTGAGGTGCGACCTCCCAATAATATAGAGATAATGCGGCCAATGATGTATATGCTATTCTTATTCGAATGTTGTTTAGTAAGAACACTAGGTGAGGTGCGTTTATTGAGGTGTGACTCTATAACTGATAAAGTGTCGAGAGTGTTCAACAAGCTTGTTGTGAAGCAGATGCTGTAGTGATTGAGCCTTACTTTGAATTTTGTTTTGAGTATTGGAGGATACCAAAATTTTCCAAGTATGCCTTTTCCGAATTTCGGGACGAAATTCTGTTATTAGGGGGAAGTATGTATACCTCATATTTTTATGGCTTTTAATTATGATATTAATTAAATGAAATTGCTTTTAATTATGAAATTAGTTAAATTAATTTGGGATAATTAATTGGAAATTAATTCGGATTTAAATAACTAGCGGGACGAGAGTTAGTATTTGATTATGATGATAATGTTTTATATTATTGAGTGATTGTGGTAATATATGATTATTGAATTTATTAAAATTGTCGTGAGTTGAAAATACGACAGTTTGGTAATTAAGTTGGGACGCGCGTGTCAGTCTTGTCGGGACCCAATTTAAAGGATTTAAGAGTAATTTATTTTTATATCACCTGGATTAGGGGTGCAACCGGTACGGTATGGTCGGTAACGACCCCTTACCAATACCAAAACCACATTCTATATGATAAAACCGTACCGTACCAATTTACCGACCGGTACATCAAAACAAAAACCAAAACCAAACCGACCGGTTTTTTGGTTTTTTCGGTATTTTCGGGTTTTTTTGGTTTCGGTAATTTCGGTTTCAATTCGGTTTTTTCCCGATAAATACCAGAATTTCAAATCGGTTTATGCATTCGGTAAATCTGGTATATATTTCGATATACCCATTTCTAGCTGTTACAATTTCTAGCATTTCTAGTTATTACAATTTCTAGCATTTCTAGTTGTTTGGAACAATTAGAAACATACACAGAGTTATAATTTCTAGCATTTGTAGCATTTGGAACAATAGATTTAAACAGATACGAGACCAAACTAACCGGTTTGCATTTGTTGGAGTCGGAGGAGAGTGAGACGAGATGAGGGAGCTGGTGCCTGAGGAGAGTGAGCCAAGATGACGAGCCTCAAAAAATGAGGGAGCTGTTACCTCAAAAAGTGTTCGCCGAAAAGTCAAAATCATCCACACCTTCAACACCGGAAAAACAAACCTTCGTCGAAAAAGCCAACTCACGGGAAAAGCCAACTCGTCGGGAAAAAAAATCACCAAAAAATACGGAGGGAACTCAGATCCCAATACAGCTGGCGCCGAAAAAATTATCACCGGAAACCCGATCTCAAAACGAAGTAACCACACCAAATCGAAAGCCAATCTCAAAACAAAAAAATGGTGTTCTCAAATAACAGTTCCCAAAAAATTATTTCTCAAAATCAACCCAAGGTTGAAGAAGAAAAAAAAAAGAGAGGGAGAGAGAGAGAGCTCAAATAAAAATGACGGCCACACTTTTTGAGAGAGAAAGAGGTTAAAAAAATGAAATGGAAACCCTAAAAAAAGATCTCTACGCAAACCACAATATAAGGCCCAAATGAAATAAGGGCAAAATGGAAATATAGCCAACAAAACAAACGGCTCTTTTTATTTTAACAAAATGCTGCCTAATTCATTTTGTGTTAAATGTTTGATTAATTAAACAAAATATATGTTTAATTAACATGATTATTTAACACTTAAACCAAATACTCAAATAAATAAATTTAAATTCAAAGAGAATATAAAAACTCACTCATGAGAAATAAAATAAATAGAAGTAGTATGATACCCAAAATAATTTGACACTGCACAAAAAGTTTGGTATGGTATTTCGGTACGGTAATTTTGGTACGATATTGGTACGGTAAATTCGGTAAATCGGTTTTTTGTATCTAAAAACCAAAACCAACCAAATTTTTGACGGTATTTTCGGTTTCGGTAAAATCGGTTTTCGGTATTTCATAATATGAAACCAAAACCATTTTTTTCGGACCAAAACGGTACGGTACGGTAAAAACCCGTACCGGTTGCACCCCTAACCTGGATGATCATTTTGAGTGCGCCAACGTGTCTGGAAGGGTCAAGATAGTCAGAAAACACTAGCCGGGGTTTAGTTTGGGTCCCGGGGCATTTTTAAGACTAACCGGCAATCCGAGGGGGTATATTAGTCATTTCTATTTTTTGGTGAATAGTAACCTACGAAAATTTGGTTTGGTATATCAGCAAACCCTTAGGGTTATTAGGTCCATTAACTGTTAAACACAAGAGAGAACAACGTGAGAAGAAAGGAAGGGCTTCAAGAGAGTTCCAAGGCCAAATAACCACCATACACCACCATCATCGCCGGATTTGTGACCGGAAAGAGAGGGAGGACCAACCATTATCATCATCAAAGGATCAGAAACTTCTAATCAGAGGCAAGTGATTTATCTTGCAATAGTTTATGGCATATACTTGACATGAGAGTTTAGGTTTGATGTCAATTTATGAATAATGGCAAAAATATGAATTTGGAGACTTAATAGTTGATTTTAGGTAGGTTTGCATGTAGTGGTTCTTCTGGAAATGTTTGATGAACGAAATTATAAGTTGAGGGTTAAGAATCACGAAATTTAATTGAGGATTATGATGATTATGGAAGAAATAGTGAAGTATTAGGGTTGTAGTGAAATTCATGACTTTTAATCTAAGAAAACGATGTTTTATGATAGTTTGATGATTCTTGAATGTTAAAACTTGTATAGATATGTTGGTTTAATGATTAGTAAACTTACTTGGGAGATTGGGACATTGTAATGGAGGATTTGGGGTGTAAAATTTGAAGAAATCGTAACTGTTAAAGAAATTTTCGGCAAATACCTAATCGATCGATCGATCGACTCAAGAATGTCGATCGATCGACTGATCGATCGATCGACCATTTTCCTCGATCGATCGACCCCTCCTGATTTTTCTAGATTGTTTCCCTTTAAGGTTTGACAAATCCCAAGCTTGTAAGAACTAGGGGATTTAATAGAATGTTGTGGGACATGAGTAAGTTCAGTAGGATTGTAGTTTACGCTAAGGAAAATGTTATAACAATTGGGATTGAATGGGATACTTACAGGTGTTTGCCGAGTGAGATACCGTTACAAAATTTATAAATTGGGATTGAAATTTGGGCGAATGATAACTTAAGGTTAGGAATAGTAGAAGAGGGGCTTTGAATTACTGAGATAACCTTAGTGTCTAGTGGGTGACTTAGTAGCCTTGCGAGGTTGGTTTAAGTATTCGGACATATACGACGAGTGTTGTTGCGCTAAACATATTACGTGGAATAATCGGGATGACACTATGTTACGTATGAGACTTAAGATATAGGGCTGGTGTATACCTATATTAATGTGATGATTATCTAAGTTGTGTGATTACTTAGTGTATGGATTATTATGTGTATGACATACCTACCATACTTGCTATCACGGGAGGTTGATTTTCGAAAAATGACCATCTTATCTTTGTGTGCCTTCAGGGGGATTTAGATTGGTACCTTAAGAACATAGAACTGTGAATGACTTATTTGTGAGTTGATAAGTCAGCTGACCATGGGAGCGTAGGGATGTGCGTGAATCATGGGTATGTGAACTATGTTCGCCTCCAATATGTGTGATTTATATTGAGACGGTTCCTGGGTGATTCGGAACACGCGATCCTTACGTACGTGATGTTAATGGATTTGATAGCAGAGTATGCGTGCACCGCAGCTTAGCCTAGGGGTGCCATATATGTATATATGTACTGAGAGTGATTTATATATGTACTTGTGACTGGTTCACTATTGCTTAGTAGATGTGAATAACTAAGATATTTGAATGGGCTAAGAATGTGAGAATTTAAATAACACTTGAGATAAGTAATTAAATAAATGTGAAAATGGGATATAAATATGACTTGTTTGGGTAATACGAGTAGATACCCTATGTTAGAATGTGAAAGCAGGAGTGGTACAGACTAGTTAGTTAGCGGCATAACTAGGATGGGTTAAGGGTATACGCTAGGCGTGCACATTAGTTGAGGGGTGAGAAACTCATGTGAGAGTACGCAACTAACATGTTTAATATATGTGTTGTTTAATATTGTAATTTAAACACTTGCTATATTTTTAAACTGTTTTCACCTCGGGCTCTGACCCGTTTTCCTCCAAATTTATTTTGTTTGTAAAAACCTTTTACGTGCCCGGCCACAGGGTCGTCAAGCATTGAAGTTTCATTCTGAAGACGTGCTGTAGCTACTGTGGAAGCTACAGGATCTCGGTATTAGACGCCTCCACATTTATCTTTGATTCCTTCAGAGTCATTCATATCAGTTAGGGCATGTTGCCCATTCTTATTTAGAAGTTGTAGATACAGACGTTCATTATTTCAGATATTGGTTTATTTATTCAGACTCTTGTATTGGGACTTTATTTTACTCTGGTATGATTATTGGAGTGTTTACTCTAGACTCAGATTATTTCTTTACGTTGGTTATTTATATGAGATTGTTTATGCGATTGATGGATGAGGATTTAATTACTTGGTTAATTGTTAACTTAATTAATAAAATTTGGCATCTCTCTATTTAAATATTAGGTGGCTAGTAATTAACTAAATGTTTTTCGACAGTGATGCTAAGACTGAACCAACTTGATATTCTGTATTAATTTATTAAAGGAGTAGCTACCCGGTATTTAATTAGTCGGGGTGTCACATAATGTACACTTTGATTAACCTTAAACCGATAATTCGGAAGGATGAAAGCAGAATATTGCTACCTTAAGCAAGCAGGGTAACCAAACAATCTTGCAAGTGATAGAAGTTCCTTAACCTTGTGAAGGACCAAAATAGGCACAACTTTGTGGATTTAGTAACTCCATGAAAGAAGCTCATATGAGATCTCTAAGACTCGATTAAAGGATATGGAGCAAGGTATCGTTAAGTAAGATTTTACCATTTCAATAAAAGAGAAACAACACCACGCTTCCTCGAATGCCCTCACCATGGTCACTCAGATTAACTCACAAGTCTGTCGAAGTAGTCAGACCTCAAGAATAGTGCATCCATTATATATATATATATATATACATACACACACACACACACACACGCACACATGTATTGATATTTCCAAACATTATATCATGTTTTCAGGGAAGTCTCGTTAGTATATACGTAATACTTATGGATAAAATCAGAACGTACCTTAAATCAAAATGAGGTTGCTTGCACAAAATTTATCAGAAGGTATGTTCCAAAATGTAATTTTTCACGAACTTTGATGGACAACAAAACAACTGGTCCATCGCGTTCTCCTATTGCATTTAATGATGTTAAGGCCTAAACAATGGATTAAGATGTAACAATCGAGACCTAACCCTTAAGAAATCCTTGTTAGTATCGGCCGCCACCTTAGTGCCTAATTTGGGAAGTTTTTCAGGTCGAGTGTTTGGGTTGAGGCCTTTCAAAGGTTGGATACTTCATAGGACTCTTGTTTACTTTGGTAACTTTCATTCAAGTTCTCAAGTGAGGTCGCAGCCATTGTATTTCAAAAGACATATAGCTTGGGGAGAAAGTATTGGGCTTTATAGAAGATTTAAGGCCGAGGATTTTTGGGAAAACTGGTGATATTTTAGGAAACCGTAAGTTCCCTTTGTCACTATAAATAGAAACCCTTAAACACACATTTTTAGGTTGCTAGAAATTTAGAGAGAGCTCTTGGAAGGGAGAAAGTGTGAGTTTGGTAGAGGAAGCAGCTGGAGGCCGTCAAAGGCTTCTACTAGAGGAAGAGTAGAGGTGGAGCAAGGTCGTTAAAGATGTCCGACTTCGAACTTAGTCCCTTGAGGTAAGGGATCCTCATCCTCGTCTTTATTCTTTCATCTAAAACCCTAGTTTCCATGCCTTTATTTTATGAGATTAGCGCTTGATGAAATTAATGTGACGTAAACTACTCATCAAAAGGCTCCCAAAAATATCTAACACACACCTTTAGAGAGACTCTTTTCTATTCAAAATTCAAGTCCACTTTAAATGAGGCGTACATGTGAGTATTTAAAGGAGAGGAGTAGCTTAGGCTCTAAGCAAAGGCCATAATTACAAAAATGCCATTACTACTCCTTACCTCTAAATACTAAAGTAAAACAAAAGGAAATACAATAACAAAAAAAAAGAAAAAAAAAACAATAAAATCCTAAAATGGCGCCCATTTCCATCACTCTCCCCCTCTTAAAACCAAGCTTGTCCTCGAGCGTTAAAAAAAATTGGGGATTCGTGAGAAAATTCCAAAAATTAGGAGTAAAAAACTTGTAGGGGCCAAAAATTAATTCTTGAAACTTATGGGGTGTCCATTCCACAATTTTTCTTCTTTCTTTTCTTCTCTTCTTCACTTTCTTCACCCAAACCAGCTCTAGAAGCTTCCGCTCGGGTCAAAAATCATCGTTTCGGAGCATCTAGAAGGGTTTGGGCGTGGATTTGTTAGCCCAAACAGATTTTGGGCACAGATAGTGCAAAATCCTAGGGTTTTGGGGCTATTTTGGGGTCCAGGGGCAACCGAGAGACTGGGGTAGGTTTCGGCCTGTGGGGGGTCGGTTTTTGGGTTCGGGTGGGCTAGGGTTTAGGGTGGCGGCAGCAGGGGGCTGCCGGGGAGGTCGACAGTAGAGATTGTTTTTGGGGCCGGAGGGTGGGGGAAAGGGTCGGGCAGTTTTTTTTTTGTTCGGGGCAGTAGCGATTTGGTGGGAGGTGTTTTCGGGTTTGAATGGGCCGGGAGGGAGATCCAAGGTGGGGAGGTGGAGGGCAGAGGATGGCTGGTATGGTGGGGAAGGGTGGAGGGAGTTAGACTAGGGTTTTGGATTTTGGAGGAGATGGGTTGGAAGAGGGCATCAAGAACTAGGGTTTGCTGTTTTTGTTGTTGTGCTATTTCGTCCATTCTTTGGTGTTCTTGAATCTCCTTTCTTACCTCTTGAATCTCTCTTGTTGTTGTTGTTGTGATTTTCGTACCTCTTCGATTCGTTGTTGTGCTATTTCTTCCATTTTTGTAATGATACCTTTCTTACTGCGTATGATTTGATAAATAATACACCGATACATCAAACACCAATGTTGGAGCAACACCCGTTCTGATACCAATTTGACGCAAGCTACGCGTTAAAAGGCTCCTAAAAATATCTAATACACGCCTTTCGGGAGAGAAATACTCTTTTCTATTCAAAGTTTAAGTCCACCTTAAAGGAGGCTTACATGAGGGTATTTAAAGGAGAGACGTAGCTTAGTCTCTATGCAAAGATTCTAATTACAAAAATGCCATTACTACTCCTTACCTCTAAATACTAAAGTAAAACAAAGGAAAATACATTAACAAAAAAAAAAAGAAAATGCAATAAAATCCTAAAATGGGGCCTATTTTCATCATAATGAGATTTTTTATGTCTTTGGAGATTAGACCTCGGCCTCTTATTGTTCCCTCTTTTAAGAATTCGATAGCATATCCCTAATTTGTACAGTTCTATTGCATAATCTTGATTTGAGGCTAATTTTATGTTGAGGTTATTTACGTTCTTCAAGTGTTCATCCTGTACTTAAGGTTTGGGTTTGTCACGCCCCAGCCTTTCCCTATAAGGTCGTGACTTGTCTCACATCGCACACACTTCACCCGTTTAAGTCAATTTAGGGCAATCCTACATTAGCCACGACTTCTTTTAGGCCTCGGTCATATGTAAGCAATTATCATATATATGCCATCCATCCGATGCAAAAATAACTAGAGAACCATTCCTTTTAGTTCTCAACTTATAAATGATTACATATGTGAATCCAACATCTTCATGAGCTAAGTATGTAGCCAACATCCAATAATAATTCTTTACATAAAGCATAACTACGAACTCAGTCCATGAAGACAAGTGGCCTTAATTACTAAAATAAAGAAAAAGATTTACAGTTAGTGAAGCTTCAGTCTTTTAGACTCCAATATATCCACGACTTGTCTGAACTTCTCAGGTTCTAGGAATCGATGAATATAAAGTAATGAGCATTCACATATCTCGGAATGGACCACAACTCCTCATATACATAATGCCAAGTTACATCGACAGATATTCAATTTATTTATATATATAATTGTATAAACTAAAGTTATGATGCAAGTGCAATAAGATGGAAAATGAACTCAATTAAGAGAATGTAATTTTTCCTAAACCTTACAATCCAAATCCCACAAGTGTACAGTCGAACCATTAGCCAAGGGCATCCGTCAACCCAAAAGGTGGATTTCCACTAAGACCCCGACCTTTTACAAGGCTTTTCAACCTTAATCAGCAAAATCAATTTGTCTTCTGCGACCTCTTAAGGCTTTGGTAGGACCTCCACTCACTATGGCCTTATTCCACGATCTTTTGCCTGGTGATGCCACAATCCACGATCATCTCTCTTTAAACTCTTCCATAATAAGCCTTCAGCAGCCTGCCATTAGCTCTCGAGTCCTGGACGAGTTCGCACCTGTCATCCTAAGCACAAAGTAGAGGATACTTCTGAACTAAACCGTCAACCTTCTTCCCAGTTGTCAATCACCAAGCATAAGTTGAAGTCATGCCTAGATGACGTGGCCCAGGAAATCCAATGCCGCGGCCACGACACCTTAAGGAGTACAAAAGGCACACAAATGAGAGTTATTGTCACATGTCAGTTGTCTCAAAACCCGAAAAATATTTATATTTGGAAAATGTGTGGATGCCTCATGGTCATATACTTGCTAGCTTATATGTTGAGAGATTTCGTGGACGGCCCCCTTTTCTCCAACGATTCTCCCTTTGTCATGCAACCCCTTCATGCTCTTTCGCTCATGGCCGAGCTTTTCCTAGTGGGGGATAATGATGTGTACGAGGCTCCCCTGATTAATTTTCTTTTTTCAAAATATAGTTATATTATAATGTCATATTCTAGTAGAATAAGGAATGTCCCTTTTGAGTATATTCATTAGTTAGTTATGGAGATAAGTCTTTTAGTGTTTAACATTGTTTGCCTCGCTTGGTGAAGCTAGACTTATATAGCATTAGATTCCTTTTGTACTCACTAAATTCTTGAAAATGAATGAATGGATGCAAATGAGGGTGAGAACTTTATTTTTCCTTAGTTGTTGTATGTCACCATTGTGCACATGTTTATTGGATGCTTGTCCTTTAAAATTAATCTTTGTGATGTTTCCACTAACAACATGCAGGGGAGGATCTAGGTGACTTGGCTGTGGAGTACTCGATCTGTCCATCTAAGGAAGAGGGAGGGATGCTCGGGTGGGTGAGAAAGGGGCAAATGGTATGCTAATCATATATCTATGTATTCATATATTTATGTCTTGCAAAGTGATGTAAATACACAGCGGAATAAGTACACACTCACAGACCCACACTAATAATAATCTCTCAATGGCTAGAAGGTAACAGGAGTTTCCAAAAGAGTCTTCTTGTGCCTTGGCTGAGGTCAAAAGCTAGATTTCTTCTTTCCTCTCTTAAGTCTACAATGGTGCACCACAAGAATTCTTCTTCCGGGGTTCATCCTCCTGTCAAGGAGCTAAAGTGGGACTTTTTAAAAACATTTTGGAGGTGTTTAATCTGAAATTTGTCCTAAAAGAATTTAAGTCAAATCCCAGCAAAAGGGAATAAGGTAAAAAAATCAGGGATTAAAAGGGAACTAAATAATTTCGTTAGGAGAATTAATTATGATAAACAAAGTTTGAAGTAAAATCCAAAAGGGGGCCCAAAAGTTCATAAATGAAAATCATATCTTGCAATGTTTAAAAAGGCGAGGCGAGGCTTCAGCGAGGCGTAAGCCTCACCCAAAAAAGAAAGAACAAAATAATATTGAAAAAATACTAATAAAACCATAAAAAATAAAGTAACAAAGAAATATAAAATAAAACTGCAAAAAAAACATCTTTGATTACTTTTTCACATAGTAACATTTTTTTGTTCCCCCGAGATGACTTTTGTACATATTGTTAATTTTATAATATGACAATAAATTAATCAATGCAAAATCAAATTGACCGAATCATTTTTTTTAGTTTCATTCACATTGGTTATTTTATAATATGACAATAAATTAATCAATGCAAAATCAAATTGACAAAATTATTTTTTTAAGTTTCATTCACATAGTGGTTATTTTTCACATATTGGTTATTTTTCAAAAATTTCTTTCAAGTTACAATAGTAAATAGTACAAGTTAAGTGCAATTTTAAAACAAAAAGAAAAAAAGAATAAGAGTTGTTAGATTAAGGCAACATTTTTTTTAAGTTGAGTGCAATTTTAGAAAAATGAAGAACTTTAACCTTAAAAAAGAAACAAACTTCGTGATTGAAGAAGAAAAAGATTTTTTTCCCTCCCCGCACCTCAACAAAAAGGCGTGAGGCGCATTGAGGCGTAAACCTCAAATTTAACGATGAGGCTTTAAGCCTCGAGACATTTTTTGCCCGCCTCGCCTCGAGACGTAAGCCTCATACGCCTTTTTAATCATTGATTTCTAGGAATGTTAGGGGGTGGGTTCAAAGAAATAAATATTAATTTAAGATTTTCTGTTACAAGAAAAACCGAACATTCCGTGTTACAAGAAGCAAAGAGGAAAAAAATGATAGGATGTTATTGATGGCATTTTGTGGGGATAGATTTGAAGGTTGGGTCTTTTTTAGGAAGATCGGCAAGGGAGGGGGAGAGGGAGATTCTTGTGGTTGTGGACACTAGGTCCGTAAAAGTGGTGGAGCGGTTGATATGTTGCCTTTTGATGTCCATTAAAATTTAACTTTTGGTCAGGGACGCTTGGTGGTATTCTGGCATTTATGG
This sequence comes from Sambucus nigra, assembly GCA_949130495.1. Taxonomy (NCBI): domain Eukaryota; kingdom Viridiplantae; phylum Streptophyta; class Magnoliopsida; order Dipsacales; family Adoxaceae; genus Sambucus; species Sambucus nigra. The sequence continues at coordinate 112,428,048 of OX422217.1, forward strand.
GTTGCGTAAGTCCAAGAAGAGAAGATATTTTCGGGAAGAATGGTGGGGTTGTTTGGACGTGTGTGTGGTGACTTCAAAGTAATAAGGTTGGCAAGTGAGAAGTTTTGGGTTGGTCGGGTCACTCGTAGTATGGGAGATTTTAGTACTTGCATTAACAAAACCGAATCGAGGGATATCGGTTCAATGAATGGGAAATTTAGTTGGTATAATACAAGAGTCAGTGGTGTGTGGTAGATTAGATTGATTCTTGTTTTTAATGGATTGGGAGGAGAGATTCCCGAGGGTTAGATAAGAAATGGGATATCGAGTAATGTCGGACTCGAACATTTGTGTAGTAAAATGGGGCTCAACGGTGTTTAGATTCGAAAACATGTGGTTGGATCATAATGATTTTATAGAAAATTTTAAAAATGGTGGGGAGAATTTCAATTCCAAGGGTGGGAGGGAATTAAATTAATTAATAAACTGAAGACAATGAAAATAAATTGGAAGTTTGGAACAAGGAGGTTTAGTTAGACCCGAACATAACGCCTAATGGAAACATAAAGGTAATTGATAAGAAGGGAGAAATTCGATAATTGTAAGTGTCAAGAAAAGAGAGGACCGAGTTAAAAACTAATTTTAAAAGAAGAAAGGTCATGGAATAAAAAATCTGAAATCAAATGGATCCAATAATGGGGTAATAATAGCACTAATAATTGTGACTCTGTAAGAACAAAATTTCTAGGATTGTTCATAGCATAACTTTAGGCTAGTTTGGCGTATCCCGTTACAAATCGTCACGCACCGTCAAGACGAACCAAACTCAAGCATCTCCAAGTTTGAAGACTTCCCGACATCCCGATAAGGTATAAAATGATTTAGAGTTTGAATTAATTTATGAAATTATATTTTGGGATGTTTATATTTTCGAAAAACAGGACGTTTTATTTTTTGAAATTATGTTTCTGAGTTTACTGTAGGCGGAATTTTAATTTTTCGTTTCAGTCATTCAAACGACATCCCCATGTCGTTCAAATGACATGCTTAGGTCGTTCGATGCTTGCTTTCAAACGAGCTTCAAATGAAGCGTACTGTTTTGATGATGTTTAGGTCGTTAGAAGCGAGATCAGATCTCGTTCGAACGAGATCAACATCTAGTTTGAACGACTCTGCATTATCATTTGAACGGCGCGCCGCCCTAAGTTTTGTATAAATACCTGTTTCGTATTCAGAACGTTTAAGACTTTTGCCACATTCGTTTTTGCATTACTTTTGCGAAAGTTCGTCAAGTTTTTGTATTGCAAAAACACCGTTTAATTCACCACAAAACATCCTTGAATATTGTTCTTGTGAATTGTTTAAACCCTAGAAAGTTTTGTATCTTTGCATACACATTTGTGGAGAGGATCTCCATTGCTGACTTGTGATACTTGCGGGGATTCATTGTTGAAGACTGAGGCTGAGGCTGAGGCCGAAGGAGGAAAACTTTGGTCTTTGTGGTTCTCGAGGGAATCATTGCTGTCGACTGCGGTCATTTTGGTTCTTGCGAGAATCATTGCTGTATTTCACTTGTAAGTTTGCAAGTTGCGATTTGCCAATTATTAGTAGAATAAAAGGTTTTGCCCTGCGGGGATTTTTTCTTAAACTTGGCCTTTATTGAATGTTTGAATGATTTATCTGATTTATCACATAGATGCGTGTTTAGGATAAAAAGATAAAATCTTGTTAAAATTGGCTTCAGCATTCACAATTGATGTTGCAATCTTTTGTTTGAAATCACCCCGCGATTATTTCGCATTCTCAAATTGGTATTAGAGCTTTTAGCTTGTATATACCGTTTTCAAATTGGTATCAGAGCGGGTTGTACTAAGTTATTATGTTTGATCCTGTTTACCTGCTTTTTGGGTGGTGGTTTATTCATCTCTCTTGTGCTTGTTTTTTCTCTCTCGATGGATTCTCATTTGAATTTTAAGTTTGCCGAAAGAATTGAAATTTTTGAAAAAATTCTCGTTTAAAAAATGGTTTGGAACTTTTGCAAACTGTTCAAAATCAAAGAGATCATTCGTGAGAAGTTTGCTATCTTGTTTCATGACTATAGTGCTTTAAAATTGTCCCAAGGAAGAGAGTGAGAATAGAGTCCTTGTTTTGGAGAAAGATTTAGAGGACTTCAAAAATTCTAGGGTTTGTGTTTTTGCCAACGAGGATAAAAATAATTTGATTGATGATTATAAGGCACGTGAGAAGACTCTTAGGGAAAAGTTTGCTTTCATTGAGGGTGAGCGAGGTAACCTTCTAGGAATGATTGAAAATATGGAGTCCCTAAAATTAGAAGAATCAAATTCTTTGCTTGAGTCTAAAATTTTGAAGTTAAAAGATGATTTAAAAGACTCGAGTAGTTTGAGTAGCAATGGTAGTGGCTCTTCTTGTTCGTATACTTCGTGTGTTAAAGCCTAAATCATTGTTTGTTTTAGAGGGTCAACCAAAACCAAGGACGTTAGAAAAGGTCAATCCAGAGGTAACATTCCTCATGTTTACACATGTTCACACTGTGGTAGGAAAGGTCACCTTAGGCGTTTTTGTTTTGATCTTGGAAGAGGTTCTAGGAAGTTTAAGGATAGTGTCCCATCGGTTCCCATAACCCCGCGAGTTAGCTACCCACCTGTTTGGGTTAGGAATTCTATTTTGGAGACGCTAAATGTTAGGTTGGTTGATTCTCACATGCTTGCACATGATGTTTCACATGCTATATCTTATGGATGATTGCTTGTATGATTTTGTTTGTCATACGCTAGTTGTGCTAGTATTATGACGTGTGTACTTTTTGTATTATATTTTTTTTTTGAGTCATATTCGAAAAAATAACAAAAGATTTTATTTTGATAAATTTTTTTGAAAAATACAAAAAGATTTTCGGTTCTTGTGTATTTTAGTTTTACACATTTGGTATGGCATATTGGTGTGTTTGAGTCCCTCCTCATTCCGCAATTTTCATGTGGCTTGGACATTTGGTTATGACTTTAGACACTTAAATTGATCTTAACCATGTTTATGGAGTTGTTTCGAACGTGTCTTGCTTTATGGATTCGACTTTGTATATGCCTCCACACACACATGCCTGAGCTTATTGAATTTTGACTTCATGATGTACATTTGAGCTTAATGAGATGTTCTCCCATCAATTTTCTCATCTACATGTTTATTTGACTATGGAGATTTGTGCATGTAAGAACTGTTGCCCGTGAGAGTTTGTTTACTAATGAAAAAATATGATTGTACACGGGAAAGGGCTGCGAGAGGAATGTGAACTCGTCGTGAAAGCCACCGTTTGAAAATTGCCCCCCAAAAATCAAGGCAACAAAAAGAAAATATGCCAAAAAGGGGCCAAATAGTTTAGTTTGCTTGATCATTAAAAAGAAATCACTTCAAAAGAAATATAAAAGAATAGAAAATATGATCATGTTTATCTTTTGAGGGTATTTAGTTGAAGATCAACGAATTTGCACAATGATACCTAGTTAGGCTTATATTGTCATGATGTTATTGATTTGTAGAATCATCAATATTCTAGGCTTGTGTGCATTGTGCTTGTTTTGTTCATTAAGTTCAACTTTATTTGTCACTTGAGGCTAAAGCTTAGTTTGATAAAGTTTTGCGGTCAATTAGAACTTCTTGAATATATTTGAGTGTTTGGGTTATAATTCTTTTGTTACTAGTTCACACCCATTCATTCTATCCCACATGTTTGGACACATCGATACTATGCTAGTGTTTGTCGTGTTTTGTGGTCGTTTATACCTATATATGTGTGTCGGATTTTCTTTGATATATTTTGCATATAATATATATGGTATTGTATGCTATTTTTGTAAGTTTTACATTTTTTTGAAAAATTGAAAAATTTCAAAAATAGTTGGTTTGTTTGCCTTTGAGATTATCATTACATGTGCTTGATTTATATCTTTTTGTGATGATATCTTATCTTCTACGTGATGCTTCGTATTCCATGCTCATGTTCCTACTTCTTTGTCTATTTCGGATAAAAACAATGGGGGAGAGCAAATTAAAATGGAGTTTTGATGAGTTTGATTTATGGGGGAGAATTTATTTATGAGTTTTACTTTGTTTCAAACTCGATGCGTCACGAGGGTATATGTTTTTTGTCTCATGTGTGTAGGTTCCCTTTTGCAAAATTAAAGACACACGGATGAAGACAATGTTTGGGAAGAAGAAGTTTGAAGACAAAGCAACTTGTACCGTTCCGTTATAGGGTTGGGAAGGGTGCTAGTATTTTTGTCATAGAATATTTTAAATTTTAATTTCGTGTTCGATCATGTTTGTTTGTTTTGTACCGGAATAGCTAAAGGGAGAGTTTTGTAAGAACAATTTTTCTAGGATTGTTCATAGCATAGCTTTAGGCTAGTTTGGCGTATCCCGCTACAAATCATCACGCACCGTCAAGACGAACCGAACTCAAGCATCTCCAAGTTTGAAGACTTCCCGACATCCTGATCAGGTATAAAGCGATTTAGAGTTTGAATTAATTTACGGAATTATATTTTGGGATGTTTATTTTTTTTAAAAACAGGATGTTTTATTTTCGAAAATATGTTTTATGAGTTTACTGTAGGCAGAATTTTAATTCTTCATTTCAGTCGTTCAAACGACAACCCCATGTCGTTCAAACGACATGCTTAGGTCGTTCGATGTCTGCTTTCAAATGAGCTTTAAATGAAGCGTACTGTTTAGATTTTGTTTAGGTCGTTAGAAGTGAGATCAGATCTCGTTCGAATGAGATCAACATCTAGTTTGAACGACTCTGCATTATCGTTCGAACGACGTGCCGCCTTATATTTTGTATCAATGTCCGTTTCGTATTCAGAACATTTAAGACTTTTGCCACCTTTGTTTCTGCATAACTTTTGCAAAAGTTCTTCAAGTTTTTGTGTTGCAAAAATACTGTTTAATGCACCACAAAACATCCTTGAATATTGTTCTTGTGAATTGTTTAAACCGTAGAAAGTTTTGTATCTTTGCATACACATTTGTCGAGAGGATCTCCATTGCTGACATATGATACCTGCCGGGATTCACTGCTGAAGACTGAGGCTGAGGCTGAAAGAGGAAGACTGCGGTCTTTGTGGTTCTCGAGGGAATCATTACTATCGACTGCGGTCATTGTGGTTCTTGCGAGAATCATTGCTGTATTTCACTTGTAAGTTTGTAAGTTGCGATTTGCGAATTATTAGTGGAATAAAAGGTTTTGTCCTACGAGGATTTTTCCTTAAACTTGGCCTTTGTTGAATGTTTGAATGATTTATCTGTTTTATCACATAGATGCATGTTTAGGATAAAAAGATAAAATCTGGTTAAAATTGGCATCCGCATTTACAATTAGTGTTGCAATCTTTTGTTTGAAATCATCCTGCGATTATTTCGCATTCTCAAATTGGTAATAGAGCTTTTAGCTTGTATTTATCGTTTTCAGACTCTCTCTTTCTCTCTCTAGCCGGCCCTAGCTCTTATCTATCTCCTTTACCCACAATTCCCCCCACCCCCATTGTGGGAGAGGAGGGGACCCTCTTAAACCCCTCAAATCCACCTTTAATCTTATATCTAAGATCTATGTTTAGATCTAGATATTTTTTCCTCTCTCCTTTGGCGAGGGTTTTTTGCCCTCCCCCTTGTGAGTTTGGAGGTTTTCTAGAGCAACACAGATCGGAGAGGATGAGAGGATATTTTCGCTTTTGAAGGTGGATCTTATTCAAGACCATGGAGATTTGTATTTGCTCTATTTTAGTTTCTTATTATATATTTCTTTGTGTTTTTTCTTCTTCTGTTTTTGTGATAACTAAAGGATGCTTTCCCCTTTGTTCGGGTAGTGAATCATCCTCCTTTTAGAAGTAGGTTTGCTAAAGATGTGGTTCTTACGTATTTTATATGGTTTATCAATGAAATTTGATTTTCTTTGGAGCAAAAAATAAGAATGGGATAATAACTCAAACCTCTTTCATTCGAATTGTGAGTACTAAAACAAATATGTGATTAAGAAGATTGAGAGAGAGTGGGGAGTTGCTAGTGGAAGATCGAGAAATTACGGATGAAACCTTACTCTGTAGAGGAAGTCGGCAAATGGGAGGTAGAGAGCTTGGAGAGGAGCCCATGGAGTTAGCGACAACACAATGGCTTGAAAGGCCATTTGAGGAAGAAGAGATTTAGCGGGCTATTTTGGAATGTTGCGGAGATAAATCCCTGGGCCTTGAAGATCATTCCCTTACATTGTGTATAGTGTAAGGGATGTTAGGTATATCTTGAATGACGATTTGTTGAAGTTATTTTGGGTCTTTTATGTAAAAAGAGTGGTAAATGGTTGTGTCAATTACACTTACATTTGTCTCATACCCAAGAAAGTCCATTTAAAGTTAGGGGCTTTCGATTTATTAGTTTGATTTGTCTTTACAAATTTTAGCGAATGAGCTTTTTAATTAGATTGCAGTGGTGTTGCCACACATTGTCGTCGTCCTAAGGAGCGTTTGTAAAAGGAAGACAAATTCTAGACCTTATGTTGAAATCAAATGAATTAGTCGAGGATTATGATGTGAATAAAAAGTGTGGGGGGGTGGGGGGTGGGCGGGGGAGGGGGAGGGGGAGGGGGAGGTTCTTTTTTAACCTTTCTTTAACTAACAATTTCTATATTGCTTCCTTAGTGTTGGTGGATTTGAACTCTCTGACCTCTTGGAACTTTTCTTTTCATAAAATCTCAATGATGTAGAAACGGAGAATTTGATTGCTTTATTAGGAATCATTCACATCTTAATAATGGGGAGGGATGAGAGAATTTGGGAGATGGACAATCAAGGTTTCTTTTGTAAATCATTCTTCGAGTATCTTTGAGATAATCCTTCATTGCGTTCTTCCCTGCGTCCAAAAGAATTTGGGCAGCTGGAGTTCCCACTAAAGTTAAGGCACATAGAAGTCAATATTTATGACTTACTCCAAAGAAGAAAGCCTCATGGTGTATTCCCGAATTGGTGTTGCTTATGTAAAAGAAGTATGGAAACCAACTGGCACATTTTTCTTCAATGCTCCATCACAACGTTTTTTTGGAGAGAGTTGTTTGGGGAGTTTGGTATAGTCCAGGTTTTGCATTTATACCCGATTGATATCCATCTTTGGGAGTGGGAGGACGCGAGGGAGTCCCCGAAGGTAAACTTCTTGTGGAGATATGTGGTTTTGACAACGTTTGGATTATATGGCTGGAAAGAAATAATAGGGCTCTTGAAGAAAGGGAGGAAGACAAGGAGTGGATTTCAGAAAGAAACAAGTTTAACGTATTGTTGTGGGTCGCAATGTCCAAACAATTCAAGAATACCCCATTATTGATGATAACTGTTTGTTGGAAGGATGTTATCTTATTAATGTTCAGTTTTATATCAAGATAATAAGGGGCCTGCAAAATTTGTACACAATGTTTCCTCTTTGGTTGTTTTAAGTTTACCGTTTTACCGTACCGTCTTCATTGGTCCACCAAAACTGTATTGAGATTTCTATTTTTAATGAAATTGTCTCTGATTGAAAAAAAGAGAGAATACAAGAGCCATTATATAGGCAATTGATGGAACCCTAAATTTACGCATTAACTAAAAGATAATTATGAAGACAAATCCCATAATTTTAGGAAACCACATAACTAATAAACAACTTGAAAACCAAAAGACAACTAGCAATTTAAAAAAAAGGAAACATCGACTCTTCTCCCCGATTTGTCCATCCCTACAGGTTCCACGACACATCACTCCCTTTAATATGGATTTCACCCTTCCGTTTTGACGTGAACCAATGTTTGCCGATGAGTACATTGTTTTTACCTCTTCCTTTCCATTAAGAGCTTCCTCCTAGGTTTCAAGGTGATCAAAACAGTGCCTTTTTATGGGTTTGTGCAGTTCGCTCGATGATCGGGTTTTCCACATTGGATACACTCTAAACTAGTCTTCCCCGCTGGAGTAGTAATTGCTGCCTTCCCTTTAACTGGTGAAAACTTGACCGGGGCTGATTTGCTGGAAGGAGGTTCAAATTTGAAAAATTGCTCCACTTGAGGTCATATTCAATTGCTTCCCCAATGTCACTATTTGGCGTAGTTCAAGCTCGTTTTGAATAAGCAGTTGCGATCCTTGTACGAAACTTGCAATCTTTTGATCCACTCTCTCCCAAAGCTTGACACGTAAAACTAGAGATTCAATTGCTCAGACTATTCTGGAACTGACATTGTCCCTTGCTGAAGGCCTTGAACCCTCTTGAAAGATCTCTCTCATAGGTTGCGGGAGTAAAAGTGGACGCATATCATGCTTTATCTCCACAAAAGACATGACGGATCATGGTTTGTTTTAGATTTGAACAAAGGTTTTTTTTGCAGACTTCAAAGAAACATGCGATCACTTCAAATTATTAGAACCTAGCAACTGTTAACGGGAAAGCGAGAAATACAACATCAAAATGAACCCAAACCCTCCCCGTTTCTCCCTTTCCTGACACTTGAAGATCCAAAGAAGGGAGAGTGAGAGATATCATGGTCACGAGAACAGATAACGGGTCATGGTTTGTTTTGGATTTGAGCAAGGGTTTGTTTGCAAAGGACTTCAAAGGAATGTGTGATTACCTCAAATTATTTGAACCCAACTACTGCACACGGGGAATCGAGAAAAAAACATCAAAATGAACCCAAACCCTCCCTGTGTCTTCCTTTCTCGAGACTTAAAGATCTAGACAAGAGAGAGTGAGTCACAGTCGCCACAAACAGATGCCGGGTCATGGTTTGTTTTGCATTTGAACAAAGGATTGTTTTGCAAAGGACTTCAAAGAAACATGTGAGATTTCAATTAAGGATTGCATGGTAACCCTGTTAATATTTTTATCGCTAGGAAATTTCAGTGTAGTCTCTGTTTGGATTCATTTCAAACTGTGGAGGCCATTTGAGATTATAAGTTATTTCCATAGCCTTATTTGAAAAATAAAAAAAAATTAATTAAAACCGAGTAAATAAAATTAAGTGCCACATCATAATTCTATTAATTGTTTGTGTGGAATAGTCATGTGGAAATGGAATGAGAGTGCAATGTTTTTATACGTAAAAAAGCGGCCAAAGTGAAAAATTAGAAAAGTTTGTTACGTTCTTAGGTAATTAGCCCTTTTTGCATAGTTTCTCGTTGAGTATAGGTAGGTGATTTCTATATAATCTGTGTGTACATTGGTGGCATCCCTTTTTAAGTGCTCTTTGAATACACTTGCAAAAATATAAACTATAAATACATCTCTCTCTTATAGAAATGGTAAAATTGTAAACATTAAATAATTACTTGTGTTTCTTTTCCTGGGTAGAGCAATGAAAACAATGTCACAACTCAAGTTTAAAAGCAAGCACAGCTTAGTCATATGTGTCAAATGGTTGGTCAAAGTCTAGAAATCACAGTGAGCATATCGTCATTTTTGAAGAGGTTAGCATATAGGCGCCTCAGGGGGAATATATTTTTCTTTTTTATCGGGGTTTTACTTCAGTGTTCTAATATATCCATCTATATTTTGGGATCGGACCATGTCACAATCAGGCGATTTTCACATTGTTGCATTATGTTTCCTAGCTAACCTCTTCCTTATTATTAGTGCCTTTTCAGTTGTAAAGATGTGGTACTAGACTTTTCCCAGTTCTCCGAAACTGTGATATTGTTTGTGTTTACTTTACATTCCAATGTGATCGGTGGTTCATTCATGATGAAATTCTTTAGGTCCCAGAGTTTGAGGAAGCTGCTTTCAATTCATCTGTAAACAAAGTTTCAAGATGTAAGACTAAATTCGGATGGCATCTATTTCAAGTTCTGTCAGAAAGGTAATCTCAAAAGCTTATATTAATATTAATGTCGTATTTTTTACTTTATAATCATATAATATATATTGTGTTTTTTGCTCAACAGATTGACTCTTCCTTTTGTGTACAATAATGTTCAGGGAAGAATCAGTACTACAAGATATTCAGCCCAATGAGCTTCACAAAAAAATGCAAGACCCCTGTTTCTTTGAAGAGGCTCAATTGATTGATGTTCGGGAACCATCGGAAGTGTATGCTCACATTGCATTATGATGCCTCTTATAAACTGGCCAGAGGGACTTTTATATGAATTTCTGCGCTTTGTTTTATAAGTGGCTGAGAATTTGTTCCAAAGTGTTACTATGTGTATTGTTCTCGGTATTTAAGTTTCTTTTGTAAATTAAGGAGTGGGGGCCTATATAATATCGTAGTTTTTGCTCTATTACTAGTCCCCCACTTTTAGTATCTTATTTAGCATTTCCTAATTAGATTAGGTGTGGAAAGGGAATCTGAATATTCATTTATTACCCTCATTTTACATTTATTACCCTCATTGAATATTCATTTATTACCCTCATATTCATCTATGGAGATTGCCTAGATTGATAGGTGTGACTAATTACCCTTGATATTCCCCCTCTTACTCAAAGTCATCAACCTCGGCTACAACATACATCAACCTCAGTTGGGCATCAGCCGAGGTCGGTAAGGACTAACGGGTTCAGCCCTCCTTCCACACCATCATCGGCCCCGGCCGACATTGCAATCATCATCCGAGATCAGTAGTGACAAGGGACCAATCATCTGGCAACATCATCGGCCCAAGCCGACGTTACACCTACTCAGACCTAATCTCGGCTAACTACATGACCATGGTCATCAAATATAGCCTCGGATAAAGGAACGGTCGGACTTCACCAACCTCGTACTTTGCCAGGCCGAGGTTGCACCAATCAAAGAACTCCGAGCATCTACAAGCACATGCATGGTTTGGTACACGGACAAATCTGTTACAACTGAACCATTCCTCCACGTGAGGGAATATTGAGGTCATTATTGTTTACTTAGGATCAGCTAAGTGTCATCCTTATACTGGTTAGATCTTCATGCACATGCTCATTGCATGCTTAGGGGGTACATTACACCCCCTAAACATTATATATGGAGGTCATCCTCTACCTTGTAAAGGATCGATAATTGCAACCCTAGCTGAAACTCTGTTAGTTTACACAGTAGAGAGAGAGCTTGAGAGATGGTATCTATAGCCGTTATGTGCCTTCATCTAGTGATTTTTACACTCACCTGCACAGTGGACGTAGGCAATTGCCGAACCAGTTATATTGCTGTGTTCATCTCCTTCACCTCATCTCCTATTATACATATATATACACTCTTTTGCTGCCATTGTTATGCTTGTTTGAGCTTGTTTACACCTTATCTGGTGGTGCTGTTTCCAGCATCATCATTTTGGCGCCGTCTGTGGGAACAAGAAGATTCATCTCTTCCTTTCCTAGCTTAACCTCACCGGAGACTCCGGTGGTGAACCAGGCCTCACCATTCGCGTGAAGAAGTTTCACCATTGGCACCGGAGTTACCACCACCTCCTCCACCAACTGGCGTTGGAGGACCCAGTTCCAGCCAAGCAACATCCTAGTCCGAGATGGCTAAGGTGGCAGCAGCCTTGAGGTCGTTGGCTACAATGCAGCAAGCAATGAAGGAGCAGTTTGCCCAGCTAAGCCAAAATACGTTGAGGCCACCTGGAATCTCACTGGAAATGATTACTCCGTCAGCTGTTCAACCACATCCAGAGGTCAGGGGACCACCCCAGGCACCACGAAAGGACCAAATTCCGTTGTTAGGGGGGGGATAATGTAATTCCCCGTACTTTTATGGATATTTAAATTACATAAGTGGGTGTAATTTAGAAATTTGAGGAATTTCTGTGAATAATAATTTTTGGAGTTTATGAGGGTTAGATGTTTACCGATGTGTGTTACAGTTACTTTAGGGATTAAGTAAATGAGTCGGAATATTTTTATGTCACGTTGAAATTGGGTTAAGCGACGGAAATTAGTTTACGTTGTAGAAAACGCGTATTGAGAAGTGTCGGGTACGACTAGTGAATTTTAGTTAAGTGACTCGGATGGAGATTTCGAGTCCATGGTTGGTTTCGAAATGGCCAAAATAGTCAGAATAGAGTATCCGGGGGTAGTATGAGATGGATGTAAGAATGGGAGATGAGTGGCCTAAGAGGTTGACCAGGAAAATCAATTTCTTTGTGATGGATGAGAACGTCTTCTCAGCCTACAACCTCATCATAGGAAGAGTAGCCCTAAAAGAATTTGTATATATATGGTGCAAAAATTAATATGATACGTATATATAGTGCAGAATTATATACGGGAATTTATATATATATGGTGTGAAATGTATAAATAATATAACTTGTGAAATGGTTATATGGTATCAAGTTGGATGTGGATATAAATAAGTTAGTGTGAAATATAACTTATAACTTGTATGCATGATGTGAATGGTGTAAAGGATATAACTTGTGAGAATGTTATATGGCATTATATATGAATTGATTTGAATAAGCTAATGTGGCTAATAAACCATAAAATGTATACGATATTAACTCACGTTGGGATAGTGGGAAATAGTGAGTTATATGAGACAAGGCTAGTTATGGAGGGGTTAGCTAGGTGCGGCGTTTATAGTTTCGGTAGGCGTGCACATTAGTTGAGGGGTGAGGTAAACTCAAGGGAGTGCGCGACGTTAATTTAAATATGAAGAGCATTTGCATTTTTACTTCTTGCATTTAAATACACTTGCTAAATATTTTCAAATGTTCAAAGTCGCGGTATCGGTCTATGACTCGGATGTTCAATTTTTGACTCGGTATCGGTATCGGTATCGGTATCGGTATCGGTATCGGTCTCGGGCGATACGCAACTATACACTATTTAGAGAACTCAAAAAAATTTGAAAAAAATATAGAAAAGTCTAGAAAAATAAGAATAATAACATGGCTCAATTAGACAAGTACAAAATCATCATTTAGTATGCATAACATTGTGTAATTATTTATACTGAATCATTATTTAGTATGTATAACATTGTGTAATTGTTTATATTGATTCGTCATTTAGTATGAATAATACTATCTAAATCAATATGTATTTAGTAATTTATTCTTCGTGAATGTTATAATCGTACCGATTACTAATTAAGGATATATATAATATAAATAATCGTACACTTTAAGGATAGATGGATATTGATACATTTTAATACAAATTAAGTAAATCAAATAGAATGTTAAATGGGAGATAACCCCCCTATAAGAAAAGAAATGAGAGATTCAACCAAAAAAATCCGATTTGTGACCAAGAAACATCATATAACCTCTACTAATTGAAAATGATTTCTCCGTTCGTGACATGGATGCAAAATCGAGACTCAATTGAGTGAGTTACAAGTTGATATAGAGAGATCGATGCTTAGTAACTTATACCATCTCAGCTGATATATCACCGATATGGGCCGATTCTACCAGGATATCATCGATACTACCGAGAAATTACCGATATAGGGTCTATTCACACCAATAATTGAAAACTCAACTCGGAACTCGGAATCGGATCGGTGGGTACCGATACCTAGTCAACTCGATCGTATCGTCGCGGTATCGGCCTTGACTTTGAACCATGCTTGCTATAAAATATTTTCAAAAACCTTTTAGGTGTCCTGCCACAGGGGCGCCGGTCTTGATCTTTCCTACAGGGTGCGCGGTTGCAGCTCATGTGGATTGCTGCGGGATCTTTGTTTAAACGCTTCCCTCATTCTATCTTTACATAGGGACTTTCTCGGTTGTACTTTTGGGCTTGTACCTCTATATTCAGACTTGGCATGTATCCGTTCTCTTTGATACTTGCAGTTTGGGGATGGCTTATAGTCGACGTTGTTCGACAAACTCTTGTACTTACTTTGTGGCATGTGTTAGTTTCGTTCTTGTTTATTGGATTATTTGCTGTTCTAGTATGTTGTTTGGGTTGGTTTAATAAAGATAAAATTTGACATCAGCTTAATGAAAGACTAGGTGGTTAGTAATTAAGGAATTAACGACAGTGATTCTAAGAATGAACCACATGAGATTCCTATTTAATTTGATATAGGATGTTTAATTTGATATAGGACCGATCACCCGGTATTTTGTTAGGCTGGGTGTCACAGCGGCTGTCGACCTCGTTACACAGCTTGCAACTACCCAGGCTCTCCCCTTCAACTTGGGTTGCCGACTAGCGTAGCTCTAACGAGATCTCCTATAGCTATTTCGTCCTTCAATGGGTCATAATGGTCTTCTATGCCCTATAACCCTAAACCTCCATCGCTGCGTCGATTTTTTCATCGGAATGCAGTGAAGTCGATGGATGTCTTTAATCGCGTTGGTGGCCTCAAAATCATAATTAATGTCGAGGTGTACACATGAGCAACTTGTTAGATTTATGAGATTAAGAATTTACATAATAAGAAAGATGATGAGAAGAGAGAGTAGAGAGAAATCTAACAATAGAGGGAATAAATGAATGAATACCTTCATTCTCCCCATCACTTTCTATCTGTATTAATAAGTTTCATATACATAATTAACCTACATAGTTTAAATATAACATAACACACCACATAACTATTACAAATAAGACCCGACAATACTCCCCCTCAAGGTGGTGCAAAGATATCTATCATGTCCAACTTAACCAACAAAGGTTGCAAACAAGTTTTGCTTACACCCTTAGTCAAGACATTTGCCACTTGATCAGTCGTGCTGACATATGGAGTACAAATCAATCCAAGACGAAGCTTCTCCTTAATAAAATGTTAATCAACTTCAATGTGTTTTGTCCTGTCATGTTGGACTGGATTTTGGGCAATACTAATGGCGGATTTTTTGTCACAATACAAATTCATTGACTCACGAACAGGGTAGCCGGACTCATCAAACTTGGTCCGTAGCCACATCAACTCGCACACTCCATGTGCCATGGATCTGAACTCTGCCTCTACACTAGATCTAACAACTACATACTGTTTCTTACTTCGCCATGAAATTACCTCTAATAAAGGTGCAATATCCCAAAATGGATTACCGATCAATGACGGACCCCTGCCCATTCAGCATCACTGTAAGCTTCAATACGTAAGTGATCATGCTGCTCAAACAATATTCCCTTTCCACGGAACTCTTGAGGTATCAGAGGACATGATATGCAACTTCTAGATGTGGTATTCTTGGAGCATGTATAAACTGGCTTATCACACTAAGAACATAAGCAATATCCGGGCGCAAATAAGTCTCCCAACCAAATGTTGAAATCTTCCCACATCAGTTAATGGCTTCCCATTCGTATCATTGAGCCTATGGTTATGCTCAATGGGGGTATCAATAGGCTTAGCTCCAAATTTACCCGTTTCAGCCAACATATCTACCACATACTTCCGTTGAAAAATAAACACTCCCGTCTTGGATTTGCACACTTCGATGCCAAGGAAGTATCTTAATAATCCGAGGTCTTCAACCTCAAACTCTGTTCCCAAAAATGTCTTCATTGCTTGTATCTTTTTCAGATCATTTTTGGTGATAACAATATCAACATATATAATAAGGGAAGTGGTGAAATTTTGGGGCCTCTTGATGAAGAGTGTATGATCCGTCTGGCTATGTATGGACCCTACTTTCAGCACAGCTGAACCTCTCAAACCAAGCGCGTGGAGACTGCTTAAACCCATACAAGACCTTATTTAGTTTGCACACTAAATCATGTCCATCAGGATAGGAGGTATTATCATATACATGTAATACCCCGTATTTTTGTGATATTTATTTTATGGGATTAATTTAATTAAATGCGTATTAATTGGAAATTAATCCGGATTAAAAATACTAGCGAGATGCGAGTTGGTATTTGATTATATGTGCATATATGATTATATATGGATTTTGAATTATGAAATTTGTCGTGAGATTGAAATACGGCAATTTGGAAATTTTGTTGAGACGCGTGTGACAGTCGCGTCATGGTATATAATTATGATAATTAAAAAGTGAATTTTATTTCTATTATCCGTATGGTCGTTTTGAGTGAGCCAACGCGTCCGGAAGGGTCGAAATAGTCAGAAAACACTAGCCGGGGGTTTGGTTTGGGTCCCGGGGCATTTTTAGGCCATACCGGCAACGTATAAGAGTAGTTTGGTAATTTTGAATTTTGAGGAATTAAAAGCTACGAAAATTGAGAATTAATAACTGATTAGGCACCAACCCACTAAGCCCACTAATACCCAAATAGGCTACGGAAGTTATTGAAAGTTATTCCAAAGAGTTCCTAAGACAAAACCCTAGCCTCCATAGCCACCATTAGAGAAGGGCTTGTAGAAGGAGAGATAGAAGGATTCTGCAGAGAGAGAGGGAATACTTCATCAAATTCGTCATCAAATCCAGAGTTACCATTAAGGCAAGTGATTTAATTTCGTTTTTATAGAGAATGTTTCTTCCATGTGTAGGAATTGATAAAAATCTGATTTGTTCTTGGGAGTTAATGAAAAACCCATTAAATTTGGAAATAGTTTTTACATTCTTGATGATGAAATTGCATGTAGATTTGTAGTTGATGATTATTTTGATGATATTACAATTAGGTATGAAACCAAAAACGGATTTAATTAGACTTCTAGATGATTTATAAATTCTAGGGTTCATGTGTTTGAAATTGGGGAAAATATGTAGAGATTTGATATTTGAATGATGTTAGGATGAATTAACACCCCCAAACATGTTAATATGTGACCTAAGGATGTTTAGGGACGATTAGGAACCTTAAACAATTGTTAGATTGATGTTTGGATGAGATTTGAGGAGTAGAGAAGTTGGAAAAACGAAAATAAGAAATCTGGGCTCGAATCTGGTAGCTCGTTAGAAGACCTGCCCAGGCGTTCGAACGACCTCGTTCGAACGAGCTTCTAACGAGTTGACCATTGACTTCTAACGAGGGTGAAGTTCGTTCGATGAGATCGTTCGAACGAGATCTCGTTAGAAAGCCCATTTCGTTCGAACGAGATCTCGTTAGAAGACTCAGTTCGTTCGAACGAAGTCTCGTTCGAACGAGACTTCGAACGAGTTGACAGTTTAGGCTTTTTAGCCTGTTTTGATCCCGAGTGCCCCGTAACCTTGTGTATAGGTAGAGATAGCCTTTCCTTGACGAGAAATTGATATATTTGGGATGTTTGGGATATAATGAGGAGTCAAACCTAGAAGTGTAGTTTGAACCTAAAGGAAAATATGAGTAGGACGTGAGTGTCTATTACGATGCGAGAACTATTGACGGCCTAGCTTATTATATTAATCGGGAACATATAAATTGTGTAGTATTATATGTCGGTACGAGAATGAGAAGTGTACCACCAATATATTATGGCGATTACTAAGATGTGTGACTACTTAGTATATGTATTGACTTATGTGTATGACATACCTACCATACTTGCTATCATGGGAGGTTCGCGTTCGTTTAGGGCCCTCTAATCCTTGTGTTGCCCGGATTTAGACTGGTTACCTCGATGAACATAGGTCAGAGAAGGACTTATTGGGATGTTAATAAGTCTGCTGATCGTGGGAGCGCAGGTATGTGCGTGACCCATGTGATGTGACTGTGTTCGCCTCCATTATTTGTGATGTTGTTATCTGTGAACTATTCCTGAGAGATTCGGAATATGTGATCCTTATGTACGTGATGTATCGGGATGGATAGCAAAGTATGTGTGCACCGCAGCTTAGTCCTCGGGGTGCTTGTATTGTATATTTATGATGTGAATAATATACACTTAATTAATGGGAACTTTCATGTTAATATTGTGAATAAAATTATGGTATGTTTTGAGAAAACATAACGGGTTAAAAGATTGAATTGTTTTACTAATTGAGAATCTGAGTTTAAGTGAAACCCTCTATTTATTTGATAACGCTAGAATGCAATATGGGGATCGAGTAGTAAAGGGTAGAACTTATTACGGTTTGGTTAGATGTGTATGTCATGTAGATGGGTACGGTACGTTAAGAGTGCACATGTAGTCGAGATGTGAGAATTTCATGTGAGTGCACGTCCTAACATGTATTTTGCATTTAATGTTTTAATGCTATTAAAACACTTGCTGTTTTCAAAATGATTTCCACTTTCGGGCTCTGACCCATTTGCTTTCAAATCTATTTTTGTAAAAATCATTTTAGGTGCCCAGCCACAAGGACACCATGCTTAGGATTCTCATTCAGGTGACGAGCTGTAGCTGTTTGTGGAAGTTACAGGACCTTGCTTGTATATTCATGCTGTTATCAGTTGTAGGGCATGTCGCCCATTTCTTTTAGAGACATTTCATTTATTTCAGTATTCAGACTTTTGGCATGTAATTATTCAGGATTCAGACTTGTCGTATTATTTTCATTTGTGGGATTGTTGTGAGGAGTTTTCCTCTGGACTTATTATTAGTTGTTGGTTAATTTCATTACTTCGTATGGTGAATGGATTATGTTGACTCTTCCATTATTCTTTTACTGCATGTTAATCAGACTTAACTTAAAATTTGGCACTTTTTAAATATTAGGTGGTTAGTAATTATTAAAATGTTTTCGACAGTGATGCTATTAACTGAACCAACTTGGCATTTTGAATTAATTTAATAAAGGAGTAGCTACCCGGTATTTAATTAGTCGGGGTGTCACAATACACTTCCTCCTCCAAATCACCATGAAAAAAGGTATTCTTTACATCCAACTGATGCAAAGGTCAAGAAAAATTAGTTGCTAAGGAGAGAAGAACTCGTCTGGAGTTCATCTTGGCAATCGGAGCAAAAGTCTCCTGATAATCAATGCCATATGACTGAGCGGAGCCCTTTGCAACCGTGCTTTATATCTCTTAATTTTTCCATTAGCCTGAAACTTAATTCTGTATATCCATTTGCAGCCTACTGGTTTCTTTTCTTTGGGCAATGGAACATTATGCCAACAATATGCCAGGTATTATTCTTTTCAAGGGCGTTCATTTCCTCAAACATGGCTTCCTTCCACTAGTTCTGACTAAGGGCATCTGAACATTAAAAGGAATAGAAACAGACGATACAGAAGAAGTGAAAGCCCGATATGTAGGAGATAAGGCATCATAGAATAAAAACTGAGATATAGGATGTTTTGTACAATCACGAACACCTTTACGAAAAGCAATAGGGACATCAAGATCGAGTGAGCGTACTTGGATCGAGGGAGACTTATTGGTTCTGGGGTGAGACAATGGCTTATTTTTCTCTCCTAGTATATACAAGTATCTCCTTATGTTTCAAATCATTAGTGTCGGTAGTTTTAGGCAAAGGACATAGGTTCCCCTGTGTAGGAACGGGTAATGGAATGGGATATGGGTTCTCTATACTTATAATCTCCCCTGTCGAGAATCCCTAGTAGTAAGGGAAAAAAGGAACCGACTCAAAGAATGTGACGTCTATGGAGATAAATCGACAACGAATAGTAGGATTATAACACCGATACACATTTTGAGTGGAAGAATACCTAAGAAACACACATCGAACTGCCTTTGGATCCATTTTGTCCTTACGATGATGTATGTGCACATAACAAACAGAACCAAATACTTTGGGAGGAGTAGTGAACAAAGCAGAGTGAGGGTGTAAAGTAGAGACCAGTGATTGATAACCGAGAATTCGAGAGGGCATGCGATTGATTAAATACGTCGCGGTTAGCGTTGCATCAACCCAATATGATTTAGGTACCCCCATACCTATGAGAAGGGAACGACACACCTCTGTAATATGACGATGTTTTCTTTCAGCTACACCATTTTGTTGTGGAGTATCAACATATGATGTTTAATGGAAAATCCCATTATCAACAAAAAAGGAGGCAAGGCCACCATACATAAATTCCCTTCCATTACCGGATCGAAGGATCTTAAGGGGACACCCAAATTGAGTACACACCATCTTATGAAATGTTTGAAAAATGGAATGAATTTCATTTTTAGTTTTCATAAGATAAAGCCAAGTATAATGACTAAAGTTGTAAACAAACATAACAAAGTATCTAAAACCAAGTAATGAAGTAGTTTGTTCAGGACCCCACACATCGGAATGAATAAGCTGTAATAGAGTTGTAGTTTCATTAATACTAATTGGATAGGGAACACGACATTATTTTGCGAGAACACATGCTTCACAATTCAGCCCAAAAGTGCAACAAATGAAAATTTAGGGAGTACACGTTTCAAAACAAGAATAGGTAAATGTCCTAGCCTATTATGCCATCGCATCAACAGATCTTTATTGGTGCTACTATCCCTAACACTAGTTTGATTGGAAACATAAGATGGTCTCGTGTCTAGCAAATACAAGCCATTGTCTTCATGTCGTCTTTCCTGTGTCCAAGTCCTGAAAGAGACAATGAGATAGAAAACGGTTACACTACAATTTAAGCTTTCGATAATGTGACTGAGAGAGAGAAGATTATTGGTAAGCTTTGGAGAATGAAGAACAAACATAGTTGTCAAAATCGTACGATTCGCGATTCGAATCGTACGATTCGATTCGATTCACACATAAAACGATTCGAATCGAGTTGAGAATCGCAATTGTCTAAAGAATCGGATCGAATCGGCGATTCACGATTCGAATCTTCCGATTCGGGTCCGATTCAGGTCCGATTCACCTTTTTTTTTTTTTTTTTTTTTTTTTTATGTTTTGCTTTTTTTGTTATAAAACTTTTGTATTTGTTATAAATCTTTGAAGGTATATTTTTTTTGTTGCTTTAAATTAATATGAAGACTGTTTTAAATTAATATTGTTTTATAGTTAATCTTAGTATTTGTTTTATTGTTTTAAATTAATATGGTTTACTGTTTTAAATTAATTTTGTTGTAATTTTGTAGGTTGGTTTAAATTAATATTGTTGATCTTAGTAAGTAGGCTGTTTTAAATTTTTGGAAGTATTTGTTTTACAGTTTTATTGTTTTAAATTAACCTTAGTATTTATTTTATTGTTTTAAATTAATATGTAGGATGTTTTAAATTAATATGTAGGCTGTTTTATGATATATTTTTGTTTTTTACATTTTTAAGCTTAAAATGAATGAGAACATGTGCTACGGTTAATTTTTGTGATATATTTTGGTATATTCTCATGTGCTATGATTAGTTTTTTTGTCATATTACGCTTAATTACCAATTCTATAGTGTTAAATCTCATTTACGTATGTTTTACTACGTTTTTATCATTTGGTTCCGATTCGACCGATTCGATTCACGATTCGCGATTCAGGGGGTAAACGATTCACAATACGATTCGCGATTTGACAACTATGAGAACAAATGATAGGGTAATATTAGAAGAGACAAGAATTGTGCCCTTCCCTGTAATGGAGGAGAAGGATCCATTCGCCACTCTAATCTTGTACCTACCAGAACACACACTGTGAGAGGAGAAATCGAATGCCATACTAGTCATGTGATCAGTAGCCCTTGAATCAATGATCCAAGGAAGTGTATCAGATGAAGCGGAAACATGATTTGCCGAATGAGAAGTACCCGTCTGAGCAAAATTAGAGGCAGATCTGTGATGAGAATCAAGTTGAGCACATCTGTCGGATATACGAAACATCTTTTTCGGTGACTTGTTGTGGCTCGGGAAGAACATGATCAGTAGGTGCTGGATGGGACAGACCGAGGCTATCATTTGACTAAGTTGCAGGAGGTCGGCCATGGAGATTCTAGTAGGTTTTCCGAGTATGACGAGTACGCCCACGATGGTCACACTTCAACATGCTCTTATCTTGCTTCCCCGCGCTCAGTGGGGGATGAATCTATTCCATTGTTGGGTGGTGAGAGCAATCCTCTCGGATAAATAAAGGCACTTCTGACTCAGACTTTGGATTCATGACTTTCTTCCTGCTTTCCTCAGAGTGAATATACGAAAAAACTTTTCTAATAGAAGTAAGTACATGATATCTCTCAAACACTTGCACCCTGCCATGGCATGCTCATACTGGCCTCATAGAGGCGATTTTGTTTTGCCATAGTCCGAAATGCTTTAACATCAGTTACTCAAACTGTTATGTAATCTTGGTAGTGGTCTACCTCTTCCCACTTGCCACGCAGAGTATGGTAAGAGGTAGTAAGAGAAAGATCATCTTTACATGAATTTTGCAATCTCTTGTACAACTTAGCAAAATTATTAACGGATGAATAGGTCTCTTCAGCCGCATCTCGTAACTCTTTGGCCGTTTTGAAAGAGGAGCCCTTTGCTAATTTATGGCTGCATTGACTGTAACAACCACGTCATAACTAACGCATTTTCAGCATTCCATTTTTTGAATTTAGGATCATTCTTGGCCGGTTACGTGATAGTTCCATAAATATGGTCAATCATTCTTCCACCTGTGATACGTGCTGATTGAGCCCACTTCATATAATTTGTCTCATCCAGCCCAACAACGGTAATACACAGGCCTTGATCATCATTGTTACTGCCCAGTTCCTCCGAAGCTCACCTCTTAACCGGACATGTTCTTAAAGGGGTTATTGGGTTATACACTCCTAAAAAACAGAACAAGAAGTTTGTAGAGAGCTATCTCTCTAGCACAAACAACAACTTATATGTTAGAGTCTGAAACTGCATACAAACCCTAAAAAACGTCGGAGCAATTCATATCTGATTCACGAACTAAAAAACAACAACGGAGTAACGCATATACCTTAATCGCGAAGAACAAAGATGGGAAAACTGATCGGAACACAATGATATGAACAGATCTCAGGAAAACAGGCCGCAGAAAAAAATTTCGGGGCCTCGCCCCGAACCCTGAGTAGAAGCGTGCTGCTCCTGCAACCCCCAGCCACCTCGCCTCGGAGTTGGATCTGCGAAAGTTGTGGATGTGATTAATCCTACACCCTTGCAAACAACTCCCATATTTGAATCTCTCCAAAACCTACACACAAATTAGGGTTTGTACTACTTGCCCTTAAAAATTTACACACCACACTATGATACCATGTTAGATTTGTGAGACTAAGATTTTACATAATAAGGAAGATGATGAGAAGAGAAGAAGAAGAGAGAAGAGAGAAGAGAGAAGAGAGAAATCAACGAAATAGGGAATGAATGAATGAATACCTTCACTCTCCCCATCACTTTCTATTTATATTAATAAGTTTCGGATATTACATCAGTACCCTACATAGTTTAAATATAACATAACACACCACATAACTATTACAAGTAAGACCCGACAACACAACGAACGTTGAAGCAGCCATGGGGAGTCAATTTGTTGCGTCAGTGCTCTGTGACAGTGTATTATTCAGGGGAGTCTAGTCTATGTGGTAAACCCCACAAACCTGGGCATGGTCGTTGTCACTACATGCACTGTTTTTAGAAGCTTTTTTTCTTCCTAAAAGGAGCCCCACGTTTTCTTTGGACCAATCTTGTTGCTATAGTGGGTGCTCCTGGGAAATCGCTTTGGCTGTTAACCCAAATGGTTTTGATTCAGTGCATCACATGTTTGACACAAGAGGCGAAGATCCGGAAGTTCAAAGGAGTTTGGCCAATTTGCATTTGGCCCCAAACCATATGTGAGGTTGCGTGCGAACATATTTTGTGGGCTGTAGGCCTGTTTTATTTCCAAAGTATTTATTTATCTTCCGTCAACCCACAAAATTATAGAATACCACAATGAGCCAGCAATAAAATTTGCAAAACAGTGAGAATTTGTGCACTTACTTCCACTCTCTGCTGCTGAGGAAAGGGGCTAAGAAATCAATGAAAGTCATTGTAACCCTAAAATAGAGTGCTCAAGAATTTTTCAAGTTCTTGTTCGTGCAGCGTTAATGTATGCACTTCGCTTTTAAGTTCCTGGACGAACTCTTTTCAAGTTCTTGTTCGTGCAGCGTTAATACTTTAATGGAAATTAATGAGTGTGGGCTTAATTGTAATATCTTAATTTTTGCTTTACAAGTAGTCTCTCTCTCTCTGTCTCTCTCTTTTCTCACCCCCTTTAGTATCTTGTTTGTATTTCCTTATAAGATTAGGTTTAGAGAGGGAATATTCCTTTTGAATATTCTTTTATTACACACCTTAGTCTTTTTTACATTTCAGTAGTGTTGCCCTCGCTTGCTAAACACACAACCCTAGGATTATATATAATCTTTTTTATTTTTTTTAATTTTAATTTTTATAATTTTATAGTGTAGAAACGGTTTTCAGATTGGTTTTGTATGTGTGTGCTTTTTTGGTGCCATTGACAATTTTACATTAGTTGCACTTAGCTTGCTCTTGATTACAAAGTTGTACAAAGTTTGAAAAACAATTAATTTCTTATAAGAAGTTATGACAAGAGACGTCGACTTGGTGAGTTGTTCCTTACTTCTCCAATTTTCCATGGAATCAAATTCTTTGTTGGGTGGGTAAGTAATGTTCTCATTTAGATGAGAAAAAGATAGAATATGTCTCCTATAAGACCATAGTAAAGAACGGGTAATAATATTTATTCTACAGAAAAAAATGTAATGCCTGTCAAACGCACTTTATTTGATGTTGGCAGAAACTACTGGAATGATTTATTTATATCTTTCAGGGTTTTGAAAGTCAATTAGGTTGGTATCTTGGTGACTTCAATACTTCCTAGACATGGGCTACAAATTGTGGTTGATGGGGTAGCAGGTTAAATTATGTTCGTTAGTGCCTTTTATGGGATCTTAAATGGTCTAGAAAGTCAAAGATTAAGTTTTTCTATTTCGAACCGTTCTTCTAATGACTTAGGAGAGATGCCACATCTTATAATAATTATCTAATCTTTCTATCAACTTTGTTGAATTATGAGAGTTTGAAATTGCGGGTTTGTGATTTCTGTCTTGCTAGGTTGAAAGCCCGGTTTTCTTGGAAATAACTAATCCCTCCAACTCTGTCATTAGCCTCAAATCAATCCTCTTTTCCGTACCCATTGGTTATTTGTACTACACCAAAATCATTGTTAGCTGTGCCCAAATTCCTGTATACTTTTTCTTGAAAATACTGCAAAAAACCATCATTTATACAAGCATATCCCCACATTTTTTCTTCCATAAAGGTTCCAACCCGCATTAAAACCCTAAGCAAACCCACCCAAAAATCATTCATAAGTGGCTTTATACCTCATTTATAAAAGCTGCAGTACATCAATTTGCGATTCAGACAATGTTTAGAACACGAAATGTATGAGTGAAAATTAGGGGAGTCCACGGTTATAATAAGATTTCAAATATGCACACACATGTATATTTATATTCTATGGTCAGATTAAGATTTCGTACATACATATATATATATACACATTGTTAATTCTCTAGCCTGGGAAAAGCCCCATCTCTGGAGAGTTATTCTATTAAAATCGAGGATAGAAGAGTCCTTCCCAGGTGGCATTACAAGAATCAAAACTAAAAAATAAAATAATTTGGTCTCGAGGCTTTATAACTAATACCACTAATAGGTGCCTAAAAGCTGCAAGTCCCAAAGCATCCAATTTCGCACATCCTTCAACTAATTTAGTGATGTAATTTAGGGTGCGGAAGTGTAAAAAAGTTATTATCTACACAACAACAACAACATAGAAAATGTAGGAGGGTTTCTTATTTCTCTCTCTAGAGGGCCCTTAGGCTATTTATACTAAAGATACAAAAGGCTAAAAAGGAATAAAATAAAAGAATGATAAAAAGGATGCTCATACCCCTATGCTCCTGCATCACTCTCCCTCCCTTGAGAAGACTACATATACTCCGTATATTGCCGATAGAAATCGAGGTCGATGTGCTGGAGGGTGGCCGCTGTAATCCACGAGTCTTTGGCCTCGGGGCGGCCAACCCAACTAACCAAGTAATGCGTATAATCACCCGAAGATGAAGACACGAGGGTGGAGTCTAGAATCCTCTCAATGCGATCTACGTGAGAACGGATCGCTTGGCCTGTGGTCGAAGGAATGGGAATTGGCAGAGCATGAGTGCCTCGAAATGGAGAAAGGTCTGCCACGTTAAACGTGCGGTGGATGCGGAACTCATCGGGGAGATCAACTTCATAGGCATTCGTCCCACAAGCTCGGATAATCGGACAAGGGCCAAATCGGCGCATAAGAAGCTTGGTACCCTAGCCTTGTCGGCGCGTCTGCGCACCTTCTGGAGGTATACCATGACTAGATCACCCGGACGGAAGGAGACAAAGCGGCGATGCTCATCAGCAGCCTCTTTATAAGATGCATACATGGTCTGTAGAACATCGGCTTGAATGGAAGTTAGGCGAGCAGCAAACTCCTCAGCTAAAGGGCAAGTAGGCATCGTCAGGGGAAGCTCGGCGAGATCAGGGCATCGTGGGAGACTGACCCAACACAATCGGAAAGGGAGATAGACCTGTAAAATGGTTGATGGCGTTGTTAAAGGCAAACTCAGCCTGTGCAATCACTATATCCCTCCTACAGGGGTGCTCCGATGTCAGACACCGTAAAAGGTCACCAACACTCCATTGACCACCTCCGTCTGTTCGTCTGTCTGGGGTGAAAGGCAGTCGAAAACTGAACCTCAGTCCATAACAGAAGCCATAGTATCCGCAAAAAATGACCCATAAGTTGCACATCCCGATCAGACGTAATGCTGCGGGGCACTCCATGCAAACGGACAATCTCACAGAAGTATAAAGATACGACATGAGAAGCATCTATCGTCCGAGTACACAGAATGAAGTGAGACATCTTAGAGAATCGATCCACGACGACGAGTATGGAGTCGTGTCCACTAGAATTACGGGGGAGGCCAACAATGAAATCCATCGAGACATCCTGCCACGAGCGCTCAGGAACTGGTAGTGGAGTGTATAAGACGGCATTAGTATGTTGCCCCTTGGTCGTCTAACAAGTGTAGCAACGCCTAATGAAGGCGTTAGTATCCCGTCTCATAGTCGGCCAATAAAAACGGTCTCGCAACATTGCATGAGTGCGTGCCTGCCCCAGGTGCCCTGCTAGACCTCCTCCATGAACCTCGGAATTAATCTTCTCCCGTAAAGAGGAAGAAAGAATACACAAAGCTGCCCCCCGATGTAGAAAGCCGTTCTGTAATAGGTACTCACCCGATGCCCCATCTCCCAACACAAATAACCCAAACACACCAAACAAACCATTATAAAATCTCCCTAAGATTCCAAATACCCGTTTTGCCCGTTTTGAGCTGATCTGAGCTCGACAGCTCAAAGATCCAACGCTCCAAATTCTGACAGCGCACAAGGGCAGTTGAGAATAAAAATCTCGGCGAACGTCGTTCGAACGGCTTGCCCTTTGTCGTTCGAATGACTTAGCCTATGTCGTTCGAATGACTTAGCCCTTTGTCGTTCGAACTATGGATCGTGCGACCCTTTGCGCGACCTGCTACTGTAAGTCAGTAGCACGTCGTTAGAGGCCCTGTATCTCGCGACCTTCACACTGGCGTTCGAACGACAGTTCCATGTCGTTTGAACGACCCTTTTTCTTTTTATTTTTCTCCAATCTTATCCACAATTCTTCCATAATTATAATTAACAACTCCTCAATCATAATCCATATATAGTTTTAATTCAATTTTTGGGACGAGGTATTACAATATAGATGGTCGTGGAGTGATTCCCATGTCTTGATGTTTAATTGATGTAGAGGATATGAGTAGGAAGTCGCAAGAGAAATTAACAATCGTATGAAAGTAAGATTGGTCACAGATGCAAATGGAGCACCAAAATCTTTCCCAAGAACTTGAGTAAATCCTAACTGCAAACCTCGCCTTACAGCGATCATTAGAGCAATCCGCTAAATACTTCCATTTGCATCCAATTGTCTTCACTTCGGGAGGTTGAGAAACAAGTTCTCGTATACTGTTTCATTTCAAAACATCCATTTCCACTTTCGTTGCTTGCACCCACTTAGGATTCTAGAAAGCCAGGGGCAGAGATGGAGTTAAGCAAGTCCAGAAAAAGGCTAGGAAAGATGTTAGGAAGTATGATGATTAGTGGAACCAACAAAACCATATCGGGAAGGGGTGCTCCGAACAAGAATTAAAATCAGAAGTAGGAGTGGAAAAGTAGAGGAGAGGAATACCTGCAAGGTCGGCTCAGATGGTGCGAAAGGAGGAGCCTTATTAAACAAAGGAATAGGTCGGACAAGTGATGAAGCTTTACCCTCAAGAGACGGAGAAATTGGGGTCTGCAAAATACTCACCCCATATAAGGGGACATCCTCATGAAAAGTAATATCAAGAGAGTGATACATGTGTTAAAAAACGAGATATACTCCTTAAACATCACAGAGTACCCCCAAAATGTAGTTCATATCTTTATTATCAAGTTTGTGCCGAGAGGGATTACAATCATGTACATAACATGTATACCCATATACACGAGGAAGAATGTTGAAGGCATAAAAGGGGTGCCTTCCCCACCAAAACCAACTCGGTGTGCAATTCTTGATAAAAGTGGTGGTAAGAACAACGAGGTAACAATAGAATTTGGGTTCCTTTCGTATCAATCTATAAGCATTGAACCACCCGCATAGATGATATTTGTGTTTCGTCACCCCATTTTGTTCCGGGTCTATATAGGCAAGTGAGTTGATGCAAGCAATGTTTAAAAAGGCGTTTGAGGCTTACGCCTCGAGGCGCGAGGCGGGCAAAAAATGCCTCGAGGCGCGAGCCTTAGGGTTGAATTTGAGGCTTACGCCTCGATGTGCCTCACGTCTTTTTGCTGAGGCGCGAAAAAAAAAAAATATTCTTTTTTTGTTTTAAAACTGCACTTAACTTATACTATTTACTATTGTAACTTGAGAGAAATATTTAAAAAATAACCAATATGTTAATGAAACTTAAAAAACTGATTTTGTCAATTTGATTTCGTTTAAAATAAATGTACTAAATTAACTTCAATATGACTTTTTTTTAAAAGGTTTCCGTTTTTTTAAAAGGTTTCTTTTTTTTTGGTTTTCAACTTAGATTAATATGTTTTCTTTAACTAAATTGAATATATTTTAAGAAACTAATATATTTTAAAGGTTGTTGTTTTTTTAATAAACTTAGGTTGATATGTTTTATTATTATTTTTTTAATATTTTTTTTTAATCTTAGCTTGAAAATCTATGTTTTTTTTAATAAATTTGCTTGTTTAGTTGGATTGATTAATTTACTGTCATATTATAAAATAACCAATATGTGAATGAAGCTAAAAAAATGATTTTGCCAATATGATTTTGCATTGATTAATTTATTGTCATATTGTAAAATAACCAATATGTTAAAATTGATTTTCTCAAATTGCTTTTTTTTTTAAAAGTTATCTCGGGGGAACAAAAAAATGTCAAACTATGTGAGAAAGTCCTCAAGGATGTTTTTTTTAGTGTTTTTTTATATTTCTTTGTTATTTTTTTTTAATGGTTTTATTAGTATTTTTTTTAATATTATTTTGCTCTTTTTTTCCCTTTTCGGTGAGGCTTACGCCTCGCCTCGCCGTGACTAAAATGCCTCGCCTCGCCTTTCGCCTTTTTAAACATTGGATGCAAGATCCATTTCTGATTTAAGTCGGGACCAAAATTCATTAAAAACATACTCACACCCATTATCGGATTAGATATTACAAATCTCATTATCGTATCGAATATTACGAACCACCAACTTCACATAAGAATTTTTCGTCCTCGCATGCTTTAAAAAGAGAAGGGAATAATAACATAGCTACCAAAAATTGACAAGCCTTAAACGGCCATGCCATAAATGTAAGGTTCAGAGGGAAACATCATAAGAGATGAAATTCTGCAAGATAGAAACAATAAGACTAAAGGTGGGAGGTTGTGGCGATGGAGAATCCCCAAAATAGTTCAACCCACTGTGCTGACAGCCTTTGCAAAGAATCCGATTCGAACTCTGCAAGAGACAATGGGTAGGAAAGAATACAACAACACGATTGTGATGTTTGACAAGTTGTCTAACAGATAAAAGATTAATAGAAAAATTCGGACAACAAAACTGTGGACAGAGTAATATTGAGAGACAAACACACATACCGCTTGCTAAGGATAGACGTACAATAGCCGTCGCAAGATGAACGTATTGACAAATGGGAACAGTGGGTGAGGAAAGAACGAACAACTCACCCGTCATGTGATAAGTGGGTCTAGAATCCAAAACCCAAGTGGGCTTTGCAACCTGTTATACCCCACTCTACCACCGCCGGTATTGTCCCCACTTTAACTACCATACAACGGTATGAGATTTTATTTCAACTCATATCCATGAACTGGTGCTGTCATGTAGTATCACCAACCACATGCCTTACCAATTGAGATGAAAAGGCCTCGGTGTTAGATAAGTGAAAATCATTACATATATGGAACGTTCTCACCCCCAAGCGATGTGAGACGTAACTCTATTGCTTTCAAATCGACCACGATCCATGATAAAAGTCGACAACAACCTGTTGAGGGGCCATCCGAGGACATGTGGTATCAGCAACTCATCACACTTCACTCATGGAAAAACTAACTAATAAAATCGAAGTTGTAATGCCATGTCGAATATACTAAAGTATTGAATTCTCAAAAGGATAGAATAGAGGGGGTTGGTGCTTCGATTTCATTTTTTTTGCCCTTTTTTCTTTCTTGTCTTTCATACGTTAGATTGAATTTTTGTTTCCTTTCTCTTTTTTTTTTCTTTGTTTGTGGCGGGGTTGGGTGGGGTTGGGGGTGGGGTGGGGGTGGAGGAGGGGGAGAGGGGAGGGGGGATTATAACATTCAAGTCTTATTTTGAGTGTTAAAGATGTAGATCCAAATAACTTTTCTCCACTAAATAAGTCCTATTTTTGAACTTAATATTTCCTCTAGATTCGAAACGGTGGTTTTTCTCTTTCAAACTTTAAAGCATTATTAAATTCGATATACAAATCCGATTTTTTATAAAATGATATTTTTAAAACCTACTAATCAAGTCCTATCAAACTAGTTCCATATTCAGTATAAATTTCCAAAAAAGAACATTAGGTGTTACATGCATTTTCTGGTTAGCATCGTAATTATTTACTATGCGTAATCGTTCTAACTCTAGCATAATTTTTTTTTGTGGTGAAGAAGGTAAATATATACTATGTTTCTATATGAGCAGAATAAATATTTACTATGTGCGTCTAATTTGTTGCTATCATAAACATAGTATATATGTACACTACTAACAAATTTAGGCCACGATTAGTAGATTTAAAAAATACCATATTTTTTTGAAAATCAGATTCGTACATCCGAAGCTATAGATTCTCAAAATTTGAAAAGCAAAGAAACTAATGTTCTAGACCTGGAGAACCTAAGAGGAGCATTTGGACTTGTATAATTAAACACTTCTACTGAAAACTTTTATGTAGGACTTAAATAAACACTTTTATAATGGGACTTGTATGCATAGACCCCTTTTTTATTGTCTTGTTTGGTCTATTATTTAACATTGATATTTTATTTTCATGTTATTTCTGCTGTCTACTTTTTGCATAATAGGGCCCAAGCTTCTTTGCCCGGGTTTCATGTTCTTCCGCTTCAACAGTTTGGGACCTGGGGACCAGAAATCACAACCAAGTTAGATTCTCAAAAGGATACATACATTATGGTTAGTACACATTCTCTTAGTTGGCACAACCTATTTGTCATTAAATAGAATATTATCTATTTGCAATTCACTTTTTTCCATCCAAACAGTCTTCTAATATTTTGTGTGATTACATGTCATGCCCGGGCCATGCCCTAATTGAGCCGTGGCGTGATACAGTGCCCCAACTCACACGTTTTAAGAAACAAGGGCCAACCTAAGTCTAGACTGCGGCCTCTAAAAATCCTCGGAATAGAACATCACTTTGATTAATGCCTCAATCAAACATCTCATACATGAACATATAAACAACCATCAAAATAGAAGTTTACAATCCAAAATGTATTTACAACTCGACCATTCATTAAACTGCCATTGAAACAAGAAAGTTAATTTTCGCAATAACATCCGAGGCAGTTAATTTTCGCAATAACATCCGAGGCCAACAGAGATTAAACCTTGGCTAAAAATTGCCTATTCATCAATTAAACCTTGGCCAAAATCTCCAACCAGCCCATGTCCGCCAAACTCTCCTCATGAAGCTTCCATCCTGCTGAATCAAAGAATGTAAATGAATTAGAACTAAAATGGCCCAACAAGTGATATAAGTTATAGTTGTCAAAATCGTCCGATTCGCGATTCGAATCGGCCGATTCGATTCGATTCACTACCAAAACGATTCGAATCAACCTTAGAATCGCAAATGTCTAAAGAATCGGACTGAATCGGCGATTCACGATACGATTCGGGGGGTAAACGATTCACGATACGATTCGCGATTTGACAACTATGGATATAACGAATCTCAACGCTCAATACTTCTTGCCAAAAGGATTAATACTGCAAAAATCCAATAATCTCAACAGTAAACCTAATGGGGAATATGACAGATTGCTCGTAATCAATGTGTATGAGTGCAATAATGTAGGGCATGATCTCAACTAATAAGAGTATGAAAGTCTCACCCCTCATCCCCATAATTAAAACTGTTCAAACAGAACTTTAACTCAAGGGCATCTGGCGGACTAGAATGTAGGTCCTAAATGATAAATCGGCCTTTGTCAAGGCTTTACAACCTTTGGTAACCAACCACTTATTGTCCTCCAAGGCCCTCTTAGGGTGTTAGTAGAACCTCCACTCATCACGGCCTTGTTTTATTGTCTTTGCATGGTCATACCTCACTCCACGAAAATCTTTCCTGCCCATTTCTAGGATAAGCTTTCCCCGGCCTGCCGCCATATCCCTTTAGTCCCATTGAACTCCACACTGGACGCAAGCCCGGAATCAACCCAACCACCTACCTGAGCACAAAGCAGGGGGTGAGCCAAGCTAACCCGCGAGCTCTCTTCCCCGACCTTGAGCACTCAATAGAAGGTAAGAGGCAAATCCAAGGTGCCATGGCATGGAGAACCACGATTACGGTCGCCACGACACCCTAAGAGTACAAGAGGTATAAAAGGAAGATGAGGCACAATACGAGACCACCTCAAAGTCTACAGCCACAAAGAAGAAGTGTGAACTCCTGATCGTCTAACCACAAGGATATTCAAGTAAAAGGGATAGTTTTACCACAAATAAGTTGTATCTTTATCTTTTGAGCATCAAAGGCCCAACCTAACCTAGAATTATCAAGAACTTGAAGAAGATATGACTTCTTAAGATCACACGATATATCTACCGTACATGTGACTTCCAAAAGTAGCAAATCACCTTTCATTTTAGTGCTCTTGGGTGGCGGTGAAAATATAACATGTTATTTGTCTGTGTTCTGCATTCATATTTATCCACGGCTAGTACTTGATAGAAAAATTAGAATGACAATCAAACATTTTACTTATCAAAAAATTTTCTCATTATTCTGGTTGCTTTATCTCAAGTTTGTCAAGTTACATCGTCCATAACATGTTGGGAGTAGAAAGATATTCGAGTATTGGAATGGTTGAGTTGAGCACTCAAGGGTTTTGGTTTCCCATGCCATGCCAGTTCTTAAAATCAAGCAGGTGGATCTATGTGTATCATGTGTGTATCTACGGAGCTATTTCCATGATTGGATTTAGTAATGACTCTAATAACTAGCAATTGTTTATGCATATGTGGATTTTACAATTGTGTCGTTTCGAGAAAAGTGAAGAGAGTAGCACTTCAGTATATTGGAATTTCTACTGAGCATTGAGGCTTTTTTTTGGGGGTTAAAATCCCATACTTTGGGGTCTAATAAGGTGGTTGAGTTGGGATAACATTACTAACTGGATTATTGGGCCCTAAAAGTGGTATCGGTTTAATACCTGGCTGCACTTAGACAATGCGACGGTCTATGCCATGTCTTCGACCCAAGGAAGAGCAAGCATTTAGTGTCGGCGTCGCTGGTGCACCATGGTGAAACTTATAAATCTGACGGTTAAGATCATGCAATTATGTTGGATGGTTATAGTTCTATATGCAATTGGATTTGATTAGAGGTAAATCCCATGTGTGGATTAAACAATTGTCTCCCATTGAAAAACATAGACTCAACATGTTGTACTTTAGTGGACTGGATTCTCTAATCTTTACTAAGCACCACATCTAGTGGATTTAAGCCGCATATCTGGGCCCAATAGAGTGGTCAAGTTGGAGACAATATCATTGCTAGTTGGATCCACGGGCCCTAACAATATCTTGTTTGGGATTCCTTGCTGTTCCTGAAATTATATTGTCATTTTTGTTGTCCGTATCATGTCATTTTTTTTCTCTCTGCGCTAAGTGTTTTAAGTTTGTACGACATTTCAAGTTCTACTGTTTCTCTCTGCCTATTTATTGTTTCGCCTGTTTGTAAAAAAACTAAAACAATTGAAGATTTAGATTTAAGTCATCCTTACTTTGGCTTCCTTTAATTTCTTCATGACCATTTCTTCCTATATTTGAGGACTTTCTATGTTCAAATTCTTGTTGTCTTTTCGATACCTGAAAGATCTAATGATATTGTCTGTAATATAGTGTCACCACGGCATGCGGTCATTACAAGTTGCCAAGTGGTTGCAAACACAGGTAATATCTTTATATTTGTTGTCATATAGAAGTGATATTGTTTTGCCGCCTTCTAAACACCATTTGCACTTAAACTCAAGGCATTTCCTTTATCTATTTCATAATTATTCAACTTCACCAAATTGAACAGGTCTGTTGCTCTTTTGTAAAGATTAATAGAGATATCAAAGATTAATAGAGATATTAGGAAGTGTGGATATATTCTATGAGTATCAGACCAACTGAAAAAAATTGAACACCCAAACATGTAACCGAATGAATGAGCTCACTTCAACTACTATGAGGTACAAGTTGTACTAGTTTCAAGTGCGGACTGAGAAGATTTAGGATAGGGTGATTTTTGCTTTATGCCCTACTTTTATTTTATGTTTGTGTTACACTACCACTGTTCTTAATTTTCTATAAGCTCACAAAGCGTTTAAAATACCCTAAGAAAGTTACTTTTTAGCTTTAGCGACGCTTCTGGGAGTGTAAAAAAAAGTAAGGGGATAACTGAAAAATTGGAGCAGAAATGTGGGTGACATAATATGACCCTGTAATTTATTTTTTCTTCTGGTTGTAGTCAAAACCACATTCCCATTGTTTCTTATATTTTTTACGATTGCGTATGTATTTTACTTCTTTACTTTACGCTTCCAATTATGTATAATGCTATTGATTAGGGATCACAGGTATTTAGTCCCATTTTCATTTGCAGATTAAAATTCCAGCCACTGAAACATCCAAAATGGGATTAAAGCCTAAAAATCTAGTATGATTCCTTATCAGATCACGCATGTGAAATATTCTTGTTAATATTTAGCTGGCTTGTAGTTACATCTGAATTTTTCCCATGGCCTTGCCTAAATACAATATATAATGTCGTGTGTTTGTGCATCGGCACTGTAAATTTTATTGATATTTTTTATGTGCAAATTCAAGAAGGTTTGAGTTCTTTTCAAGCACTGATCTGAAGTTGATACAAAATTTTTAAATCAAAGGGAAACGAAATTAAATTCTATTTCAAGAAAAAGGTGAAGTCATTTTGGAAATATTCAGTTGAATCGAAAACATCTTCTTGGTTATCTTATTTACCTTTAATTTAACTTACATAAATTGCGGAAGCGTGAATGTCTTTGGTTGGTTACAAAAGGAGGAATTACAATATGTATAAGCTTACATGGACTTGGAGCCAAAGTAACCTAATAGACTAAAAACTAATATACCCCTAACTAATCCTAGAATATTTCAAGAAATGTTCATTAATCTACTAATACTCAAAATACTAAATTAAATGACAATTGCAATAAAAAATTTGGTCTTCAACTTGAATTTATTCTAGGCTCACGCCCCATATTCTTCATACAAATCATTCTTCCGCTGTTGAAGAAAGCTCGGCTTCTAGCTCTAGGGAAACTTGCGCGCGTCCATACCACACGTGTAGAAGTTGGATAGATCCCATGGTTTAGTTTAGTTTTCCATTGAAGTTTATCATAATATGCGGATCCACAAACTCTATTTTGCAACAAATAGATTTTTTGTAGGAAGCTCAATAGTTTATAAAAGAATAAATCTTGAATGAGATCGAATGCGAGACCAACAACGCCATTCCCTTATCCCACATGGGTATTGCAATTATATAAGACCCACTCATCTAACTTGACCCCATGGTCCTCATCATATTTCAGGGTTTCAGAACCCATAGGATTAGCTGTCTTGACCAGTTCCCTGATCCCCAGCAATTCACGGCGCTGGTCTCCGCACAGAATCCATCCGTCACTGATGAATTCCTTAGTCAAAGATGTTCCACCACCTGCCTCATTGGGCTTTGCATGCATGCACTTTGCTCGATCATTTGTAATGAAAACACGAAGCTCAGCTCAGATCCCCCTTTTCTGTCGCAAGCACTAGGGCTCCCATTCTCTGCTTGAATCACGTGCGATGTTGCAGTGGCCAGTCACAATGGCAGTGGTCACATCCATTGTGCAACCTAGGGGCGGTAAATGGATGGATATGGAGTGGATACCATACTATTCATTCTATTTCTTTGTTTAAAAAGACATTATGCATGTCCTTTGTCTGTATCCATCCAGATAACAGGTACGGTACAATTGTCGTTATCCTCTTGGAATCTCAACGGTTAATATCCTTATCATTTTACATTATTTAATATATATACGTTGTGCTCATCGAGTACTGATTTAAGAATTAGCTAAAATTAACCAAATTTGTTTTCACACAATATTCTAGTAAGATGAATTATTTTACTATACCAGGCCACAGAAAAATGGGGAATCATACTCTACTCAGGTGTGAATACAAGTACTAAAATTGAATGTACATTGTTACTTACTATCTTTTCAGTTCGGTCTTGGACAAGCAATTTCTCCTATTTAACCAAATCAAGATACACACTGAAATTATAAGATATATCAATATAGTCGCAAAATCCCAAGTGGGAGTTGGTGTAATATCCCGTACTTTTATGGATATTTAAATTACATGAGTGGGGTTAATTTAATAATTTGAGAATTTAGAGTAAATGAGATGGACTAATTATATTTCACGTCGCAGGTGAATAAAAGCGACAGGTAATGTTATTTTATTAGGAAAACATGTGTGGAGATGTGTTGCGTTTAAGACGTGGATTTTTGATAAGTGACTCGGATGGGAATTTCGAGTGCACGGTTGGTCTCGGAAGGGTCGAGATAGTCAGAATAGAGTACCCGAGAGTAGTGTTTGGGTTCCGGGGACTTTTTGGATCAGTAGGGACTCGCATTTGTGTATACGAGTCAATTTTGGGTTTAATAAGGGGATAACCCTTATATTTCTCTTATAAGTCACGAGAGAAAGAGAAAGAAGAAAGAAAAGAAAGGAAGGGAGAAAAAGGGGAGAACTCCGGCCAAGCTCCGGCGGATTCCGGCACGAGATCGTCGGATTTATCCAACGAGGCAAGTGTTTAACTTGCTTTAATGATTTAAGTGTGTTTATTTTTCATATTATAGTTGGTGATGAAAAACTATAAGATTTTGGGTTTGGGATTTTTGCACAAAAATGGGTTTTTGGAAGATGATTTCATATGATTTTGATGTGATAATAATCCAACATGAAATCTAAGTTAAAATTCATGTTAATGGTGTAATTTTTGGTGAGATTTGAAGACTTGTATAAAAACTAGGGTTTAATTAAGATAGGGTTCAATCTTAATTAACTTGAGGAATCCCAAGAATAAATTTGTGTGTTGTGTATATCTAAATGTGTAGATGATTATAGAAATGGTTGGTGAGGGTAAAAACCATAAATTTTGGAGTTTGAGAAGAAGATAAATTCCCGAACTGCTCAGATTACCGGACCGGTTCGTTTTTGGTATTATCGGTTCGGTTCGTTTTTGGAGGCATGGGCTCGGTTCGGTTTTGGCAGAAAGATTTGAGAGATTTTCTTGGACTAAAAAGGATGGGAGAAGAATTCCTTTTGGAGATGAATAGTAGAGGATCCTAAATATAGTGTGAGGACCTCTAGATGATTAAATGAGTGATGTGTGACCCTTGGGATTTGTGGGAATGAAATCCGGGGTATAAATTTTAGGGATGTTTGGGATGAACGACATTCGGGGAATTATTCGGCGGGTTCGTATATATATATATTTATGCTTGTAGTATATATATGCCGATTATATATATGGGTAGAATATATATATTCCGAATATATATGAGTAAATCCTAAGGTGCGAATAAGATGATTTAAGAATATTAGCTAGACGTGACAAGCTAATATTCGGAAGAAATAAAGGTGATGTTCTATCATAAGTGAGTGAATACTTATGGGATTAAAATAAGTTGTGTGTATACTTACAAATTATTGTGAATTGGTATATTCGGGATTACAGGCAAATGCCACGAGAGACGGGCATGATAGCCGGATTTGATGTGATATATATATACGGGTATAGAGACAGTATATATATGATATGATTATGGATATATCTGTGTGTGAATGATTTATTTATGTGAAGAATACTCCTCTAGTGCTATCATGGGAAGTTGCGCGATGTGGGTGAGGCCCCTTGCTTGAGGTGCAGGGAGCGTATAGTCCCCAGGTCATAGCGTCCATTATTTATATTGTGTTATTTTTATCAGGGGTGAGACGTGGTGGGTGTGTTTCATTCTCATTTCTGGTGAGGAACTATGACAGCTTCCCATACGTTGTGATTTGTTTTTTACCAAGTCGGTGTGAGAGTTCGACCGCTGGTAACCCAGGATGGTATGTGAGTAATTCCCTGGAAGATGATAGCATTGTAGAGACTGCATCCATTGAGTTATAGCTCTGAGGGATGGTTATTGTACTTATATAGTGTGTGATATATAAGTATGGATATACTGGATGTGTATATATATATGAGATGTGAAACATATATATATATATATATATATATATATATATATATATATATATATATATATATATATATACGGACAAAATAAAGAATGGAATGTGAGATAAATCCTGAATCATCCGGGAGTATAAAATTCGGAATAAAATATGTGATATACGTATACAAGGATGAAAATATTATATACGAGATATAACACTAAAATATGAATAGTGTATAACTAGTGAAAGCTATTCAAAATGAAGGAATGTATAATAAGCAAGAAATTAAAATGTATAAGCTAGTGCGAAAGCTTAAATATTATCCGCGAGACATGTGATAGTGTTTGGGTATTCGGAAGTTCGGTGAGATGCTAGTTAGGTTGGGTAGCGTAACTAGGGCGTTTAAAATACATGTGTTAGGTGTGCATTGTTAGATGAGAGGTGAGGGGTATCTCATGTGAGTGTGACACCAGTCTAAATATGGAGAGTATCATATTTGAAATATTAAAGTATATTAAGCACTTGCTAAAACGTTTTTCAAAACCCGGGCTCTGACCCGTATCAATTTTTCTTGTTTTTCTCCTTTGTTATACTTTTTAGGTGTCCAGACACAGGGACGCCTGTTTGATTATTCTTTTGAGTTAGACGTTGCTGTCACAGCTGTGGATGTTGGCAGGAAATTGTTTAAACACATCTCTCCTTGTGCTCTATATAGGAGGTGCTGTTGTAATAAACAGGCATGCTGCCCAACTGTTGTCTTTTATTTTTATTTGCGCCTTTTTATTTTACGCTGATTCGTTATGGTTGTATATATGTTTTACCGAGAGTTATCGGTTATTTATTTATTTCATTTCAATGGTGTATGCTATTTGCAGATGATATTGTTTTAGTGGATGAGACTAAGACGAGGATTAATGCTAGGTTGGAATTGTGGAGAGAAACTTTAGAAACAAGAGGATTTAAAATAAGCAGAACTAAAACATAATATGTGGAGTGCAATTTTAGTAGTAATAAGAGGACAAATGGAGACGTGGTGAAATTGGAGGGTCAAGAGATACCTAGATTGATCATTTTCATTATTTAGGATCGATTATCCAAAAAGATGGAGATATTAGTGATGATGTTACTCATAGGATTAGAGCAGGCGGGTTAAGTGGAGAAGTGCTACCGGGGTTTTGTGTGATAGGCGTATGCCTTTGAAGTTAAAAGGAAAATTTTATAGGACGGACATTAGACCCGCCATGTTATATGGAACAGAGTGTTGGGCAACCAAGAAACAAAATGTGCAGAAAATGAGTGTGGCGGAGATGCGAATGCTAAAATGGATTTGTGGTAAAGCTCGAAAGGATAAAATTAAAAATGAACAAATTCGTGAAACGGTAAAAGTAACTCCTATAGAAGATAAATTGAGAGAAAATCGAGTTAGATGGTTTGGACACGTCAAGCGTAGACCAATGGATGCTCCTGTAAGGAAAAATGATTTAGTTAGTATTGATGGTAATACAAGGGGTAGAGGTAGGCCTAAATTGACTTGGTGGTATAACCGATGATATTGCACTGGACAGAATGGAATGGAAAAATAGGATTCATGTAGCCGACCCCAAATAATTGGGAAAAGGCTTTGTTGAGTTGAGTTGTGTTGTTTATATCTTTGTATGGTTGGATTTACTTGTGCGTTTAGGTTAAAAGATTAAAAAGTTTAAAATTTGACTTTTGGCTTAATAGGTTATTAGTAATTAAATGGTTTTCGACAGTGATGCTGAGAATGAAACCATTTGAGATTCCTATTTAATTTGATATAGGACTGATCACCCGGTATTTTATTAGGCGAGGTGTCACGGGTGGTATCAGAGCATCAGGTTCTAGTGTCCTTAGGAATCTGTGCGGACGTACTACGTTTTCAGCATTGCTTTCTAATTGATATAGAGCCCCATGCTTAGGATTGTTGATTCCTATGGTGAGATTTCGTTCTCCTGTTATAGTGTATAATTATAGTGAATCTTATATGCGTTCGGGTGTGCTTTGTATGCCGAACAACGAATGACGACCAGTGAGGGCCGTTGTGAGAACAGCAGGAGGCGGGGCTCAGTTGAAGTTGAAGAGTATCTTGGGGTCGATGACCGTAGTCGAGGTCACACCTATTATTGCTTGGTACGTTGGGGCGGTAAAAGACAGCTAGGGTGCAGTATATATTTTCAAGTATCGCCATAGCAGAAAGTGGTGCCAACTTAGACTCATCCAGTGTGGTTAGAATGGGAGAGAGTCGGAAGGGTCTTTGAAGAGGACCACCCACTGGAATTTTGGTAAATGCGGAGATTGTGTGTATTAGCCAATGGATGTGAGATATCCATCGGCTTTGGCAGACAGCAGAGTGTAGTATACCCGAAAGTGAATTGGGGTAAGATTTTTCTTGGCCCGTAGGAGCAGTGTTGTAATGGTATGAGTAAATCACCACATTTGGTGCAATGGAGAAAATAGGCTTTAAAGTAGGTGATGCACTCACGAAAGGAGTTGCCAGCACTTCAGGAAAATTCTGCTTGGAAGGTCGAAGCAGATGGCGACTGTGTCGTGTTTTGACAACGAGGATATTAATGCTTCTTTGTGAAGGGAGCTAAAAGCGTTGAAGGATTTAGTCGGGACTGGCAAGGCCAGTAGTGTGTTCCTTAGGGCCCGCGGAGCTAAGGGAACAATGAGGGTAGCCGTTAGGGCTAAGGCTACCAAGGTCCGAGAGAAGGACAACCCTAATATAGTCAGCGTGGCTGAAGATAAGTGGACTATATGTAAAGGTATTTTTATATGTGGGGAGTAGGACCTCATGCATTGATTTTTGCCCGAAGCAAATAGAGGAACAAGAGTTTGGTGCCTAGCTGGGGCAATAATTAAGATAGTTTTTGGTTCAGTTCGGACAAGCGTGTTATGTCCGGGAGCCATTGGAGCAGCCAGGGCGTTTGGCAAGGTTAAAATATGAGTTTTATCCACAGGTGAATGAGGTATGCTTTGTGTGGCACAAGCGAGTCATGGCATTTTGTTACAATTTCGCGTGTGAGACGAGTTTAGTGTATATATCGATAACATTATTATGTTTATATATTTCTGTGGTACAAAGGGGTTGTTTTTGGTTTCATCCGTGGGGAAACGGGTGTAGGCATAGTGGTATATATTTTATTGATATTTCTCGTTTTAGTGATGTGTTATACGGCTATGATATTATCCTGAGTATGGACTAGTTAGAACGATAGTGGGCTGATATTGCAAGGCTATCGTAAGAGTTACGTCGCCACGAACCGAGGTTTGAAGGACTGACAGGATTGGTCAGATGTTCTTATAGTTTCTCTCAGGATGGGAGATTTGTATTGGGATGGACAAGGGAAGCTGGCACTTAGTGATGTGCGGCCTTCCAATAGTATTAAGGCGATAAAACCAGTGATGTATAGGCTCGTCTTATTTGGATGTCGTTGGTAGATGCACAATGTGTGATGTGCCGTTATTTAGGGGAGAGCTTATGACTGATGAAGTATATCAGTATGAAGAGAATTGAACTAGCTTGTTGTTAAGCTGGGGTTATAGTGAGTAAGCCTTTATACAACTAGGTCCCACTAACGGATGAATAGTGGAGTGACCATACCATTACCGTGATTTGATTTTTGAGTACTAAAGGGGTGTTGTGTGTGGCTCAAGATCCTAAGTTTTGGTACCGGTCTTGTCAGAATTTCAAGGACGAAATTCT
The DNA here is from genome assembly GCA_949130495.1 of Sambucus nigra. Classification (NCBI taxonomy): domain Eukaryota; kingdom Viridiplantae; phylum Streptophyta; class Magnoliopsida; order Dipsacales; family Adoxaceae; genus Sambucus; species Sambucus nigra. Next base: position 112,470,689 of record OX422217.1, read on the forward strand.
GTTGTAAGGGGGGAGTATGTAATACCTCGTACTTTTATGGATATTTAAATTACATGAGTGGGTGTAATTTAATAATTTGAGAATTTAAAGTAAATGAGATGGACTAATTATATTTCATATCGCAGGTGAATAAAAGTGACAGGTAATGTTATTTTATTAGGAAAACACGTGTGGAGATGTGTTAGGTTTAAGACGTGAATTTTTGATAAATGACTCGGATGTGAATTTCGAGTGCACGGTTGGTCTCGGAAGGGTTGAGATAGTAAGAATTGAGTACCCGGGAGTAGTGTTTGGGTTCCGGGGACTTTTTGGATCAGTAGGGATGTGTATACGAGTCAATTTTGGGTTTAGTAAGGGGATAACCCTTATATTTCTCTTATAAGTCACGAGAGAAAGAGAAAGAAGAAAAAAGAGAAAGGAAGGAAGAAAAAGGGGAGAACTCCGGCCAAGCTCCGGCGGATTCCGACACGAGATCATCGGATTTATCCAACGAGTCAAGTGTTTAACTTGCTTTAATGATTTAAGTGTGTTTATTTTTCATATTATAGTTGGTGATGAAAAACTATAAGATTTTGGGTTTGGAATTTTTGCACAAAATGGGTTTTTGGGAGATGATTTCATATGATTTTGATGTGATAATAGTCCTACATGAAATCTAAGTTAAAATCCATGTTAATGGTGTAATTTTTGGTGAGAAATTTGAAGAGTTGTATAAAAACTAGGGTTTAATTGAGATAGGGTTCAATCTTAATTAACTTGAGGAATCCCAAGAATAAATTGGTGTGTTCTGTAGATCTAAATGTGTAGATGATTATAGAAATGGTTGATGAGGGTAAAAACCATAAATTTTGGAGTTTGAGAAGAAGATAAACTCCCGAACTGATCATATCTTTTTAAATAATCGAATGACGTCTTTTTAGTAGCGTAAGTTGGACTTAAACATGAAGTCTTTGGATTGTATACCATGTTATTATAATATATATAACTAAAATAGAAAATCTTAATATACCCAAATATGGGTATTTGGGGAAATGGATGCCTCTTTATGTGGATAATCGGTCTTGGATACGGATAATCGACGTCAGATACTATCCATATCAATTTTTGGATATTTAGACTTCTTATCAAAATCCGTTCTTTCATATACTTGTTCGGATACATATTGGCAAAATTTGGATTCCGATACCCGATGGATTCGGATTTTCGAATCTCCATTCACCCTTAGTGGACTCTCGGTTGTAGCAGTTGCGTCATCGACCTCCAATTGTTCTTCATTGCTACGGAATATACGTTTTCCTAACCTAACCTTCCTTCGTGGTAGACAAAAACTCATTCAATGGCGTGTGAGGATGGCCACCAGCATAGCAGGAACAAAGTACAATTGCCATGAAGCAAGGCATCGGCGTGCGAACTTTGTTCAACGCTGAGCTTCTTAGTTTGTTTTTTGGGAATGGATACATCCACTGAAACAACTCCTCGTCTGAAATTTGACTATTTCTATTCCGATTGAAAACCTAGTTGATTTTTGAACATCTAGTACTGAACTCACTCAATAAACCTGTAACAGCCTGCATATTCTAATATTGAGGTTGATCAAGTCTAAACAATTTAAATACCCTATAAAATAACGATGCATCAAAGTAAAGAGTGCGACAAGATTAAATCCTCGAATGATAAAACTGAATCATCATCCATCCAATACCAAAGTAATAAAAGTCTCAAACATCAACAATTTCTACCATCAATAATAGATAACGAGTCTCAACGAGAAATAACGAGTCTCAACTACAATAGTAAAACTAAACTAGAGTACATCACACAATTGAAATAATTTGACTAACAACCAAGCAACACCTGCATCTCAAAACTCCTGAAAAGGGTCAAATAAAATGAGTGACTTCGTGCCAAGCTGGAAGGAGCACTAAACCTGTCCACTCTAGCACCATAAAATGTTCAACGATAGAAATTGGTCAGGCCCATGCAAGATAAAGAAGCTGCGTAACTAAGACAGTCGTATATGTAAAGGGTAGCTCCACAATTGTCTATCCTATAATAATGTATACAAAAAAATTAAGCAGGATCTCACAGTCCATTTTAATTACATTAAATTCCATAACTAATTAATCTCTTAATTAATTATACCGTAATTGCATCCAATCTCGTCTCATCGGATCGAGGCCACCAACATGCGGTACGTCACCATATCCAGTTTTTCCATCAACACGGGGCCAACATCACATGTGACTCACAAACAACAATACCGCCTCTATATTTAGTGCTGTCATCAACAATACGGGGCAACCATAACATAGGGCGCACAAACCAAACGGTCCCTATCCAGTCAAGTCCTCAATCGCATTAGGGCCACCATCACAATTTACGCACAAACCCAATGTTTTTTCACCGCTATATTGGCACTAAAACGGTTCTCAAAAAGTTAGCTGAAAAAACCTTCATTTTCGTGTGCTGCTTTAATATTAGTTCACTCTTTCTAATGTATTCAAACATGTTTTATTTCTTTTCATGTACTTGTTTTCTCTATATAAATTGAAAAAATTATATTTATTTATTGGCGTGTCCTCATATACTATTTTTTTAGATAATCCGTGTCCGCATGTTCGTGTCCCTGTCAGACAAGACACTTGTGTTTGTGTCTGTGCCTGCCTCGTAGCTAATATTGCTAGAGAATCTGATGGGATTGTTGTTGCCCCAATTTGTGCCATAGTTTTGTGTATCGTAATTATGTGTTTCGTGTGATTTAACCTAATTGCCTCAGCTAATTTAATTCAGTTGGCCTTCGGGTCCTATCCTCTAGCACACAACGAGAGGCGAGTGAGATTAACTTGTCAGGTTTAGTTCCCAACCTCAAGCATGAAGCAGGAAGTAGAGGCATGGTCACACACAACCTTTTATGAGGGCACCTACTGCCTTGGCCACACCACTGAGAGTGTAAGATAATAATAAAGAAAATGTGGCACAAGACGAGTCTTTTGATGTAGGACGACGTGTCTTCCTGGTAATATGGCTCGGGTAGATTTGAAAAGTGTGGTGCGAGGCTTTGAAGAACCTTGATGGTGGAGAGGGAAGGTTGAGCCCGTGATGAAGATGAGGGTGATGAGATTCTAGGGTTTGTAGGTGTTAGATCCAAGAAACAAGAAATATTGGGTGGTTTTGATGATGCCATGCAAGAAAAATGAATTTTGGGATGAACTTTTAGGAGCTATAGAGGCTTCATGTCTACATTCAATTAAGAGGTTTAGTTCGCAAAGGCGTTAAATTAATAACATCATCTCTGGGATGGTGTTCAATTACCATTTCACAATTTTGGATTTCAATGGCCAAACTTTATGTAAGCACAGTAAAGCCTTTCAAAATACACCCAGTAGCTTGAACATTCCCCAAGTAAACATACATATGTCAAGACCAGGCCATAGAACGGTAATAGTTACAAGGCAAACTGACGTTTAACTTCCGCATTTTTTTCCTTTTCCTTTTTTTTTGATGGGTTGTATTGACTTTGTCGCTCAAAAATGACTTTTTTGGACAGCTGGTAAGACTTTTTGTGACACTGAGTTAAAGAGTGTCGGAAAAATACAACAGATGAACATGCAACCTCTAATATCTTTGGAAACTTGTAATTGATGGCTGTTAAATCAGCTTTTGTGTTATCAAGTGTGCAAGTGCAGTTCAATTATGAAGGCATTGATGCAAATAAAGCCGGAGGGTAGGCCTGTATCTTAGTTGACAATTTTGTTCAAAGAAAAAGGAATATGGAAACGGAGATAGACATTCTACATATGCATCATCTAAAGCTGACCAGCCTCTTATTTGTGCAGGGTTTTAAGAGAATATTTAATGTTTCTGGAGGAATTCATGCATATGCTATCAAGGCTGATCCCTCAATTCCCACTTACTAAGCCGGATTCAAGTTTTATAGCACTTCATTCTTCATTTTAATCTTTCATCAAATGGAATCACACCATTTTCTTTTGCAACTTTCCCCCCCGGAATATTTGCTTTATTAAATGGATCTATTGTCCCAAATGAATTTACTAATATCTATCCTTTGATTTTGGAAAGGTTGATGCTACTTGTAAAACACATATAGGCACTAGATTCCCATTTTGATTTACAGGTCCAACCGTTGATTGGTTGTGGGTCATACATGTAAATGCGGGTTACTGTTTCAAGGACTTGGGGGGTGGGCGATGTGTATTCCAAGTGGTCATTTGTAGAAGTGGCAAAACTATGGGTTGGGCGGGCCAAATATGGGTTGAGCTTAACATGGGCGGGCTAAATATGGGCTGGGTCAACCCATTTCTTTCGCCCCAATTAAGTATTACAATTCCAAATATGTTAAAAAAACATTGTATACTCTTAACTTTTAAAAATAAGTTTTGTATTTGACTCGTAGCTTTTAAAAATGCACTTCATATTTGATTCATAGCTTTCAAATATGGGCCTTTTTTTGACTCTTAACTTTTAAATATGGGCCACATATTTGACTCATACCTTATAAAAATGGACCTCATATTTAAATGATTGGACTAATATGGGTAGTTTTATTCTTTGGGGCTCATTTTACCACTACTAGTCATTTGGCAAGTCCTTCCACATTTTTAATTAACATTTAGTCCAAACATTTTTCCCCCCTGTTTCAAAAGTCATTTGTCACTTCTCTTCCTCGTAACTCACATAACCTAAAACCCTAAACCAAGCAATAAATAAATCCTAAAAACCTTAACAACAAGATAAAATAAACAAACCCTAAACTCTAAAAAACTAAACTAAACCCTAAAACTTTCCCCCAAAAAGGAAATTGACAAAACTAAACGAGGGAACTTTTGGAATATAATAAAAAAAAGTTGGACTAAATGCAACATATACTTGGTTCCTTGGAAGTAAACATTAATTGTCCCTGTTCCAAACTGGGACTTGCTAAATTACATCTCAGAAAAATAATATGGACCTATTTGGTTGTCCCTAAAATTATAAATTAGCTCATCTAAAATGGACTCATTCATGAATTGTTTTATTATTAGTGTTTGGTTACAAGAATAAACAAATTTAAAAATAAACAAATTCATGTTGATTCATAAAAATTGAAATTAGTACATTTCACCAAAAGCTTGAAATTGCACAATTTATAAGTATAACATGAATTTCAAATGCACAACTTTCATAGACTAGTATGGTTAGAGTACTCTATGAAAGTTGTGCATTTGAGATTCATTTGATATATATATATCAAAAGTAAATAATCCTATTTTTCTTTTTCAAAGACATCAAGAATCAGATTTAAACCCATTTAAAATTAATACATCGACAATCTATTCATTTGAAATGGATCAATTTATAAAATTAAGCAATTTACGCAACCAAATGAGCCCTATATGTTTTGAAGTAATTGCCATGAGTTAGTGGCCTTACATAAATGTAGATTGGTGGGAGTCCTATTATGCCCACATCAAAAAAAGAAAAAGAAAAAAGAGATGTAAAATCAATAGAATAAGTTAGAAGGGGTAAAAATAAGAAAAAAAAAGTTTATATTTACCAATGTCTCAAGTATAGGTGCAATCATTTAATGCACTTGAGACACTAACTTGCAAAAAAATTTGGTACGTATAACATTTCTCTAAAAATAAATATGATGCATTGATTTCACCTCAAAAGTCCAATAGTTTAACTAGTAACATAACATTCAACAATGTGTCGTGATAAGCCGATATTATTTAAGTTCATTATACATCATTTCACTCGTGCTTGAGTTATATATATATTTTTAGTTGAATTTGCATTTTACCATTTTTAGGGGCATTGGCAAATATATTTTTTGAAAGTCTATTTATATATGATCAATTCAAGTCGCAGTCTTGTTGGTATCTTAAATTTATAAATTTTTTAATTAAATAGTGATAAGCCTAGTAGACACAGTTATGCTTATTAATGTAGATAAAGTCACGGGAGTGGCTATTAGCACTCCAACCAATTCTTAAGACATTCCATTTTGATACCAAATGTTAATTATACCCAAAGAGTTACAAAATTTAAATTTTCACTTTTTTGCCTCCAATTATAACAAATGTATTTGAAAAACAACTAAAAATTTGTATTTTCAATAAAAATATATTTTTAATAAGAATCTCTTAAATATTTTTTTTACTTTTCATATTTTAAAAAAAAAAAAATCAATTTTTAAAAAAAATTTGTTATTTGTTTTTTTTTAATTAAAAACTGTTAATAAAACATAAAAAGGAGTTTTATATAAAATAAAAATTGTTTTTACAAAATAAACCATTTTAACTATTAAAAAACGTTTTAACAAATTACACAATGGGATTATGAATCTTTTATTTTTTAAGTAACACGATCACGACCCAAATAAAACGTGACGTGGCATGGAGTCGTATTTTTTTTTCATACCGCTAGTGCGGACCACTTTTTACTATTTTAAAAATAATCTATTTTCTATTTGTAAAAAAATGGTTCGCACTAGCGATATGTATAGACATTCTGACCACCTATACTGCTGATGTGTACTATTTTTTCTAATATATTGGTTCGCGCCTGCAGTATGTATTGACGATATTATAAAACAGTTTTAAATAAAATGTACTGTTTTTTTTTTTATATAGAACACAGACTTTTAACAGTTAAAATAATTTATTTTTGTAAATAAAACTGGATTATTTTGAAATTTTGATGTATTAGAGACGTGATTTTTTTTTGATGTCTTTGAGACGCGATTGATTAGTGCCGCTGAAGCGGAGTCACATAATTTAATGGATGTGGGTCCATGCCAACGGCATTAACTATTCGCGTCTTTAAGAGGTCAAATTTTCAAAAAAACATATGTAAAAAAAAGAGCACATAGTAAAAATATTTTTAACAACAAAAATAAAAACGAGAGCCTACATTAAATATAATAAAATAAAAATTAGATTCTATATTAAAAAAATTGAGTTCACTTTTAAAAAATTATGAGTTTTTTTAATTAAAATGGGGATTAAAAAAAGCTGTTATGAAAAGTAAAAAAAAAAATTCAAAAGAGATTCTTATTAAAAACAGTTTTTTTTATTAAAAAAAACAATTTTTTTATTGAACATACGAATTGTTAGTTGTTTTTCAAATACATTTGTTTTAATTGGAGGTAAAAAAATAAAAATAAAAATTTTGTAAGTCTAAGGGTATAATTGACATTTGGTATCAAATTGGAGTGTCTTAAGAATTGGTTGGAGTGCTAATAGGCACTCCCTAAAGTCACACTTGTTGATGTAATTTCAGTTGCAATTATAACTGTCTTCATCATTGCGACTCTATTCATATTAATAAGTGTAACTGAATTTACATTAATAAGTATAAATGTATATATATGAATCAATGTAATTGTATCTACATTAATAATTGTAACACACATGGATTTATTGAAAAGTGTAAAAAACGTGTGTCCTTAACGTTAGTCATGACAGAGTTAATGAATTTTTCACCATCTATTTGTTTTTTCTATTGAAACAGTGTGTAAACTTCAACTTTACGAACTTTTATCAACTTGGTGTGACTCCCATTGAGTATAGAGAAACCCATAAAATCTCGAGGCTGGTGTAGGATAATCCAACTTGAAAATCCAAGTCTCCATCGGGACGTTACGACTGTCGATGTTCTTACCCTCAATTTTCTCAGTAACTCCTTACACTAATCTCTTTATTTTTTTGATCCCATAGTTTCATGGACTTTTTCACTTGGTAAATCTCGTCTGATATTATGGTGTCATTTATACCACATTCTCTAGTGAATGCTTTATATTTATGTTGTCATTTACTATTACTTTATAGTTGCCATTAAGCCATAATTAATGCTTTAACGCAACCGCCTTGGTTTTAGAGTTTTCGATTGAAAAATTGTAATTTTAATTGCAACTGTATTTACGTTAACATGTATGAGCAAAGAAAAAATGAATAAAATAGGAACACTTATCATTATATATCTATCTATTCTATACTATAAAATGATCAACATGAGTTAATTCTATTTTGTTTTAAGAGCGCCCACGTGTCCTTTTTTTCTTGTCCCGTACATTTTTTCTCAAATCCAAAAGACACACATTGTTCCTCTACCCAAGCCAAGGTGACTATATGAATGCTACTGCTTTTGTCTCTGCATCGCTCTTTTGTCTTGTCTTCTTCCTCTCATTAGAAAATGAGCAGATGGAGATGGTCACTAATTGCCTTTGACAATATCAACATACCTAGGCTACCACCTTCTTCTTATTCAGTGGATTTTTATTTGTATTATTTACTCACAATCGATGGGAACAAGGTGAATCTCCCACCCCCTTTTTTTTTGCTACTTTTGTCTTGCTGCAATTTCTACAATACGAATCAGTTTAAGAAAGAAATAAGAAAAAAAGAGTAAAGACACTTAAATTTGTAATGAGTTTTATATTTTTTTAATTATTATTTTTAGGGTCAATTATTAAATAGTCCCTACTATAAATATATATTTTTTAAAAATGACACATATTTTTAGTTTAACCCATTTAGTCCCTCAAGCACTCAATATCCTCTTATTTTTAGAGGTCCGCGCCAGCGGCACTCCCTCTCCAAAATATGTGGCAAAGGACTTTTTGAGGCAAAATAAAAAAGTTTGGACTAAATGGGTATTAAAAAATGTCCGAGGGACTATTTGGTATATGTCCCTTATTTTTAATATCATTGGTTGTTCAAAATACTCTGTATATGTATATCTGTGATTTTGTTTTTTCGTTTCATTATTTTTGTTACCATCATCATTGCTTAAATTAGCGGTGTTTTAATTGGAAAAAAAAAATCATCAATTGTGCATATATTTGTGGTTATGGTGTATTAATTACCTAAGCTCATATAACCACAAACACTTACAACAATTTTAGAACGATAAAATGTGCTGGCCCTCTAATCACGACCAATATCATACGTTTCTTTTAATGGGTTTTATTAATTTTTATTGTTTTATTAGGGATGGAACTCTGTCATATTTTAAAGGCTCTCATCATGTTCGAGTGAATGGTCAAACAACTTGAGTTGCCTTGATGAATTTATTCTATCAACCTTATGTTTTGATGAAACTGGCTTGAAGTTCATATTATATTTCATGCCTTATTTAATAGTTATGTGAATTAGTGACATTAGTCAACTTTTTATTTTTATTTTTTGAATTTGTTAATTGAAAATAATTTTTTAAACGACATGTGAATGTGTCGTACAAAATGAATTAAAATTGTGAATTAATTTAGAATTTCTCATATGTCCACACTAAAAACAAATATAAGCAGACATGTCAATGGTTTGTGTCATGCTATGTTGTGTTCATCCATTATTACGCATTAAGATAATGATTCATATAAATCGTATCTTGTCAATGGTTCGTGTCATGTCATGTCGTGTCATATATAAATTTGTTATCTTCTATGGTTTTTTTAGTGGAAGAAACAAATTTAAGCTTCATATTTGTGCAGGCTTCTAACTAGTATGTGTTCAAGAGGGACACATTTCACAAACCTCTCTTTCAAAGAGAGATTTCATAGTTATTATATACAATGTTTTGTCATCTTAGACTTTATACACCTCTTTTATATGTTGTGTCAACTATATACTCATATAAATTAGCTTACCGGATCCCTTACCCAAGAACATGCCAACACAAAATACATAACTTAATTACAAAGACCTTATTTTTAGTTCCAAATATTACAACGCATGATCCTATCACGGGTGTCGAAAAATAAAGAATTATATTTTTTACCTCAAAAAATATATTAAACTACTCTCCTAAAAAAAGCCAACCCCCAAACCATAACTATCACTTTCACTGAAAAATCCAATAAGAAGACAACAATCTCCATCCACCATCCAGAGGCACCACAAACTACCCAAATTGAATCTACCACCCTTCTCCAAACCTAGAGAGAGAGAGAGACAGCAAATGGTTGTGAATGAGAGAGATGGCATAATGGGTATAAATTATTGACATGCATAGCCATTATGACATATCTAGCTTTGCCAATACCATTCTTCTATGCGAGATTCCCAGTCTTGCTCCAAAATCTTAACCCATTAGCGTCTTTTCTATGAGATATCCACACAATGCATTGGAAAAAGAGTCCCCCTTTCCACTAATTGATGATTACAATTGTTTTGAGAATCGTCCATATGCTTGAGAAACCTGGTCATTATTTAAGCCAGAATATATAACACTGCAACTTCAACGTTGAAGAAGATATATCTTTGGATGTGGTCCTTTTAATCACGCCCAATCCTCTTCTAACTCACACAGAATGGTGTGTCGAGAGTGCGATGTTCCAGGAAATTTGGGTATGGTCAAGGGAGGCATACCAAGCTGTTGAGTACCATGGTCATTTGGCTATCCATGAAGTAGATAGAAGGGGTGATGTCTCTTTGGGTTGGTACTGCCATTTCTGTCCGATGCAACTTACTACCTTTAATAGTTTGTTCAAACAACTCCCATGGAGAGATGGTTTGAACAACATCTCCACTATTGGTGTGGAGTTCCCTTTGATCACAAAGAGTTCCCTCCTTTGGCCCTAATTATTAAGGTTCCTCAAGGGTGCCACTATTGCTGGTGGAACGAAAAGAAAAGCTTCTCCTATCGCAACTTCTTCTTATGAGGAAGCTATATTAAAAGCCCCAAATAAAACCAAGGCTACCAAAGTTTCTTATAACCTTGGTGGTATCCCCCCTCAAAATTAATTCCTCCAATGAACCCCTTTTTGGCAGAGAAGATAAAAAACTTAGTATATGAGGTTCTTTCCTAGATAGAATCTAGACCTATAACTTCCATAAATGCCCTTATTAGTTTAGAGAGGCAACCCTCAATTGATAACCTTATCGATTTTCCCCAGGTTGTTCGGAAGAAGGTCGTTATAGTTGAGCTTATGGAAAATGTGCCTCTAGTTGTTGTTTCCAAAGAACGCCAGAAGAATATGGCGAATAAGTAATATGGAAGGCGAGTGAATCCATCTCCCACACCCTCAGCTTATTTTGAGCAGACTTTGGAAGCCAACCCAAATGATGATGTAGTGGATGTTTCCACCCTAGTTGGGTCATCTATGACCCTTCATGAGACTCAGAAGGTGACCTTTTTATTTCTTTTCTAGAAATGTTCTCCAAGTGTTGAGTTGCTTATGTTTTCTCTCTCTAACATTACTGTTTATTCTTTAGGATACTACTCCCTAGTATGTTAAGGTTGTGTCTATTCCGGATGAAACTCCTCCAAGGGAAGGTACGTTAAGTCTTATTATTAAAGATGAGAGAATGTGCGTGTAGAGATGGACTAGTCAAATTAAAAACTATTACCCAAATAAAGGTAATATTTTCTTTTAATCCAAATTCGGGCAAATGTTAATCCTAGCGTCTAAGTGATAAAAAAGTGTTTTACAAGTTGATTTAACTTAACAATATATGTTCATGAATTATATAAGATAAATAAAAATGCGGAATAGTAAATCATATAACTGAGACGAGGGGTTATATGAGAAGTATATCCTTGCAGGAAAAATCTCGAGCCAAATCGACACCTTCCACTATATAGGTAAAGTTTTACAAAAGGGAGAAATAACTTACAAACTTTGACCTCTCCAAGAATCAATAATGCACAACCTCCGCAAGACACTTTTTTCATCTTTTAACTGGAAAAGCAAGCACAGACCGCTCTCCGACCACTTGCCACATCTCATGTGTCAACTTCTGTTGATAATGTCACGTTTGCAAAAAAAAAAATTATTCTTTTAAAGTTTGAAGAGAATTTTTTCGTTCTAAAAGGAACAAGTGAGAATCCACTCTTAGTAGATCTAACTTCCTAGGATGCAAGGGTCCTAAACCTAAAGGTTGAGGGATGTTAAAAAGTGTTTGGATAATCAAACTAAACTCACAAAGTATGTTTGCGATATAAAAAATATTTAAAGTTTCTTAAGAACAAGTTTTACAAAATGTTTGTTCAAAACTTGAGAGAAGTAATCAAACTTCAAAAACATTAAATATAATGATAGAAAAAGATATGCCAAAACGACAAATAAGGTTTTTGCTCTTAAGAAAATCTGATTTCTTTTAGCTTGATAGAACAATGAAAACCTTTATCAAAATCTTAACCTTGTTTTGTGAGGAAGGAGAGGGCGAATTAAATAGATGTTTTCAAACTTGTGAACACAAGATTTTAAACCCTCTAACTCATTCTCAACCACACTAAATAGTTTGCTTCCCCCAGGTTGGAAGCAAAAGAGAATCTCCACATTTTTAATGCAATCTTTTGGATATATTTGCCTTTTATGCTAGATATGACGTTGTCACAGTAGTGTCACTGCTGTAGAGATCCTAAAGCAATCCAGGTCACACCAAATATCAGGAAATTTTGGACATGGACAAGGGGTATCGGTCGCAGACTTTTGTTGCAGCGAGGGAACTCATCGTTGTGGTAAAATTGTGGCGAGGCAGGTCTCAACATTATCCAGAAATTTTGAATGAGTACTTTCCTTCAAAAGGTTTGAAAATATTTTGGCAAAACACCCTAAGTATGTTTGTTCTCAACTAAGAATACTCATATTTAAAATACACACATAAGAATGAATTTTTTATGAACATAGTTTTATATAAGAAAAGTATATTGCATAGTGTATTCGTTCAATTTGTCCAAACAACTCACACACAATTTTTAACACATTTTCCAATTTCTAGAAATCTTGAATTAAGTTATGTTAAAACCAGGGTGGTAAAATAAGTCATTCTAAGACCTTTACCTTTAACCTAAAGCAACAATCTCATTGGTCATGGCATGAGGTAACTTTTAAGATGAAGATAAAGAAGTCTGATTTTGAAATCTTGAACATGAGCCTTTTCGGGACAACTTAGACTATGAATCAAATGTGTTTTGGAATGGGATAAGACAATATAATCCTATGGATATTTTGAGCATACATGTACTCTTACAATCCCCCCTCCCTTATCTATTCCCTGACAAAAGATATAAACAAAAGATTACACAATGGATCAAATCTATTGCCTATGACATGACTCGCCCGACCAAAGGCATTACAAGGATAAACAAGACTCAACCATTTATAACTCTTATAACCTGTTTTCCCGTTAAGACACTAGCAAAGACATCAAGATAACAATGAACAAATATTGACATGATAACAAGAGTAATAAGATGAATACAAGATATATAATCAATGTAAGCATAGTTCATCTAATTACTAAGGATCATATACCATGTTTAGTTAATATCTCAATAAGATGAAACGTATACATGTTATTCCATAAGTTATCTATTACCAATTTATTTTAATATAGACTAAGTCATAACATCAGAATGATACTAATCTTGATCATATTTCCCTTAGGGAATCTTCTCCCCTTGAATCAGATCTTTCGCCGGAGAAATTTTTTCCAAGGAAATATTTCCCATAAGAAGGAGTCTTATAGTTAACATTACTTTCCTAAGAAGGAGAACCATTGTCTCCCTTTTTGTCATGGAATGGACAAAAGCAAATATACTATAATCAAGAACTAACATTATTATGGACAAGATGAAAAAGTCTGTTGAGAAGTGAATTCTAAATTTAATCATATCCTAACTTAACTTCCATCTCGATTACATAATGCGATATATTAGTTTTAATCCTTAGATTATCTTGGAAATATTAGTTTTAATAAGTGACTATACAGAGTGACTAGAGAACACAAGTCTCAAGACATGAAGGACATGCCAAGTGAGCATAATAAATGCATTAAATAATATGAGATATGAACCATATGATATGAAATATAACGGCTCATATGATCAATAATAACATTACAAGACAAATATATACATATCAGCATCAAGATATCATATGGGATTACTTACTATATACTAAACATAATGTAAAACACATATGAGTTATGAGTATAGGAAGCACAATAAGTTGGTAGCGTTGTATTCACACGGCAATCCTAAAACTCATGATATGTAAACACTATTTCTAGACACCTAAATATATTACAGGGTAAGTATCTAAGAAATATAATCACAAAATCCAATAGTGAAGCATGGGTAATAACATGGATAACAACCACCAATGATATATGTCCACTAAGAGACATGGCATTCAAATCTAGAATCCTATAAAAAAATATCAACACAAGTGATGATAAAAAAACATTTGGATAATGTAGTATATTTATCTTAATGAAATAAAATATCAACATATATGGGAAATTTTGTTTTAAAATCAAAGCCTTTGTTAACACAATCTACACTAGAACATGAATAAGCAATATAAAGACTAAAGCCAACCAATGACTATATATGTGATCATATGAATTAAAAAATTTACCACTCAATAAAGGTAATATTACCAATCATGAATGTTTAAATAATTATTTTTAAGAAACTTGCAAGATATACTGCACGGGGAAGGAGAATAAGATGCAAGACAAATAATGCAAATCGAGTTTCCAACATCTTATCTTAAATAAGGATTTTATATGGCATAATCAACATTTATGCAATAAAGACAATAAAAAAAACCCATTTTTAGTATGTAAAAAAATATAAGCATTATTATCACACTTACCAAAGCTTGAGTACTATGTCCAATGTTCATTGTCAAGAAAATATTATCCATAAAAAGGCTAATAATATGATAAGAGTTTTAACCAAAAATATAAGTTCATATCTTGATTGTGCAAAACAAAAATAAAATGAACATCATTGAGAGAAAGGTCCAAGCTCAAGTTCAATTAAGATAATAAATCATAAAACAAAGAACGTAAAGCTCCGACTTAAGTGAAATCTCCAACATCCTATTTCAGAATCATTTTCAGTTACCACTTTTCCCCCTCAATCTATAATTTTGTTTAAAACCTTTTGTCTAATATCTTTGGTCTTGCCTAATTTTAGATAGAGAAAAATCTTCGAGACATTGCTATGTTCAAATTGTTGTGCATGTGGAGGCTTTTACTCATTCGAGACATTGCTATGGGATACTATTTCTAATTTTCAAAGGTAGCATCATCTAATAAAAGTTTTAGTCCTAACCACATCATTACTCATGATTTTTAAGGTATAACACAAGCTTTTTCGACTTTTCCAAATCATGATAATAAAATCCTCACATGCACATATAGGAGTTAAATACTCTTTCACAAGTCTTTTGAAGCTTGGAATATTTTGTAAAAGATAAAAAATCTATGACATTCTTCATAAAGTGACATCAACTCAATGTGCAGTGCCGTATAAAGTGCAATAAGACATGATAATGTATTCTCAAGGTATAAATTTTCTCAAAGTTTATAAGACTTAAAAGAAATTCTAATTCATCTCATGAAGCACATGTCACATTCCCAAACAAACGAATAAAAATAAACAAACAAGCTATTTTGATATACAAACATATGTCATGGAGTATATCATCTAAAGGCACAACGTTATTCTAATAAAAATATCTTCTAAATTTTTCATTGAAAGATAAATACAACCATAAAAGGAGAGCATGTTATAGAATCAAAAGATATACACGAAACACATAATCACATGTTCCAACAAGCTCAAATCACTAAAAATAATCAAGACAATCCTAAGATAATCAATGTATAGAAAAATTAGGGTTAAGGTTAAAAGAGCATGTAAAACCTAAGTACGAGACTAGGTAAAATCCAAGGATAATAAACAAGTGAAAAGAATATATATCCAAGGTAAAATGAAAATACTTTTAACATGCATAAGGACATAATCATACATGGATAAAAATAAAAGATCAATTCGATGTGACATTCGTAAGCATATTTTTCTAAATTCAAAACAAAGTATCCTCCAAAACAAAGTCTTTTGATTTATTCAAGAAATACATCAAGAGTAAATAAAGAAGATAAACAAATCACATATGAGTTCTCAAGAATGATAAATATAAAGTGGAAACTCGCATACGAAATAAAGTACATAGCCTAGCACAAGATATACGAAGATGAGATGTAAACAAGGTTCTGACCACAAAAGAAACAACCTCTAGCGTTCAGAGGTGAAAGGAACCAATTTCAAAATCTTTTTATTCTCAATTTTACGTTCTTCCTAAATGTCATTCCTAACCCATACACGACTCACACGAGGAGCCTTGGGTTCAAATGGGGCATTATGTATATTTTTCTTATTCTGTCCTCTCTTTCCTTTACCCGCATGATAAAAAATATTTTGACTCTACCCAAATTTATCTTTCAATTAGTTTAGGCGCAAATTTTCTAGAGTCACAAACTTTTTGACCCTTGTTGTTCCTCACAAAATTTTTACCATTCTTACCATGATTCAAAGGTAAGTTTGGACTAAAAAAAAATAAAAAATATTCAAATGACCAACTTTGTGACAATGTTCACATTTATACGATTTTAGTTTAGTTATTTGGGTTTTAGGTTGGTAACAACCTTCTCAAAATGTTGACCTTTCATAAACTTGTAATAAAAATATTTTGTGTGACCTTTCTTATGACAATAAGAATATAAACAAAGTTCTTCTTAGGCCTTTTATGGTGAGGTGCATGATTTTTGTTATCAAACTTGGGATGAAAAAGTCTATCTTTCTTTTCAAAATTATTTACAATATTTCCGTTTTTATCTTTATTTTTTTAAAGGATTTTTTTCAATATTTTTAGTTTCATTTTGAGAAGATGAGTTTACAAAAAAATTTCACTAGTCGAAGCCAAAACATTAGACTTGTTAAAACCTAACCCACTTTTATCATAACCTTTTTTCAGTTGGTATCAAAGTAATATCCCAAATTTTGTAATCTTGGCTTTAATATTAATTCTTATTATTTGGCCAAGATCAAATCATTTTGAAGACTTTCAACTTTTTTTTCAAAATAATTTTGGATTCTTCACACATAAGAAGATCTATTTTCAATTTTTTAAGAGTTGTAGAATTTTTTTTCTCTCTTCTTTAAAGTTGATTGAATTTTTATCCTTTTATTTTGAAGAATTTTCTTATCTTTTAACTCATCCAAAAATTCTAAAAGATCTGAAAAATAAACATCAATACTTTTAAGTTTTTCAAAGAGTATAGGACTTTGAACTTCCAAAATGCACAAAAAATCATTTTCATCTTTTAAAAGTGAAAGTTCATTATAAAACTCAAAATTTTATTTTCCAAGAGTTTTAACTTTTTCCTGAAGAGCTCCATTTTCTTCTTTTAAAATATTTCTTGAACTACAATGATCAATTAGGGGCTTTTTATTTAATAACTTAATCTTCTCACTCATGCGAGCATAATGAATTTGAAGTTGATCAACCATAGATGCTTTAAGTTTTAAATTATTGTTCTCATTTTTATATTCTTTGAGTTTTGAGGAGAATAAGGTATTCTTTTTAAAACGTTTCAAAGACTCTTCATATAGTTTATTACGTTTATCATCAACAGTTGAGATACCAAAATGATAAACATTATCACCACTAGATTCATATTCATTATGCTTGATGGACAATAAATAAAGTCGAACTGAGAATGAGGTCTAAAATGAGACATATCGGATGTGCTACAGGCAAATCCTCAAAGATCTCAAACTAATAATCCCTTTCTGCACACACAAGATCTACCTCTAGGTAATTAAACCTAACAAGAATGATGTCTAACTCTAATATCAAATGAAATAATGAACATGTAGAGAGGGACTACCCAAATTAAAAATCATTACCAAAATGAAGGTAATGTTTGATTTTAGTCCAAATTCGGGCAAAAGTTAATCCTAGCGTCTAAGTGAAAAACGGTGATTTTACAATTTGATTTAACTTAACAATATATGTTCACGAAGCATATGAGATAAATCAAAATGCATTATAGTAAATCATGCACTTGGGATGAGGATTTATACAAGGGAAAAACCCTTACGAAAAAAATCTCGGGCTAAACCGACACCTTCCACTATATAGGTAAAGTTTTACAAAAAAAAGAAATGACTTACAAATTTGAACATCTCCCAGACTTAATAATGCACAACCTCCACAAGAAATTTTTTCCACCTTCTAGCTGGAAAAGTAAGCACAAATCGCTCTCCGACCACTAGCCACGTCGCAGGTGTCAACTTTCATTGATAATGTTACGTTTGCAACAAAAAAAATTCGTCTGTTAAAGTTTGAAGATAAAACTTTTGTGTTCCAAAAGGAACAAGTGAGATGACACTATTTGTATATCTAACTTCATAGGATGTGAGGGTCCTAAAGGTTGAGGTAGGCTAATTAAAATAAACTCACAAAGTATTTTTAAGATATCAAAATATTTAAAGTTTCTCAAGAATAAGTTTTACAAAAATGTTTGTTCAAAACTTGAGAGAAGTCATCAAAGTTTATAAACTTTAAATTATAATGATAGAAAATGATATCTCAAAAATACGAAGAAGCTTTTATTTTTTTTAGCTCGATAAAACAATAAAAATCTTTATCAAAATCTTAACCTTATTTTGTGAGGAAGGAGAAAGTTATTAAATAAATGTTTTCAAACTAGTAGACACAATCTTTCAAACCCTCTAACTCATTCTCAAACAGACAAAATAAGTTACTTCCATAAGGCAATAAGCAAAAGAGAATCTTCATATTTTGTAATTCAATCTTTTGGACAAATTTATTTTTTGTGTTAGATCTAAAGCTCTCGCAGGAGTGACATTATAACAAGACATTGTGCCGCTGCAGCGATCCTAAAGCGATCCAAGTCGCACCAAATACGAGGTAATTTTGGATATGGACAAGGGGTACCAACGACAAACTTTCAATGTAGCGAGGGAAACCACAACTGTAATGAAACTGCGACGAGGAAGGTCCCACCATTGTCTACAAATTTTGAACGAGTATTTGCCTTCAAAAAGTTAAAACATATTTTGGCAAAACACCCTAAGTATGTTTATTCTCAACCAGGAACACTCATTATTAAAATACACACATAGGAATGCAATTTTTGTGAACATAGTTGTTCTATAAGAAAAGTATATGCAAATAAAAGTTTTAACACATTTTTTAATTGAATAAAATATGAAGTTAATTTATGTAAAAAGGGTGGTAAACTAAGTCATTTTATGTCCTTTACCTTTATCCTAAAGTGTCAATCTCATTGGTCATGGCATGAGGTAGTTATTCGGAATATGAAGAAGTACAATCTCGAAATCTCGAATATGAAGCTTTTCGAGATAACTTACTCAATGAATATATTTTGGAATGGGATAAGACAATCTAATCCTATGGAGCTTTTGATCATACACGCTCTCTTACAGAAGAATATAACATTCCAATGTCTTCTTGGCTCCCATTTTCAACAATTTGGCATGCTCGAAACAAACATGCTTATTCGAAGGCCAGAAGATTGACAATAGTTGAAGAGGTTAAGGGGGACCCATATGAAACTCAATAAATTGCAAATCCTATTATTTCTTAAGTTTCTCCTAAGTCATCATCGATCATTATACCATCTGCTACTTCTACTCAAGTAATTTTGCATGAAATATAGCTTATCACTTGTTTGCCTTTAACAACATCCGTAATTCTTATGGATTTCACTTCATTTTGTAATTAAAGGAAGCTATGTAGACTTCACATTGCTCATTTTTTTATGCTATGGTGCTTATAAAGTCCATTAATGAGGAAATACTTCCTCGAAGTTTGGTGTTACCAATCGTGTCTTTTAGTTTCCTTTCTCATATGTACATTTGTTACGAGCTTCCTTTATTGTGGTGTTTCAGAGTACATCAACTTTAGGATAGGGAGAAAGAAACTTCTTATGCTAAGGTTGATCCTTTTTTGATGGAGCTTATTTTATTGGATCTCAAAGATACCCCCATAACTAAGGTTCAAGCTGAGTCTAGGAATGTAGTGGTTCCCCTATATTTGACCATCGTTACAACTGTTGATGAGGTAGAAATCTACACTTTATCGTTTAAGTAATTTTTTTTTATCATAATGATTTTTGTGTATGAATGTTTTTATTGGTGTTATACTCTGCTTGGGTGTAACTTGGTGAAAACCCCCACATTCATGGTGATTTACTCTCTCTTATTTGAGTAATGTTCATAAAAGTTATATTTAGTCACCTGCTTGGGTGTGGTTTCCTTAATAATGTACCTGCTTGGTAATTATATCTCATTATTTTGTCAGATTATGTACATTTATCTTCTTGGTAAAAGGAAATATATTGGATTTTGACTAACTCTTTTCCTATCTCTATTTTGTAGCCTTTGAGAGAAAACAACTCTCCCGAAGCACCAGAGGTGGCACATCCTATTATTGATGTGCTTGTTCAAAAGATTAAGGTTTATCTAAAGGTCGTTGAGATAGATGGATCTGAATCTTCTCATCACAAAGAACAAGGATAAATGGGTAGTGTGAATAGGGAGGAGAGTGAGTTTGCCTATGATGCTTAGATTTCAGATATAACACCATCTGAGTATTATCTATAGATTATGCAAAATAACGCTTATAGTCTAGACTCCCTTCCCGATGTGCCTGATTGGTTATTTGATTCCCACCCTCAGATATTCACTTTTGAATGCTTAAAGATGAACGAATTACCGATGGCTTACTGCCTACAAGGTGTAGCCACAATGGTAGCTGAGATTGCGAATACTTATTTTTCTTTTGTTGAAAGGTCCATTATCAATGACCATTTAACTTCCCTCAATGATATGCAGAAGTATGGGTTAAATTTCTCTTGGATCATTAATAGTTTGAAGTATTGTAAGGATCCTCATATGATGACGTGTAGTGCCCAATTTTTGAAAAATTCATAGGATCTGAAGGTCTAAAAAGGAAGGTTAAGGGAGATTTTTCCCCCAAATTAAAGAAAGTTCTCAGGTTGTGAAGGTTGCCGAAGAAGCTTTTGCCCAAGCTAAAAGTGAACATGAGGCCAACCTAAAGGAAAAGGTAGAAGTTGAATCTAACATCTCAGCTATGTCTAACTTCCAAAGGGAAATTACACCTGATGTAACTTCTTTGATTGGGGATAACTTCATCACCACCCAGGACTTGTGGTTCCTTTTAGGATGGTTTTTTCTTATTTTTATTATGTGTTTTTGAGCAGTAGTCCCATTTTAATATACATTATTTTATAAATTAAATATAAATAAGGTTGTTCACGAACATGTGTATCTCTACTCACTTTTCTTATTTAAACACTTGTATATTATAATAAACTGTAACAAACATTTACGCGTGCTCCTTCGTAATTCTATATGAATTACAAAATAAGAACAAAAATTTACATGACCTTTCATACATGATAAGTCTTTAATCACTTGTTGTTCACTTTGAATGGCCCGTCTTCTTTAATTTTTGAGATCAAATAATATCCCGAGTCACGTCCTTCTTAACAACATAAGGTACCTCTAAATTTTCTATAAATTTTGGCAAAGGAATCCCTATAATATGGTTTACTGGAGCATTTAGAATCAAGTCTCCATCTAAAAATTTTCTTGGTTTCACCAAATTTTCATATGCTCTGAAGAGTTTCTTTATAAAGATCTTAAAGTGCCTTCGTGCATTATCAAAATGTTGATCTAATGCTTCTAATTGAACATGCTTATTTTGTGGAAGTATGCTGCTTTACAAGACATATCTAGAAAAAAGTACTTCAAGTTCTACTGGAAGAATTGCCTAAGCTCCATATACTAAGGAAATGGTATGTAGCATGTTGATTTCCTCTTGGTTATTCGATAGGACCAGAGCACCATCGATAACTTGTCATCACACATGCTAGGAAAGTCCTCCATCATCTTGGCTAAAATGTTGACCAACGTGTTGTTTGTGGCCTTAGCTTTATCATTGCCTTTTAGGTAAGCCACTATTGAAGTGTTATGGATGATCAAATATTTATCCGTTAGCATTGCCACCTTTTTATTGATAAATGGAGTTTCATTATCTGATAGAATGACCTTGGGGATGCCAAACCTACATATGATGTATTCTCGAATGAACTATGCCACCAAAGCTATTGTTTCCCTTTTCAATGGTATTACCATTACCCACTTAGTAAAGAACTTAGTTGCCACTAGTTGCCACATTTTCCTCTAGAGGAAGGATTGGTTTTCCCATTATGTAAAATTACTAAGTATGAAAAGGGTAGGGTGTTGATAGTGAGTTGAATTCTACCGACGGAGGATGAATCAGGTTACCACGAAGTTAGCAAGGCTTATATTTATGAACAAACTCAATTGAGTCTTTATCCATTGTTGGCCAATATAGCCAAGTGTCACGAGTTTATCATATAATTTGGATCCTCCAATGTGAAATGGATCATGAGATTGTTTGAGGACTTCCTCTGCTTCCTCTTTGGCGATGCATCTCCGTGCCATATTGAAATACCCTCTTTGAAAGAGTTTATCGTCTAATGAATAGAATCTTGGGGTCTTTCTCCGGATTGCTATGGCATATGCTTTCTCACTTAGGACAACTCCATCTTTAATGAAATCAATATAGGCTTGCTTCCAGTATATTTGAGATTCCATGAAATTTATTTTAGTTGGTTGGAAAAAAGCTCGACACTTAGCATATTCTCTTTGTATTGTCGCTATGTCTTGCTTCATCGTTGGCCAAAAATATCCCTTCCTTTGCATTTTTCGATAAAGGGGGATATCCATGGTTTATCAATGCTCATCGTCTTCTTATGCCGTTCTTGTGCTTCCTCTGGACCCATACATTTAAATAGCGTGTCCCAAAGATTTATATAATACAAAGTTCCTTGAAGAAAAAAATATTGCTCTAACTCTATAAGCTTTATCTTGCCATCTATTTCCTCAAACTGATTTCTTATATCACCCCTCCAATTCAAATCATCGTTACTAGGGAAGAGTTGGAGAATTGATGATAGTGTTGTTCTTCGTTGGATCACCACTATTATAGACCCACCATCCATGGCGACTTTCTATGCAATTGTGGCATAGGCATTTGCATGACGATTCATCTTTCTTGGATGCATTTCTAGTTTTACTTTATGGAATTTCCCTATTAATATATATAATCATTCTATAAGGTGATGGGCTGAGGTGATTCAATGCATATTCTCCATTCACATGTTCAACCACAAGGTTAAAGTATCCTTTGATGCAGAGGGAATAAATGCCTTTTCGCAGGGCTTCAAGAAACCCCCAAATCAGTGCTTCATACTCTGCCTCATTATTTTGAATAAGGAAACTCCAATTTAAAGGACATAATGATCTCATCCTTCCCTATGGACAATATAACTCCTTCCCCCTGTATTTAATGGAGGAACTATAAAACTCCATAGGCCACTCTTCTAACTATGCCTCGTAAATATTGTGTTGTAAATTATCACCTGGTATATCTTCATGAGTTTGTTCGAAGATTAATGAGGGAAATATGGCCAAAGGTCCTCATAAGCTTGGTTGTTGATTGCTTGAGGGAGCACACTCTTAAGACCATACTAAAAGGGAGTGGGGAACTACCTTGTTTCTCTCGCACTCAAAACTTTTCTTGTCAGTAAGAGCTTGATTGAATCACATCTAGTCACTATGTAGATAGTGAAATATAGCCTGTAACGCCTTAGATTTTGAGCTAAAATGACTAATTCCAAATAATGCCTCTCTATGCTTGTATATATTGCTTCAAGACCATGGATAATTCTACTCAGATAGTAGACAAGTCTTTCTTGGCCATCTATTTCTTGTGCCAATAGTGCACGGGTGGACCTTATAGTAGGTAGATCAGCAAAGGTAATAGAACTTTGGGGGATCATTGTTTAAGGAAAATTGAGTAATCTCTTGAGTTTGTTAAAGTCATCTTGGTGTGGTTCCTCCCATTAGAATTGGTGGTCTTTTGCAATAACTACATTAGTGGGTGAATGATCTCAGATAACCCTAGGATGAATAATCTCTAGTAAGAAATTTTTCTAAGGAAACTTTTCAACCGCATCTATGTCTTTGGATATCGCATATATGGGATGGATTTTTCCTTATCTTGGTCCATAGAACCCTTGCCGATTCACCATAAATCCTAAGAATTTCCCACTCGTTACACCAAAGTCACACTTGAGTGAATTCATCTTGAGCTTGTACTTTCTACACCTATTTAAAACTCTCCTCGAATTAGTTAAGTGTGAGTCCTCCTTCTTAGATTTAATGACGAAATCATTCACATAAAATTGCAAGATATCGTAAAGTAGTTCATAAAAAATGGTCATCATTGTTCGTTGATAGGTTGCCTCTGTATTTTTCATATCGAAAGTTATAATGATGTAATAATAATTTCCCAATAGGATATAAAAGGCTATCTTCTCCACATCAAGTGGATCCATCTAGATCTGGTTATACCCCACATAACCATCCTTGAAGCTATACATTTCATGGCCAGTTGTGGAGTCGATCAAGCTATTGATTGAGGGAGAGTGAACTCATCTTTAGGGCATGCTCTATTACGGTCTCTAAATCCACACTAATACATATTTGTATTTTGTCCTTCTTGCCCACTAGAACGATGCTAGATACCCATATTAGATATTAAATCAGCCTGATAAATCCATCTACAAAAATTATTCCACCTCAGCTTTTATCTTTCGATCTAACTCTAGTCTATAGATTCTGGTTACTTGCTTCACTGGGTAGGCCGAGGGCATGGAATTTAACTTGTGACGGCTCACATCTTGGTCTAGGCTAGGCATTTCAGTGTATTTCCATATGAAGACATCCTTTTATTCTTTAATGAGTTTGATAATCTCCAGCTTCTTTGACTCCTTAAGGTCATTCTAGATAAAAATCAGACTTGATCACTGTGTGAAAGGAGTGTTCGTGTAAGGACACAGTCGTTGTTTTCGTTTCACCGCGATAATACAAACAACCTAAATTACGACTACACTTGTGATACAAGTATAGCGGCAAGCCGGGTATCGAAAATCCACAGAGACGAGTTGCTAGAATTTATAGGATTTAGTATTCCCAAATAAAAGGGAAAAAGGTGATTTACAAACTAAAAAGGAAAAGATGCATAAAAGGGAAAGATTAATCTAGGCGAGTGAAAATAAAGCTAGACTAATAAAGCGGGTAAAAACTATAGGTTGCGTCGAATATCCCTCACCCGAGTTAATTAGTATAAAATGGTTACATGGGTCGACGAGTTATTACGAATGCGTCTCGCTTCGACGGTTAATTAAATCAAGGGTTATCACACCCCTAAATCCGTATGAAACCCTAATAAGATTTTGGCGTCAATAAATATCCCGGAAATTACGCACGAAAGGTCGTAAGCACGGAACATACATAATATGCCTCGTCAAATCTCCTAGGCGTAAGAACTAGGACAACGCACCCGAAATAGACCCGTAAACACCATCACCAAAGCAAAGAAACATGTCAACCCGAGTGAGTTCCATTAAAACACAACCTAGACTAAATTAGCTAGAAAGCATATTAAAAACGCAGTAAATAAATGCGGTAAACAAATGCGATAAATCTACCAAGAAAGCAAGGAAAGAAAGCATGTAAATCTAATTAAGAAAGCATGTAAATTAAACTACAACAATGGAAATAAAGGAAATACAACTTAAATTAAATGGAAGGGAAGATGAATAGTTCAAATTACAAACCCAAATGTTGTCACACCAAATGAGGAAGAAAAATGAGCTCTCACCCTCCAAACCCTAACCTAAACTATCTACCTTCTAATAATATCTAACTATCTCTGATATTTACACAAAATTGCTATTTATAGTAAGTTACAAAAGAAATGAAGGAAAAAGAAAAGAAAAGGAACGAATTGCAAAATATCTGGTATGATCGATCAATTGATCAAAGACCATCGATCGATCGATCGATGGGCATCGATCGATCGATCAAAAGCATCGTTTGATCGATCAAACAGGTCCTAGCCCACTGTCTCAATTCGTAGGCTTAATTCGAAACTGTGGTCGATCTGGGGCCCAAGCCCAGTCAACCGGCACTCTGTTTTTGGTAGCCCTTGGTCCATGAAGAGGGGGGAAATGGTTGCAAACGGAAACCACCATAACTTCTTCGTCTGAACTCCAAACGATGCACCATTTGCGGCCACACGATGCTAACTCAACGAACTACGCATCCGTGGAATTTCCATGAGCTGGATAAGAAATGTGACTTGACTAAAATTCCCTTGAAGTAGCGTCCAGCGACGGAACTTCTCTGAAATGCAATGGATCCTCACTTTTAGCGTTCCAATACCTACAAAAGCACAATTAACCTCTACAAAAGCATGTATATGTCCAAATACAAGGTTGTCTGGTTAATGTGCATAAATATAGGAATTAAGGACTGTAACAGCGCTAGAATGCATAAAGATAATGGGCGGAAATATGCAATCTTTGATACGAATCACACCCCCTAACCAAACATTGCTAGTCCCTAGTAATAAAATAAACAAAACTAGTCCACAGAGGGCAGTACAAGACGTATATATGTATCGAAATATAAATGCCACTTTCGTAGGGAGCACGATTGCATTTAGCATATCAAATAAGCCGTTAAACCCCTAGGTAACCCTAGTGAACGAGTGTCGACTCGTGAGGGTTTTCAAGGATGATACCCACAAACATCTCATGGTTTACTCAAAATAAGACCAAACCAACATGCGACATGCCCAATAATAGCGAACAAGATTTCATACACATTATTAGCTAAGTGGATGAATTCACACAAAAGTCTAAATCATTAACATTATAGAATGCACCTCATAGAATTGAAACCTTAAAATGTTGGAGGGGAGCGAGCACATGCAAAGTATTATTTG
The DNA here is from genome assembly GCA_949130495.1 of Sambucus nigra. Classification (NCBI taxonomy): domain Eukaryota; kingdom Viridiplantae; phylum Streptophyta; class Magnoliopsida; order Dipsacales; family Adoxaceae; genus Sambucus; species Sambucus nigra. The sequence continues at coordinate 112,497,450 of OX422217.1, forward strand.
GTGAAAAATTATATAAACCGGATAAACGTTAAAGCAAGCATATATTCAATCCTCACGGGCATTACGTTCGTCAAGAGAATTCACTCGAAATAGGGACGTAACACACGGAATATGCGGGCATAAAGTGTAAATGTAAAGGGAAACTAGGACACACACATGTCACATATAAAGAACGCTATATATAAAATGAAAAATTATAATATCAATGAAAGATACCGCTCACTAAAGGAGGCGAAATGCATTTTCACAGATTATCAAAACTATTTCAACTTTTAAATTACATCAACCTAAGATCACATAGGACTTTAATAGGGTTGTAATGTAGGTTTGTCTAGGGTACGAAATGAAGGAATGTATATACGGATTCAAAGTGTTCGGAATGAAAACTCGGGATAATGGGAAAAATACGGGCAATATCAAAATTGGAAAACAAGTTCCAAAAAAGGATTAGATATATCATCGGGGAGAGTAATCAAAGCTTATTGAACTATATACACAACATTTACAACTTTCTCTTTCTTTTCTTTTCTTCTTTTTCTCATGTTTTCTTTTGCTTTTTGCTTCTCTTTTTCTTCTCTTTTTTCACATCTATTTTCTCTTTACTTTTCTCACTCTCATATGCCTAAATTACAACCGCAACACAACAACAACATTCAATGCCAAGTAACATTCCAAACAAAGGTATGGAAGGTGTATGCATGGGTTAAAACTCCAATTCGGAGATGGTTATGGGATTGGGGTTATGAAACGAAAGGCTAATATTTAGGCTCAAAGGGGTTGACGAGGGTAAACATATAAGGTGAGGTCAAGGCTAATATGGGTGATATAACGAAGAGGGCCTATGATTATTTCACAAAGTTTACGCAATTCTCGAGTCAAAATAATATATGAAAATCATGCTCAAGTAACACATTTCAAGATATAAAATCAATTAATGAACGATCAAATGAAAGAATAGAGAGATTACCGACGAATTCAACATTTTCAAAGAGGAAAGAATAGTGTATACACTCACAAATGACGAAAGGTACAAAGCTTACTCGGTGTAAGTATATACAATGCAACAAAAGATTATCGAGTTATAAAAATCTTAAACCAAATTAATATAACAAGAAAACTGCATGTGCTCATGGGGTTAAAGTTTAATTCATGAAGTTATTCACAATATCAATAATCGAAGACTAAAGTCTAATAACTTCTAAAATCGAGAACATGCATCATTGGGTTGTCTATTGGATCGGGAAATTATTGAAATTTATCATCGGAAACAACGAATAAAAGCCCAATAAAAAAGAAAAGAAAGAATTTTTTTTTGAAATTTTTGATTTTTTTAAGAAAAGCATACTAAGTAACTAACATGTGAGCAAAAACATGGACTAAATAAAGAAATGGATACAATATCCCACACCCCCTAACTTAAAACCTGACATTGTCCTCAATGTGAATTAAGAACCAAGTTAAAAAGAGGAAAATAACGATATTACCCAAAAGTGGAGCGATCCCCATAAGAACAAGTCCAAAGAATTTACAAAACAAGTTAGTACCGAGCATAGCAAAAACAAATAACAAAAAGTTAACTAATTACATTAGACTAAATTAAAAAGAAAAGAAAAAATAAAAAGAAAGAATAAAAAGCTAACTATATACAACCTACTATTTTGGCTTCACACTAACTGTACACTAGAAGTCTAAATAGTTGAGGGTCCACCGAAAAAATGATTTGACTTTGGAGGATAACCGGTGTACCCTCACATACAAGTATGCCTTCCGAAAAATATGAATTCTGTTTGAACAACGGAAGGCATGTGTAAGGCCGAAGAAATGAACCATCGCCAATTAAAAGTTTTGGAGGGACGATGGGGGATTTGGATTGAACGGGTGACAAAAACACGTGGGGACCGAGAAAAGCTGAATATACTCCCAAGGATTTTGAAATTGGAATGGGAGGTAGATCACATGAAGGCAAGGATGCGATAGTGGAAGGTGACTCGAGCAAGTACTCCTCATCGGCAAAAAGGTTTAAAACATTAAAGTTTGAAACCGAATCATTGGGTACTTGTGATGGTGTGATAACAGAGAATGAAAATGGGGATGGAAGAAATTCAAACTCATGAGATGAATCATCATCACATGAAGATTGAGTTTCAAAGGAAATAATATCATTTTCAATGAAATGTTCTTTGGGGGACAAAGAAGAAATCATTTCATTGCAAATAGATATTACTTCATTTTCATCCTCACTTTCAATATCTATTATGCAATGGGAAAAGTCTAGAATGGTTTGTTCCAAAGTAGGCACATAGTCCTCATTTGGTTCAAAACATTCCTCGACTTCAAAAGTCTCGGAAGAAAAATCATCATCAGACTCAAATAATAAATCCAATTCATGTTCCCACAAACGATTTTCTTCCCGATAACGATTTTCAATTTTCTCATTTTCAAGCATACGCAAGCCCTCAGCGAATGTCATAGGTCGAGGTGCAGATACTTGAAAATGGGAACTTTGAAAATTACCATCGGACTTCAACTCATTATTATAGGAATTCTGAAAACTATTGCAATTCATTTCAAAATTACTATTATAAGGAGGTAAAGGCCCAAAATCATTATCATCATCATCGAAATTCCAATAACCCAAATTTTGACTTTCGTTATACTCGCCCAAAGTCATATTTGAATTTGTAATTTTTTGGGACTCTAAGTATTCACCGAGAGTCATAGGATTACGAGCATTTTGAGAATTATAACAATGATTACCAAAATAATTGGAATAAGACATGCTTACCCCCAAAATGGCTCAAAGTGGAAAATTCCACAAAGTAGGTGCGCGCAGGAAATTCAAGCGTTTCTAAGTGCTCAAATGCGGAAGTCCTGCAAATTAAAGTCTAAAACAAACTCATCCCCGGCAAGGGTGCCATTTTGATCACCGCGTGAAAGGAGTGTTCGTGTAAGGACACAATCGTTGTTTTCGTTTCACCGCGATAATACAAATGAGCCTAAATTATGACTACACTTGTGATACAAGTATAGCGGTAAGTCGGGTATCGAAAATCCACAGAGACGAGTTGCTAGAATTTATAGGATTTAGTATTCCCAAATAAAAAGGGAAAAAGGTGATTTACAAACTAAAAAGGACAATATGCATAAAAGGGAAAGATTAATTTAGACGAGTGAAAATAAAGCTAGACTAATAAAGCGGGTAAAAACTATAGGTTGCGTCGAATATCCCTCACCCGAGTTAATTAGTATAAAATGGTTACATGGATCAACGAGTTATTACGAATGCGTCTCGTTTCGATAGTTAATTAAATCAAGGGTTGTCATGCCCCTAAATCCACATAAAAGCCTAATAAGATTTTGGCGTCAACAAATATCCCGAAAATTATGCACGAAAGGTCGTAAGCATGGGACATACATGATATGCCCCGTAAAATCTCCTAAGTGTAAGAACTAGGATAACGCACCCGAAATAGACCCGTAAACACCATCACCAAAGTAAAGCAACAGGTCAACCCGAGTGAGTTCCATTCAAACACAACCTAGACTAAATTAGCTAGAAAGCATATTAAAACGCGATAAATAAATGCGGTAAACAAACGCGATAAATCTACCTAGAAAGCAAGGAAAGAAAGCATGTAAATCTGATTAAGAAAGCATGTAAATTAAACTACAACAATGGAATTAAAGGAAATATAACTTAAATTAAATGGAAGGGAAGATGAATAGTTCAAATTACAAACCCAAATGTTGTCACACCAAATGAGGAAGAAAAATGAGCTCTCACACTCCAAACCCTAAACTAAACTATCTACCTTCTAATAATATCTAACTATCTCTAATTTTTACACAAAATTGCTATTTATAGTAAGTTACAAAAGAAATAAAGGAAAAAGAAAAGAAAAGGAACGAATTGTAAAATATCTGGTATGATCGATCGATCGATCAAAGACCATCGATCCATCGATGGGCATCGATTGATCGATCAAAACCATCGATCGATCAATCGAACAGGTCCCAACCCACTGTCTCAATTCGTAGGCACAATCTGAAACCGCGGTCGACTAGGAGCCTAAGCCCGATCGACCGACACTCTGTTTTTGGCAGCCCTTGGTCCATGAAGAGGGGGAAATGGTTACAAACGGAAACGGCCATAACTTCTTCGTCCGAACTCCAAACGACTCACCGTTTGTGGCCACGAGATGCTAACTCAATGAACTACGCATCCGTGGAATTTCCATGAGCTAGAGAAGAAATGTAAATTGACTTAAATACCCTTGAAGTAGCATCCAGCGACGGAACTTCTCCGAAATGCAACGAATCCTCACTTTTAGCGTTCCAATACTTACAAAATCACAATTAACCCCTGCAAAGCATGTATATATCCAAATCCAAGGTTATCTAGTTAATGAGCATAAATATAGTCATTAAGGATCGTAACAACACTAGAATGCATAAAGATAATGGGTAGAAATATGCAATATTTGATACAAATCAGTTCCTCTCACCATTTATTAGATCAATTTGTTCCAATTCTCGCATTCGAGGCTTTTGATAATCGTGCATGCATTCCGTATCCTCATTTATCTCTTAAAAAACTACTAGATTTTGGAATTATCAATGACAAGCCATTATTCTTGTCCACAAAGAACATTCATACTCTGCCTCTGGGTGAGCTTCTTCTAAATTTTTTTTGCCCGGTCACATATTCAGAGATGATAAATCACTATTCCATCATTGGGCAAAAATTTCTTTCATTTTCGCTCAAAAGTTGGGGTTGCCTTTATCTTATTGGATCTCTCAACCTGCTCAAACTTGGGTTTTATCAACCTACTCAATGCACTTGGGCGTCTTTCCACTGGGTCAATTCTTAGTCTCATTCTATATCTTAGTTGTTTCAAGATAACATGGGTTTAGGTAAAAACCTCATTAACCTTCTTATCCCCCCCCCCATCTCTTCCTCTTAGACCATCATATGACCCAACCCATATTTGATGGTTGGTAACCTAACCCGTTTGACACACTTTTTTGAATGCATGTGTATGCATTCATCTTAGTGTAAATATATTCATCCAAATGTGATTCATCTTTAGAAAATGGTTTTCTCGGATGACAATATATGTTCCCTTGACATTGACCTTAGCACACTGGTGGTGAATCAAAGGTACCAAGCTATGATCATGCATCCAGACCCGCCCAATAAAAAGTTAGTAAGAGTAGATGACTCAATCACATGTAATTTATATGTGATGTGAGGTTACCCATTACCATCCCAACATTAATGTACCCAATTAATTGTGAAGTTTGATTATCGTATCCAATGATTGATAGAGGCATTGCAATCAACCTTGTAGCTAAGATCTTAGCCTCATAGAAATATTTAATTGGCATGATATTCATTGATGCACCTCTATGCATAAAATCCATGGAGAAATTGGTTACATTGATGCTTATTCTTACATACAAACGGTCTATTATGGGGGAATCTAATCTCTTTATCCGTGTATGAGAAAGTGATCTTAAACATAAAGCGACAGATCATTCTGGCCATAGGTCCCTTCTAATTAAACGAAGGAGCAACAATCTTCCTTTCTATCTCAAGGATTTTTTAAGTGATCTCCAAACGGCTACCTTGGGGCATACCAATCTAGTCGAAGAACCACGAAAACTTTACTGCTCTTAACATAACTTAATATTCCAAACTAGGATCTAATTCATTTTCCTCCATTGGAAAAGCTTATTTGTCATCCCTGATGATGGGTTCATTATCAGCAATGACCACATTGACCACTCCTACCAAATATTCGTAATACATTAGTTGAAACTCTTCTTTATCTATCCCCTCTTCACTACTTTGGGCCTCTACTTCTTTAGAGTAATCCACCACTATATTTTCCCTGTGATATGGTAGGGGATTATAGTTAACATTATATTACTGTATTTGAGAATTTCTTTCCATAATTTGTTTGTTGAAATCATCCTCAATGTAAAGCATGAAGTCGTTGAATGAAACACATGCCAATGTACATGGCGATACCCGGGGTTGGCTTGGACATCTTCCGCAAGAGAATATGGATGAGAGTTTTTTGGGGAAAAATAAGGCCATCTTCCATTATAATAGCATAACAACTTATTGCCTCTTTAACAAAATAATGCAACAATGGTAGATCTTCATGGTCATACTTTTTTATTTCTTCTCTTTCCTTATCCAGTAGGTTGTGCTTATTCTCGCCTTCTGCATAGTTAACTTGTGTTGGTTCTTGGTTAGTGGTTTTATGCCATAGCCTCCTCCTTTGGTCTGTCATTTATTTCCTCGCAACGTTAGGAATAATGGGGTTCAGATGAACAACTATAGAGATGTATTGTGCATCCTTAGTGAAAGATTTGAATGTCCTATTTCTAATCTTATTTATCAAGTGACAAATGTACTCCACTTGTAACCCTTCGACACATATTTGAAGTAGTTTGCCTTATGTCGCATCTTCTTTAACATCGAGATCACTCTATTTGAATATTTGAATATACGTCATGACCCCTTCATTTGGCCTTTGACTTTCATTAGCAAGCTGGGCCAAATTGAATTCTTCTTTTTTAAAAAAAATTTATGCAGCACTAGATGTGCATATATTCCCAGGTAGTTACACTCCTTGGAGTTAAGTAAAATACCAATTACAGTCTTTATATGTTAAATAATTAGAGAACTCTATCAAACATAGACTATTCTTGTTGAAGTGGGCTCCCAAATGTTCAATAAAACATTTAATATGATACTTTAGGTTACCCTCTTTCCCATTAAAATTCTCATATATCGGGGGGACATACCCCTCAGCGTATGGTTTGTTAATGTACTCCTCTAAATCAAGAGTCCAAAAATAATCATAAATGAACACTTCCTCATCGGGAGAATGTGAGGTTAGTGTCATCATTTTAATCATATTCATTTTGGCCTCTTCAAGAACTAAAGTGGGTGAGACAACCGTCTCAGCTGCCGCTTTTAATGGGGTGATCGCAGGAGGGGTAGTGATAACAACAATTATATTAAACGGTTAGTGATGTAGTGGTAGTAACAAGATTAACTGTGGAAGGACCATCATGTATTGAAGGTTGAACGTGTATCCCCGTTAAAGGTGCAAAAAACTACTGGATGTGCAAGTTGTGCTAGGGTTACACCAGATTCCAATTTTAATTCAAATTAAATTAACCGAGTGAGAAATTAATCAAGTTTTAAATCAAACACTGATTAAGCATGTTGTGTACATTTTTTACCAAATTTATCTTCCCTAAAACATGCATCTAGGTAAATAATAAAAATAGAATAAATAAATCACACACAATGGTGCGAGAAAAACCCACAATAGGAAAAACCTCGAACAACCTAGCCTATGCAAATTCACTATGATATGAGATTTATGCAATAGTGATAAACATACCTACTTCATTGACAAGATTCCTTCAAGCCTGATGCAATCTTAACTACTTTAACCTTCTTCATAATAACACCACAGATGTCCACCCACGTGCACACAATGCGATCCTCTCGTATCTCGGTGTCCATTGATCTTTGGATAGAGATTCACCACCGCATTCACATGAAATCCAACGTGCCAAATAAACTTGCTCAAACTAGAATAACATATTTATTCTTGGTGCAAAAAACGTGAGATGTGTCAAACTAGAATAACATATTTATTCTTGGATCTTAAGCTTAGGGTATAAACAAGGTTCTTTGAGGCTTTATATTTTGTCTATGAAAACTATTTTTAAAACCATAGTTCATGAAATTACTTTTCCAGACCTTATATTTATATAAAAATATGAAAAAGTGATGACACAAATTTCGAGGCAAATTGTTCGAATGAACTTGGAAGTCATTCAAATGAGATTGGTCATCTAACTCGGACGAAACCCAATGCCATTCAAATGAGGCCCCAATTCTTATTTGAATGGGGAACAAAAGACCTTCTAAAGAAAAGTTTCTGCCAAGACAAAAAGTTTAGCTCGATGTTAATTCGAACGAAAAGTGCAAACACGTTCAACCAAGGTGCAATACTTTTTCAAACGAAACTATGAAACCCATTTGAACGAGACATAAAACTCGTTTGAATGAATTTTAAAACTAAAAATATTCTGTTTAAAAAATCCTTGTTAGAAAATGAGCCTCAGTTAAATTTAAACACCCAAAATGAGATCAACATAATAAAAAGTCAATACCTTTCTTGAGATCACAAGGTAGAAGACAAAACCTGACATGAATTTGGTATCGCTTTTAGTCGGCCACTACATTCCTCACTGCATAGGCTTAAAGATACAAACATCACACATATTAACCTATGACTAACGCGGTTTTGTCCAAACAAAATAAATCTAATATTATAAACTTTCATATGAACATTACAAATATTATAAATATAACACAATGATGAAATTTGTCCTTTCATGAGCTGTTGGTGGTACGATGGGACTAGAGAAAGAGCTAGCATTCATCGTTAGGTCAAAATGCATTATTCTAGGTTAAGCTTGCAAAAACACCATAAACTTGGTCGTGATGCTAGCCATCTGGTTAGGCTACGTTACAATGCTTGTGGAATCTTGTACCACGTGAACTACTCCTATGACAATAATGTTTTAATAAAATCTGTTGTGGGGTATATTTTACTCCCTCATTATGGTTATCATAAAAAAGAGTGCAATTGATATTTTCATTCACCCTTTTAATGAGAATACCTCCCCAGCGGAATCGCTAAATAAAAGAGAGTACTTTGATATGGGGTGTTTATATATAACGTAGGCGTAGACCGTTTAATGGTAAATAAACGATAATAAATGCACTCTAAATGATGAAGAATAAGTCTTGTATATATCATAATAATGATCAATAAATGTATAATGTTTGGATAATAAATGATCATTTGATGGATGTTATCTTAGAGGGAGAGAGAAAAAAATACTCAGGATACACTAATTGTAGGCAGGTGTTTGTGGTTTTCACTTGGCTTAGTTGATAGATCTTAGTTAATTGCAAGTGCGCTGGGGAACGTTATGGTCTTCCCAACCAATTGAGTATCTTAACCTCATGATATTAGGAGATTGTGTATCTTTTTATGCTTTAATTAAGAAGACTTGTGCTTCCCTTAGGGAAGACTTTGACGTGAATGCTAAATTATCGTGATTAACTAGAACTAAAGAAGAAGAAAGAAACTACATAAACTGAAATGAAAATAAAGTTTTGGAATTAAAGAAAGATAAATGTGAAAAATTAAACAATTACACTATGAAATGTAAAGCAATAGAGCAAAACACATCAAATGTAAAGGGAAGAAAATTTTAATAAACTATAAATAAAGTTATAATTTACCTTACAATCTACTTAGAATGAAACAAAAGCTCTAAATCGACAAAAATAAAATAAAATAAAGGAAATGAAAGGATAGAATGAGTCAATGTAGTTTTTTTAGCGAGGGCATCCTTATTTCCTTCTTCTTCTAGTTGCTTATTTAAAGAGTTTATTTCCATATAACTCAACTGCTTTATAACTGCTGGGTGGTTATTCATCCAAATTATTACCTGTCTAGGTGCACTAATGCCCCTATATACATCATTTCTATCCCATGTCCAAAGTCATAATAAGTGTCATGTATGTGGGTTGCCAATTTCAATGAATTGGTGTATTATTCTTCTATTATTGTTACCAATTTATAATAACATGTGGTACACCTTATTAGACTGTGATAATATGGTGTAAATATACCACTCGCACTAAATGATTTGTGAAAAAATTAATTAGTGGACTATTAAGTTTCTCATGCCATCACTCCATGTTTAGTCATCATTACTTTAGGGTAAATACAACATAAATATGTGTATTTTGGCGATGAGAAAATATTCATCCCAATTAATTAACCCTTTGTTCTTTCACCTAAGCCACTTCTGTCTTCTTGTTCCTTATTATCTGCACAAAAATGGTTTTTTAAGAGAACAACAATGTTAGCTCCAAATGCCCTCACGAGTATATTTTAAACCCATATAATGATGATATAAATCCATGGGGGGTTGCTAATTCTTCCCTAGATCATTTTTGTGATGAGGAATTATTCCCTGTTGGACCCCGAGGTAGAATAAATCATGAGTACTATGAAATCCCTGCTCCATCTTCCTTTCCTGAATTTGATTTTTATGTTATTAGGCCAACTATTATTATACCTCATCCTAAAGAAGAATAAGAAGACCATGGGGATGCTACGGACATTGGTGACATTGGTGATGATGATAAGGTAGAGAAGTTTGTGTATATGCCTAATTACGAACTTCATAATTTGTCTAATGACTATAGTGATCATCCGACTATAGTTTATGATGGCCCACTACCAGCCCTTCCTATGGGACATGTGTGGTAGGAACCTGTGTTATAGGCTTATGACACCATATATATTGGTTATGACCTAGCCCTTTCTCATCCAAACTTCCCACTTGGACGCCATACATAAGTGATCTTCCCCATTTACACTAGTCATCTTGGCAGAGCTTATGCTTGGTTAAGGCCATTCTAGTCGTATTTTCCCTTTCGATACTCGTAAGAGTGAGTATTTAAGTATCTTAAATGTCTGTAATCATTAATCCTACATGGTACCGAGATATAGTTGCACTGATGCCCATTGCCTCTGTCATGATCTTGTGCATCCCACACCTTACCACTTCACCGATGAGATCACTACCTCTTATGTATTAGTTGGGACCGTCTTTGACATTCTTACTTTTGAGAAGTTGGAGGTGGAGACAAATTTCTCCAATGTTCTCCTTTTTAAAATGGTTATTTTCCCGTACACGCTGTCTGGGGATCCTATTAGAGATTTGGAGAGGATAGTCTAAGATGATCTGGATATTAGTTATAACACCATCACTAAAATTTTTTACTTCCAGCATTATTAGCAAAAACCTACAACTCCTCCATACAATCTCCTATCTTCCCCACGGGTCCTGTTGAAAGGTCACACCCTAAATAACCTGTTTCGACAACTTTGACCATTCAAATTATTAGGAGGATGAGGCAACATGATATTATGTAAGGGAAAATTTGAATCCATTCAATTTTTATATATATTGGATATATTCAATTTGAAAGATACTTATTTGAGTCATAGGTTATTATATGAGTTCAATTTGTCTTTCAAGCCTATGATGCATTTTGAAGACCATAGCGGTCAAGTAAAGTGATGATCACATCATTATGTATTTCGTGCCGAGTTTTATCATCAACGTCCAATGTATCTTAATGAGGTTTGGATACGTATTGTGTTTGATCTCTGGATACGTTTTGGGTATTGTGTTTTAAAAATATTTTTTGAGGCATTTTTTGTAAAAAGGTGTTAAAAAATATTTTTCTCACTGTCGTTCAAATGAATTTTCTAGTGTCGTTCAAACGAGTTTATTATATTCGTTCAAATGTATTGCTTCAAACGAGAATCAATGTTTTGTTCAGATGGACTTCAAATGAATTATTTCTGTTTATTGAAAGATCTCGCCAGAAGTTCGTTCGATACTCATTCAAACAAGTTTCACCCATTGTTGTTCGAACGAGTTTCATTTTGATCGAATAAAATGTGCCATATCGTTCGAATGACCCTATGTTTTATGTTTGAACGAGATTTTTCAATTTTTGTTCACCTCGTTTTTGTGTTTTTTATATATACTAGGACTAGCGAAGAGTTTTTGAGAGAGAGGTTTGCAAAAAATGATTTTGAGAGTCAAATATTGAGCCTCCCAAACATTAATTTACATTCAAAGTTTGAGATCCATGTTTCAACATCTTATGTGTGTTTGAGATCTCTTTTGTATTGTACCAAGGTTGTTTTCTCTATATATTAAAGAGTGTTTCGAAGCGATGGATACCGTGCTTGCATTGTGAAAAGACTGGACTGATCAAGAGGCAAGCAACATCGGTAGGATACTGAGACATAAGAAAGTATCTGCGTTGTTTTGGCTGTTGGAATAAGGAAGCACGTCAAGGCTTGAAGGCGTCGAGTCATTGAGTAAGTCTAAGTTGTTCTTGTACATAGACCATATCATAGTGGGCTTGTGTGACTGGGTCGTTCGAGATATTTTTCCATTATGGGTTTTCCTCATACATCGGCGTGTTGCGATTTGCCTTTATTTTATCCTTGCTTATATCACTTAGATGCATGCTTACACCAAGATAAAATTGGTAAACTATTTACACAACATTTTGGTTTAATTAGTGAAAAGTTTAAATTGGTTTAATTAATTTGGAAAGATTAAAAATTGGTGTCTGTTTATAATTCGTATAACCCTTTGGAGCACTAGGGCAATTTTCATATTGAGTTTTGAGATTATGACGATTGGATAAATCTTCAAGCTGGTATTTTTGCAAAAGCCAATCAAGTCTTGGAGGATTGGAAGGATTTCTCCATGGTTTTCATTTACGAGTAGTGTGAATCTGTGGACTATGATTTTGATATATTTCTCTTGAAGAAATTATCTTCATATCTAGACAACTTCATAGGGAATCCAAGGAGGTAGTTTGAAGTTTTCAGCGCTATAGGTCTTTTTTGCTGAAGATGGATTAGGATTTTTCCAAGTTATAGTCAGAAAAAAACCAAATTGCCTTGTTGGGGAACACGTTCCACCAATATGTTACTTATGCATTCTCTCACTACTGTTCAATCTAAAAGGGATAATGCTCTATTTTTCCACCTTCTATAATTTCCCATATGAGGCATTAATAGAAAAATAGTACTTTATTTTGAATGACTGCTGATGGCTTATTATTAAGCTACTTATGTTGTGAATTTTTATTTTTCTCATTTGTTCGGCACTTAGCGTTTGCATTAAATCAATTTTTTCACTTTGACATATAGTTTAATTTAAATATTTGGTGGATATTTTGTACCATAACTAAATTTGGTATGTTAAAATGTACCCATAACTATTTTTATACCTTTTAGACCTAAAAGGTGTAAATTTTATATCCTTTTTGTATGCGTTCCTTTCTATTGGTAGTGGTCTTTTGGAATAATCATTTTAAATGTAGACAATCTTTTATGATTATATTTTAAGCAACACACTTGACTATCTTGGAACTCTCATTATTTTATGTTTTCTTGGATCATCATGAAATCGTAAATCTAATCATGAGGGTGGTTGGACTGATGGAGCTAATAAAGGTACCATTTTTTTATCTCCACTTCCACATAATTTTAGCTTTTGGAGGGAATGTTCTTTGAGACATGTGTCAACCTCTATTTGTATCTCTTTGCATTTCAAATGTCTCCCCCCAATCTATTTAAGCCTATTCACTCTCCTTTTTTACCACCCGTATTTTCTCTCCAAACACATTTTGATCCCATAATAATATTTTTCTCTTTCATCAAGCTTTCACCATCCATGGCGTCAATCTTTTCAGACGCTAATATTTACCTGCAATTTATTGAAACTGTTAATATTCTCTCATCCAATAACTACATTACTGTTAGGAGTATTGTTTATCCCATTAAAACTTCATATGGGGTCCCTCTATCAACTGTTGGTCCCTACTTTAAGGATAAACACCCATTGTATGTCTATATTTCCTATCATAGTTTTGGAAACCACAAACTTCTGATACAAAACTCTGACTGCCTTGAAGCACATTGTTCATTCAGGTGTATATTTCGGTAAATTTTTTTGGACAATACTGTATGGCCCAAATGGGTGAATTGGATGCCTGTTTCCATAGCAGGATAAATGGAAAGGTCCAATATTTTTTGTGCTGTTAAACTCTTCCTAAGATTTTTTAAATCGGACCCATTCATTGTATTTAATGCAAATCACTTTTGGAACTCATCATTATAACACCCCAAGAGGTTCTACTAAAAGTATTGATAAATTAGAGATTTTTTTTATAAAAAAGCCATTTAGATTGAACATAAATTTGTAAAAGCATAAATACATAAATCTGTTGAATAGAATGTCTCAATTTTATTAAATCACAAATTCCATTTTATAAAATAATTTAAAATAAACAAAGAGGTACATTTAAATTTTAAAAACAATGATCCAGAGCCTCTAACGATGATCCCAATCCCATCGATTCCATAAATACGATTTCTCATCAAACCTGAAATACAACAATCTATGTGGGGTGAGCAAAAAACTCCATAGCTAATATAAATGCTCCAACTGTACTACACATACTCGTGTGTGCATGAATCACATATAAGATTATACAATATGAAAACTCAAATAAAATCCCAACAATATAGTCATAACCTAGGATCCCAATGTGATCACTACACAACCCAAGACCCCATATCAAAATTCCCGCCGCACTTCCCACAGTATGGTATAGACTACTGCCAACTATCCTGTTAATTATCCTCAGAACAATCCATTGGCCCCCCAAAATAAATAACATAACTCAAGCACATGACCCATCATAATTTGGCATCATCTCCATAAATCTACCTCTAACTTCTCCTCTTCATACATTTCCATTGATGGGACCTCTTAATCTTCAACAGCTTTGAACCTATTTAGGAGGATCACAACCATATTAATTAGCACTTACTGAGGTAGAGACCCAAACTGGATGAATTCTTGTGGCTCATTCCCTTAATTAGGTCCTATTGTATCCACTACCATCACCTCTTCCTTTTGTTCCTCACCAGAGGAGCCATACCCAATTGAACTGTCCCTATATGCACTCATGGCCTTTTCCAGTTTGTTGAGCTCTTTAACTAACAAGTCTGAAGAAGATTGGATCCCCTCTGGATTTTTATGAAACTTTGGGTTTGTCTTTGATGATGAGGAAGCAAACCCCTCTAATTCACTTGGGCTTACAATTTCAGAGGCTTTTTGCCAAGACTCGTACTTCTGTGGGATTATTCTATGTTGGGTGCGAGAAATCATAACTTCTAGTTATTTCTTCTTTGATTTCGGTAGATGTACCAAATTCCACATACTAGGGGCTATATATTGAGGTTCACTGCCTTTGAATTCATTAGAATGTCATTAAATTGTTGGTCACCTTTGTACCTTGGACCATAAATCAACCCGCCACCATTTTCACCATTGGAATTGATATAGAATTTTTATAGGCCCTGATCTCCCCAAATATTAGTGTGATATGGATTCATTGAAACCATGTCTGATGTATTGGTGGTTTTATGGTACTTTGGAATTTACTTGAGGGTAGTAAGAACCAAAAAAAGTTTTATTTTCCCAAAGACATTGGCTTGGGATTCCTCTTGGCCTTGGAAAACTTATGCCTTAGCAGTATATCCAGCATTCCCATTCTTGTTGATCTTCTATTGTTGTTTCCCCTTCGAAGCCACAAACTGGTACATTTCTGCATATTGTTCCCCACATTGATGCATAGGTGTTTCATGACCTTTTGGTCTGGGCCCTCTATGATTTTAGGCTTCGAAGCCTTTGACTCAACTCTGGTTTTCATTTTAAATTCAACTTTCCCTTTGCTTCAAGACAGTTGAATATACTGCATGTTTATTTAATGTTGGGAATTGGGTTTTTGTCCATAATTATGCTACTTTCATCTTTTCCAGTGAATTTAATTTTCCTCTCGTGATCAACTCTTGAACCATGTAGCTAAACACATAACAAACATTAGTTAAAATGGAGAAAACTTTATGCCATTTATAATTGTTTATTCCTTTAACTTCGTTTGAAATTTTCATATCATCACGAGGTTTTAACATCTTAGGATTTAAGAGATAATAAAGGATCTCATCATCCTTATAAATATCAAATGAATACCTTTTTTTAGTATCCCATTTGATTTAGGGGCAAAAGACTCTGTTGTTGAGTCATTTTGAACCAATGATTCACAGACTATAGTTTAAATTCTTTTAATCTCATCATCATATATCTCCAGGTTAGGATCCTTGTAGTATGTGATGAAAGAATAGGTTCAGATTTGGATACCTTGGCAGTCAATTCCACTAAATTCTAAATTCAGTTGCATCAAACTTCTTTAGAAGCCTAAATTCCAGTCCATTTTGGGCCAATTTAACAAACTTAGACTCAGGAAGGACTATTTTACATTTATTCCTATCCTTTTTGTGCCTATTTATAACGACAGTTTCCTTTTCACTTGGCTTTTGACTAAGCCCAACCGAATCAGCCATGTACCCTTAAGGTTCAGTTTATGAGAATTTTGCATGAAACATATCTTCCATTTGCTGTCAAGTTTAAATTGAGTTAGGAAGCAACTTTGTAAACTAAGAAAACACTGCATCAATGGGGGAACTAGAAAATAAGGCTAATTTGAGATATTCATTCATCCCAACATCAGTACATTGACTAGTGAACTTGGCAATGTGCTCCACATTAGATTGGCTTCCATCCCTTAAAGTGAGGGAGAAATTTGGGAATTTGAAACCATTTGGCATTTCTATCTTATCTATCCATTCAAGGAATGGCTTCAAATACACTGGGGTCTGTACCCCCGAGCCATTGGTCCATAAATTTCATGTATGAGATCGATAATCTCATTTCTTGTAACTATTCTAAGAAATTATCTATCTTGTGAAGCGATTGTCTAGTTTATTATGGGAGTTGGATGCACCAATGGTGGTGGAATTTGTGACGTCACATTTTATTATATATAGACGCCATCCAATCCTTTATATCCCGCATCTAATTAGTCGGCACCCGTAAAAATTGTAAAGAAAGAAGAAAACAACAAAAGACGATCCAGTTAGTAAAAAGAAAGAAAGAATGAAATAGGAAATGAAAAAGAAAAAGAAAAAACGTATTCCTCAAGCCTGAGAGCCTCATCAGTAAACCCCGTCAACCCGGATACTGATACATGAAGACGGTGGGGCACGCTTAATGTCTCTCCGCTACCCAACCGAGAATTATAAGAATGGGAGTAGCTTAAATGAGTGGAGCCTCCTCCGTCGCTGCCGCCACACCACTTCTCATGTTCTGCACCGCCCTCACCAGTGCGTTAGTACCTCTCCCTAAAGAAGTAGCGAGTGGAGGATTATTCTCCACATCATATATGCAGGAGGGCATCAACCAGTTGGTTATGAAATCCAAATAATCATAACTCACTGTCGTATCTATATAGAGTGTGTAGGGCTCACCTTTCATCGCCGTCGCCCTTGAATCATCTGATGTCTCCCTTACCTACCTTATGAACATCGGGGGCACCGTCGACAGAACCGACACCCCCTCCTCCACAATTTTCCTCACCACTCTCTAATCCATGTACTAGACGTACCCAAACTCATGTGCCAGTAAGCATTGCATCTGCGCATGCATGCCCGTTAACCTCATGGCTCGTGAAGGAACACCTCAAGGGTAGAATGTCACCTAAATCCTAGAAAAGAATCAATATCTACTAAAAAATTAAGATGATAGAAAAGTGTAGAAAAGACAAACGTTAACCTGGTTTCTTGTCAAGTCATTCAAAGCCCTTCGCATGTCCTTCAGAGATAAGGACTGGTTCGACTGCCGGTTAGACTTACGCCACCGATACATCAGGCAAAAGTCCTCCAAATCAATATCCTTTAGGGACACCAACCCTACGTTGCACCCTATCGCCCCATAGAACCACGTCTATATGAAAATAAAGAAATCAGAAAAAAGAGTGCGAAAGAAAAGGGTTGCAAGAAAATAATGGAAATACCTCCAGAAGGTACGTGGGTCCTGTGAAAGTCGGACAATAGCACGCATCTAAATAATCATAAAGGGATTCCAAGGTAAAGCTCCCCCGATCATACATAGGCGTGTTTGACATAAGCCACAAATATGGAAAAAACCAAAGATGAACGACATCGCTGCTCATTGCCACCATGAACCCTCCAAGCAAAAGAAAAATAAATAGATGGGTTATTCGCCTCACCCCCCCCCCCCCCCCCCCCCCGCGTTAATCAGATTAACCCTACTCTTCAATAGTATCTCCCTCAACATAAAAAATAGAATAGAATCCCCCAACACGATTCTACCCAGATCTCCCAGAGCAGCCTGCACAGCCTCCGATTTCACCACAATCTGATGCCCTCACAATCTAGCCTCATCAGATATGGGACATCAATGGGAGTAATGGACATCTCCTAAAATCCCAAATGGAACATGTGGGTAATCTCCCACCACTCTCATCAAGATCACACACCGCATAAGGGTGCAACGTCTTATCCAATGTATTCGCCAATGGGCCAAATGTGACAAATTACACCATCCAGCGCACCGCCACGGGAAGTGTTTCCCAAACATCCTTCAAACCAGTCATTCCTCGGGATTGGATGGTTGAAGGAGATATATTAATATGTAAAAGAAAAAATTCAAATCCTTCATTAGCACAAGAAGAGAAAAGAGAAAATGAATTGGGAAAACCAAAGGGGGGATACTCACATATCCATTAGGGTTCTTCACCTTTGTCAAACGATGGTGCGCAAGATCGCACAACAAAATCCGCTTATCAATAACCGATTCAAATGAGTCATATGCATTTTCATTGTCCAGCGCAAGCGGCACCATAGACCGACACTCTTGTTTTTGCCCAATCATCAACGGACAACCACTCATTATTACCATTACCATAAGTGCCCGCCATTTGAAGTCTTGAAGAAAGACGAACTTAGGAACGACTCTTAGAGAGAGAAAGAAAGTAGTTCAATCACTTAAAGGTGTGAAAAATGGAGAGGGGATTCCCCCTTTATATAGAAGATTAAAGAGAATGCCGATCGGCAGCCCCTGACCATGTCAGCCGGCAGTTGGCCTTTCCTCTTCCCAGGAAGACTAGGTGTCCGTGACCTATGCCGATTGGCACCTCCCTAGACCTGCGTATCGACAATCCCTTCCAAATTTTGTCCTAAAAATGTCAGAAAAATAAAAAAAGAGCCTAAAAAATTCCCCAAATTCCTAAAAAATCCCTGAAAAATATAGAACATTATTTCCTCCAAGGAAATAATCATTTTGGAGCATTAAGCCATATACAAACACTCAAAATCCCCCAGCTGGATTAAATCTCACACTCTCATCATTGAAATGTTCCCCAGTAGAATCACAAGTCAACTCATTCCTCAGCGGAACCAAAGGTGCGCCGCATCAAAATGCCAGAAAAATTAAAAAATTGCCCCAAAAATTCTCCAAATTCCCCCAAAATCCCTGAAAAATATAGAACATTATTTTCCCCAAGGAAATAATCATTTTGGAGAATTAAACCCCTTACAAACACTCAAAATCCTCCAGCTAGATTAGATCTCACACTTTCATCATTGACACTTTCCCCAGTAGAAATTGCAAGTCAACCCATTCCTCAGTGGAACCAAAGGTGCGCTGCATCAGAAGTCTTCATGCCTTACATAGAGGAGCTATTCCACACCAAAATACAACTTCAGGTCCTCAAAATTAAACTCAACTTGCAGAATTGTTTGTCATAACTTTCGGTCCTCAGAATTGACCTCGGCCCGCAGAATTGGCGGTTATAACTTTAGGTCCTCTGAATTGACCTCATCCCACAGAATTGGTCATCACAACTTTAGGTCCTCAGAATTGACCTCGACCCGCAGAATTGGTCATCACAACTTTAGGTCCTCAGAATTTACCTCGACCAGCAAAATTGATCGTCATGACTTTAGGTCCTTATAATTGATCTCAGCCCGTAGAAATGGTCATCACAACTTTAGGTCCTCATTATTGACCTTGACCCGGAGAATTGATCGTCATAATTTTAGGTCCTCAGAACTGACCTCGACCTGTAGAAATAGTTGTCACAACTTTATGTCCTCAGAAATGACCTTGGCTCGCAGAAATGGTTGTCACCACCTTAGGTCCTCAGAATTGACCTCGGTCCACAGAATTGGTTGCCACAACCTTAGGTCCTCAGAATTAACCTCGCGACTTTAGATCCTCAAAATTGACCTCGACCTACTAAATTGGTCACTACACTCTTTAGGTCCGCAGAATTGACCTCAATCCTCTTCCCCAGCGTCGATGTGGTGTCTATCATTCGGGGCCATCATTTGTTCCAAGCTCTCCCGTTGAGGGAATCTGTAGACATCCCATATTAGGATCCCCTTAATCACCTCCTCTAGTCCCTAGCACACACTCATCCACCATAACCTTAGGTCATACTCCGAGTACCGATATGTAAGTTATCAAGCTCTTTCAGGCCCTATTCGACTCCAATCAACCCTCCAGCTTGAGTGAAGCTCAATGGATATTTAAAGGGAATTTAATTCTCTTTCCAGCTGTCTTTCCCATGTGTGGATCGGCCTCATGGTCCGTACGAACGATCCATTTTACTCAAAAACCCATCTAAAGGTCACCAGGTGCTCTTGGGCCCGTTCAAATCTGTACAACTCTCCAGCTTGAGTGAGACTTAACAAATTGTTGAAGGTTTCTGAATACCCTTTTCAATGGTCCATCCGGCGCATGAATCGGCTATACGGTTCGAATGAATGACCTCTTTTACTCGAAAGGGTCATCAGCACTTTCGGGCCCGTTTGATCTTGGTCAACTCTCCGAACCGAGCAAAACTTAATGATTTCCTAAAGGGCACTGGATTCCATTTCCAAGGGTCTACTCTGTGCTTAAATTGACCATACGGTTTGGACGAATGATTCATTTTGTTCCAAAAACCTCCCGTCTAGAGACCATCGGGTGTTTTCGAGCCTCGTTTGACTTTAGTCAACTCCTGAACATGGGAGTGGCTCATGGATTCTTAAAGGGAACTGAATACACTTTTTAATGCTCCATCCCAAGCATGATTCGGACTTATGGTTTGTATTTTATGCTTTTTTTGAAAAAATTATTTCGAGTTGCCTATAGGCACCTTAGGATCCTGCCTATCGGCAAGGTGTCCTTTTCCTTTCCCGATAAGGCAAGAAAACTACTGATAGGCATGTGAAACCCTATGCTGATCGTCATCCCCTTAACCCTATGAATAGGGGCCATGACCTCACCATGAAGGAGAGACTAGATACCCCTCTCAAAAAGTTAGAGAACATTCCCCTTGAATTCAGAGCCTTTCCCTTTCCCTTTCCCAAAAAGTCAATTTTCCCACATTTCCTTCCATCATTTTCTTATCTCACTTGGTAATCTACCCCACCTCTTCATACCACTTTCATATCATTTCAATATCAACATATTATCATCTCAAGATTAGCAACAAGCATTCATAAGGAGGTCTACTTCTCTATCTTTTTCTCTAATTCTTCCTTTTTAGTGTTTCTTATTTCTTCTTTTATACTTTTGTTCCATTACATCACATTCATTGATCTATACTCTTTATTAGTAGTATTGCACATAACTTATTCCATAAAAAACCCAAAAAGAAGAAAAAGAGGGTTCACTTGTGAGTTCCAAAAGCGGGATTTCCATTTCACACTCTCACTCTTAAAACACATTTTCTCTACACACATAAGAAAAATCGCACAAAATTAATGGGTTGAACCCCACCCCTATGATTTTTCGAACTACGTGGACTTTGATCCCCTTGGGATATATAGGCGTCTTGGGCCAATGGTGAGATTCGAGTCCTTCCTTTTTCAAGTTTATATGCTTGTTTCATATATATATATGTTTTATGAGTCTTATGTTCTTATATACTTGTGTGTCGCCCAACATGCATATTTTCTCTTTCATAGAGATTTGTCGTTCGATGAGCACTTACTTCATATTTATGTTATCATTGTTTTTTGGAACACTCCTACGAATGAATTCATTCCCTCCCCTTCCATGACACGAGTTGAAAGATTTCATTTTCCCATAAGTTTACAATATACATACACACACACACACACACACACACACACACACACACACACACACATCATGGAGTCTAAAAGAAGAAGATTAACATTAGTCCATGAGAGACCGAAAGGACGGAATGGGAATCTAATACCTTCCCATTTATAACTTAGTCCCTAGACCCTTGAACTAATTTGTTTCTCAAGCATCAGTTTGACCTTGATGCCGTTCTATCGAGACGACAACATTATTTTGCCTGTTTTGAGAAAAATAGGTTGGTGATTCTATCTCTTTACATTATTCCCACACATGACAACGCCCGACCCCCGATATTTTATGAGCGCTAGATAGAATCCGAGCCCCCGGGATGGCCACAACTTGCATTACAAAAAGCCATAATCAAGTAATGGCAAGGGGAAGAAAAAGTCAGGAAGAAAATCTAAAAATTACAAATGATTAAGCTAGCTTCTTGGAACATTAGAGGTCTTAACTCCCCTTACAAAAAATGAGGTTCAAAGTTAATGTTTAAGAACAGTCTTACTCTTGTTTGTCTTTTAAAATATAAAGTCATAATAAACCACATGACTAGTGCGATAAACAACTATTTTTGGAGCTGGGATTATATCTGAAACTTCCCCCCTAATGGAGGTATTGCTAAAGTTTTAATTGGTTGGGACATCTTAAATGAACATCCCAAGCCTTTTTTTGTAAAATCTATTTTGTGGACTTAAATAAATTCTTCTTTGCCACCTTTGTCTATGGTCATAAACAACCCAATGATACAACCCCTCTTTGGTACTTTCTTAGGAATAATAATATTTGTATTGATGAGAAATAATGGATCATTAGGGGGACTTTAATGCTGTCAGGAGAAAGGATGAAAATAATAGAATTCTTGGTATTGATCCCAGATTCATTGATGTGTTTAACAACTGCATTTATGATAACCAAGTTGATGATATGGCGTCTAATGGTGCATGGTTTACTTGGAACAATAGAAATGATGGTGCAAATAATGTCCAAACCAGAATTGATCGTGTGCTTTATAACTACTAATGGTTTTATACCTATCCTGATTCCCAAGTTGAGGTTTGTAGGTCCCTAAATTATAACTTTCAACATAAACTTTTGCTTGAGCGGAATTAAGTTAAGGATGAAAGCAAATCAACTTTCTCTTTTTGAAAAAACTCTTTTTCAATTTTATCAAACCAAGTTGTGACACAAATTAACTTAACCAGATCTTATCTTGTTTAACCCTAAGCATGCAACTAGTTATTATAGCAAGTAAAAGAAAGTAAAGCAATACTCACAACGCTGATGTACGTGGAAAAACCCAATCCGAAAAGAATCTCGGACGGTCCAGGCCAGACAATCACTATGACAATGGTTTTACAAATTCAGACGGTAGTTTTATACAACGACTCGATCCCCACGAGACTTGGCGCTCCTCTAATCTTTTACCAATCTTCTCAATGCCCACACAGAAAGTAACCTTATTCCACGATGCTCGTCCACAACAGTCGCCTCCACGAATGCCTCTGTATCCACCGATACGGCCTTATGTCGTCTACGATGTCGAAATCGGTATCTGTAGAATCTTCACCATAAAACCAGCAATGGATCTTCAATATAACCTCAAACTTGGTACCGACAAGATCACAAGAACATATGATAATGAAAAGCTCGGATCTTGAAACTCCAAGGATGTTTTATAGTGAAAACACCTAGAAAACTTTGTGTAAAAACCTTTTTGTATGGTAAACTAATTTTCGTGCACACACTTTGAGAAAACTAAACACGCCTTTTCATAATTATTTTAAGGCGGTGAGGGATCTCGTTCGAACGACAGAAGCTCTAGTTCGAACGACAGCGTTTGTCGTTTGAACGATGTCGCCCAGATTAGAGTTTTGATGCATCCATCTTTGAAAATAGAGTTTACTTAAAACCAACTCTTATCCAACTCTAATCCATCCTCATCTGATTAAAACGAAGTGTAAACATTTAAAACTATTTTTAAAACATTTTCTTTAAAAATAACATCTTTATTTTTGCTAAAATAAAATTCCGAGTTTCATTAACATTACGCATTCATACCCAAGTGATCTCGGAATGAAATTAAACTTTG
This sequence comes from Sambucus nigra, assembly GCA_949130495.1. Classification (NCBI taxonomy): domain Eukaryota; kingdom Viridiplantae; phylum Streptophyta; class Magnoliopsida; order Dipsacales; family Adoxaceae; genus Sambucus; species Sambucus nigra. The sequence goes on from OX422217.1 coordinate 112,521,283, forward strand.
AAGGCGAGAAATTGCACTAATTAAACTTCGGTATGATTAATTCCTTGTAGCTTTGCCGCAACGTCTTCAATTAAATCTTAGACAAGTTATAGAGTCTCGTAGTGATCGAACAATAAAAATCTATCGACGACTCAAACGTGTTTTGTTCCGAGAATAAGCCAAACTACATTGACTCAATTGAAAATTTATCCTTACAAATCTCCCCCTTTGACTATTCCGGGACAAAACCAATAGTGAAATGCCTAAGTCGGGCTGTCAAGTCGTATGACACCTAAATCCCATCCCATAAAACCCAAAGTGGAAAATACATCATCAGTATAGGATAAGACTCTTCAACAATGGACCGACATGCATGAAACTGTCTCGAATGTCTGAATGTGATGTAGACTTGAAATCTCGAATATCTTTAAGCACACCTACACAGATGAAACAGACAAATACTAAGTGAAGTATCGAGGAATAAATGATATAAATCAATATGAACTATTATATCAGAATAATTTGTTATGTGAGTAAATATGATACCGATATGTACACATGATATAAACATGATACCAGTATGTGTAACAAAACATATAAACCATCAAGCATAAAACTCACAAAACTCGCCCTATATCACAGACATCTCTCCCCCTTTTTTGTCTCAAATAGACAATTCGGTGAAAGGAAAAGCAAATCTAGCATGTAATATACCAACCTGATTTCATTAACTCATATTATGCTAGATAAACATGCAACAACCAGCTAAAAAATGATCATGTAATGTCAAATCAGTAGATACCAAACAATTAATCACACATATACTATATCAATCAAATCAAGTGTGATTAAACGAATCAATGCTGCAAAATATGTCAATGATCAAAGTAAACTACATCAACAGAAACCCAATACTAAAAAATGAATCAATCCCCTAAAAAGTCAAAACTGGTCATACAGGCTGTCGTTCGAACGAGCCAGGGATGTAGTTTGAACGAGAAGCGACATCGCTCTAATGAAGACAGATGTCGTTAGAACGATATGATCAAACATTCACAGTCTCCCCAGAAAATTAAACAGAGTTGCCCAGGGGAAAAATTATGTAAAAATTCTAACAGGACAGGGCTCAAAACTGCGAAACAACAGAAAACGGTGACTAAACTAAAAAACTTAAAAATAAATATGAGTAACATGCTAATATAGTACCGATGTGCCTAAACATGAACATGGAATGTATGGTTGTGAACTTAAAACAAATGAATCACAATTCCAACACATCAAAACGATCAAGAAGCTCTAATTAATATCAATTTATCATCAAACTTTATTATATCCATATGTGACAATTAAAGAATGAGATAAATAAACATCATGAACACGAATCCGGAATATTGACAATTCTATAAAAAATAGCGTCATAACACAAATTTTCAATGTTAGGTGTGCGAACCCGTTTAAATTTTTAATCCATCCAAACACCCTCAATATATATCATAATATCTTTTGAAATGAACTAAACTAATGTGGCCAATTTTTGGCATATGATTCTGTTTATTGGCTTTTAATTTTTTGGGATCTTTTAAACGGTGGCTTTCACGACGAGTCAATTTTACACTCTCGCAGCCCTTTCCCGTACACTCATTATATTTTTAATATAGATTAAAATGCTCACGGGTAAACGATTATTACATGCACATCTCCTCCTTAAGTCTACTTACGTATAGATGACAAAATTGAGATAAGAACGTCTCACCGAACTCAAATATGCAAGAGTGATCAAACATCCATATAAACTCGTGCATGCGTGCAAATATGGCATATATACAAACTCGAATCAAAACGCATATCAACTTCGAAACAACCCCATAATACAATGGTTAAGATCATTCTAAGCATCGATAATAATGACCAAATGTCCTAGCCGTATGGATAATGGAATAAGGGGGTACAAGCACACTAATATGCCACATCAAACATGTTAACTCATGACATAAAAAATCGAAAATCTTTTTGGCCTTTTCAAAAAAATATTTTGACTCATATCAAACAAAATCTTTTTGTATTTTTCTCAAAATTTTTCAAAACCAAAAATCTTTTTGTATTTTTCAAATAAGATGCAATAAATGAAAAATATAATACAAATTGATAAGCATGGTAACACACTCAACCTTTAGATTTAACATAGGAAGAATCAAGTGCAACCAAATGAGAACCATGAAGTTTCAATCCTAAAGCTACCAAATCCGGCTTCCTAACCCAAGTAGGTGTGTAACGATGCATGGGGGTGGGGGGAATAGGGGAAACTTTATTCCTAAACTTCCTAAACTTACGAGGAGAATTCCTAAGGTCATAGAAAAACTTTTTAAGGTGACCTTTCCTACCACAAAACGTGCAAGTGTAGCGATGGTATGGAAAGTGACCTACATGTGGACCTTTTCTAACGTTCCTGTGTGGCTCTCTCACACGTGAGGGGGGAATGGAAACAACACGATCATTAAAGCCAATACCACCCCTATCTCTCGTAATTTGGACGGTGCCTAGCATCCTATCCAACTTCTCACTTCTAGCCTCCAAATCAAACTTAATTCTAGACGAGTCTCTCAAACTCTCCTCCAACTCCTTATTCCTAGACTCGAGTAGACGCCTAGACTCCTCAAACTCTAGAAAATCCATTTTTAAAGCCTCCATAAAACCTTTAAGGGTGTCTCTCTCTTTCTCAATGTACTCTAACTTCTCCCTAAGCTTCTTCTCCCGTGCCCTAAGATCCTCAATTAATGCATCATTATTTTCTATGGCACACTCTTTCAACTTAGCTTGAAATTTCGAGTTAGCCTTTTTCACCTTTACCGTATCCTCAAACAACTCTATAAATGCAACTTGAAACTCTCCTACGTCGATCTCCTAATCCTCGCTCTCATCACCCTCACCCTCTCAGGAAGCACTCTCAATAACCTCGTAAGTGTCATGTACATGAGTATCCTCGGGGGAAGATAAATCGTCGTCTCTCACATGACATGCCATAAACGCAACAAAGTTACGCTGAATGGGGGAATCCTCTCCCTCTTCCGGCTCACTATCACTTAAGCTGGCGTTATATGCTATCGATTTCTTGCCCTCTTTTTTATGTCTAGTGGGACACTCAGCTACTTTGTGACCATACCCCTCACACCCAAAACATCTATCAGACTCATCTCTCTTAGGTTTCTCATTCTTATCCTTAGGGGTAGACTTTACCTTGTTGTTCTTTAATTTCTCTAACTTTTTAGCATCTTTCGACTGCTTATGAATTTGAAGAAATTTCTTGAACTTTCTTTCCAACAAGACGACATCCTCAAAGTTAGAATCAGAATTGTCATTCGAAACTTTAGTTTCCTCTTTCAGGGCTTTCAAGGCAATGCCCTTTTCTTTCTTTGGCACTTGATTGGAGGTAAATATATTGAGTTAATAGGTTTGTTGGTCACCTACGATCTCTTCCAGTTTCGACGAGTTAAGCATACCAATGGAATTCATAATGGTCACTTCTGCATCAAACCTACTCAGAAACGATCTCAAGATTTTCTTAATTACTCGGTTATCGGGAATCACCTCACCTAGGTTAAACGACATATTAGCAATAGTGGATAAGCTAGTGTAAAAATCATCAAACGTCTCACTCTCTGACATCTTAATCGTCTCAAACTGTGTAGTGAGATTTTGCAATTTAGACGCCCTAACCATGCTCGTGCCCTCGTGAGTGAGTGCCAGTGTATCCCAAGCTTCTTTCGAAGTTTCACAAGTCATGCTACGATTATACTTTTTAGGTGTGACATGTGAGGAAATAACGTGTAGACCTTTAGAGTTATACTGTGCAAGCCTATGTTCAGTCTCAGTCCACGACTCAACGGGTTTCAAACTTGTGACCTCACCCTCTCGTGTGACAGGTGGTGTCCAACCTTTTTCAACAGCTAACCAGACACGCTCATCAATGGATTTTAAGGCATTTTTCATTCTCATTTTCCAATAAGCATAATTAGTGCCATAAAAAATAGGAGTGCAAAAACTATCATAATTTCCAAAATTCATCCTTACAAGCAACAGGGATCAAATACAATAAAAATGTATTTCGAGCTCTGATACCAATTTGTAGGTCCCCAAATTATAACTTTCAACAGAAACTTTTGCTTGAGCATAATTAAGTTAAGGATGAAAGCAAACCAACTTTCTGTTTTTGAAAAAAACTCTTTTTAAATTTTATCAAACCAAGTTATGACACAAATTAACTTAACCAGATTTTATCTTGTTTAACCCTAAGCATACAACTAGTGATTATAGAAAGTAAAATAAAGTAAAGCAATACTCACAACTCCGATGTACGAGGAAAAACCAAATCGGGAAAAAACCTCGGACTGCCTAGGCCAGACAATCATTATGATAATGGTTTTACAAAGTCAGACGGTAGTCTTATACAACGGCTCGATCCCCATGAGACTTGATGCTCCTCTGATCTTTTACCAATCTTATCTGTGCCCACGCGTGAAAGTAACCTTCTTCCACGATGCTCGTCCACAGCAGTCGCCTCCAGTAATGCCTCAGTATCCATCGATACGTCCTTGTGTCGTCTACGATGTCGAAATTGGTATCCGCCAAATCTACATCGCAAAACCAACAATGGATCTTCAATATAACCTCAAGCTTGGTGCCTAAAAGATCACAAGAACATATGATAGTGAAAATCTCGGATCTTGAAGCTCTAAGGATATTTTATAGTGAAAACACTTAGAAAACTTTATGCAGAAACCTTTCTATATGGTAAACTATTTTTCGCACTGCACACACTTCGAGAAAACTAAACACACCTATTTATAGTTATTTGAGGCGGTGAGGGATATTGTTCGAGAGAGATATTGTGTTATTCGAACGACATCAGCTCTCGTTCGAACGACAACGTTTGTCATTTGAACAACGTTGCCCGGATTAGAGTTTGATGCGTCCATCTTTGAAAATAGACTTTTACTTAAAACCAACTCTAATCCAACTCTAATCCGTCCTCATCTGATTAAAACGAAGTGTAAACATTTAAAACTCTTTTTAAAACATTTTCTTTAAAAATAACATCCTTATTTTTGCTAAAATAAAATTTCGAGTTTCATTAGCATTATGCATTCATACGTGAGTGATCTCAGAATGAAATTAAACTTTGAAGACGATAAATTTCACCAATTAAACTTCGGTATGATTAATTCCTTGTATCTTTGCCGCAATGTCTTCAATTAAATCTTGGACAAGTCATAGTCTTGTAGTGATCGGATAATAAAAATCTACCTACGACTCAAACGTGTTTTGTTCCGAGAATAAGTCAAAATTACATTAAGACGTAATTGGAAATTTTGTCCTTACAAGGTTCCATGCCCTGGCATATATGATCACTGTCTTATCGTCATTAATGTCTATCCTAATGCTAAAAGGAAACCCAAATGCTTCAAATTCTTTAATTTATATATGAATCGTAATGATTTTGGGAGAACTCTTATTTATTTTTAGAGTCAAGAAACCTGGGGAAATCTTATGTACAGACTCTCTTTTAATCTCAAAAGACTTAGGCCATTACTCAAACAGCTTAACAAGAGTTTCAATAAAAATATCTCCACTAGAGCTATTGAGGCTAAATATCATATGCATTTGGTTCAAAGCAAGATAGATGAAGATGGCTCTAACAGTGCTCTTCTAGAGGAAGAGAAAGTGATGATTAGGAACTATGCTGAGCTTAGAGCTGTGGAGGAAGACTACTATAAGAAAAAATACATAGTAAAATGGCTGCAGGATGGTGATCAAAATACCTCTTTTTTCCACAAATGTGTTAATAAAAAACATCTTTAGAATTCAAATCCTCTCCATCAAGGATAATAATGGTATAACTATTGAGGAAACTGATGTTGTTGCTAATGAAGCTGTCAACTTCTCCTCCTTACTTGGTCCCTTTACAATCCAGCCACATTTTGATATCATGTTTGTGTTGCATAAAAAAGTTTATTAGTGAGCATATGACTTGCCTTGTAGCCCCTATTACCCCTCTTGAAATCAAAGAAGCCCTTTTTTCCTATTGGTTCTGATAAGGCCCCGACCCAGATGGCTTTAATGCTAAGTTTTTCAAGAATAATTGGGACGTGGTTCATGATGATGTTATCTCTTTTGTATCCCATTTCTTTCACACTTACCATATGCTCAGATAATGGAATTGCCCTTCTTTAGCCCTTATCCCCAAGGTTAGTAGTCCTAGTGATATGAGGGGCTTCTGAACTAGATATTGTTGTAACACCATATTCAAATGCATCATTAAGGTCATTGCCACAAGAATCAAATCCCTTATAGCCTCCCTTATCAATAAGAGGCATGCTGCCATTGTTGGAGGAGGATCCATTGCTAATAAAATTCTTTTGATGCAAGATCTTATGAGAAACTACCGTAGAAATCTGTCTCCTAGATGTACAATTAAAATTAACATCAGGAAATCCTTTCATTTAGTTAGGTTAAACTTTATTATTGAAATCCTCCAATAATATGGCTTTCCTCCGATTATGATTGATTGGATCTATGAGTATATTACAATTGTCAAATTCTCCATCAGCTTGAATGGGATATTACATGGATTTTTCAATAGCTATAGGGGAATTAGGCAGGAAAACCTTCTTCCTCATTATCTCTTCATGGTTATGGATGCATTCTCTGTTATCCTTAATAAACTCTTCTCCAATCCTCAATTCTCATACCATCCTAAATGTAAAGAATAAAGTATTAACCATATTTGTTTTGCAAATGACTTGATAATTATTTATGGTGGGGACATACAATTTATCAATTGTGTCAAGAATGCCCTAGAAGAGTTCAAAGACTGCTCTGGCCTCTCCAAAAATCTTACTAAAAGCAATCTTTATTGTTCTGAAATTAATGATGCTACTATCATATCTATGACTACTAGGTTGGCAATTAATTTGGATCCCCCATCTAGATATCTTGGTGTTCCTCTCATTTTCACAAGGTTGAAGTTTGATGATTGCAAAGTGCTCATTGATGGAATCACTCTTAGAATCAAGTCCCAGACTTCTTAACTGCTAATCTATGTGTGACACCCCGACTAATTAAATACCGGGTAGCTACTCCTTTATTAAATCAATACAAAATGCCAAGTTGGTTCAGTTAATAGCATCACTGTCGAAAACATTTTAATAATTACTAACCACCTAGTATTTAAAAAGTAAGTTGCCAAATTTTAAGTTAAGTCTGATTAACATGTAGTAAAAGAATAATGAAAGAATAACAACCATTCACCATAATGAAGTAATGAATAACCAACAAAAATAACTATAAATCCGGAGGAAAACTCCTCACACAAACCCACAACTGAAAATAATAAGACAAGTCTGAATCCTGAATTAATTACATGCCAGAAGTCCGAATAACTGAAATAAATGAAATGCCTCTAAAAGAATGGGTGACATGCCCTAAAACTGATAAATCTGAATATAGAGTCAAGATAGATGAAGCGTCTACAAGCAAAGTCCAGTAACGTCCACAAACAGCTACAGCTCGTCACCTGAATGAGGATCCTAAGCATGGTGTCCTTGTGGCTGGGCACCTAAAATGGTTTTTACAAAAATAGATTTGAAAGAAAATGGGTCAGAGCCCGAAAGTGGAAATCATTTTAAAAACAGCAAGTGTTTTAATAACATTAAAACATTAAATGCAAAATACATGTTAGGACGTACACTCACATGAAATCCTCACCTCTCGACTACATGTGCACTCCTAACGTACCGTACCCATCTACATGCATACATATCAAACCAAACCGTAATAAGTTCTACCCCTTACTACTCGATCCCCATATTACATTCTAGCGTTATCAATTAAATAGAGGGTTTTACTTAAACTCAGATTCTCAATTAGGAATACAATTCGCTATCGGTTAACCCGTTATGTTTTCTCAAAACAATACCATAATTATATTCACAATACCAACATGAAAGTTCCCATTAATTAAGTGTATATTATTCACGTCATAAATATACAATACAAGCACCCCGAGACTAAGCTGCGGTGCACACATACTCTGCTATCCATCCTGGTACATCACGTACATAAGGATCACGTATTCCGAATCTCTCAGGAATCCTTCTCAGATAACAACATCACAAATACTGGAGGCGAACACAGTCACATCACATGGGTCACGTACATACCTGCGCTCCCACGATCAGCAGACTTATTAATATCCCAATAAGTCCTTCTCTGACCTATGTTCATCGAGGTACCAGTCTAAATCTGGGCAACACAAGGATTAGAGGGCCCTAAGCGAACGCAAACCTCCCGTGATAGCAAGTATGGTAGGTATGTCATACACATAAAATCAATACATATACTAAGTATGCACACATCTTAGTAATCACCATAATATATTGGTGGTACACTTCTCATTCTCGTACCGACATATAATGCTACACAATTTATATGTTCCCGGTTAATATAATTATTTAGGCCGTCCATAGTTCTCGCCTCGTAATAGACACTCACGTCCTACTTCATAATTTCCCTTAGGTTCAAACTACACTTCTAGGTTTTACTCCTCATTATATCCCAAATATCCCAAATATATCAATTAATCCACAAGGAAGTATTATCTCTACATATAAACAAGGTTATGGGACACTCGGGATCAAAACAGGCTAAAAAGCCTAAACTGTCAGCTCGTTAGAAGTCTCGTTCGAACGAGGCTGTTCGAACGAGAGTTCGTTCGAACGAAGTGGGCTTTCTAACGAGATCTCATTCAAACGAAGTCATCGAACGAACATCACCCTCGTTAGAAGTCAAAGGTCAACTCGTTAGAAGCTCGTTCGAACGAGCTCGTTCGAACGACCTGGGCAGGTCTTCTAACGAGTGGCCAGATTCGAGCCCAGATTTTCCTTAACTCGTTCTTCCAACTTTTCTTCACCTCTAATCTCCTCTAAACATGAAACCAACAAGATACATGGGTTCTAATCAATCCTAAATATACTTAGGTCATATATTAACGTATTTTGTGGGATTAATTCGTCCTAAATCTCATCCAAATATTAAATCTCCACATCTTCTTCCCCAATCTCAAGAACATGAACCCTAGAAATTAAATTCATCCATAGGCATAAATAAGTCCGATTTTATGGTATAAATGATGTATTTTTCACTGACTAATCATCCTAACATTGTTCTACATGCAATCTCCTCATAATATTATAAATCTCTACATCAAATTCAATGGGTTTTATCATTCTCCAAGAACAATGAAATTCTGTCAATTTCCTACGCATGGAAGAAACATTCTTTGTAATAAACGAAATTAAACCACTTGCCTTATGTGTATCTCTAATTTTGATGTCGAATTGATGAATGATTCTTTCTCTCTCTGCAGAATTCTCCTCTCCTCTCTCTCTACAAGCTTTCTTCTCCAAAGTGATAATGGTGGCTAGGGTTTGCCTTAGGAAATTTTGGAACAATTCTAATAACCCCCGTAGCCCATTAAGTCCTAAGATGTGGTTAGTGGGTTTAGTGGGTAATTACCAAGTCAGCTTTTTAATTCCCAATTTTCGTAGGTTTTAATTCCCAAAAATTCAAAATTACCAAACTACCCTTATACGTTGTCGGCATGGCCTAAAAATGCCCCGGGACCCAAACTAAACCCCCGGCTAGTGTTTCCTGACTATTTCGACCCTTCCGGACGCGTTGGCGCACTCAAAATGACCATACAGTTTATAGAAATAAAATTCACTTTTTAATTATCATAATTATATTCCATGACGCGACTATCACACGCGTCTCAACAAGGTTTCCAAATTGCCGTATTTCTATCTCACGACAAATCAATAATTCCATATTCATATATTGCCATAAATACACGTTATAATCAAAGACTAACTCACATCTCGCTAGTATTTTACCCGGATTAATTTCCAATTAATACGCATTTAATTCAATTAATCCCATAAATAAATATCACAAAAATACGGGGTACTACACTATGCTGGTATATTGCAATGGGTCAAGGACATTTTATTTTGAACACTATTCTATTGGTTTAGTCTATTTATCCTCCCAAAGAAAGTCTTAAATGCTATTGATCAACTCCTTAGAGACTGCCTCTATACTTATCATGAGCCCAAGCATTCTGGAGCCAAAGTGTTTGAAAAGATATCCGCACTCCTAAAGATGAGGGTGGAATTGGGATATATGTCTTGGAATAGTGGAACAAATCATTAATGCTTAGGTATATGTGGAACTTTTGCAAGAAATAGGATAACCTCTGGGTCAAATGGTGACACACTTACAAGATTAAACATATAAGCTTTTGGGTTTTAAATGCCCCTATTGATTTTTCTTCGGACTGGAGGAAAATTTTGAAACTCATGGACATTGGTGGACCTCTTATCAAATCCTCTATTGGTAATGGTTTCTCTACCCTTATTTACCATGACAATTAGCATTCTGTTGGCCCCCTCTCCCCCCTCTATGGGGAAATGACTATCTATGATGCTACTAGCAACAGTAATGGCAATATGGTCAGTTATATTCATGATGGTACTTGGTCTTGGCCATCTTCTACTTGGAAACTTAATGAGATAAAGCACTCACCCCTCCTTCCTATTAATACTCTATTACCTGATTCCTTTGTTTGGATTCCTGCTCATAATGGTATATACTCTGCTTCTTCTGCTTAGGTCATTGGACCAACTCTTATTGCCACAACTTAGAATAAACTTGTTTAGAGAAAATATAGCATCCCCAAGTGCTCTTTCATTTTTTGGTTGGTTTGTAGGAAAACTATCATCACCAAGGATACACTATACTAAAATGGGTAAATTGGCACCCTTCCAGTGGCTAGCGTTGTCACGGTCAATGACCGTGACAAAAAAACACGTGTTTTTTTATCATGGTCACTGACCGTGATAAGTTTGTGATAAAGACTTATCACGGTCAATGAAGATGACACGACCGTGATAAGTACAGTTGTCATGAGCTTATCACGGTCAATGATCGTGACAATCCTTATAATATTATCACGGTCAAGGACCATGACACGTCCGTGACAATTGTCACGGTCATTGACTTGTCAAGGTCAATGACCGTGATAATTCGGTAGATTTAGTGTAGTGATAAGCTAGTTATGTGGGGGTATCATTGAGGATAATGTTTATAGCTTATGCAATGCTTGTGAAGAGGACATCAATCATTTGATGAAAATTTGATCTTACTCTTTAAATGTTTGGAATGAAGTTCTATTCAGGAACTAAATCTATAGAAATATGGGGTTATGGGAGATTGATTAGATGAAGCTTGTACCAAATCCAAGGGTGATTTTATCCTCAAAAAGCTGAGAATTATTTCCTTGTCCACTATTATTTACTGCATATGGATGAAGAGGAACAATAGGAACCATTCTAGAGGATCCAAGTATACTATTCCTCTAATTAAAGAGAGTATGTTTATAGTCAAATGTAGAGTTTTTAAATGGAAGAAGGCTAAACGAAACTTTGATAACTGGATGGCCTGCAACAATTTGGGAAGCCTTGATTCTACTTGCACGACTAGTCAGTTTATCTTCTTGATCGCTTTCTTAATTGTTTTTTGGTGTTTAAGTATGCCCATCACCTGTTTTTATTTGCTTGTTTGGTGATTGGGTATGCCAAATCTTCCTTTCTCGTGTCCTGATTATTTGCTAGGGGGAATGCCCCCGATCTTTGTAATTTTTATTCTATATATACATTTTACTTTCCAAAAAATAGTAAATGTAGTATTTTTAGTGAGAAGGCCTTCTTTCATTCGTGTTATAGTTGATACATTATAGAGTTTTTTGTCATGCAACTCAACCGCTATGTAACTACTGGATGGTTATTCATCCAAATTATTTCCCGCCAAGATGAACTAATGCCCCAATATAGATTGTTTCCTTCATTTACATCCCACATCCAAAGTCATGATAGGTGTCATGCATGCGGGTTGCCAATTTCATTGAACTGGTATATTATAGTTCGGTTATTATTATCGGTTTGTAAACCCACATGGAGATATCTCACCTGATTGCGATAATATGGTGTAAATGGAAGGTAAACACTAATTTAATGGGTGGAAGAATGTTTAGATGAAATTAAATGTTTTAGTTCTTAATGAGAACTGGGCAAGGATATTAATGGTGAGAGAATATGCTCTCCAGTTTTAAGGTTTTGATAAAATGATATTTTCCATGATCTTGTGGCCCAAAGATCTGATGGCTTCTCAAAGGATAAGTGGGGTATTTATGGTTGAGGTTAGTCGCGAGGGACCTCAGGGTAATTAAATGCTGGGTCAGACTACATACCTAAAATGTCATTAGTATTTAATGTTGAGTGAAATCTTGAGTGACCAGCTATTTATGTCAGGTGATTCAATAGGTGTCAACACTTTTTGACCACCATCCCACCAAAGCATCACTATGGAGCTCAATTTGATTTGATATGATTAGGTATAATATGATGTCACTCAGATTTTTTAGGAAATATACTATTATTATAATTCACCGATTCGGATTTATGGGTCACCCATGGTCAACCCGTTCCGATCCGAGCATTAGGTGTGAAGTACAATGAAACAACCTAAACAATATTGCTAGTCCAGTTTTATTGAATTACCATTTCACTTGTTTAGCATGCGATTCCCATTTTAAATCAAGCTACGTGATGGGCCCGTGGGAAGCCTCTCCTGAATCCAAGCATACAGAGTTACTAACGTAAAATAAAAAGAGATTACTTACCTGTATATAACGCTATTATAATACGAAACTTCAGCCAACCTTCCATAACAAAGTCAAGGGAGCGAGCCAAATGCTCAGTGGGAAATATACAAAATGCAATATAGAATCGAGCGACATAAAGAATAATCAACATGTTATATCTACGTGCACATGCAACTACCATATATATATATCTACATATATATACTTACATGCATGAAACCATTTTTATTCCAAAAATGGTATTTGTCCCGATTAATTCACCTTAATCTTGTAAAATAATTCCCTTGACATTTATTCCTTAATTTAACACACTTGGTTAAATACTCAAAACAAATACACTTTGTTTAAGAAACATCGTTTCTTTTCCCGAAATTTTTCCTTTTATTTATACTCGTTAACGTTAGTATTTTTGTTGAAATTCACTCTTTCAACACATGCAACCACTGTGTTAGAAAATACTTATTTTTCCTTTGAAAATCTTTCATAAATAGACCCTTGTGTTAATTATGGATTAAACCTCCTTAGGTCGCTTAACAACCCATTTAAAGCCTTCACTTTACCATTCCTTTACTTTATGGACATTAATCAATTTTCACATTACTTGTCCATTTTACCCTTTACCAGAATATTTATTAATCTGCATACTTCAATGGGTTCCACACAGTCGGCTATGCTACCATATGCTCTGGACAGTGATTTTAGGTCTTTCACCCCAGGGCTCTGAGCCCTCCTTAATTATTTCGGTGTCATACGAGTTCTTATTAATGTGTTTTAACATTTTGAAAATGTTCACATTATTCCACTTTTCCTTTTACCCGATCGAAGCCAAAACCATGGGGTTCAACCGCAGCTTGTGTTACGCTTTAAAATCATATTTTCTTATCCTTTACACTATAGCATTGATTATATTCCAAAATCATATTCATTTAGGACCATCTTGTGTAACACCTTTTTTCAATATTTTTATTTCATAAAAATGTTCCACTTTATGTAATATTACTTTTTTACTCATTTGTTTCCAAACTTATCTCTTCCTCCATTTTCACAAGTGTTAATTTTCCAAACACCATTAAGTTACCCACACTAACTTATTTAGTGCTTTTAACACATTAACACCTTTTAAACATTTTTGAGTATTATGATTCTCAAGTTGAAAATCCTTTCATCTTATTACCTTCCCTTTCATTAATATCCAAGACCACTTTACAAGAAAATTACCGTTTTCTTTATTATTAGATGTAGCCTTAAATGCTTACATTTATCACATTTTCAACTCCTTTAACACACATTAAGGGCTGAAATTTCTTTCTTCTTTATTTCATGTTTAAGCCCAATAAAACCTTCATTAAAATTGTTTATATGTTCATCATCAAAGTACTACAAGTTTAAACAAATGATAAGATGGATTTTAACTCCAAAATCCTACTGAATGGGTTAAACGTACAATTTATTCTATAATTTCATAATACTTGCAAGATATACTTTTCAAGACTAATGGACATTTTGATTTTCTTCAAAATTCAACAAATATCCAACATTTATAAAATCTTCCCTTTTGCAAGATAAATACCATTTTCAAAACATTTTATTCTATAAAATGTTTAACATTAAACTTCTAGAAACGCACCATTATCATAAAATCCCAAACTTTATTTTCAAGAAACTTTGAAATTTCAATCATATTTTACCCTCATAAAAATAAAAAAATTGTACTATTTTTATTCCATAAAAATGTTAAACGCCAAATCACTTGAAACTCATCATTTTATTCAAATACATCCTACTCTTATAATCTAACAACAAGACTATTAATATGCAAATATAGTCTTAATACTAAGAGTAGAGTTTTCCCACCTCAAATGGAGCTCCAACAACGGTAGGTTGAAATGTCTATGAAGATGGTAACCCCCTTAAGGTGTCCTTGGAGAGTTTGCCTAGATCCATCAAGATTGATCCACGAATTCTCCATCAAAAATCCTCTTCAAGCTCCATGAATCTTCCATTTTCATATTCTCTAACCTCCCCCCCCCCCCCAACAACACCTCCAAATTCGTACTTTTACTCAACAATGTTGAAAATGGGTATGTGGGGCTTGAATATGGTGGAATACTAGTCAAGTATGGTGATACAAGGTGGAGGGATGGTGGTGGCATGGTGCTTTATGGTAGAGAGAGGTGGAGAAATGCTAAAAATGGTAAAAAAAACCCTGTCTCTTCTTCATCCTCCAATAAACCCAAATAACCTAAACAAGCCTTATATAAACCCTTTGAATATCAAAATCCCATTTTTTCCAATCAGGACTCACCCAAGCTCGACACGTCATCCATCCAATGGTCCAAAATGTGACAACATGCAAGAGCAACCCGATCTATAAATTTATGTTTTTCTCATTTGAAGGAGAATGGATTCTTGTTCAAACGAGCCTCCTAAAGACAATCTAATTAGTGTGTTCAGGTGTGAATTTGGGCCTCGTTCGATTCTATTTTGACCCCCACTTCGAATGACCTGGTATTCTCGTTCGAACGACTCTTCCTGAGTTTCTTTAAACTTTTCAATATTCATCCACATTCTTCCAATAATTACCACCAGGACTCCAAAATCAGTAAAATACAGATATAGACCCAATAATAATGATCCGAATTCCAAGGTTTCATATGTTTATAGTTTATGCGGGGAAAAATAATAAAATATTGGGCACGAGTATTATAATTGTTGGCACCGAAAAGCTATATGTGGTTGAAATGAGTTGGGCCAAGTTGCTCGAGTAATGGTCTTTCGAGTCGTGTTGGTGATTTACCTAGTATATTTAAAATAGTTAAGTATAATTCCTTAATGATGTCTTTCTCTCTATCCTCCAAACCAATTCCCTCAAAGGTTCCCCGAGTGTGTTTTCTCGATAGAGGACGTAAGCTCTTCCAGGTCTGTCCAGACTTGGTCCATCGCTGGTACCGAGTAATCTAAAAACATTACAATACAAAGCATAATTATTAGTAAAATGACAAAATACATGGTGGATCATTTATCTTCTTTCAGAAGGTTTCATTAGTCTTCGATTAAGCTCCCCTTTATCTTGATCTCTTATTAATCACATTATAGATAAGGTTAATCATTAAATGATAAGGCTTATAATTAAGCCCCTACTACAGTAGTCATGTCTCTATTTAGAGTCATGGTAGGCTATGTTTGGTTATTATTATAGAGGCGAGTGAAGGTGGTGATGCTAGTTTATTTTATTCCATGCCAGCTAAAAAAACGGTGGACTTTGCACTAGTGACCTTGGTAGTTAGTGGGGGCTTATTGCGGTTGATTTTGATCATGCCAATTAAAAAATGGTGGACTTACTTTCTAGTGACCCCAATTGTTAGTGGGGGATAATAACAGGTTATTTGGTGTACTTGTGAGCCCGTAGTTAGTGGGGCTAGTCGCGATTCTATTGTTTTGGTATATAATTATCACGTACTTATTTGTGGTTAATACTGATTTTATTTACGATGATAGTATCATGGGTATTGGGTATAATAGTGATATCTACATTTATAGGAACTAGTAGGATTTTATAAGAGTCCATAAAATAAACATTATGAAAGGTTAACACATGTAAGAAAGGGGTAAGTTATTAAACAGTTAAGTTAACAACTGTGGATTTATTATTTATACGTATGATTATCAATTTTATTACTTGAGTTATGTAGCTTTTATATTGCAATTAGCCTAACCCGTCGCGTTGCTCAGGCGCTCTAGCTCATCAGACTTAGCCTTCTCTTATTTGATCACCGAGTCATTCGTCCTAGTCATCACCAGTTCAGAGTTGTAGGTGTTGGACCCTACTATTTTTATGGCTTTATGAGTGGTGTGAGGTTTACATTTTACCTCTTTAGACATTGTAATCAGTTAGTTATTATGCTTATGTCGGAGATAATAATTTTGGCTTGTATTATCTTATGTGATTTATTATTAGTGAACTTTATTAGTTCTTATTTTAGTTACTAGTGATGATTAACTCCTATTCCATGCCTAATTTATATTGAGGATTTCATGTCGAACTCTAGTTAGTCTATCATTATCGATTATTTCCATTTCATGCTAATAACAGTATTTAACTATTTGAACACTTGTATAGTTTATTGGCTAGACTTGATTGACCTAATTATTAAAATGTACTCGATGTCATAGTTAGTATCAGAGCATGGTACTAAGTAGGTTCCATAGGTCCATTCTATTCATTTGTGTTCTGTTCTTTGATAGATTCATTTTATTTGCATTCTCATCATATAGTCCAACTTTTAGGGAGTCTAGTTCCAATGACCCCGACGAATGACCTGATTAGATCGAAGTGTATCAGGAGGGTTCCTTGTTTAGGTTTCATTCCTGAGATGTCCGGTGTATGTTTTTTTAGTTCCGTCGGAAGTTAGGAGATATTTGGAGTAATACTTTTAGTATGCATCTAGGGATATGTTTGATGAAGTGTATTGAAAGATTATGAATATGTTCAATGATAATTACTTCCCCGGGTAGATCCATTCACAAAAGAAGATGCAGTTTCTCCTACTCTAGCAGGGAACAATAGAGTATGATAAAGAATTTATAAATTTGTCATTATTTAATCCAAAGGAAAAGAATATGGAGAAGCAGAGTATTAGATTTTTTGTTAAGAGTCTTATTTACCCTATATGATAGATTCTGATGGCAAATCAGATATACACTACGTACATCAAGATAGTGGATATTGCACTTATGCTTTGTAGAGACATGTAGAGCATAAAAATAAGTTTGGGAAAGGGATCCAAGAAAGTGGACCCAATATTGAAGGTGGATCAGGCATAGACAGTAAGGGATTTCAGAGCTAGCAATGCCAAGGGTTGTGCAAGAGATTTTAGAGTAATCAACAAAGGCCCTACCCCAACAGGGTGGGCAAGGACGGTAGCAGTAGGGAAGACATGGTGAGACTCCAAGGTACAATTTAGTGTGGTGGCACTAGACACATTAATAAGGAGTGCCTGAGTGTAGGCAAGTTAGTTCAACAGGGCTAGTATGGGTAGGGCTAATTTTGTCAGGGATAATAGGGATACTAGCGAGGACAATAAGTCTTTAGGACCAATTATCAGCAATAACAAAGGCAACAATAGATGCTAGCTCTTCTATCCCCTAGGCAACATGGACCAGCGGTACTCCAGTACCACAACCAAAATGCCTCAGCCTCAGCTACTGTATAGTAGAGTATATCAGGTGGGACCTAAGGTCGAGCCATCGCCTATTCAGTAAATTGATGGTACATTTTTTATTTATGTTTTGTTTGACATGAGGGATACATATTAATTTGTTTCATGACATTTTCTGTGTATTTTGGGGATGATTTTGACTCTGGGTACTAGAGTTTTATCTATAGTTACTTTGCTAGGTGTATCCACTCGTATTATCGAGTCTTGTGATGGGATAGGTATTGATATTAGTAGGATATGATTTGTAGCTATTTTATTGGGTTTAGATGCATACACTTACGATGTTATATTGGGGATGGATTGGTTATGTACCTAATGGGATCATATAATTGTGTAGGTAGTGTTATTACTTTTTATGTACCGAGTTAGGGGATGTATTTGGCTATTATGCCTAGGCCGTAGGGTGGGGCTACTACCCATTTCTATTTTATTGATGAGAAGACCTATGAGGAGACCACAATGTCTTTTGATATAATCCCACTAGTCTTTACCCTTAAATGCATATTTTATTATTTTTCCATTTATCATTGAATTAATCTCTTGATCTTTTATAATGC
Organism: Sambucus nigra; assembly: GCA_949130495.1. NCBI lineage: Eukaryota > Viridiplantae > Streptophyta > Magnoliopsida > Dipsacales > Adoxaceae > Sambucus > Sambucus nigra. Next base: position 112,539,813 of record OX422217.1, read on the forward strand.
ACACTGTCCATTTGATAAAGTGCTTCAATGAAGAAAAAATGACCCACTATAAACTTCATTTTTATTAGGTTTCCTTTCTCTCTATCTCTCTCTAGCATTTTTGGTAGTCCTTTTATTATAACAATGAAACTTATGTAATATTCTGTTCATATATCTCATTTGAATTATGGAAGATCTCCCATATTTGTGAGAAGTCTTTTTTTACTAAATTGGATTTCCCAAGTTAATTACCATTGAATGGATACACCACCAATTTTTTTAATTCACCCCATTTGATTTTTTATATTAACTAACAACATTTATTTTAAAATTTTAAATACCCTGCATAAAATCTATCTTTCCAACCAAACTTTTGTGTTCTAAACATATTCATGTATAATTTGAAAATACGTGCCTAAGTTGAATGGCACACTATTTTCATCTCCTTTTCTTTTTAAACTATCCCCACTTAGTTGGTGAAGTAAAAGTATGTGGTAAAAGTAGTGGGTTTGAGGAGCAAGTTTCCTAAAATAGGGGTTAAGTAAATGATTTAGCTAAGATTTTTAGAAATTTGGATGTCTTTCGTTTGGAGACATTTAATCATTTCTTTGTGTTGTTGATAGTATGTGTAAAAAATATTATGAGTAATATGTTTTGTACCTTTATATGGTATGAATCATTAAAGTCATTATAGGGACAAAAAAGCATTTTCTGAAAAGACTAATGTCGAGACCCAACAGACTGTAAAAGATCAAATAGGTCTTAGCCAAATTATATTAATGGGAAGAATATTTTACAGGAAAAGGTTTGCGTAAATGCCCCCACTAAAAGTTAGAAATAATAATCTAAAAGTGATGAGTCAAGTCTTAATAAAAATGTCTTCTTAAAAAAATTCACCCTCATACTAATGTAAAACTTGGTTATGACCCAAGACAACCATAAAAGGGAAAAATGAGGCAAGAACCTAATTATTACTTCGATAAAAAATATTTCATTAATTGGTTCGTCTAGTTTGATAAAAAAATAGTTTAAGGATAAATTAACATATTATGTCAATTTGTTAAGCTAATTTAAGAAAAAAATTGTTCAATGACAAATTGATTAATGCAACAAGACTAATGTCACCCTCGACTTGCCAAAGTTCGGCCTTCGACCTAAATAAAAATTAAATAATAAAGTTAAGCATAAAGGGGATACCAATTGGGAAACCTGCAAAACAATATGCTTAAGTAAACTACTTTAGTAAATGAAACACATATTGGGAAGTTTTAATGGAATAATGAAAGACATAACATGGCAAAAGAAAACTCCAAAGAGTTAAATGTAATACCCCTCGGAAGGGGGAAATGTTAAGGTTTCAAACCAAGTGATGATCCCATAAATGATCGCATCTTAGAGTTATGAATATTATTAACCCTAAGTCCCAAGGGGTCGGCCTCATAACCTTGGCCTATGGTGGTCGGCCTCATTCCCTCGGTCTCATACCATTAACCTCATAGGGTCGACCAGATTGTAACATAAAGCTAAAATGGCATGGAATTCACCAGAAAGGATATTGAGAGTGCGTACGAACTAATGGATCAATTTATTTAAATAAATGCCCCAACACAACTCTAGTTTAGCAAATTTTATTTCTTGATTAAATTATATTTGCATAAGCTAAATGATCAAATCACATAAATTAAACTACGCATGCAATCACACACAACAAATAAGGAAAAATCATTTTTCAGGGAAAGACCTATATTCAGCACTTCAGAATATTTTTTAAGACTATCGACTTACAAACTACTTAGATTGATTACGTATAATGCGTAGTGTCTTCAAACCCTTCTAAAGAAAACGGCTCAGTCCAGAGTCGTCTACATGCAGCTATCCACCCTCAGTATCCACCGATCAGCCTTTTTTCTTCCTTCAACAGTGATCCTTCGGTCATAAGTTCAGCTATTGAGAATCCTCTCCATAAGGTGAATGAAAGATATAAAAAATTTCTAGGGGTTTTAAAAGGATTCAAAAAATATATGGGGATATAAAATTTGTGAATAAAAAAGGTTTGGAAACTCAAAAGGTGGTAAAACTTTGGTTCAGATTTTCTATTCACGATTTTTACAAAGTCATATATAAAAAGGTTTTAAAACAGGTATTTATAGACGCGACATAAATTTTGAGGCAATGTCTTGTTCGAAGGAAAATAAGGATTGTTCGAATGAGAAAGTTAGTTCGTTTCAATGAGAACAACAGGTCGTTCAAATGACAAAGGCATTTTGTTTGATATGTACTCTAATAAGCTTCTAAAGAGAATTCACCGTAGTGCATTCTAACCTTGTTAGATGTCCATTCGAAGAAAATATCTAATGACCTTCAAACGAAATGGCGATTTCGTTCGAACGGGTTCCAAATTCGTTTGAACGAGGCCAAAAAAAATTTATTTTTAAAACTGAAAAAAATGTAGCCTCATTTTTTGTAAAAGCACAATCCATATATATATATATATATATAATTAAGAACTTATAAAAGTTTTATACCTTCATGAGATGTAAAGGAGTCTTGAACTTGGAGATGTTAGAGTTTGGTTCGATGTGTCGGTGCTTGACAGTTTGTAACGAGATACGCCAAATATGCCAAAGTGTAAATAAATACAAATAAAAATCCTAAGCTAAAATATTTGCACTTACAAATCTTTCCCTTTGTCTATTCCAGTACAAAACTAACCAATCCTAAACCGAAACTCAAATTACATAAAAACCCCTCTATAACAAGAAATTCTAATACCCTCCCAATACTAGAAATGGAACGACATAAAGAAACTTTGTCTTCGATCTCATATTGTTATTTCCTTGGGAAACTTTGTCTTCATCCGGTGAAATATGTTTTTATTTTTGGATACCTACATACATGAAGCAAAGAAAATAACTGTGATGCATAGAGTTTGACATAGAAAATAAAAAACTCATAATGCTTTTCCCCCATAAATCAAACTCCCCCTTAATTTTTTCTCCCTCTTTTTGTCCAAAATAGACAAAGGAGTAGAATATAAATATAAAATATAAAGAAACACATATAAGAAGTAAGATATCATCACAAAGATATATACGCACATGTAAAGATAATCTCAAAGGCTTCACAAACTATTTTTGAAAATTTTCAAATTTTTCTCAAGTATAAGATTTTGTAATTATAACACACCATGAATTAACACAAAAATACCCGAATCATGAATGCAGAATGTAAGGGTGTGATCATATTCCATAGGTTAATCAAAATAGACAATCATAACCCATGTGTAAGAAGTATTGGGATTCCACTAACAAAAGGTGTCAAAGTCTACCTTAGTTTTGAACGTGGTGAACTCATGTGAACTTGACTTAACCTAATCAACAAATCAAGAACGTAAGTGATTTTCACACCAATGATGCCCAAAACTATGTAATGTTTTCGAGATTTATATAGTTTTTGCAAACCCAGTTATCTTCAACTTAACTCCCTTAATATCTCACATAACTAAGAATCTCTTAATTATTTTTGAAGAAATTAATGCTAAGGTGTAAGTAAGCATCAATGTTCAAACAATTGGCGTGGCACTTATGTTTTTATGTGCCTCTAATCTTTTTAGGCTATTTTCATTGAAAAAGGGTGGCTTTTAATGTAAGACATTTTATCTTTCGTAACCCTTTTCCCTTGAGTAACATTTAACAAATTTTCTCGAAAAATGATTTCAATCCGGACAATGGTTCTTACATGCACAACTTTTTATATTGTTTTTACATTTGGTTGGTTTTAAAGGAAAATTGAGATGAAAACACATGATCGACAAGTGATAGGCAATTGCATTATTCAAATAAGCTCGTGCTCATGTGCATTAATGGAGAAATAGAGTCAAACATGTAGCAAGTAATCTTCACATCATAACATAATGACTCCATACATTATTAAGCACATATATGAAATGATGCCATGTCTCAAAATACTACAAGAACTCACGTGGGTATGGAATGAATGGATGATCCATACATCTTAAATATTCATCCATTTAACTGTAATAAAAATACAACACTCTTTTTGAATTTTTCAAAAAATTTATCAAAATAAAATATTTTTTCCTTTTTCAACTTTTTCTTAAAAATCGAAAATCTTTTGGTATTTTTCAAAAAAAATTCAAAAAAACAAACTCTTTTTGAATTTTTCTAAAAATATCAAAATGAAAAATATAGATACAATGATAGTAAAATCTAGCAAATGTAAGATATGAACATGATATGCACTCTATACTAGAAAGAAAGTCTCAACTTAAATCATTAGGTCCGGAGGAGTTCTCAAAAGGAGTTGACATCCTAAGAAATTCCTCCATCAAATTTTGTGAAGTCTTGACTAAATACTCTACTTGCTCTGCAAAACTCTCAAAATCTCTAAAGTGATATGCGAGAGCATGCATAGTAGCATGTGTGAGAGTGCATAGAGTAACATGTGTAGGAACTCGTGTGGACGCATATCGAGAAACTCTCCTAAGTTTAAAATAATACTATCTAAGCTGACTTCTTTGTTTTCAATGAGAACAAACATGAATAGGCTTGGGTCCACCTTCGTCAAAACGTCTAGGATGAGATGTAATACCCTATCGTAATAATTCAATTAAATTTTGAGTAAATTTTAATGGAGTGAGGATTGAGGAGAATTATTAAAAAATTATGGGGCAAAATTGAATGAAATAAAAAAAGGGGTCATTCAAATGACATAAGGGGTCGTTAGAAGTGAGGATCAATGTCGTGCGAAGCAGGGTTCAAATGACCTTCGTAAGAGAGTTCACTACATTACACTCTCAGGTCACGCGAAGCCCATTATCGAACGAGGTGGTAATGTCATTCAAATGAGGCTCATGTCGTTCGAATGAAATGTATCTATCTGATTGTCCTTATGCGCTGTCATAATTCTGGCCCTTGATTTGGTGAGCTGTCGAGGTAAGATTATCCCAGAATGGGAAAAACGGGAATTTAAAGTTTTAGGAATTTTTATAGGGCTTGTTTGGGGAATTTGTAGGGGAAATGGAAGAAGATGAGAGAGTGAGAGAGGGTGGTCTTCGACCATTTTTAGGTGTTCTTCCACCCGTATTGGCCTTCCACCACCATTCTACAACCAATATCTTATAATATTCCACCATGTTCAATCCTACAACACTTATTTCCAACATTGTTGAAGTTGAGCTACGAATTTTGGAGAAGTGTTGGGGTATTTTTGGAGAAGATGATGGAAGCTTACATGGAGTTGAAGGGGTTTTTGGCTTGGAAGCTTGAATGGAGAACATATGAAGTATTTTGGAGGATGCATTTGGTAACCCCTTAAGGTCACCTTTGGAGGTGGGAGTTTCTCCTCCCACACCAACCTTCTTACCACCATTTGGATCTAATGGTGGAAAATCTTACTCTTAGTACAATGACTCTATTTTGTGTATTTGTAGACTTATTGTTAGATTACATGAGTATGGTGCATTTGATTAATTAATGAAAATCATGTGTGGTAAATAATAAATATTTTTATGGAGTAAAAATGTTACAAAATGTTATTTTGTTAAAAATAAATGATGAAGTAAATATTTCAAAGTTTTTTGAGAAGAAAATTTGGATTTTAAGTAAATGGTGTATTTTCTAGAAAATCTATGTTATGCATTTTATAAAATAAAATATTTGAGATGATGATTGATTTTGTTAAAACATTGGTGAAATAATGTTTCCAAGTTTCTTTAAAAAATGTAGATTTTTATAAATGATGGACAATTGTTGGGTTTGCAAGAAGTAAAAATATCTTTTATGACTTGAAAATGCATTTTTGCAAAGTATTATGAATTTAAATGATGAAAAGCATGTTTAACCCATTTAATAGGATATTAGGATTTAAAATTCATCTTTTCATGTATATAAACTTGTAGTATTTTGATAATAAATATGTGAACAAGTTTAAATAAGTTTTGATGGGTTTAAAAAAGAAATAAGAGAAGTAGAAATTCTAGTCTTCAAAGTGTGTGAAAAATGGTTAAAAGTGTGATAAGTATGAAGTTGCAAGACTACTTGAATTAATTAAAAGGAAATGGCATTTTCTTATAAAAGTAGTTATTAAGTTTAATTAGATTCCTTGAATAAAGAAAGTAAAGAAATATCTAATGTGGAAAGATGGTTAGTAAAGGTGTTGAATATGTGTTAATGGCTAAACATTGGAAACTTGGCGTGTGTAACTTAATAATGTTATAAAAGATTAACACTTATAAAATTGAAATGAAAATAATGAGATAAAGATGTTTCCAACCAAGAAAAATATTACTCATAGGCTAAAAGGTGTTAAAAATACTTAAGGAGTTAGTATGGATAAATTGATATTGTTTTGGGAAAATTAACCCTCGTGAAAATAGAGTAAAGGATGAGTTTGGAAACGAATGGGTAAAATGGTAATTTTACGTAAAGTGGAACATTTTTATAATGTTGGAAAGGGTGTTACACATGATAGTACTAATGATTATGATTTTGGAATAAAATCAAAGTTAAAGTGTAAAGGACATGAAATGATAATTTTAAAGTGTAACATGAATTGGGGTGAAACCTCGAGTTTGGCTTCGGTCGGGTAAAAAGGGAAAGAAGGAATAATGTGGAAATTTGTAAAATATTAAAACACATAAAGGAACTCGGATGACATCGAAAAAATTAAGGAGGGCTCGGAGCCCTGAGGTGAAAGACCTAAAACAACTGGCATTAGTATGGTGCGCATAACCCGCGGAGCCCGTTGAAGTATGAGGTTAATGGAAGATTTCGAGAAAACGATAAAGGAATAAGGAACACGTCAAAAATAGGTTGTGTGGTAAAAACATGTTAAGACAACCTAACTTGAATGAATTAATAAAGGTTCCGGTAAAGGTTAAAATGGACAAGTAAGTGTGAAGTTGATTAATATCCATAAGGTAAGGAAAAAGATAAAGTAAATGGGTGGTTAAGAAACCTAAGTGGTTCAACCCATAATTAACACAAGAATGTGTTGAAAAAGTTTTCAAAGATTAAGTAAGTATTTTCCAACACAGTGATTGCGCGTGTTGGAAGGGTATTTTTCAATGAAAATACTAATGTGGATCGGTTAAAATGAAAAGGGTAATTTCAATAAGAAAACGTCTCTCGGTTAATTCAACTGGAGCTGTTTCAAATATTTAATCGCGTGTGTTAAATAAAAGGATGAATGTCAAAATGAGAAAAAGGAAGTCTTTTAAAGATTAAGGTGAATTAGTCTGGATAAATTAGGTTTTCGAAAGTAAAACAGTTTCATGCATAAGTATACATATAAGTATATACGTATAAGGTAGTGGCATGTGTACGTAGGAATAAGTGTTATAGTCTTCTTTTTGTCATTCGATTTTATACTGCATTTGTATATATCTGTAAGGACATAATTTTATAAATGTCTTGGGTAGAGTCTAGGAATTTTCTATTTGTCCTAGATCACAGTATGTATGTCTGATACCGCTACATTTGACACGTTAACACGACCATCCACGATGGCGTTGATCCGAATCCATGCATCCACCACCTTCACACGTGCATCATGCTACATGCGATGTGCTGCTCAACCGTTACCATTACTCCACGACACGGTATTGGTAAAATGGTTTATTAGAGTTGTTAATATTTGCATAAATATTTGGGAATGTTTTAAAAAATATTTTTCGAAGTCTGATTTATTTTTAACACAAAAGCAGAAATTTTTCTAAGTGTAGAATCGAACTTTTTTGGTCGTTGAGCTCGTTCGAACGACATCGCTCTTTCGTTCAAATGACATGAGCATGTCATGCGATCTCGTTCGAGCGACACGTGTTCTCATTCAAGCGACAGTGCCATCTCGATTTTTGTATAAATATCTATACCCATTCTGCACATTTTTCCAAGTCTTTTTCGTACACGTTTCTGCGATTTACAGCCTAGAAAACAGACTTCAAGTTTTTAAGGTTTCTTGCCTTCTTATTCACAAAATCATTCCTAAATATGTTTGTGAATATTTAAACCTTCAAAGGATCGTTTTTACTCATCTGGAGTAACTTGTGGAGAAGCCGACTCTTTTCCATTGCTGCCCATATGGAGTTCTTGCGGGAGATTCCAGTCGACGACATCGGAATCGACACTTGATGGTATTTTATATGTCACTCATGTTTTCAGTATAATCTGTGTAAACCGTTCTTTATAGATTATAGTGAAAATAAAAAGGTTTTGCCCCACAGGGGGATTTTCCTCATTTGCGTGTTTGTTTGTGATTGAATATTCTTGCATGATTATATTGTCTTCAATCACACCTAGATGCATGCTTTAGGACTTAATCGAAAAAACTGAGTTTAATTAAATAATTTCTTTGTTTGAACAAAAGTGCACTCTTAAATTGGTATCAGAGCCAATTACACAATTATACCGTGTAATTTTTCACAATTTTTTTCTAAAAATATCAATTTTCTGAAAAAATGATTTTTAAAAAAAAGGGCGTGTTCAAAATGGAGAAATTATATAATAAAATGTCAGTTTTTGACGGGACAAATTATGCTTACTGGAAAGCCCGTATGGAATCTGCTCAAAAATCCATAAATGAAAGAGTTTGGGTTTTGGTTGAAAGAGGGTGGACACCTCCCTCCATCACTGTTGACAACGTGACAAATTTAAAATCTGTGACTGCATGGACTGAAGAAGAATTTAAATGGTCAGCTTTTAACTCTAAGGGTCTTAGTGCTATTTTTGGATCCGTCACTCCTGACGAGTTACGACGGATAATGACGTGTACCATGTCAAAAGAGGCGTGGGATGTTTTACAACTTACCCATGAAGGAACTAATGCAGTGAAAGAATTAAAATTGTAAAACTTAACAACTCAATTTGAAACTATCACCATGCTTGATGAATTCTATGCTAGATTATCTGATATTGTAAATACTAGCTTTAATCTTGGTGAACACATTCCTAATGCTAGAGTTATTAAAAATATTCTAAGATCACTACCTAAGCATTTTATCCCTAAAGTCACAGTGCTAAATTCTATGGGTAATTTAAACACGCTTAAATTAGAGAAATTGGTTGGAGACTTGCAAACCTTTGAAATTGACATGTTTCCTAAGTCTGTTAAATCAAAAGATAAGGGAATTGCACTCAATGCCCAGGATAGGAAGAGTGAGGGGTAGGCAAGAAAGAGAGTAGAGTCATCTAGAAAAGGGAGATAGAAACGTCAGATTCCGAGTGTGATCTTGATTTAGATGATTTGGCCTTATTTGCAAAAAGTTTCAAGAAAATTCTCAAATTCAAGAAAAATGGAAATTTCAAAGACAAAAAGAATTTTGAGAAAAATAAGTTTGAAAAGAAAAATGAAAAAGATTTTAAAGACCCTCCTACGAAAGACGGTGAGAGATGTTATGAGTGTGACGGTAAGGGTCATAGAGCTTTTGAGTGTGCTACTAGGCTGAACAGACTTGCCAAAGAAAAGCGCAAAGCTGTCCTTAACGCTACCCTTAGTGACGATGGTAAGGTCGAGTCGGTGGACTATGAAGATGAGTCATCGCATGAGTGTAACTTCACCGCATTCATGGCTAGTCATGTGAGTACCTCTAGTTCTCCTCACGTTGATGAGGATGCTACTTCATAGGGACACCTCGATAGTGAGAACGAAGTGAGAGAGGGGGAGGATGCTGCAAGTGAGAGCTAGAGTAATCTTCAATGCGCGTATGCTAAGTTATATATTGAGTCATTTAAAACAAAAAAGCGTAACAAAGCGTTAGTTCTTAGGATCACCGCTTTAGAGGAAGATTTAGGATAAGCGAGAGAGAGAGAGTCCTCCAGCTGCACTACCTTGAGAGAGAGAGAGTCTACCTGTGTTGAGAGAGAAAGTCAGTTTAGAGAAACAGAGAGACTGTTTGGAGAGAGAGAGAGAGAGATGTTTTGAAAAAGAGAAAGGGGACTTGACTAATCAGGTGGCTAGTCTTATGAGTGAGCTCCATTCATCCCTAGAGACTCGAAAGAAACTTGAAGCCCTTGTAGCCTAGCTTACTCATGATCTTAAGAGAGCACGGGAAGTCTAGGTTCAAATCTAGGACATATTTGGAAAGATGCTCCTCGGTCCCACTTTAGGTTTTGGTGACAGGCAGGGAATTAGTTTTGATGGTGCCTCCACATCCTAAATAGCACCTGGACCAATTCCTAAGTTTACTACAACTCCATATGGCCATCGTTAAAAACCACGAAGGAGAGTTTGACCAAGAAAAGCAAATCACAGTCAGCCTAAGACTGTGTACTTTTGGGTCAGACACGACATACTATGCTCCACCACATCGTACTGATGATTTTACCAGTCTAAAAGAGCGTGTTGAGTTTTTAGTTGCCACATCACAGAGTTTTATGGAAGAATTCCGACGGATGTCTTTGTCGTCAGTGAATGCTTCCCGCATCCTGGCTAAAACCAACAACAACAAGGGTAAACAAAAGGTTACCACTTCTCGAGTACCTAAGAAATACGAAAAGGCCCTTGTTGTTCATGTCGCTTTCAAAGCACATAATACCTCATAGTGGTATTTCGATAGTGGGTGCTCCAGACATATGACCGGTGATGTCTCATTTTTTACTTACCTAGATGATCATAAGGAAGGTAGATTCACCTTTGGAGACGGGAGAAAGTCTAGCATCGTAGGACAAGGTACATTAGAGTTACCAGGATTTCCTAAGCTAGATAATGTTTTGTACATTAAAGGCTTAAAAGCAAACCTTCTCAGCATTAGCCAGCTGTGCGACGCTGAGTTTGCCGTAAAGTTTGACCGGGACGTGTGTAATGTCTATAATCAAGCCGGTAAGCTTTTAGTGCAAGGGTTGAGGATAAAGGATAATTTCTATGGGACTGTGACCAGGTCCTCACTTATCTGCAACATCACCACAATCACTCCTATGAATCTGTGTCACCAACGTCTAGGTGACGTGAACTTTAGAGATTTGACGCGATTAGCTAAAAAGGACCTAGTAGTGGCTTACCAACACTTGGAAAGCCAACTTCCACGGTTTGTGGACCCTGTCAATTGGGAAAACAAATTCTTAGTCCCCATAGGAAGTTGCATTCCATTACCACCTCCCGTGTGCTTGAATTGATTCACATGGATCTTATGGGTCCTACTCGTACTGAGAGTCTGGGTGGTAAGAGGTACATCCTAGTGATGGTAGATGATTTCTCCAGATATTCGATTGTAGGTTTTTTGTGAGAGAAATCTGATACTGTTGAGTTTCTGATGACCAAGTGCCATGTCCTATAAAATCAACACAGTGTCACTATCAATAGAATGCGTAGTGACAACGACACTGAATTTACGAAGCAAAAAGTAGATCTTTACTGTGATAGCCTAGGAATCAAGCATGAGTTTTCTATTGTGAAGACTCCTCAGCAAAATGGGATTATTGAGAGAAAGAACATGACGATTAAGGAAATGGCCAGATCTATGCTTCTAGGTCATAAATTGGCTAGGAGATTTTGGGCAGAGGCAGTGTCTACTGCATGCCATACGGTGAATAGGGTTTACCTTTGTCCACACACACTTAAAACGCCCTATGAATTGTGGACTAGAAAGAAGCCCAACCTTGCATATTTTCATGTTTTGGGGAGTAAATGTTACATCCTACGGGATAGAGAGAAATTAGGAAAGTTCAACTCCCAAAGCGACGAGGGAATATCACTAGGATATTCATCAAATAGTAAAGCGTACCGAGTTTTTAATTTGAAGAGCTCTAAAGTGATGGAGTCGATAAATGTTACTGTGCAAGATGATAAACCATCGATGTCTGTTGACTCCACCCATTTGAGTGAGGATGACACACTCCTTTTTAATGATCCTACTGTGTCTCCCACATCCAGGGAGGACCCTACTCCTATTCTTGGGGACAGACCTTCTTGGGTTCGCAAGAGTCATGATCCTACTTATATCATAGGAGATCCCACCATAGGGGTCAAGGCTCGTGCTCAGCTAGAGAATGTTTTCAGCTATTTCTGCTACACATCTTAAGTCAAGCCCAAGAACCATAAAGAAGCAATCAAGGATGAACACTAGATATATGCTATGCAGGCTGAGTTGCTTCAGTTTAAATAGAATAATGTCTGAGAACTTGTCCCCCGACCTAGTGAGATAAATGTGATAGGTACTAGGTGGATTTTCAAGAATAAAATGGATAAAAATGGTACCATAATTAGAAATAAGGCTAGGGTGGTCACTCAAGGCTACACACAGATAGAGGGTCTAGACTTTAGGGAGACATTTTCTCCTATTGCGAGGCTTGAGTCCATCCACTTACTACTCGCCATCGCATATCATCTTCACTTCAAGTTATATCAGATGGATGTCAAGAGTACCTTTCTAAATGGCATTCTATTGGAGGAGGTTTATGTGGAACAACTAAAAGGGTTTGAAGACCCTAAGCACCCGGAGCACGTCTACTATACGAGGAAATCCTTGTATGGCTTGAAGCAAGCACCCCATGCTTGGTACAAGAGGCTTACTTCATATCTCTTAGCCCATGGCTTCAAGAGAGGGGGAGTTGATATGACATTGTTCGTCAAGAGAGATGACAATGCTATTTTGGTTATTCGGGTCTATATGGATGACATAGTCTTTGGATCCACGTGCTCCCAGCATGCTCACCACTTTGAGGAGGATATAAAAAGTGAGTTTGAGATGAGCATGATAGGTGAGCTTACTTTCTTCCTTGGTCTCCAGGTTCGTCAGCTAGAGGATGGGATGTTCATCTCCCAATACAAGTATGCTAGAGACCTCATGAAGAAATTTGGTTTAGACTCCGCTAAGCATGCACGTATACCTATGAGTACTTTTATCAAGCTTAGTAAGGATACTTCAGACAAGGACGTAGAGTAAACCTTGTATCGGAGTATGATAGGTAGTCTTCTCTACTTGACTGCCAGTCACCCCGACATAGCCTTTAGTGTTGGAGTCTGTGCACGATATCAGGCGTCCTCGAAAGAGTCACACTTACTCGCTCTAAAAAGTATTATCAAATACATGAGTGGGACTCTCTCCTATAGTATTTGGTATTCCTTTGATACCGATGACCGTTTGTCCGCCTATTCGGATGCCGATTGGGCCAGGGATGTAGATGGTTGAAGGAGCACTTCTGGTGGGTGTTTCTACTTTGGTTATGCTGTTGTATCCTGGATGAGCAAGAAGAAAAACTCCATCTCTTTGTCCACTGCGGAGGCTGAGTACATCGTCGCTGAGAGTTGTTATACGCAACTCTTGTGGACGAAGAAAATGTTGGAGGATTATGGTATTTCACAGGACACCATGACCATATCTTGTGATAACATGAGCGCGATTCACATATCTCGTAATGCGATCCAACATTCGCGCACAAAGCACATCAGGATACGCGAGCACTTTATACGTCAGTTAGTTAAGGAGATCGTCGTATCCCTGAGTTTCGTTCCCACCGACCTTCAGTTAGCCAATTTTTTCACAAAACCTTTAGATTCCCTTAGATTCGAGAGTCTTAGGAAGTCTTTAGGGATTTGCACAGTTTATTGATGGGATGGTCCGTGTCTAGGATAGGATGCATTATCATGCTCATATCATATAATTCCTATTGCTAGTTTGTATCATTTGTATTATTATTTTTTCCCTTGTATATTTTTTTCGAAAAATCCAAAAAGATTTTCTTTTTAATAATTTTTTTAGAAAAGCACAAAAAGATTTTTGTATTTTGTTTACACCTCTTATGGATGAGCATTTAAGATAGCCGAGTCACAACTTCCATGTCCATTTTTCACGTGACTGTTTGATAGTGATTTGAGAAGCTACATCATTACATCCATGTGCTTTATATTGTTTGGGGTCTTTGAGATGTGATTAGTGATATCTTTCTACATGTTTGGCTCCTTATTTCCTTTATTGCACACTTCCATGACTTTATTTGATTATTGTTCTTGTCTATCACATATTGGCTTGAGTGTTTACATCTCAATTCTTCCTATACAACAAACCATATGCGATAAACTTGACAATATTGGAATGCATGTAAAAACCGTTTGGTGAGATTGTGTGGTATTTTAAACGGGGAAGGGCTGCGAAAGGTTCTCATTTGGCCTTTGCGAAATCTAAGCCACCATTATATCGGACCTAAAAAATTGAGGTATTTTAATTATTCGGGGTCCAAAGAGGTTAAAAGAGCCCGAAAAAATTTAAAGGCAATAAAAAGAAATTCATGCCAAATATGGGCCATTAGGTTTCACCATCAATTCTCCAATGTTTGAGAATTTAAATCACCCCTAAACAAAATATAAATCTGGAGTTTGGTTGGAGAATTTAAACGGGTTTGCACTTCCTTGAAAGTCCTGAAAAAGCATTAAATAGTTTTGGACGTTATTGGTGTGGAAATCACTTTGAGCTTTGATTTGCTAATTTGATTAAGTCAATTTCTTATAATTCCATCTTTTTACACCTAAGGAAGATGTTGAGTTCATTCTTTAGGAGTATCCAATATTCATCGTGCACATATGTTATGTTTGTATGCATTAATTTTCCTATCGAATTTGCCCACACCCCTATATTCCCGCTATCATCGACTTGGTTGTTTTTTGTGTTTTTTCATGGTGAGATCTTTATTGTATATTTTGTGTGAAAAATTTTGAAAAATTCAAAAAATAGAAAGTTTATTACCTTGTGACATTCTCCATTTGCATTTATTTGTGCTTCTCATATCTGTCTATTTGGGGACATCATAAAAAGAGGGAGAATGAATTATGGGGGAGAATTGTTTGGTTGATTTATCAATGATTTGCTTAAGCTTAATTGATCTTTGATTTTTGCATGTCATTATATTTCAATCTGTTGCGCATCACGGATATATGCTTTATCTCATGTGTGTAGGTACAAAATTGATGATTATTGGATTGAACCTAAGTATATGTATGTGTATGCATATACATAAAAGGTAGTTATATGTGTACGTAGGAATAACGTGTTAGAGTCTTCTTTCTACTGTTCGATTCTATACTGCATTTGTATATTTTCCACTAAGCATTCGGCTCACTCCCTCGTTTTTTAGGGCAGGTTGGGAGCGATTTCTTCTTTTAACAGCGTTATACAGGTAAGTACTCTCTTTTATATTATGTTGGTAGCTCTTATGCTTGGAATCTGGGGTGCTCCCCATGAGTCCCACACATAGTTTAATTTGAAATTAGAATCGAATGCTAAACAAGTGAAACATTAATTAAAATAAAACTGGACTAGCAACATTATATAGGCTATTTCATTACACTTCACACCTAATGCTCGGGTCAAATCGGGTCGACTATGGGTAACCCATAAATCTGGGTCGGGGTGTTACATGAGCTCTCCTAGGTGGGTTAGGTTACCTAGACGGGTTAGGTTGAGGGCTATAAGGATCCAACACAAACTCGAGAATCAGCTCGGGTGAGGCTTTGGAAGTGGATGCACCGTCATAACCTATTCCTTGTCTCTCAACATTACCCAATGTAGGGCAGCGTAACATGTTTGGTATCATTATCAAGTTAGGGTACATAGGCTTCAAGTTTCTCACGAGTCTTTGATGAAGATTGATGATCTCTCGTAAGACTAGTCACAGTGTTGGTCAAATCGGTCTTTTCCTTACCTAAAATGATCAATTGCTCACATAAAGAAATCTTTACCTTCTCGAGTTGGCTCACCGATGCCTGACACTCTATCAAAACTTTCACTTCCTTCTCCAAATCTAACACCCTAAGAAACAAATATTTATTTAACTTTTCTATTTTCAAGGTCTTAGTGTAAAGATCACTAAATGCCTTTTGGAGATCACTCCCTCCCTGACTCAAATTTCCGTACTCACTCTTACCATCTCCAGAATGAATCAAAACATCATTGAGGCTTTCAAATTTAGATGTATCCTCAGCGGCATGTGACATATTAGAAGTGCTAAAGTGACTATCCATGAACACAATGCATGGTTCATGTGGTGATTGTCTCCCGAATCAACCGACTCGACGTCACTATCACTAAAAGTGGCTTTATTCACAACTTTCTTGCCCTTTCTCTCAAGCCTAGTGGTACACTCATGTGCCTTGTGTTCTTTACTTCACACTCATAACATCTTATTTCTTACACTTTCTCTCCCCTCATCGTGCCCTTATTTTTATTTTTATTTTTCTAAAAAAAAAAATTCTTTGGAAAATTTGAGAAACTTTTTGAAATTTTCCCAAACAGGGCCGAGTCCTCAAAATCAACTTCAAATTCGGATTCACAAACTTTCTCTTTATTCTTTTTCTTAGTTTGATTCTTAAAATCAATCCCTACTTCCTTAGGTTTAATAGTTTTAGGGAACATATCAATCTCATATATTTGAAGATCTCCTAAAAGTTCTTCTAACCTAAGAGTCCCGAGGCCAAGATTGTTGTTTTGTCCCATGGTATCTCTGATCACTGCCCAATCCTGATCAGCTTGTTCCATGAAGGTCCTAGAAAACCAAAACCTTTTAAGTTTTTCAATTTTTGGATGGATTATGGAGATTTCATGGGGTGTTAACTGATTCGTGGTGCTGTAATGATCAGGGAAATCCTATGGTTAGGCTTAGCAAGAAGCTTACCAGGCTAAAAGAAAATGTTAAAGGCTTTGATAAAAAGTTCTTTTCTCAAGTGTCTAAAAGAGTTGTGGAGGCAAAGTTGTAGCTGTATGACAACCATGGGAGATTGGACAGTGATGGGTATAAAACTAATGTTCAGTTGGTGGAGAAAGAGGCTATGACCAATTACTTGCTCTTAAGAAATGCTGAAGAATATTTTTTCAAGCAGAAGTCTAGAACAAAGTGGTTGCAGTTGGGAGATTTGAATAATGCTTTCTTTCACAAGAAAGCCAATCAACAAAGAACGAGAAGGAAGATCCTTAGTATTGATGATGATAATGGGCTAAGAGTTTATGGGAAGACTGAGGTGGCTTAATTAGTTGTGGACTACTTCACCAACCTGTTAGGCAATGATCAGGTTTATGAGAACCCCATAAATATACTGAAAAATGTGATAACTAAGAAGGTGGATAATGATATTGCTACTAGTCTCATCAGTCCCATTACTGAAGAAGAAATTAAAAGAGCATTATTCATTATTCTGTATTGGCTCATACAAAGCTACAGGACCTGATGGTTTCAATGCTTTTTTCTTTAAGAAGAATTGGAATCTTATTAGCCATGATATTGTTGAGTCTGTGTTATTTTTCTTTAATGAGGACCAGTCTTTATGGAGATGGAACTATATTTCCCTTTCTCTAATTCCTAAAGTTCAAAATCCCAATTCTATGAAAGAGTTTAAACCAATCTCTTGTTGTAATACTGTTTATAAGTGTATTGCCAAGGTCATTACAGCTAGACTAAAGGTCACTCTTCCACATCTTATCAGTAAGAAATAAGAAGCCTTTGTGGAAGGCAGATCCATTGCTGATAACATACTCCTTCTATAATAAATCATGAGGAATTACCATAGGTACTTATCTTCCCTTAGATGCACCCTAAAAATTAATATCCTTAAAGCATATGATACTGTCAACTGAGATTTCATTGGTTGGATCTATGAATGTGTCACCACTACTAGATTTTCAATTTATCTCAATGGTGAATTACATGGTTTCTTTGAGGGAAAAAGATGCCTTAGACAAGGGGATCCCTTGTCTCTATATCTTTTCCTCATTGTGATGGAAAGATTCTCTTGGATGCTTGACGCTGCTTGCCTTAACCCAAACTTCCAATACCATCCTAGATGTAAGGAGATTCAGCTCAACCACCTGTGTTTTGTTGATGACCTCATAGTGTTCTGTGGGTGGGTGGGTGGGGGGATACTACTTCTTGCAATATAGTAAATGATTCCCTGAAGAAGTTTGGTGAGATTTCTGGACTCAAACCAAATATGACTAAGAGCAGTCTATATACTTCTGGGATTAGAAGTGAGGATATTGAACAACTGTCATCATTTTGGGCATTCCCCACAGTGACCCCCCTTTAATCTAATTGGTTGTCCCTATAATCACAACTAGGCTCAAGAAGGAAGATTTCAAGAGGTTAATTGATTGAGTAACCAACAAATTCAAGTTTTGGACTAACAAACTTTTAAGTTATACTGGGAGGCTGCAATTGATCAAATCAATTATTTTCAGCATTCAAGCGTACTGGTAAAGTATTTTCATCACGCCTAAGAGTATGATAAGCAAAGTGGAGAAAATGATGAAAGATTTTCTATGGACTAGTACTGATCTCAAGCATACTGGGGCTAAGGTGGTTTGGCATAACCTGTGCTACAACAAGGATAAAGGAGTCTTAACATTAAAATCCTTAAGGCTTGGAATAAAGCTGCAATGATGAAGCATCTATGAACTTGTGTAGTAAAAAAGACAACCTCTAGATTAAATGTGCAATGTTTACATGATCAAAGGTAGAGGCATATGGGCAGTCAACATTCCAACTGATTACTCTTGGAGCTGGAGGAAAATTCTAAAGTTAAGACAACTTACAAGATCCTTCATCAAAGATAAGATTGGGAATGGGATGGAGTCTTTCTTGGGGTATGATAACTGGCATTAAAAAGGTCCACTTCAACCTCTATATGGGGATAAGGTCATTTATGATACTTCTAGCAATCACAAGGCAAAGGTGGATCACTTTATTCATGGTGTGAGGTGGAGATGGCCTGCTACCATTTCTTAGGAGTTGCTTGACATCAGGAATAATTCTCTTCCTACCATTTTCCTTGATATTGAGGATAGTGTGGAATGGGTTGCTGATAATTCAAAGGGGTTCACTATTGGTTTTTGAAGTTATAAGGTTATATGAACTGAGGTTATTTCATAGAATACACACACACTACACTATTGAAATTTGCCAAGTAGAGAAATATTCCAATTTTAATTCCTTAGCAAATTTGAAGGTTATCATGAGCAATTAAAAATTAAAGTGATGGGATTGATAACTTGATTAAGAGATATAAAATTAACCAATTTTATCCTTTTTATCCTATGCATACATCTAGGCGATTTAATAAAGTAAAGTGCTAAAATCACAACCACAACGCGCTAATGTACGAGGAAAACCCAAATGGGAAAAATCTCGGACGGCTGGGCCTAGACAAATCCACTACAAATAGGTTTTACAAAGGACTCAAAAGACTTACAGACTTTGACTAAACAAGACACGCTGATGCCGTCCTCTACCTTTGAATTTATAGTACGCAAAGATCCAACGCATTGCTCGACACTGCTCGTGTCGCGGTATCCACCGAGGCCCAAACTACCGTCTCCAATAAGCTTGAATGCAGAAATCCACCGCAAGCGTGCTTGTTGAATTTTCGGTTGATTGCATGGGGTTTTGGTTCTAAAGTTAAATTGTGTTGGAAAAGGATTTTTCATCAAAAAGAAGATATGATATTTTTTCTCTAAAGAATGTATGAAAAACTTCTTGAGTTAAAAACTGATTTTCGTCCATATTATCAAAACAGGAAAAGTAGTGGACCTTGGCACTTATATAAAATAACTGCAGGAAAACAGTTAAAAAGATTTCAAAACTGACAGATCTCATTTGAACGACATTTCAAAACTCACGGGTGCGTTCGAATGACATTTCTAATGAACTTCTAACTAGATACCAGTGCAGGCTAAGCTAGGTCGTTAGATCCAAGTCGTTCGAACGACCTGGAAAAACTTCGAACGAGATTTCTTTTTTCTTATAAAAAAGGTTTAAAAATAATTTCAAAAATGGTTTTTATGAAAATTATTTTTTTATGAAAATTACTCCAACACGTAAAAATGATTTTGGTCATATACCTTTTTAGGAGAATGGAATTGAAATGCATATGGATGTCGCGTGAACTTTGGATGCCCGAATCTCTAAGGTTGTATGGAGCTTGATGTAATACCCCGTATTTTTATGCTATATAAATTTGGGGATTTATTAAATTTAACGTGAATGATTTATTTAATAAAAATCCGAAAATTAATTATCCGGAAATTAATTATGTTATAATTATTAACGTGACGAGAGTTAGTAATTATGGGAAACTTGTTGAATATTACTAATGAGCAAAGTAATATATTATATTGGTTATATTGAATGTCATGAGTGAATTAAATGACTATTTCAAAAATTTAAGTCGGGACGTGCCCGTGTCACGTCAAGACTAATTTTGTTAAATAAAAAGTGAATATTTTATAAGTTGTTCATATGGTCGTTTTGAGTGCGCCAACGCGTCCGGAAGGGTCGAGATAGTCAGAAAAGTGTACCCGGGGGTTTAGTTTGGGTCTCGGGGCGTTTTTAGGCCTAATTGGTACCCCGGGAGGGCAATTTAGTCATTTCACCTTTTTGGGTAATTAAACCCACGAATTTCAGCAACCTATATCAGCCAACTTGGTTAGTCTTTTAGGGTTAGAATATTCAGAACACAAGTGACGGCCATTGGAGAAGAGAGGAGAGAGCTCCAAGGCAATTCAAGGCCAAAAAGTCACCGATTTGCACCGCCGCCACCACCAATGCGTAGATCACGAGAAGGGGAACGCAACCACACCGGATTCATCTGCAAACTGGACTTCTGAAAATCCCAGGCAAGTATTTAACTTGTGTATTTTCGTTAGTGCAATCTTTATATTAGTTAAGGATTGATTAGAGATGAAAACTAGGGAAGAAAACCCAAATTGTGTTAGGAAAATGCATGTAGTATTGATTATAATGAAATTCTGGAATCCTTGCCATGTAGAGGAATATAACCCACGAAATTTTGATGATATATTAGAAGGAAATTCTGGTAAAAACAGATTAGAACCTTGATTAAGAAAAACTCTAGGGTTCTTGATGATTAGATGAATTTTGGGTTAATTATCCATGTTTAATGTTAGATATACACATGCTTAACGTTGAAAACATCTGGTATATTGTTATAATGATAGTAGTAGGATTTTTGGGACGATTGGAATGGAAAAACATGGTTTTGGATGAAGAAATTTGGTAGAACCCGTAATTGCATTTCTGCAGAATTTTCTCAGACCTGCTTGACCGATCGATCGAGCCTAGAGCTTCGATCGATCGAAGGTTCGATCGATCGAGTCCCAGACCTCGATCGATCGACCCCTCCTGGCAAACTCCTATTTCCCTTGTTTAACTAGTTAAACTAAATTTATCGTGAAATAATTCTTGGGGATTCTTAATAAAATATTTTGGGAGTTAGGAAAGACCAGTAGGGCACATGAATAAGTGTTGGGGACTTTATTATAAGACGAGAATTTTACTTTTGGGATAATTATATAATGAACGATGAAACTACGTATTTCAAGCGAGAGATTTCGGCGAATAGCTACGATAGTGAATAGAGGTATACCTACTGAATTTTATACTTGGGAAGAGAGAGTCCACGTGAGCTACGTAATAGAGGGAAGAATACTTCGAATTAAGGTTAGAGACGAACCCTTATACGCGATACTAATAATATGATAATATGGAAATATCAAAATTATTGGAATTGAGAATTTATCTAATATTGTTTTGGTAATATTAGTATAGTTAGATGATTTGGTGTGCATAAACTATCTATGTGTGAAAATCATGCCCACGCTACTTGCTATCCCTGAGGTTACCGCGCTGGGACAAGTCTTATCTCGATGGGACCTTTATGGGGGATATTGACTTGTACCCTAGAAGATAGATGTCCTTGGTACAGGCTATTGACGTGATAGTTCAGACGGTCCTAAGAGACGCAGGCATGTGCCATCCTCTTAGAGACTTGGAATCTATTCTTCGCCTCAATTTTGTTTGTGTATGTGTTAATACAATTCGAGAGTGATTCCGATTGTATTCCCCTTAATATGAGTGATATGGGGTTTTGGATAGTAGAGTATGCCCGCACCATAGTTTATTTGGGGTGCTGTTATAATATATATATTATTCGAGTAGTTAATATATATATATGGATTTATGAAATTTGGAACTACCTACTGTGAATTGATATGTAGGATATGACTGATGACTCAAATTGTAAATACTTGTTTTGAGAAAGTATAATATGACACTGGAAAACTTTATGGACTAATAAAGTTAAAAATGAGAACCTTGGTTATTAATTGAAATATTCTTTTCAAACAATTGTATCGTTAAATTTTGAATCCTGCGATATACCTAAGATAAGTTAAATCATTGGGGAAAGGATAGCGCATTCTATGATGAGATAAACCGTTGGGAAGGTTAGTGCGATAGGTGTGCACATTAGAAGAGAGGTGAGTATTTCTCAAGAGAGTGACGCACTAATATGGTGTTGCATTGGCCTGTATCAATTTAAATACTTGCTAAACGTATTTTAAAATCAAACACACTTTCGGGCTCTGACCCGTTTCTTTTTCTCTCTCTCTCTCTTGTATATATATGTATGTATTACAGGTGCCCAGCCACAGGCACGTCTTGATTAGGATCTCTTGGAAGGAACGCGCTGCAGCTTAGGTGGGAGTTGCAGGTCTCTTGATTAGACGACTTCGTTCATTCGGATCCACTCCTAGTACTTTCATTTAGTTGGGCATGTGTAGCCTTTTCTTTATTTCTTTGTTATTAGGACATTTGTATTTCATTTATTTTCAGATTTGTTACTATGGGAGTTATTTGGATTGGATGTATGACTTTATATTTCGTATGTTGACATTCGATTTACTTATGTTTTAAATTAATTGGTTTGTGTTCCAGGTTTAATGTGGTGTGATTCTTAATTGTAGAAATGTTGCTTTTAATTAAATAAATATTTTTCTTAAAATAAAATTTGGAAAGTTATGTATGAAAATGATTTTGACACTTAGCTTAATTATTTAGGGTGTTAAATTGGAAAATTTATTTTATCGACAGTGATGCTGAGAATGAACCAACTGTTTACCTTGATTTAATTTAATAAAGGAGTGATCGCCCGGTATTTAATTAGGCGGGGTGTCACAGGTGGTATCAGAGCATCAGGTTCTAGAGTCCTTTAGGATCTGTGCGGCCTATTACGTTTCAGCGTTTCTTTCTTTGATATAGAGCCCTAATACTAGGAATGTTGTGTCTATCTCTATATTTTGGAATTTCGTACTTCTGCGATTTGTTTATTTGAATGATGAACTCATCCAAATTTACTTGAATTTTCAGATGGATCGTCAAGAAGAACTAGCTAAGACAGTTAAGGGAGTCAACGAGTAAGGTCGACTCATACCTCAAGTATCCCCAGAGGAAATATCAACCGCCGAGTTAGCAGGTATGGCGGCACAAGCAGTTACCACTGCGGTTTTACAATACCAAGAACGCAGCCTACAACTTAAAGGAGGAAAAAGACCTAGAGAGGTTAACCAAATGCATGTGACTAAAGCTGACAAATGTGCAAAAACACCGAAATTGCGACAACAAACTACCCAAGACCAAGTCAGTTCTAGTCAACAACGTGGTAAAATGAAGCAGTTTCGAAAGAGGAATAAAGTCCCAAGTCAGCAAGGCCGAGACCGACAGCAGCAGGGTCAGAGGGGGAGAAACTTCAGAGGCCGATGTTTTGCGTGTGGCACGCATGGCCATAAACGCCAGGATTGCCCAGAGAGTGTTAGGGCCCCACAGCAGCAGGGTGCCAGTAATGATCCACAGGGGCCACTTTTTCTAATCGCTCTCCCAGCACCCACTCAGGTTCTAGGCCTACCAACCTTTCCAGGAGCTCCAGTGCAGCAGGGGCAGTTACAGTATAGACATATCTATAATGTCCACCAGGCAGCCGCCCCACAGGCACCACCCGCGATTTGGGGTATGTTTTCTATCCATGAAACTTCAGGTCGGATTTTATTTGTTATTGGGACAACGCATTGTTTTATATCTACGCATTTCGCGAAGGCCTTAGGGTTATTAACCACCGTAGAGAGCACCGTGACGTGTGTCGACTCACCACTGGGGAGTGGGTCACTTATTTTCTTTATATACCGGGGAGTGGGGGTAGAGATTGGTAGCTTGGTATTACCTGCAGACATGTTGGCCTTAGACATGCACGAGCATGATGTGATTATTGGTATGGATTGGCTCGCAGCTTATAGAGCCATGATTGATTGCTTCGGTGGGAGCATGGTTTTTGCAATTCCGAGGCAAGAGATGTTTGTAGTGGCGATGCCTCCCCCAGAGGGAGGTTCAACCGCTCATGTGTATTACATAGAGGAGGATACCTCTAAGGAGGTTGTGATTCCCTTAGATTCGATCCCTGTTGTCAGGGAGTATTACGATGTGTTTCAGGAGATACCAGGCCTACCACCCAGTCGTGAAATAGACTTTGTTATAGATTTATTGCCAGATACGAAACCTATAGCACGCGCACCGTACCGTATGGCTCTGGAGGAGATGCGAGAGCTACGAGATCAGATAGAACAACTATTAGGTCAGGGCTTCATTCGTAGGAGTACCTCACCTTGAGGCGCTCCAGTCTTGTTTGTGAAGAAGAGAGATGGTTCACTGAGATTGTGTGTGGACTACCGAAAGCTGAACAAGGTCACGATACGGAATAAATATCCATTACCTCGAATCGATGATCTGTTCGACCAGCTGAAGGGAGCAACTTCCTTTTCGAAAATAGATCTGAGGTCGGGGTACCCTCAGTTACTTATTAGAGAGCAGGATGTTTCAAAGACTGCCTTCTTGTCGAGATATGGGTCCTATGAGTTCAGGGTAATGCCGTTCGGACTCACAAATGCCCAGCCATTTTCATGGACTTGATGAACCGAGTATTCAGAGAGTTCTTGGATCAGTTTGTCATCGTCTTCATAGATGACATCTTGATATATTCACACTCCGAAGAGGAGCATGCCGAGCACTTGAGGCAGGTTCTTCAGACTCCACGTGAGCATCAGGTGTATGCTAAGTACGAGAAGTGTGAATTCTGGTTGTGAGAGGTACAATTCTTGGGGCATGTTGTTTCTAAGCAGGGGATTGCAGTTGACCCAAGCAAAGTGTCAGCGGTGAGGGAGTGGGGACAGCCCACGACACCGACGGAAGTGCGTAGTTTCTTGGGGTTAGCCGGTTACTACAGGAGATTCATTCGGGAATTCTCCAAAATAGCGGGTCCATTGACGAGTCTGACTCGCAAAGGGGTACCATATGTTTGGGATGACGCTTGTCAATTGGCCTCCGACAAGCTGAAAGACAAGCTTAATTCAGCGCCAGTCCTTGCTTTACCGAAATCGGGTGTGGAGTACCTGGTTTACACCGATGCTTCTTTACGGGGACTTGGAGGAGTACTCCAACAGAAGGAGAAGGCTATAGCTTTTGCTTCCCGCAAGCTTAAGCCGCATGAGAAGAATTACCCCACCCACCACCTGGAGTTTGTAGCGGTCGTCTTTGCATTGAGGATATGGAGGCACTATTTATTGGGGGAGAAATTCCGTTTGTTCACAGACCACAAGTCACTGCAGTACCTGTTCACTCAACGAGAGCTGAATATGCGTCAGTGCAGATGGATAGAGTTTGTGAAGGATTACCAGTTCGATATACAGTATCATCCAGGAAAGGCCAACGTAGTTGCTGATGCGTTGAGTCGTAGACCGGTAGACAAAGTAGCGGAAGTCTGGAAAGCAAAGTGGAAGGAGTTGGGTCACCAGGACGCAGTAGCACGTTCTTTCATATCCGTGACGACCGTCACGCCCGAGATTGTTACGAGAATGATACAGGCACATACCACAAACCCGTTTTTCCAGGAGCAGATTGTGCGATTTCTAGCCGAGGGTGCTAAGTCCTATTCTGTTAGTTCTGATGGAGGTTTGCGGTTTAATGGGAGATTGGTGGTTCCAGAAGGAGCAGAGTTACGTCATTAAGTGATGACTCATTCTCACGGGTCCTGATTTGCGGTACATCCGGGAGGCGATAAGATGTACCAGGACATGAGGCGACAATACTGGTGGAGTGGGATAAAAAAGGACACTGCTGAGTTTGTGTCCAAGCGTTCTGCCTGCCCGCTGGTAAAGGTGGACCACCAGAAACCGTCAGGATTGCTTCAGCCATTGAAAGTACTCGCGTGGAAGTGGGAGAGTATTTCCATGGATTTTATTATAGGGTTACCTACATCACAGCGGGGCCACGATTCTATCTGGGTGATTGTAGAACGTTTGCCCAAGGTGGCTCATTTTTTTCCGGTGCGGACAGATTATACCACGGGTCAGTATGCTCAGTTGTTCATCACGGAGATTGTCAGATTACATGGGGTACCCCTGAATATTGTGTCAGATAGGGACAAGATTTTCGTGTCTCGTTTTTGGGAAAGCTTTCAGGAGGCTATGGGTACTGAGTTGAGGTTGAGTTCGGCTTACCACCCACAGACAGACGGACAGACAGAGCGTACTAATCAGATGTTAGAGGATATGCTACGCATGTGTGTTCTCGATTTTTGGAGGAGGATGGGAGCCACATCTTCCACTGGAAGAGTTTGCTTATAATAACTCTTATCAGTTTACGATTGGTATGGCTCCATTTGAGGCGTTGTATGGCAGGCCTTGTCGTTCTCCAACTTGTTGGCTCGAGGTGGGGGATAACAAGTTGCTAGGACCAGAAGTGATTCAGGAGACCTCCGCGAGGATTGAGATAATCAGGAGTCATATTCGGGTAGCCCAGGACAGGCAGAAGAGCTACGCCGATGCGAGAAGGTTCTTCCGGGAGTTTAATGTAGGAGACCAAGTGTTATTGCGTGTATCTCCTATGAAGGGGGTGATGAGGTTCGGGAGAAGGGGAAATTGGCTCCAAGGTACGTGGGACCATTTCCCACCATCGAGAGGATTGGGCCGGCTGCATACAGGTTGGGATTGCCAGAACATTTACATCCAACCACGATGTATTCCACATCTCGTCGTTGAGACGATATCTTCGGAATGATATGGCCCATACTCACATTGCGATAGATGAGATAGACTTACAGTCTGATAGCTCTTACGAGGAGAGACCAGTGGCTATTCTAGACTATAATGAGAGGAGATTGAGGTCGAAGATAGTTCCACTTGTACGAGTCCAGTGGGAGCATCATAATGTGGAGGAATCCACTTGGGAGCGCGAGGCAGATATGCGCGAGAAATATCCAGAGTTGTTCTTACCAGGTATGCCTTATTTTCCGAATTTCGGGACGAAATTCCGTTATTAGGGGAGAAGTATGTAATACCCCGTATTTTTATGCTATATAAATTTGGGGGATTTATTAAATTTAACGTGAATGATTTATTTAATAAAAATCCGGAAATTAATTATCCGGAAATTAATTATGTTATAATTATTAACGTGACGAGAGTTAGTAATTATGGGAAACTTGTTGAATATTACTAATGAGAAAAGTAATATATTATATTGGTTATATTGAATGTCACGAGTGAATTAAATGACTATTTCGGAAATTTAAGTCGGGACGTGCCCGTGTCACGTCAGGACTAATTTTGTTAAATAAAAAGTGAATATTTTATAAGTTGTTCGTATGGTGGTTTTGAGTGCGCCAACGCGTCCGGAAGGGTCGAGATAGTCAGAAAAGTGTACCCGGGGGTTTAGTTTGGGTCACGGGGCGTTTTTAGGCCTAATTGGTACCCCGGGAGGGCAATTTAGTCATTTCACCTTTTTGGGTAATTAAACCCACGAATTTCAGCAACCTATATCAGCTAACTAGGTTAGTCTTTTAGGGTTAGAATATTCAGAAAACAAGTGACGGCCATTGGAGAAGAGAGGAGAGAGCTCCAAGGCAATTCAAGGCCAAAAAGTCACCGGTTTGCACCGCCGCCACCACCAATGCGTAGATCACGAGAAGGGGAACGCAACCACACCGGATTCATCTGCAAACCGGACTTCTGAAAATCCCAGGCAAGTATTTAACTTGCGTATTTTCGTTAGTGCAATCTTCATATTAGTTTAGGATTGATTAGAGATGAAAACTAAGGAAGAAAACCCAAATTGTGTTAGGAAAATGCATGTAGTATTGATTATAATGAAATTCTCGAATCCTTGCCATGTAGAGGAATATAACCCACGAAATTTTGATGATATATTAGAAGGAAATTCTGGTAAAAACAGATTCGAACCTTGATTAAGAAAAACTCTAGGGTTCTTGATGATTAGATGAATTTTGGGTTAATTATCCCTGTTTAATGTTAGATATACACATGCTTAACGTTGAAAACATCTGGTATATTGTTATAATGATAGTAGTACGATTTTTGGGACGATTGGAATGGAAAAACATGGTTTTGGATGAAGAAATTTGGTAGAACCCGTAACTGCATTTCTGCAGAATTTTCGCAGACCTGCTTGATCGATCGATCGAGCCTAGAGCTTCGATCGATCGAAGGTTCGATCGATCGAGTCCCAGACCTCGATCGATCGACCCCTCCTGGCAGACTCCTATTTCCCTTGTTTAACTAGTTAAACTAAATTTATCGTGAAATAATTCTTGGGGATTCTTAATAAAATATTTTGGGAGTTAGGAAAGACCAGTAGGGCACATGAATAAGTGTTGGGGACTTTATTATAAGACGAGAATTTTACTTTTGGGATAATTATATAATGAACGATGAAACTAAGTATTTCAAGCGAGAGATTTCGGAGAATAGCTATGATAGTGAATAGAGGTTTACCTACTGAATTTTATACTTGGGAAGAGAGAGTCCACGTGAGCTACATAATAGAGGGAAGAATACTTCGAATTAAGGTTAGAGACGAACCCTTATACGCGATACTAATAATATGATAATATGGAAATATCGAAATTATTGGAATTGAGAATTTATCTAATATTTTTATGGTAATATTAGTATAGTTATATGATTTGGTGTGCATAAACTATCTATGTGTGAAAATCATGCCCACGCTACTTGCTATCCCTGAGGTTACCGCGCTGGGACAAGTCTTATCTCGATGGGACCTTTATGGGGGATATTGACTTGTACCCTAGAAGATAGATGTCCTTGGTACAGGCTATTGACGTGATAGTTCAGATGGTCCTAAGAGACGCAGGCATGTGCCATCCTCTTAGAGACTTGGAATCTATTCTTCGCCTCAATTTTGTTTGTGTATGTGTTAATACAATTCGAGAGTGATTCCGATTGTATTCCCCTTAATATGAGTGATATGGGGTTTTGGATAGTAGAGTATGCCCGCACCATAGTTTATTTGGGGTGCTGTTATAATATATATATTATTCGAGTAGTTAATATATATATATGGATTTCTGAAATTTGGAACTACCTACTGTGAATTGATATGTAGGATATGACTGATGACTCAAATTGTAAATACTTGTTTTGAGAAAGTATAATATGACACTGGAAAACTTTATGGACTAATAAAGTTAAAAATGAGAACCTTGGTTATTAATTGAAATATTCTTTTCAAACAATTGTATCGTTAAATTTTGAATCCTGCGATATACCTAAGATAAGTTAAATCATTGGGGAAAGGATAGCGTATTCTATGATGAGATAAACCGTTGGGAAGGTTAGTGCGATAGGTGTGCACATTAGAAGAGAGGTGAGTATTTCTCAAGAGAGTGACGCACTAATATGGTGTTGCATTGGCCTGTATCAATTTAAATACTTGCTAAACGTATTTTAAAATCAAACACACTTTCGGGCTCTGACCCGTTTCTTTTTCTCTCTCTCTCTTGTATATATATGTATGTATTACAGGTGCCCAGCCACAGGGACGTCTTGATTAGGATCTCTTGGAAGGAACGCGCTCCAGCTTAGGTGGGAGTTGCAGGTCTCTTGATTAGACGACTTCGTTCATTCGGATCCACTCCTAGTACTTTCATTTAGTTGGGCATGTGTAGCCTTTTCTTTATTTCTTTGTTATTAGGACATTTGTATTTCATTTATTTCCAGATTTGTTACTATGGGAGTTATTCGGATTGGATGTATGACTTTATATTTCGCATGTTGACATTCGATTTACGTATGTTCTAAATTAATTGGTTTGTGTTCCAGGTTTAATGTGGTGTGATTCTTAATTGTAGAAATGTTGCTTTTAATTAAATAAATATTTTTCTTAAAATAAAATTTGGAAAGTTATGTATGAAAATGGTTTTGACACTTAGCTTAATTATTTAGGGTGTTAAATTGGAAAATTTATTTTATCGACAGTGATGCTGAGAATGAACCAACTGTTTACCTTGATTTAATTTAATAAAGGAGTGATCGCCCGGTATTTAATTAGGCGGGGTGTCACACTTGATTAGAAATGACCCAAAAGAGTTTTGTCCAATGGAATGTAGCCAATCCTACAAATGACTCTATTGGAAATTTGTCCTTACAATATCCCCCTTTGGCTATTCCGGAACAAAACAAAATTTAGAAAAAATAAACAAAAAGACTGAATTTGCTAAGCCAGTCGTCAAGCCAATTCTAAAGCCCATCCCAAAAACCCAAATAAAAAGACAGACTAAATAACTCGACTGACGGTGTACTACAGAAAAGTAGGCGATATATCCTACACACATGAAACAACAAATTCATGAAACGCATGGGAAAATAGAGAATATAAAGCAAGTTAATGATTATGAGTATGACATATGATAAATTTTATTTAACTAATAAATTTTAATTAACTTTAATTAACTCACCCTAAATTATGAACTCCCCCTGTATTCCCCCTTTTTTTCCGGAAAAGACAAAGGGATAGAAATAGCTTGCATGGTTAGAGAAAAGGATAAGAGGCATAAAATCAATAGAAAAAGAAGCTACACAATCCAAGATCCATTTGTGTAACAATTAAAGAAACAAGAGAGATCTCATTAACCATAAATGGAAAAACCAAATATCCATACATTAAGAAAGAGAATGTAACCCAACCAAATAAACAGCTACAGCTACAAGTGATAAAATGTAAATAAAGATGTTCCGCTCGTCCTCACAAGTACAAAGGATGAAATAAACTTAAACAAAAATGAAATCAAGGAGAGGGGGCGTCATTTGGTGAATCATCTGGAAGGGACCCAATATCGGATGATCCATCTCCACGGTGCATCTCCATGCAACGAATCGCCTCAAGGTTCTCAAGAAGCATAGAATCACGGTGTGCTTGAGCTTCATCCCGACGTGCTTGATCCTCCTCGCGACGAGCCCGAGCCTCCCTATCGTGCTTCACAGTAAGCAAAAGCTCCTGCAAAATAGCCCGGTCTTGACGTATGTCCTCTTGAATTTTCTCTACCTGTGAGTGCACAAACCTAAGATCCTCCAATTAAATGGGTGCAGGAGCATGAGAAGATGAGGGTCTAGGGGTAGCACGAGAGGGTGCTGGTATAGTAGGTGCAGGAGTGGAGGAAGTGGCAGATTGAGAAGATGCAGATTGAGAGGGAGTGAGTTGAGGGGTATCGGGGGGTAAGTGACCACGAGACCTACCAACAGAGGACATATCAATGGATTGGTAGCGGGTCACAAGGACATCGGTAGGAAGACGAGGACAGCTGGCAGAAAGACAGTGGCGGGTAATGATAACGGCAAATGGGAGTGCTTGTCTAACGGGACTGGATGGGTTGATTCTAACAAACTTGATGACGCGGGTAGGTCGATGGCAGCCCTAATGCTAATGGCAAACACGAGATCCACGTGCATTTTAATGATTTGAGTGGAATTTGCACATGGAATGAGATAAGCACAGACAATCCAATTTAGGAACATAAAATCCGGATGCAAATTTTTATGGAAAATTATAACAGTCTCGGTTTGGATAATCCTACACACGGTACTCATAATCAGAGTAGGGTCAAGACGAGAATCAGGAGCCTAAGGGTAGGATGTATTATTGACACGAGGTAAAGAGATGAGACGAGCTATGGAGTCAAGGCTGACAATGATCTCCTGACCTCTCACTCGAGAGAAAATATGATCCTCCCGAACAGACATCCAAAAATAAAGTTCCCGAATAAGGTCGGGAAAAATTATGTCAGTAAGGTTGAACAAGGGGTCCCACCTTAAGTCAGCTATCCAGGAGTGGACTGTGGTGCCTGCTAGAGATGTGATATGGACAAGTTTTTCGTGGACAATGGACCTATTAGAAAATCCCTGTGTATGGTATTAGGTATGACTGGTGAGAGTCCTCCAATGCAGTTTAAGATCAGGGATGGATGCATTAACACTATTGTCCTCATCAGATGAGGATGAAGAAGATGAGGAAGAGCGTTCCTCGGGAGAGTCGCTAATGCGACGGTTGCGACGACTACGAGGGGCCATTTTAGAGGGCTAAACTAGGACCTACCCAAACAAAATCCACCCAAACTTCCAAACACACCAACACACCAACAAACCAATCAACAATAATACCCATTCTCCATTAGAGATAAATAAAACAAGAAAATAATTAATGGGAGTTCAACAAAATTATCAAAAAAAAATTGAATTACAAAGGTTATAATGTTCATGGAGTACCACTTAAATAGGGGGAAAAAATTATGTTATATTATATAGCCCCAAAGAAAAGTTATATATATACACACACACACACACACATAATGGATAAAATGTAGTTTGAGAAAACACACCCAATATCACACACACACACACACACACACACACACACACACACACATATATATATATATACACACATTAGGGCATGCCCGTGCCTGAAGGCACGCTGATAATTTTGAAAAGCATCAAGTCGTGGCTTGGTGCGACTTCAAGTGCCCTCACCAAAGCTACGGATGATCTGGGGTTCGAGACACATGAGCAGCCTCTTCATATATGGTGATAATCAAGTCAACATCGATCTATTCAAGATCCTGCAGTTAAGGTGCCCTTTGACTGAAGGCACGAAGAATTTTTTTTCAAAATATCAAGTCATGTATAATTTAAGTCTAATGTTTTTATATAAATAAATAATCGTAAACAATTTATAAAATTTGGGTAAAATTTCCTTTGTTTATAGGATTATCCACCATGTATGAGAAATAAAAAATACACCACCAACAAAAACTAATAGTTTGTACTTCAGATATAATATCATTGTCTATTTAGATATGTATAACATATGGAGTACCCATTTCTATTTATTTTCACATCTTGCAAGGGTCAAACAACATTGTATAGAATACGTCTAACTAAAATAAATATTTTACAAAAGAAATAAATAAGTTCTCAATATTACCAACATATATCATCTTGATTTATGAAAACACTTTTGAAGAAAAAAGAGTTGTGGCAAATGCTCGATCTATGTGTTTCCTTTCTTCTATCCCATTAAATATCTCATTTTCACCGTCTTTTATATAATGGCGCCAATGTCAATAAAACTGGAGCTACTGGTCAATTGATCAACTCCTCAAGCACGAACTACAAATAAATAATAACAATCAATATTATTATAGTAGTTATTATAATAATGATTATTATCGTTATATAAAATTTATATTAAGTAAAAATGCCAAGGATTAATAAATAGGAAAAAAAATTAAATACCTTTTATAAATTTGTTGTTGCACCCCGAGACTGACACTGAGAGAGTCTATGGGTGACAACTCCAAAGCAATCCGCAACGCCACAATTTCTAGGTAGTGGGGAGGAGAGCTTGAAAGATTAAGTCTTTCATGTATTTCCTGTTTTTAAAATCCCATCGTGTGCGCCCTACTCGCACATGAAAAAGCAAGGTACATAATTTTTCCAAAATAAACAGATGCATATTGCAAGAACAAAAGTGGAGACTAAATGAAATATATGAGACTTAAACCCAAGACATTGTTAACTCTTAAAGATGAACTCGAAACTTAACGGACAAATGGACATATATGTATTTATGGTCCAAGAAACTTAATGGACAAATACTTATTTTAGAGATGAAGTGTTGACATGAGTATCAGTTCTAAATAGTCCTTCTTCATTCACAATTCATTCGCCATGTAGGGACACAAATCAAAATGCTTAATAATCCACGTCTTCATGAAATTACCAATGTTTAAACATCCTAAAACTCATAATGATTATCATTTGAAAAAGGAACAATATAGTACCATGTTCACAACAACTCGTACGTATCCCTATATGGATGGTACAGGTACTGGTCATCAAGTTATAGATTCAAGCAAGAAGTACTCTTTAGTTCATAAAGTATATCATAGGTTTGTCCCTTACCTGATTTTTGTTTTACACCCAATGCCAATCAGAACATTCCCCTATGCCAGCAGAGGTGAAATTTCAGATTCTGTTTGATAGTAGTCTTCCCCTACCCTACTCTATTCCTTTTACTTCCCCTTCACCAAACAAAACTTCATAACATACTCCCAATTCTCAGTCTATTACTACACAACAAACAATAAGAAATAAATATATTTCAATCTCCAATCTAATATACTAAATAATCAGAGACTGAATATACTAATCTGAGACTGAAGAGAAAGTTCAACATACTGCAAAGACTAAGGGTTGTCAAAGAAGAGGAATCTAGTAGTGGAAATTTCAACATCAACTCCAAGAAAAACTCAGTGAGTGATATTCAGTATTAACCTCTGTGAAGTGTTTCCAAGCTTCCAACCGTGTAAACCAAATATCCTGCAATGTACATTATAACCGAAAAACAAAATAAATCACAATTCAACAGAGAACATTCCTATGTGTTGTGCATCAGAAACAGTAGGGCCAAGCAACTCCAGTAAAAATATATAATATAATGTTTTTGTAAATTATATTTTCTAAGAATGCACATAGTTGTGTCTGAAACACATTGGGTGTTGTGTCAATAACCAAATTGTTTAGTCATATCTTCTGAGATCTACTCTAGTTTACTGTTCATTAACATCATCTTTTTTATTTCTAAGAATTCAGAAACAAATCATTTGTAGGCCAATTCATATAAAAAAACACATTTTCCAAGTGTATTTTAGTGCACTTCAACCAAATATAAGGATACCATATAGTTTGGAAACGACATCAGGAAAATCTTTACAGTTGAACCTATGACCTGAACAGGTAACAATGGTTTCTCCTAATCTTCTCTGCCTTAAGCGCATATGCAATATATTCTCTCCAGTGGAACTTACATCCACAACACTTGGGTTCAACTTTAAAAATCATTTTGCCTAATTTTAACCCCAAAACCAAAGCATAGAAGGGAACACAATAATCATAAAAAATAACTTGTTCTAAACTAATTCCCTATTTTCAACAAATAAAAAATGAAAAAGATAACTATATGCAGAAAAGTATTGCTTTAAACCTCTGTTTAATAAATAATCACTAAAATTAATGGAGAAGCAAACCTGGACTATAATGAACAGAGTGGTAGGAAAAAATCCACCAACTGCGCATTCCAAAGCTGTGACAAAGCCAAAAAATATAAATAAAAATTCAGGATCAATTCATAGATTGAATATAAGAAACTCCAACAAAATAAAGGTTAAATTGAAATCACATAATAAATAAATCGCACAAATAGAACCAAAATGAAACATATAGTTTAAATCTTTAAAACTATTTAAGAAAAAAAACTCATTACTAATGAAAAAAAAACTATTTGAAGATCACCATATAATGAAAACTAAGATTTTGTACAAACTAAGCAGTACCATGTAACAAAGTAGAGTACCCGTGTTTCCCTTACACTCTAATGAATGAGTGACACTTCAAGATCAAAAGAAAAGATATGTTAAAAAACAATTAAAAAGGAAAAATTACCAGCAAAAACTTCTAGGAAGTAAATTACCAAATGAAAATCCCCCCAAAATTAAATAGTTAACTCTCTGACTTGGAAAGCTCATAAATTACAGGTTTCTCAACAGAAAATAGTATGTGTGCGCGTGTGTTAGTGCACGAGTGTATGCGTGTGTAATAGAATGAGAGAGCCAGACTATCTAAGGGAGGAAACAATGGAGGAGGAAGGCGACGACAAAAGGCAGCGACGTAGGCGACAACGGGGGGTTTCCTGTGCGGCCAAGGCAGAGACAGTGGACAAAGTGGTTGAAGTTTTGTGTGGAAATAGCTGACACTACCAGAGGAATCGACAGTCACTGGAGAGCCAAAATTTGTAGTCATTCGCCAGCGTTCGGGATCAGTGTGGACGAAGAAAGTGCCCAGACCATCGTCACCGTTCAAATTGCGGTGGATCTGATTGAAAAGCTCGTCGAGAAGAAGGGTGCTTAATTTAGTTACACCAAGTTGGATACTACTAATAGTTCTTTCTTGAATTAACTACATATTTTTCTCAAGTTACTACATATTTTTCTCAAGTTACGTAATTGTAACTACATATTTGTGCATTGAAGAAAAAATAAACTTAACATCAAGAGTTGCATAAGTAGTCCTTAGAGATGTATCTCACCAAAGAACATACTTAGTTCTCCACCATAAACTCAACAGACTCTGCACCATAAAATACATAGTAAAAACGACACTAAAAATGCACAATCAAACAGGTTAATAAACAAAGGTATAAACAGGCATAAGCATGTATACTTTAAGAAAAAGTAAGAGTATTTAAATAAACAGGTATTGAAATAAAATTTTAGAAAAAGATAAAATTTTATTTTTGGAGGAATTTAAAATTAAGAGTTTGAAACCTCAAGTCTAAAAACAATGAACATGTTTGAAATATAAATCCGATATAATTTTAGATAAAGAAAATACAACATACCGTGAGAGAGAGACTGAGTTGGTTATGGAGGAAGGTGAATGAGTCAATTAATTGATCGTTTGCTGTTTCATGTGATGTGACATTGGGCAGTACTTTCATCTCTTTTTTTAGTATGCATTGATTGACGACTGAGACTATTTTCGAGTTCAATCAACTTTCATCATAAGGGAAACATGCCTGATCCAAGATAAACAATTATGAGTTTTTACTTAAATACCCTATTCTCTTATCATCCAAAAAAATTAGTTCATCCAAATGTGAAAACCAGAGTATAAAAATATAAAAAAACATTTTACACATTTTAGGACAAACAAAATATATGAATAAAAATGAATTTTAATCAACAATGAAGTCAACATTTCGGCACTGAAAAGTAAACACATATCAGTTGTATACAAATCAAATCATTGAACATACACCAAAAACAAAGCTACTACAAAAATGAAGACAACAATGGTGTACCAAAAATAGATGGTGTACTATTGCTTCTAATCCAATAGTGAAATAAACAATGGTGTAGCAAAAATAGTAAAAATAGTAAAATGTGCCAAGTACTTATTAAGTACTCTGCTTGCAACCTGAAAAGAGAGATGTAATCCAACATTTTTATATATTATTATTATTCCCTAACCATGACTTTAACTCAGAATAGAGACTTATATTTATAAAGTCACTGTGGTACATCATACATATGGCAGGGCCAGGTCTCATCTAGAATACAAACCAACCTGTGATAGATGCAACTAACACAGTCAGTTTCTTCGTAACTAATACATGAGTAGCAAATTCTTAGAAACTAATACATGAATAATTTGAATCAGCACTAACTTTAATTCTTAGTAATTAAAAATCAGTCAAAAACTTGTTGGAAAACAATATAAGCTCAACATATGTAAGTATAGTCAGCCTATTTGACAACTATAAAGAAGCCAGTCTCATTAAAACACTATAGCATGTAAATTCACAATTAGTACCTCAATAGCTTGTTTCTCATTAAGAGATATCTTTGGGTTCTCTTCCGAATTGGACGAATCTCGTGATGGCATCGAAGCCATGTGAAAATCCTAAATACAAATTCAAACATGAGTAGAAAATTCTTAGTAACTAATAAGTGAGTAATTTGAATCAGCATTAACTTTAATTCTAAGTAATTAAAAATTAATCAAAAACGTGTTGGCAAACAATATAAGCTCAACAGATGTAACTAAAAAACTGATTGTGAGGTGAAAATATAATTAAAAAATTGATCAAATAAAGAGTTTGGTTTTTCCCATACTTTGTTTAAGAGAATCTTGGGCGAACCTTAATTTTTGTTGGTCCAATAAGAAAAGAAAAACAGAGGTTATTTGAAAGAAAAAAATATGTCATGTGGATTCTTAGTTTGGCTCAACTCTAGTTGCATTAATACATACACCATTTCCCTGTCACATGAGTATGTAAATTAATCATAATAAATAACAACGTTGAATCATGTAATAGAACTACAACAACAGCTATATGCATTATTGAGTCCAAAATGTAAATTTGAGACCACTTTTAGCTGAGAACTTGCAGTCAAACTTCAACCACAGCTATAGAGATCACTAATGTACCTCTACAAAATGTACAACAACTATAAAGATCACTATTGAGACCATTTTATAGTTTCTTTGTATAATATATAATCCATCAAACACGAAATTTAAATCCCTGTGGAAGTGGCATATGACAAATTCCATAATAGTAAATCCAAAAATGTACCTCTACAATATGTAAAGATCACGATTTGTAACTAAATGTAAATCAAACCAAATATGAAACATAAAAGATGGAATGTAAAACAAATCCAACGACTTACTCAATTCCTATATGTTTTTTTCTAATGTTCATTCCTCACGCACGTGAAGATGCTTCATGTTATATATGAATATGCCTTGAATTCTACAACTACTACTTCATGTTAGTGAAGCTGCTTCTGCTGCTGTGATTCACAGCTGTCCTGCTGCTGCTACTTCATGTTAGAGAAGCTTATGAGACTTTTATTTCTAGCTTACGTAGGACCCAAGGACAACGGCTTATTTTTTTTGGAATGAATCTCCCCAACAAACTTAGAATTACTTCTCTAGTGCTACTGCTGCCCATGACATTCGTGAAAATGTTGGTCATTAAATTCAAAATTCCCATCCTGTAGTTTACGCAGTTAATTTTAGTCCAATTAGTCCAATGTGAATACAGAGTGAATACAAATATAGAGTGAAAATTACTTCCATTATGAATTAGTTATAGCTTGTACATTTGTTTCTTAGTCCAATGTGAATACAAAGTGAATACTAAATGCATCCATCTGTTTCTTTGGACAATCGTTCACAACCACAACCAAGAAAAAGAAAAAAAAGGAACATTAAACGAAAACATAAGAAAAGGCAGAGGAGATCCGAAGAAGAGAGAACTTAGGTAAAAAGCATACCTGAAGGTTGAAAAAGCTGAGGAAATCCTTCTCTTTACCCCAGAACTGTCAAACCGAGTTCAATAGAAGCAAATTGAGTTCAGATCTTGCACACAAATCTGAGAAATGGACAACAATATGCAATAAAAGTGTCATTAAAGAGTGTAAATGTGAACTTTTCAATAAGAATGACACAAACTTTTATTCTTGAAATTAAATAGATCTTCTCATGCCATCAAATCCATAATGTTAAACAAGGTCACCGCATATCCACATCACCACATATCCATTCCATTTCATCAAAGGGCAGATTGGCAGATTGTACAAACAAACATAAGAAATCATGAAAACTATTTGCAAAAAATGAAATTCAATACAAAGAGGGATAAGTATGTTCGCATACCATTGAGGTTCTTACACTTTCACATGGTTTTCGATGATCCACACAATGTTGCGGGATATTGGTCATCATAAAAACTCATTGAAGTCACCATGATAACATTTGTCAATTAAAAATTGTACTTGTCAATTGAAAACAACATCATCTAACCTTCCATTGTAGGAATACTATCAATTAAAAACGGCAGACACTGCCAAACATGGCTTAAAGATAAGCCCTGAGCAGTAATTGTCATATAAATACCACGTTCCATAATATTTTTCATGTTATAGACATAATTTAATGCCAATATATATATAAAATGTTTCGATGCAAAAACACTCAAAATCTGTAGGATCTACTTGCCAAAGCATTATAAATTAAACAACAAAAGTTTTTTTGCATAAAAACAAACATATAACCTTGTATTAAGGCTAATCGACGGAGTTGAACCAAATAACCTAATTAAATTTATGTTTTTAAGGTGCATAAATTTGGCATTTCAACTAAAACACGTAAGTTTAGAACCAAAAATGCATGTTATAGTGAACATCAGGAGAAAACTAACACACAAATCAATATAGAAAAACTTGAATAATTTAACCATTTTTTCATGAAAACAACAAAGAGAGGGAGATATATCATAGTATATGGATAGGCTAACAAAGGACACTTATGATGATTCAGTGAAAGTGCATTCGGCCAAACATATGCCATTTGTCCAACAACATTAAAAGATTAACTCAGGCATTTGTCCAAATATCTATTGTCCAACTGTGAAAATGCAAAACATACTCCTGAGGCATACCACAATCAAGTGCTTATAAACCAATGAAAGATTAATGATCACCGGAGAGGCATACCGCAATTAAGTGCCCATAAACCAATGAAAGATTAATGATCACCCAAGAGGCATACTATGTTTTTTTTATAAGATTAATGATCGATTACGAAAAATATATTGACTACACAGGCATGAATAAGTACGAAATTAGAAACATCCAACATTTTATCTTCATACAAAAATGCATCCTGACTCAAAATGTGGGAATTGTGAGCAGAAAAACAGAGTGAAGGAACATACACCATGTGCACCTTTAGCAATAGGTAGCTTCAATTGATACGATTACAAAAAACTACAAAATATAGTTGAATCGTATTAAATCAATAATCAAAAGTGAAAATCCAGTCTATATTCTTACCAACATTAATGACTCTGTATTCTTACCTTGTAACAATCATTAAAAAAGGAAAAAACTTTTATGGAACCCAACATCAATCAACCAAGCCTAGTAATATATAAAATAACTATAATCTAGAATTAAAACCTGGCACTAACTTAATTGAATAAAATGCTATAACTATGAGCTCAACATGAATAACATAGAATTAGTAAAACAAAAATAATTGTTCTTATGAAACTCATCAATGAAATGAAACATATTAATCATTTTCTTACAACCATGAAAGCGAACAATACATATTTTGAGTCTTTACTACAAATACCAAATCAAATCACAAAAAAAAAGTTATCTTGATCTAAAAAAAAATATCCAACTCCCCAAAAGCTCATTTTAAACTAATATACATTTTTTGAGTTAAAACACCCACAAATCATATCCCAACACCCGAGAGATAATTGTCTTATAACCATGAAAGCGAACAATATATATTTTGAGTCTTTAGTACAAATACCAAATCAAATCACAAAAAAAACTATCTTGAGCTAAGAAAACAAATATCCAACTCCCCAAAAGCTCATTTTAAACTAATATACATTTTTTGAGTTAAAACACCCACAAATCATATCCCAACACCTGAGAGATAGAGATACCTATAAAATCAAACTAAAAATTGAGAGTGTACCAACAAATAAAAAAATATGGAAAAAGGATACAATGTTAGTACCTAAGAAACCAAAATAAACACAAATTCATATCAAACCCCCACAATTCAATTAAAATCTTCTAAACTTTCTAGGCAAATTAAAAATAAAATAAAAAACTAAACCAAATATGTGTAGCCTTACAACTGACCAAAAGCACCCAAAGCATCTTCAATATAGAAATTAACACGCAATGAGAGAACAAAAATTAAAAAATTATGAGAAAAAAATTAAAAAATCTAAATACTGTCAATCAATAAACTGAAAACCCTAGGTTTGAAAACCCCTAGATATATCTTATTAATTATTCTAATCTCGGAAACAACTAATAATGCAAAGAATGAGAGATAATCGGATAATGGGAAGTTACTACCTTAATTAGGAGTAAAGAAATAAACCCTCTCAATATCTGCAAAAACAAAATGAAAAAATAGCTTTCAATAAAAATATAGAGATAAACAAAGAAGAACAAAAAATGAATGGAGATATGTCATACCTTTATTAGGGTTCAAAATAAATAGCATACAAAAAGTTAGTTTTCCTTTATCAATGGTGCTAGGGGCGTTAGAGAGTTATACTCCTGAACCTTTGTGATAAGCGTGAGGTGAGAGAAAGAGTAGAAGTATTGGGAGTGGGTGTGTAAGAGGGAGTAGGTAAGAGATAAGACATGTGGTGGGCTCGAGGTACAAACAGTGGGATGTATCAATTTTCAATCATAATCCTTCACAGTAAGAGTTTATCCAAGTCATTTTGTTAACATGTAATCTCAACCATCCATCTTGGAAAAATGTGTAAGGAGGTGGCATCGATCCGCACTGTTAAAAATGTGTATATTTTCAAAAACCGTCCTACTTTATTATATATATCATGTCACAAAGAAAGGAGTATGCAATATGTAGCATTTCAACAAATTTCTAAAAATTCACTCTAGAATTATTTCAAACAATTGGCATGCAATAAATCAAAATACTCCGCCCAATATTCAAAGACTGAGTGCATTTAAATTCCGAAGCAATTCAAAATTAGTATCACCGTAAATGATACTAAGGAAAGTTAGGCAGCATGATAATCTACTTAGAGAAGAAAATTAAATAAACAAAATTAAAGGAATACAAAAATGGGCATATCTTCAAACACTTTCAATGCAACTAAAAACTTTATTCCACTTTTTTTCATCCAACCACCATAAGCAATAAAAAAATCCAAAAATGGAAAAAAATCTAAAAATCAAAGCACCATATAATACCCATACACATCCCATTG
This sequence comes from Sambucus nigra, assembly GCA_949130495.1. NCBI lineage: Eukaryota > Viridiplantae > Streptophyta > Magnoliopsida > Dipsacales > Adoxaceae > Sambucus > Sambucus nigra. Next base: position 112,582,349 of record OX422217.1, read on the forward strand.
CCCATATACATGACATACCAAATGATATTCAATAAAGATTAAAAAGTTAGCACACACATCACATTCGACCTTTGGATCTATACCGCGTGATAACTTAATGACAAAGTAAACAAAATAATTATACAACAGAGAGTATTTTAAAGTAAACCACTATATAATGCCCAAATCTAAAATAGTAAGCCCCCAAAATATTTAAAATCCATTACCTGAGCTTTGAAGAAGAAAAAAATATATATGTGGGCATCCCTCCATGTTCAAATCCCTACAAAATTCAATATTAATACATTACGATGCACACAAAATGTACAGAGGCACAAAATGTACAGAGCCACTCGATCTAAAAGAAATTTAAGTGGCATAGCAATACCTACACAGAGACCTGAAGTTTGGTGGTGTATACCTATTGCAAGTTCAACTATACCGGATGAAAGTTCATAAAAAAATTATGAGTAACTAGGCTTGTAATTGAAAAAAAAAACAAATCCAAATTTTAAAAAAACTCAAAAAACATAAAGGTACATAAAAATGAAATCCCCAAACCTCTACAAACCCAAATATAACCAAGAACCAAAACATGGTTAGAACAAAATTAGTAGACGGATCTACAAATTGAAACTGAAATTAGTTAAGTATAAACACATTAACAAAATCATAAAGCCTTAAAAACAATAAACAAAAAGCAACAAATTCTCAAAATCAAAATTTTGATCCCTAACATCACAAACCCTAAATTTAATAAAACCCTAACAAAAGAGCCATTAATATACACACATCTGGAATATGAATGTAAGAGTGAAGATCGTGTGCGCTAGGGTTTGTGAGGAGTGAGAAAGGGGGTTACCCATATGTCGTGAGCGCGTGTTCGGTAGAGAGAAATGAGAGAAGTTATGGAGAGTCCAATTTACTTTGTTACCCATATTTTTGAATTTTGAAGAAAAGGGGAAAATATATTAGAGTGTGTCAAAAGAGGGGGAAACCAAAATTATCGAGAGTAAAATAGGAAGTGCAGGAAAAACTCTCTAAGATGACATCATGTTTTGATCTTATGACATACATAAGTTTTCTACTTTATTTTATATATATATATAGAGAGAGAGAGAGAGAGAAAGAGAGAGAAAGAGAGAGAGAGAGAGAGAGAGAGAGAGAGAGAGAGAGAGAGAGAGAGAGAGATACAAATAAAGAAGAGAAAAGAAAAAAAATACCTAGAAAAGAGAAGAGGTAGAACTCCAACTCGGAACCCTAGGTGAAAATTATAAATGGAAGAGGAATGAGGTTGTGGGAGGATGAAATAAGTTTAATGGAGGTGTTGGGGAGAAAATCGTAGGTAAAATGGAGTATGGTTTAGTGGGGAAATGGGTTAATGGGCGTAGAGGGAAGAGAGTAAGTGGGGAAATGAGAGAAGAGAGATGGAGAGATTTGGGGAAATGGGGAAATCGTGGGACCGAGGAGAGAGAGAAAGGGAAAAAAATGAAGCGGTAGAATTTTGGAAAGAGAAACCGCCCAAAATAAACCCAGGTCATTCGAACGATATCCCAGAAACATATAATGAACCTCGTTAGAAACTTCGTTAGAAGTTCGTTCGAACAACATAGTTCGTTCGAACGAACGACAATTCAAATGATATGACAGTCTAGAGTTGGGAAACTTCGTTCGAAAACTCGTTTGAACGAGATTTTCTGACGAACTTAAATCAGGTTAAAAACATAAAAAAAAATAACAATAAAAAGAAAATAAGATATATGAAGGAGTTGGGAAGGCTATAAAATTGCCAAAAAGAAGGTTTTAAGTGTCCTATGTTGTGAAGACATATCCAAACCGTGGGAGCGAAAATGTAGGGGTGTGAACAATACAATTGAGGGCTTTATCTAAGATAACACACAAGTGCGGAATGCCAAATAATATATAGACGCAATATGCACTCTCATCAGCCTTGTGTCAATAAAGAAATACCATAGGACACTCAAACACTAAAGCAACATGCATACAAGATAGATGATTCTCTCACCAATGTTGTCACAATTAGAAAGCAATGTATCGAATAAATGTGCATGCCCATTGATCTTCAACTTATATCTCCCATAAGCAACTTTAGATTGAGACTTTTCTTTTGAAGAATCAAATAAGCTAAACACTTTTGGCCTTGGCATTATATATCATTTTTCAATGCTTCAATTTTAGTCACTTATTCTATAATGCAAATGGAGGCTATTCACGCAAAAACATTTTGTTTTTCACAGCCCGAGTCCATTGCTAGAAACAACAAACAACCGGATGAATATTATAACAATTTTTGTTTAAATCCGGGCACTGGATGATCATGCATAATTTCAATTGATTATAAGAGGTGACTAAGATTGAAAAGACAACATAAAATCTCACCATACTAGCGCAATGTGAAAAATATATTCGTAATATTTCGTGAAAAGTGTGTGCAATAAGGCAAATATATGAGGCATTCACAGAAATACATATCATAAAAGAGCATTATAGTGCATAAGAAAAATGAAGTCCGACTTAACTACTCATCGAAATCCACGTGGACATGAAATAGAATAGTGATCCGAACACATCAAACACAAAACCATATGGACAAAAATTTATGAAATCTTTTCTAACCATTCCCGTTTTCCTTGAAAAAAAATATTTTTGAAATTTTGAATTAAATATTTACAAAGATAATCTAGTTCATAGGTAAAAAGGTAGACAATAAACACAACCTAAACTAGATAGGGGACTTCGATCTCAATCAATGGAGAAAACCCTAATCGATTTCCTAAGGTTTTCAAACCTAAGGTCATCTAGAGGTTTTGTGAAGATATCGTCCAATTGTTGATCGGTGCTAACGAAGCTTAAGGAAACGATTTTCTCTTCAACCAAGTCACGAATAAAATGTTCACGGATCCTAATGTGCTTGGTTCTAGAATGTTGAATGGGATTACGAAAAATGTGAATTGCACTTGTATTGTCGCAATAGATAGTCATAGTGTCTTGAGAAATATCGTAATCTTCCAACATTTGTTTCATTCAAATGAGTTGAGTGCAACAACTCTCGCAGGCTATGTATTCGGACTCCGCCATGGACAAAGAAGTAGAATTTTATTTCTTTCTCATCCTTGAGACAAGTGAACTTCCAAAGTAGAAACAACCGCCAGATGTACTTTTGCATCCATTAACATCTCCTGCCCAATCGGCGTCCGAATATTCTGATAGACAATCATTTATGTCGAAGGAATATCAAATCCCAAAAGATAGGGTCCCACTAACATATTTGATGATACATTTAATGGTAAGTAAATGAGACTCTTTTGGGGCGGCTTGATAGCGTGCACAAACTCCTACACTAAAGGAAATATCTGGATGACTAGCGGTTAGGTAAAGTATACTACCTTTCATACTCCTAAAGAGAATGTGCTCTACATCCTTTCCTTTGGTGTACTTGCTAAGTTTAATAGATGAACTCATTGGAGTATGTTCATGCTTTGCGGATTCTAGTTTAAATTTCTTAACAAGGTCTTTAGCATACTTAGTTAGCGACAAAAATATCCCACTTTCGTGTTGATGAACTTGAAGACCTAGGAAGAAAGTAAGTTCATCGACCATACTCATCTCAAATTCATCTTTCATTTCTTTTGAAAAAATTTGAGTATGTTTATCACACGTAGAACCAAACACTATGTCGTCGACATACACTTGTGCAACTAGAATAGTTTTCTCATCACGACGGATAAATAGTGTCATATCTACTCCCCCTCTCAAAATTCCACTAGAAAGGAGATAAGAAGTGAGCCTTTCATACCAAGCACATGATGCTTATTTCAAGCCATATAGCGCTTTCTTTAGGAAGAAGACATGATTAGGATTCTTTGGGTCCTCAAACCCTTTTGGCTGTTCAACATAGACTTTTTCTTGAAGAATACCATTTAAAAAAGCACTTTTGACATCCATTTGATACAATTTAAATTTAAGGTGACATGCTATGGCTAGCAAAAGGCGAACCGATTATAACCTAGCAACTGGAGCAAAAGTTTCTTCAAAGTTAACACCTTCTATTTGGGTGTATCCTTGGGCAACCAACCTAGTTTTGTTACGGATAATGACACCATTTTCATCCATTTTGTTTTTGAAAATCCATTTGGTACCAATGACGTTAGTATTAGAAGGCCTAGGGACTACTTCCCAAACATCATTTTTCTTAAATTGAAACAATTGTTTTTTCATGTCATTAATTCAATGTTCATATTTTAAAGCTTCTTTAAAGTTGTTAGGTTCAATTTTAGATGTATAGCACAAATAGGTAACTTCATTTTCTAATTGAGCCCTAGTCTTGACATCTACCTCGGGATCTCCTATAATTTTTGAAGGGTCATGACTTTTATGAACCCAAGAAGAAAGATCCTTTTTCTCGGTAGTGGGAATAAGCAAGTCAGTGTCAGAGTCAATATTTTTAACATCGAAAATAACTTCACACTCACATGACAAATCTTCCTCATTTTCAATAGATGTGGCTGGAGCATCGTCTTTTATTACAACATTTATTGATTCCATGACTTTTAACCTACTTAAGTTGAAAACTCTAAAAGCTCTATTGTTTTGAGAATATCCTAGGAAAATACCTTCATCACTCATTGAGTCAAATTTACCTAGAAGTTCTCTATCCCTAAGGATATAACAAGGACTACCAAAAACTCAAAAATAAGCCAAATTTGGTTTCTTGCCAGTCCACAATTCATATGGCATTTTGTTAGTATTAGGACGCAAATAAACCCTATTTACGGTGTGACAAGCGGTATTAATCGCTTCGGCCCAAAACCTACGAGGCACATTTCTTCCTAGGAGCATATATCTTGCCATTTCTTGGATCATTCAATTTTTTCTTTCAACTATACCATTTTGTTGTGGAGTTCGAACGACTGAGAATTCATGCTTAATCCCTATTTCATGATAAAAGGCATTTACACCAGATTCCTTGAATTCAGTTCCATTATCACTCCTAAAGCGGTTTATGGTAACACCGTGTTGATTTTGAAGAATTCTACATTTAATAGTGAGAAAATCAACAGTCTCAGATTTTTCTCTTAGAAAACCTACTATGGAGTATCTTGAGAAATCATCCACCATTACTAAAATATATCTCTTTCCTCCTATGCTATCGGTACGAGTGGGACCCATAAGGTCCATGTGTATCAATTCTAAGACACGAGAGGTAGTTATTGAATTTAACTTTTTATGAGGATTCTTAATTTGTTTTCCTAATTGACAAGGTCCGCAAATAGTGGAGGTTGGTTTTCCCAGAGATGGTAAACCTCGAACTAGTTCTTTTCTAACTAATCGATCAAGATCTCTAACTTTAAAATGGCCTAACCTTTGGTTCCAAAGATCGACAGACGAGGCTTTTGCACTATTGCAAACTAAAGAGGACTTAGGAACTATTCCGTAGCAATTGTCACTTGTTCTTACACCTTGTAAAATAGTCTCACCCGATTTATCATATATGGTGCACTCTGATTGATTAAACTTAACATCAAGACTGTCATCACATAGTTGGCTAATACTTATCAAATTAGCCTTGAGACCATTAACATAAAGGACATTTTCAAGTTTAGGAAAACTGAAAATTTCAATAGATCCTCTACCCATGATTCGAGATTTGCTTCCATCCCCAAAGGTGACCTTACCATCTCTATAGTTCTCAAGAGTGGTAAACAAATATTTATCACCGGTTATACGTCTCGAAAAACTACTATCAAATTACCATTGAGAGGTATTTTGAGCCTTAAGTGCAACATTAGCAACAAAAGCTTTATTGGTATTATCTTTCTTAACCCAAGCTTGAGTTATATTCTTCCCTTTGTTAACTCTAGTATGTTGGTTGGAATTATTTCCTTGGACTTTAGAGAACCATAGAAATTCTTCCATAAGACTTTTAGATGTCTTAACTAGATACTCAACTTGGCTCTTAAGATTAGTTAAGGAGCTATAGTTTTTCTTAGAAGTTGTGAAATAAGAGTTCTTCCCAAGCTTGTAACAAAAATCTCTAAGATGACCCCGTTTGTGACAGTAAGTGCACACATAGGGTTAGTTTGGAGTCACTTTTGGAGATTGTTTGGGTAGATTTATTTTAGGAAGATAAGGTTTAGGTGGATTTGATTTGGTAACAAACTTAGCTACAAGTTCAGGTTTAACTTTGGATGACTCTCCTTCTTCATATCCTATACCATTTCTCTCTTGATAACCTTTCTCCTTATATCCTAAAACAGGACCTAGAAATAATTTTCCCATTCTTCCATAATTATCTTCGAGTGTGACTTTAACTTCACGAGAGGACTCAAGATCTTTTTCATGTTGGATAATTTTAGCATCAAGAGGTTTTCTAATCTCTAAATACTCATGAAGATTTTTGTTGACACTATTCAAGGAGGTAATTAAGTCACATTTTTCTTTACCTACCAAGATAAGCTTATTAGAAAGAGATATCTTAATTGGCTCGAGTTAACTAACTAAAGCCTCCTTCTCCTTCAGGATTTTCAACTCCTTTTTTAAAGTTAAAACTTTGAAGGTTAATATTTTATTAACCTTTTGAATACGAAGAGACTCAATGTATAGTTCAGAATAGGCAGATTGCAATTCACTCTCATCTATTTCACTCTCACTTCCTTTTTCATCACTACTAGCAGAGTGAGTGGAAGCAACCTCGAGATTTTGCTCGGAATTGTCAACATTAGGATGTAACTCACTTGAATTACTAGCATGACTTGCCATAAATGCGGTGAAATTATTTCTAGATGGGTTAGAGTCATCTGAGTCTTTAGACTCATCATCACTGTCGCTTAGTGTAGCATTGTAAATAGCCTTTTCTTTACCTTGTCTCTTAAGTTTAGTAGGGCACTCAAACGCTCTATGACCACGTCCCTCACACTCAAAGTATCTCTCCAAATCATCCTTTTTAAAGTTGTCTCTATTAAACTTCTTAGGATCGTGATTATTGAATTTTCTATTACCTTTGTTTTTGTTGTTCTCAAATTTTGGTTTTTCAAATTTTGAGTTTTGCTTTTTGAACTTGAGAATTTTTTAAATTTTTTAGCAAATAGAGCTATATCATCAGGATCTATATCAGACTCAAATACTTCTTCTTTCTTTACTTTCAAGGAAACACCTTTATCTTTGGCTTTGTTATCTTTAGGAAACATATCTAATTCATATGTTTGAAGATCATCAACAAGATCTTCAAGTTTTAAAGTATTTAGATTTCCTAAGTAATTAAGAACTGTGACTTTAGGAATGAATCGCTTAGGAAGACATATAAGAATTTTCTCAACAACACGATCTTCAGGAATTTTATCTCCTATTAAATCAATAATTAACAATATCAGATATACGAGCATAAACTCATCAAACGTTTTAGTCTCTTTCATGGTGATGGTTTCAAATTGAGTTGTTAAGTTTTCAATTTTTAAAGCTTTAACTACACTAGTTCTCTCATGAGTAACTTGGAGAATATTCCAAGCTTCCTTTGACATCTCACACGTCATTATACGATGAAATTCATCGGGAGTCACAACACTAAACAAGGAATTTAGACCTTTAGCGTTAAAGTTACACCATTTCAATTCTTCCTCACTCCAATTTTCTATTGGTGTTATAAAAATTTCATCATCAACAATCATAGTAGGAGGGGACCATCCTCTTTCAACAACAACCCAAACACGTTCATCAATTGATTTAAGGACAGATTTCATACGTGCTTTTCAATAGGTGTAATTAGTTCCATCAAACATAGCTGGTCTATTCGACAAAAAACTTTCCATATAACCTTCAGGATTCATCTAAATAACTTTTAGAGACTAGCTCTGAAGTTGTAAGGTTATATGAACTGAGGTTATTTCGTAGAATACACACACACTACACTATTAAAAATTTACCAAGTAGAAAAATATTCCAATTTTGATTCTTTAGCAAATTTGAAGGTTATCATGAGCAATTAACAATTAAAGTGATGGGATTGATAACTTGATTAAGAGATATAAAATTAGCCAATTTTATCCTTTTTATCCTATGCATACATCTAGGTGATTTAATAAAGTAAAGTGCGAAAATCACAACCACAACACGCCGATGTACGAGGAAAACCCAAATGGGAAAAACCTCAGACGGCTGGGCCTAGACAAATCCACTACAAATAGGTTTTGCAAAGGACTCAAAAGACTTACAAACTTTGACTCAACAAGACACGCTCATGCCGTCCTCTACCTCCGAATTTTTAGTACGCGAAGCTCTAACACATTGCTCGACACTGCTCATGTCGCGATATCCACCGAAGCCCAAACTACCGTCTCCAATAAGCTTGAATGCATAAATCCACCGCAAGTGTGCTTGTTGAATTTCAGGTTGATTGCATGGGGTTTTGGTTCAAAAGTTAAATTGTGTTGGAGAAGGATTTTCATCAAAAAGAAGATATGATATTTTTTCTCTAAAGAATGTATGAAAAACTTCTTGAGTTAAAATCTTATTTCCGTCCATATTATCAAAACAGGAAAAGTAGTGGACCTTGGCAATTATATAAAATAACTACAGGAAAACAGTTAAAAAAAATTCAAAACCGACAGATCTCTTTCGAACGAGTTATCTAACGATAGTCCAGTATAAAAGTTAGATAAGTTGTTAGAAATCTCGTTCGAACGAGTGCGTTCGAACAATATTTCTAATGAACTTCTAACGAGATACCAGTGCAGGCTGGGCTAGGTCGTTGGATCCACGACGTTCAAACGACCTGGAAAAACTTCGAACGAGATTTCCTTTTTCTTATAAAAAAGGTTTAAAATTATTTCAAAAATGGTTTCTATGAAAAATATTTTGTATGAAATTTACTTCAACACATAAAAATGATTTTGGTCATATACCTTTTTAAGAGAAAGGAATTAAATTGCATATGAATATCGCGTGAACTTTGGATGCCCAATTCTCTAAGGTTATATGAAGCTTGATTAGAAATGAACCAAAAGAGTTTTGTCCAACGGAATGTAGCCTATACTATAAATGACTCGATTGGAAATTTGTCCTTACAGTTCTGCCTATAGTTTACTACTACCCTCTTCACCTCATGTAAATTGGAGTAATTTGGTCTAGAGTACAAGCTGCATTCCTATATGCTTATTCATTTTACGGATGGTATGTAGGAAGGCCTTATATACTAGAGACAAATTGTTCAACTGGGGTATTGAAAATAGTAATGCTTGTGGGATATGTAACTTATACGATGAGACTTTAATGCACCTGTTTTCTGAATGCATTTGGGCTAAAAAATATGGAATGAAGTTCTCTTCAGGAACCTATAGCATAAAGAAGTTCTTAACTGGGAGGATGAGATGGAGCAGTCCACACAAAACTATATTGGCAAGACTTTCATTAAGAGAATTAAATGCCTTTCTTTTTCTGTTACCACCTACTACATCTGGATTGAGAGGAATGGGAGACGTATGAAAAGAGTGTCAAGAGATTTTGCCTCTATAATTAAAGACATTTAAGATATGATAAGGCCCAAAGTAGGCCAATGGGGGAAAGCTAGGAGGAGCTCTACTAACTGGATGACATGTATGAATTGGGGCCTTCCTGAATGCTACATTGAGGATACTTAGTTTTGTATGGCTTATGGACTTTTAATTCAATTTTTTTGTTTGCTTGATTGTTGCCATGTCTTGCCTTTGGGGTATGCCCCTAGGTGATTTTCTTTGATTTCTCTGTATTTTGTTTTGGTTCTATATATACACACAATTTACTAAAAAAAAGAGTATCTAGGATTCCTAACGAATTTAGCACGGTGACCTTTGAAATAAAGCTGGCAGGGAGCGACCTCAAAATTTTCTTAAGAACTCTCACCTCAGGAATCTTCTCATTGAAATATAAACTAGAATTAACTATATTCGACAAACGAGCATTAAATTCATCAAAAGACTCGGATTATAGCATGGTAATGGTCTCAAACTGGGTGGTCAAATTTTGTAGCTTGGATGCCTTTACAATGTTGGTTCCCTCGTGTGTGAGATGGAGGGTGTACCAAGCTTCTTTAGACGTGGTACACGCCATAATATGACGTAAATCGTCAGGGGTGACGGCTCCAAAATAGCACCTAAACCACAAGAGTGAAAATTACTCCACTTAAAGTCGTCCTCTGTCCATTGAGAGATAGGTTTAGGGCCAATGATATTATCTACAGAGACTGTGGGTGGAATCCACCCTTTTTCACAAACTAACCAAACACGTTCATCAATGGGTTTTAAAATAGACCTCATCCTAGATTTCTAGTAAGCATAATTAGAACCATAAAAATGGACATTTGTGTGACACCCCGACTAATTAAATACCGGGTAACTACTCCTTTATTAAATTAATACAAAATGCCAAGTTGGCTCAGTTCATAGCATCACTGTCGAAAACATTTTTAACAATTACTAGCCACCTAATATTTAAAAAGTGAGTTGTCAATTTATATTAAATCCGATTAACATGCAATAAATGAATTATGAAAAGTTACATAACAAACACAACATAGTCACAATAGCATAACCATCCAATAATAATGAGTCTGGAGGAAAAACTCCTCACAACAATGCGAGTACCGAAATAAATAAATACAAAGTCTACTTCACTAAAATTAATTACAACCCAAAGTCTAAAATAACTGAAAAGTAAGATGTCTCTAAAAGGAATAGGGCGACATGCCCAACAAATGAGAAAATCTAATAATGGAGTCAAGATTGGAAATGGAGGCGTCTACTGTCAAGATTCTGTAACTTCCACAGCAGCTACAGCACGTCACCTGAATAGAACTCCTATGCATGGTGTCCTTGTGGCTGGGCACCTAAAAGGTTTTTACAGAAAAATAGATTTGAAAGCAAACGGGTCAGAGCCCGATTGTGAAAATAATTTAAAAATTTGCAAGTGTTTAATATCATTAAACAGTGAATATAAAGTACATGATAGTGTGTGCACTCACATGAGTTCCTCACCTCTCAACTAATTGTGCACTCCTATCGTACCCGTACCCATTCTAGTTGTTCCCATACCTAACTAGTCCGATACCAAAATCTAACATTACTATACGATATCCAATTCAATTCCCAACAACTTTTATTTAACAGAGTGTTATGCCTTACTACACCGTTTCCCATATTCGTGCTACTAATTACTAGAGATCTTTCATTTTCACTATACAAACCGTTACTGTTATTTATACACACATTTATTCTTGGAAATTCATTTCAATTTAACAGTATGTTATTCTCATCATAAATATACAATACTAGCACCCCGAGACTAAGCTGCGGTGTACACATACTCTGCTATCCAAATCCCAGTACATCACGTACATAAGGACCATGTATTCCGAATCTCTCAGGAAACGTTTCATTAATCAACAAATCACAAACAATGGAGGCGAACATAGTTCACATCACATGGGTCACGCACATACCTACGCTCCCATGATCAGCAGACTTATTAACTTCTCAATAAGTCCTTCTGTGACCTATTTCCTCGAGGTACCAATCTGAATCCCTTCGTAGGCACACAAAGATTAGATGGCCCTAAATGAACGCCGACCTCCCACGATAGCAAGTAAGGTAGGTATGTTATACACATATAATTACATATACTAAGTATTCACACACCTTAGATATCACAATATTTCATTAGTGGTATACTTCTCGTTCTTATACCAACACTTAGTGTTACAACTCACAAGTTCCCGGTTTATATGTTTTTAAGTTATCAACTCTTCTCACGTCGTGATTAATTACTCGATTCCCAATCCACAAATATCATCCGGTTTACTACACAATTCTAAGTTTTACTCCCCCAATGTACTCCAAATCTCCCCACTATACCCACTAGTTAATAAGGGAAGGTCATCTCAACATTTAAATAAGTCTACAGGATACTAGAAATAAATTCAGGCCAAAAAGGTCATTTTATCAACTCGTTAGAAGTCTCATTCGAACGAGTTCGTTCGAACGAAGGGATTCGAACGAAATACCAACTCGTTAGAAGTCATACTGTCATCTCGTTAGAAGTTCATTCGAACGAGGTCGTTCGAATGACCTGGGCATGTCTTCTAACGAGATTGATCCATTAAATTTTATTGGAAAAAGATCACCCATTAAATTTCTATAATTGGCTCTGATACCAATTTGAGAGTGCGCAATAACTAATGGATCAATTTATATAATTAAATGGCCCAACATAATTCCAATTTTAGTAAATTTTGATTCCTGATTAAATCATGTTTGCATAAGCTAAATGATCCAATCATAGAATTTAAACTAAGCATGCAATCACAGATAACAAATAAGGGAAAATCCATTTTTAGGGCAAAGCCTATATTTAACACTATAGAATGTTTTATAAGACTATTGACTTATAGACTACTTAGACTAACTAAGTATAACGTGCAGCATCTTTAAAATATTCAAAAGAAAATGACTCAGTCCAGAGTCGTCCACATGTGGTTATCCACCCTCGATATCTACTAATCAACCTTTTTTCTTCTTCCTCCAACAATGATCCCTGTATGCAAGATGCGTAAAGGTTTTAGGGTTCCAAAAGGATTCACAAAATATTTGGGGATGTGAAGTTTATGAATAAAAAAGGTTTATAAACTTAAAAGGTGGAAAAACTTTGGTTCAAATTTTCTGTTCACATTTTTTCCAAAGTCCCATGCAAAAGGTTTCAAAGTAGGTATTTATAGACCGAACACAAATTTTGAGGCGACGGCTTGTTCGAACTAAAATAAGGGTCCCTTAAACGAGAAAGACAGTTCGTTCAAATGAGAATAGCAGTTTGTTCAAACGACAAATGCATTTTTGTTCGATATGTACATCTAACGAGCTTCTAACAAGAATTCAGTGTAAAGAATTCAAAGCAAATATCTAACGAACTCAAACTAAATGGCAATTTCGTTTGAACGAAGGCAAAAAAAATTATTTTTAAAACTTAAAAAAATCCAGCCTTAGTTTTTCTAAAAACACATCCCAAATATAAATATGTATAATTAAGAACTCAGAAAAGTTTTGTAATTTCATGAGATGTAGAAGACTCTTGAACTTGTAGATGTTAGATTTTGGTTCGACGTGTCGGTGCTTGACGATTTGTAACGGGATACGCCAAATACACCAAAGTGCAAATAAAAATAAATAAAAAGCCTAAACTAAAATATTTGCTCTTACAGATATGTTGGACTTATCATCCCTGCACAAATGTGAACACGCGTTCAAATTTCATGTGAGGGAATGTTCATGCTTTCAGCATAGCCTCTAAAAGTACAAGTGGCTGCATTTGAGAGGAGGATAACATAGCATGCACCATATTACTTGGGGGTGAAAATTACCCCATAAGCAATCTATAATATCTTGTTACCTGTTACTTGTTCCATAAGCCATTCTATTGTAAAACACACCAAACTTTGCAGAAATACTGTCAAAGAGAGAAGTACAATTATAACTTGTAAAACATTATTCAACTAGTGAAGAATACGTTACACCACAGTGGATGTAGGCCAATTGGTTGAACCACAAAAATTTTTATGTGTTGATTTATTATTTACTCTTACTTCATGCACTTTTATTGTTCATCATCATAATTAATAAATATTCTTCTACAAACTCAATAAGTCTATATTATAATCTAATATTTTACAATTTCGTGTAACATCAGATTGGCCCCGTTTGTGGGAAATGATTGTTCACTCATTTTTTTACTAGTGAACTTGCTCACAACCTAGTTATAGGCATAAATTTGAGTTATCTCGAATATGGATATATAGTTTGAGGGCTTTGGTTAAGGGTTTACCCCTCTTATTTGTAACTCAATTTTTGGATAATTCATGAACTTGATCTTACTTAGACGAATTTAAGAAGAGCCTAAGAGGGGATTGCAAACCCTCGTGCTCGGCGATCAGGGGTAATCGAACCCCTAAGAGTAGCTACTTTATTCCCCCAAGGAAGGGTGGACCACCATTGATAATATGTAAAAATATGGAAGGATCCTGTAAACTTAAAATAGGATATGAGGAGGAGAATTCGAGTGACAAAATACCTATGGTAAATGATGAAGAGGTTGAGGCTAAATCCTAACCAAGGAGCCGAGACCATCCCTACCAACTGAGTAACACACATTTTATCCCCAAAATAGTACGAGCCATATGGACATGACATACATCACAACAAAGAGCAAGTTCCTTCACTAAACTCTCGAAGCCTTCATCATTGGATAGGCTAGGGATGAGTCATTGCATAACTCTCGCGGATCATAGTTAGTGTAACATGAGACAACATCTTGAGGAAAGTAAGGGATAAAACTATATTAGACCTATAAATCTATCCCATATTCTGACTAATAGGAGCCGAGGAGAATCAATAAGAGAAGGGTCTGGAGATAATCACATGGAGAGTGAAAGGTCGTGGAAAAGTTCCATTCAAAGGCTAGAGAACAAGTTAGGTGATCTTATGAAGAGTAAGAACCCATTGAAGCTAGGGTACATTGAAGGTTCACCCTTCGTACCGAAGATTATTAGTTATCCCACTCCAATAAAATTTAAGCCTCATATGGTAACACCAAGGTATGATGGGAGCCAAAATACAATTCATCATGTTGAGATGTACCAATCGTAATTAGATATGTTCCAGATTATATGAGATGCCAAGTATTGTTAGGCACACTTACTGGAAGAACACACATATGGTATATAAGCCGAAAGGGGCAGATTAGAAAATTCAAATAGTTAACTGACAAGTTTATATGCAACTTCTCCTTTGGCTTAAAGCTTTCTAGGAGGGTGACTTACCTCCTCAATGTGAAATAGAATAAGGGGACGCACTTAGAGATTATATCTCCAAGTTTAATAAGGAAAATCTTGAAGTATTTTATTATGATGAAAAGATTAAAAAGACAACTCTCATCAATGGTCTCTTTGTTGGGCAAATGTATTAGACTCTCTCGAATGACCCTACTACTTTAATAAATGAGATTCTTGTAGAGGTAGGGAAAGTTATGGCTACATAAGAGGTAATGGAAGCTAAAAAGGGAGATTTCAAGGAAGAGGGATCCGACAGGTCCTCTAAAAAAGATAAAAGGGGCAAGAAATCCCAAGATAAGTCAGAACACAAGTTCACAAGTTACACTCACCTCATTAACGAAGTGAACCACATACTAAATAAAATTAATGATGATAAATAAATCAAGTGGCTAAGTAAAGTGAAGTGTTCACTAAATAAGAGGAATGGAAATTGGTACCGTGAATTCCATAAACATCACAACCATAATACTAATGATTGATATGCTCTTAAGGATGAGATTGAAGAACTCATAAAAAAAGGTCAGCTGAAAAGATTTGTGGATCAAAACGGATGCCCTCAAGAGAAAAGGAAGCGACAAGGGTCTCCATCGCACAATAAAGCATAAAAAAGAGGGAGAAAATCCAAAAAATGGGGAATTAGAGGACGATTTAGGCGATGGTGAAGAGTTAATCGAAAAACACCAAAATGCGAAGGGAAAACTACACTTAATCTCATTTTGGGTGTGAATAATTTCAGGAGGAGTTAATGGCGTAGGAATTGAACCATCAGATAGAAAAGCATACATGGGAGAAGCAAAAGTCAGGGATCGACGAATGGATATAAATCACACAAGATTGGTTGATCATTGGATTTTTTAGGATGGATTTTAAAAATATCATCTACCCATATGATGATCATTTGGTTGTGAGCCTCATGGTTTGACAATACAACATTTCACGGATCCTAGTTGATTGGGTATGTTCAGTAGATATAATCTTTTGGGATTATTTTAAAGGTTTGAAGCTCATTATGAAGAAACTCAAACCCTACCATCAATTTCAATGGGGAAAAGTGTCTTGTGACTTGGAATGGTGAAATTAGATGTTTATATGGGAAAGTGTCTGACTTTTTTGACAAAGAAAGTAAATTTCTTCATCATGGATCAACAAGTGATCTTAACATATAATATAATTTCAGGACGAGTCTCTTGGAAGAAGTTCGAAGCAGTTTCATCTATTGCTCATCCGATAATAAGGTTTTCTACTCACTTTGGTGTTAAAGTCTCAGGTGATTAGGTAGAATCAATGGAAGGCTATTTCACATCTGCCATAAAACGAGAAGATTATTAGAGGAATACTACTCCATATAACATTAACATATTCGACTCTAGGGATGAGGAGAAATTGATGAAGGGTGAGGTTGTCGGGAAGGTAGAATTGGTCGTTCTCGATGAAAAGGACCCTAAAAAAAGTATGCAATTTGGATCTTCCTTGAAATCCAATGTCAAGATTAAATTAGTCAAGCTCCTAAAAGAGCGAAATGACATATTCTCGTAGTCGCATAAGGATATGCTGATGATTGACCTCGAAACCATATGACATCAACTGGATATGGACCTTTAGCCAAAGAATTCAAGTGAAAAAGGAGGAAATCAGCCCTGAACCTTTATTAGATTATTCAAGAAGAAGTGAAAAAACTACTAGTTACAAGTTTCATAGAAGAAGTCAATTATCCATCTTAGCTATCAAATGTTGTGTTAGTGCCTAAGCAGAACGACAAATGCGAAATGTGTGTAGACTTCACTAACTTAAATAAGGAATGCCTAAAAGATTACTTTTCCTTGCCTCGGATAGATAGATGGTGGATGTCACGAAAAGCCATGAGCTCATGATCTTCATGAATGCCTACAACAGGTACAACCAAATCTGAACAAATGAGGATGACACATAGAAAACCTCGTTCATAGGTGATAAAATTTCCTATTGTTACAAAGTAATACCTTTCGTCTTAAAAAATGCTGGAGCCACGTATCATTTATGGGTGAAAAACATCTTCGAAGACCAGATAGGACAAATAATGGAAACTTATATTGATGATATATTGATTAAGAACATTAAGGCTGAAGACTATTTTAAAGACTTAGCTAATACCTTTGATACGATGTAAAAACAGTAGATAAAGCGAAGACCAGCTAAATGCGTCTTTGGAGTTGGTTTGAGGAAGTTCCCAGGCTTCATAGTTAACTAGAGAGGTATTGAAGTGAATTGAGAAAAAAAATCAAGGAATTAATTAATATAAACTCGCCAAGAAACTAAAAATAAGTTCAAAGTCTCACAAGGAGTATATAAAACTTAAACATATTTATTTCCAGGTCCACTAAAATTATTACCATTCTTCAAGGTGCTAAGGAAATCTTTCGAATGGGATAAGAGTGTGAGAAAGAATTTCAATAATTGAAAGTTTACTTGGGTTCTGCTCCTTTATTGTCCCGACCCTTGTATAGTGAAAAGTTATACTTGTATTTAGAAGTCTCAGAATCGGCAGTTGCGCAGTGATTAGATCAAGGGTTCAAAAACAAATATACTACACAATCAAAGATTTTTAGGGCGTAAAGATTCAGTATCCTGATATATAGAAGTTAGCATTTGCACTTATCCACACACCAAGGAAGATGCAGTCGTACTTTTAGGTACATGCAATTGTGGTGTTAATGGATCAACCTCTTAGGCAAATTATGCATAAGCCCGAAAAATGTGGTCGTCTTATGGCATGGTCCATTGAACTAGGGGACTGTGACATAGATTATTAGCCTCATATAATAATTAAGGGCAAAGTATTGGCAGATTTTGTTGCATAATGCACTTCTAAAGACCCAAATTCAGTAAAGGAAGGCTCATCCTCTTAACTTGCCCTTTAGTTATAGCCTCATCTTCTACAATTGAGGCTCCCTCTCAGGACTCAACCAAAACACGTGATATAGAAATTTATGGCAGATTTTGCCGCGTAGTTCACTTGGGAAGCCCAAATTCAGTCAAGAAAGGCTCATCCTTTGAACCTGGCCCTTTAATTATAGTCTTGGCTCCAACAGTTGAGGCTCCATCTTAAGACTTATCCCCAACAATTGAGGCACCCTCTCAAGACTTGACTTTAACATTTGAAGATACTTCTCAAGTCTTGGCATCGTCCAATACAGGTTCAGATCTAGAAAAAAAGTTATTATTGAAGACAGAGACACTAAATTGGCATCAAATTGACATCAAGAAGAGGACAATGAACTCTTTTGTTCAAAATTTACTAATTGGAAGGTGTATTATGTGTATGGTTCTTCATATGCAGTAGGAAGTGGGTGGGTGTTATACGCTCGGCCTTGAATGAAATAAACATTGAGTATGCCCTTCGATTTAGCTTCTCGGCCTCCAAAATAATGAAGGATAGTATGGAACTTTGATAGAGGGGGTTCAATTTCACTTTGTCCAATGGAGTTAAGCAAAATCAAGCTCATAGTGACTCACAACTAGAGGTACGAAAGAAATAATGAGAGTACGAGGCCAAGGATAAGAAAATGGCTAAGTACTTATCCAAAGTAAAGGCGCTCATATCTTGATTTATGAAAGTAAAGGTGCCGATAGTTCTAAGGATAGAAAATTCAAGATTAGGTGCCTTAGCAAGATGGGCTTCGTGATAAGCATCCAAAACTGTACAATTTATACCCCAAATAGACGTACTTTTGTTGTTAATTCCCGATAATATGGGTCTTATGTGCTTAATTGTTCATTATGCAGGCTTAATTGTGCATTGCAGAGTTCAAACGCTTAAATCAAGACAATTGTGTGCAAAATGGAGCTAAATAACTAAATACCTTGTCCCTAAACTTATCTAAACCCTTACTCGAGCCTTAGCTTAGCCTAAACTTACCCCAAAGCCCGTGTGTGTTTGTTTGTGCCCTTTTTATTATTTTTTAGATTTTTAGTTTGAGTCATTTTTATTTTTAGGATTTATTTTAGATTTATTTAGTATTTTATAGGTTTTATTTTATTTTATTAGTATAATTTTATTTTGTTTTTTATTTTATTAGTTTTTAGTTTTAGCTTTTATTTTATTTTATCTTATTTTATTAGGATTAGATTTTTTAGGATTTATTTATTTTTAGTTTATTTTGATTTTATATTTTCTTGTTAGGATTTTTATTTTAAGTTTTATTAGATTTTATTTTTATTTTTTATTTTATTTCTTTTTATTTAGTCTTTATTTTATTTTTAGAATAGGAATTTTATTTTTAGATTTTTAGTTATAGTAGTTTTATTTTTATTTTATTATTTTTAGGTGTTCAAATTATACACACACACACCCTACTTCCCTACACTATTACACCCAAAACACTATCCCCTACACCCTCACCCACACATTAATCCCATACACCCTCACACACCAAATACACCCACTAATCCATCTTCTTCCCCAAACACCATTTTTCTCTCTCCTCACACCTACCTCCATTATCCTCCATTAGCACTATACCATACCTCTCTCTCTCTCTCTCTCTCACATCTTCCAACAACTAAACCAACAAAAACCCTTTAACCCCAACCCAAACCAACCCCAATCCCTTACCACTTCCCACCTGCCACCGCCGGCATCCTACCACCTCGACCGACGCCCCCTCAACCCGCCACTTTCCAGAATCCCTTTTGACGTCGAACCTACTTCCTCCTACCCCCTGTCGGAGCTAACCCCGTCGTCGACCAGCCCGACCCATTACCCACCTGTCTCCAGCGCTATCCTTCCCCCGACGAGCATCTCCAAACCCCCAAACCACCACACCACAACCCAACCGATGCCCACCTCACGAACCCGGACAACCCACATTCCTAAACCCGTGTCCATCCGAACCGAAGCTCCAACAACCCAAGAAGACCCATTTCTCCACAAGTCACGATCTTCACCTGCCAAAATGCAAGCCAAAACTAAACACTAATACCCCCATGTGACTTACACCCTCTTAAACCCCTTTTCCCAATATACCCTTAAAAACCCCCAACTACTCTTTTCTAACCTTTACCCAAAATGCACTCATAAACCACATCTATTTTTTTTATCACCATTACCTCATTTCCCCCACCTTTCCACATGACTTCACCATAACCAGATGCTCTATTCTAATACCTAAATTACCCTCACCTTTATTCCAAAACCTCTCCCCATTTTATCCTACGTCATGAACCTTCCAAATATACCCCTTAACTCCATGTGTGCCATGCTTCTACTATAAAGGGGACTCATCATCAAATAGATAGGAATGGGTAGAGAGAGAAAGTTAGAGGATAAAGATAGAAAAATTAGTGAATTCTAGAGAGAAAAATTAGTAGAGAAAAAATGTACACACTTAAGTGAATATTAGATTGAATATAAGTGCAATTGCTTCTCTCCTATATGTTGGTTTGAATCTCTTCTATCTTTATCTTTAAATTTTTTTTTCGTAAGTTTTATTAGATTGTTAATAATTGAATTGTGACTATGGTTGGCTAATCACTCCATTCAAGGAGTGAAATGAAGCCCTATATACTTAATTGAATGTATTAATTAATCTAGTCTAGTTTGTTTCATTTAGTTAATTTTCTTTTCATTCCTACTTGAGTTTATGCATTGAGAAATGGCAAACTATCCTTGAGAAAGGATTAAAATCTAATATACTCTTAATTTGTGATTCAAACTAGAGATAGTTTGACCCACTAATTAGATTATATTAAATTTTATTATACTCACACATTAAAATTTTGTTTGATTTAAGATTTATTATATGGATCTATTCTAGCGAGTGATTAATATAATATTTCTAAATCAATTATTCAATTGAGTTGTGGGAATGAAAATTAGATTAACTAAATTATATTAGTTTGTTTTGTCAATTGATTAGAATTAATTGATAAGATGAATTAATATTTGGAAAATTAGTATACTAGAATAATTAACACATTTAATTGATAAAGTGGTGGTTAAGTTTCATTCCTTGAATTTTTCTAAAATTGAAGTTCATATCAATTGTTATTACTTAGTCTTATTTGGCACACTAGTTAGTTTGTTAATTTCATCTCTTATATTAGTTTAGAGTTAATTCACCTCTCCTCACCTACTTGTTTTAATATTTGAAAAACATAAAAAAATAAGAAAAACCCAAAAGTAAAAAAAGTGATCAAGTGATTTATATTCATAATACTCTCATGATTAGCATGTTCAGACCTTAGATTAGGATTGACATCCTTACTTACCACTCTACACTTTAGTTTGATATATATTTTGTAGGTATTTGAGGATTTTGACTAACTTGGCTTTCAACAACAACAAATATACCCCAAAATCAAGTTATCAAATGGCGTCGTTGTCGATCTTTGGAGCTTGACGTGCTTGGGAGGATTTCCAAATTTTGAGATTCACTTGTATTGCATTTTTCAATTTTAGTACCATTATTTTTTTATTTTAGAAGGCTTGTATTTAGGATTTTATTACCTTGCTTGTATTGCGGTTCATAGAGACACCATTTCTTTTTCATTTAAAATTTGTAATAATTGAAAAAAGCATGATAGGGAAACCGAACAAGGTAGAGGGAGGGCGTCCATTGGCGAGGATTTAGAAGCCTCTCTACCTTGGGTCGGTCGGACTCCCGGGGACGACTGAGATTGGCGTATTCTCCCCCCGATCGACCCAACATATTCGGCACCCCACGGCCTAAAAACTGTGGGAGGTACATTTCTAAACCCTCGCACCCTCTTGTTAGCGAGTTCGTATCTTGTGTGCTCCTCCGTGCTCTTGTGTGATTTAATTCTTGCATTTAATTTTGAATGGAATGATGAATTAAATTGACTAAGACCTACGCCCAATCACTCACGAGAAGGGATTTCATCACCCAACTCAATCACTTATCCTTTGTGTGCTACCCTAGCCCTCACTAATTTAAAATCAATCTACTAGATAGCCCCATAGGATACGGTGTTCTTAGGCCCCTTTTTGATTATTTTGACTTGTAGGATAACCCGTAGAGTTCTCTCCACCGGGAAAACCCTCGAACGGTTCTCTTTGAGGCACGGAAGTGTCCAGGGAAACTGGGTTTAAGTGCGGCCGCCCAGTAAAACGGGTTTGTGCTATCCTCAGCGTTGTACTGGCCGATCGTTTCGTCGTAGTAGCTTTGTGGAGAATCTCTGTGGCAAGCCTCTTGGCATCTTGAGATTAAATTAGGAACACACATTTTGCAAAAGGCGATCACTCATATAAAGTTCATGATTTTTATCGCCCGTGAATTTCATTAAAATTTGACTACCCCTCTCATTAATTTTCAAGATAAAAATTTGGTTATGTGCTAGTAGGGATTTTTCCTTTACTTGTGTGTGTCCAATTCCTTTTTTCGGTAGTTCGTTTTAGTGAATTCGTCCAAATTCTTAGAGTCCAAATTTCCCCCCACCCTTTCTTTTTGAAAAAAAATCAAAAAATATTTTCTTCTCTCTTATTTTTATAAAAAACTCAAAAAAAAATATTTTCTTTCTTTCCATAACAAAAACAAAACTCCAAAAATATTTTCTTTTTCAAAAAAAAAAAAAAAATCCAAAAAAACAAAAAAAGAATCCCTCTTTGCATGCCCACGTGGAACCGAGTTTATCATCGATTAATTCGTTCCCGTAGTCTTTCTCCCGTCTCTTCCACATTAGGAGAACCAAGTGTTCCCCTCACTTCTTCCATTCCTAACCCTAAGGGGAATGGAAAGGAGTCGGCTTATGAGGTTAGATCCCCTTCCACTGCACCTACATACCAAGCAAACATGAAAGCGGTGAGTACTCTACGATCCGGTAAACAGGTTGGCAATGGTGTTGATGCTCCCTGTGATGTTCCAATCCCACCCACCCAGAATTGCCCATTACAACCACTCCCTAAGGTCCCACCATCCCATAAAGCCACCGAAAAGAATGCTTCTAAACCTACTGATGCCACCACTGCTTTTGTCCCTAAAGCCCCCTTCCCTCATAGGTTGGCCCCTACAAAGAAAGCTCAACAATTTGATGAAATCAAGCAAGTTTTTTAGAATGTTCACATAAACATTCCATTCCTCACCACGATCCAACAAGTTCCTTCTTATGCAAAATTCTTGAAGGACTTGTGCACGGTCAAGTGACGAACGAATGTGCCTCGTGTTGCCTTTGTCACTGAGCAAGCCACGTCTCTCATCCATGAGAATGGTATTGTGAAATATAAAGACCCTGGTCGTCCCACTGTCTCTTGCATGTTAGGAGATCAGTTCTCTACTCGGGCTTTGCTTGATCTCGGAGCTAGTGTTAATTTTCTACCTTACTCTCTCTACCTTGAGTTAGGTTTACAAAACATGAAACCTACACGGGTCACTCTTCAACTTGCGGACCGTTCTGTGAAAGTGCCTAAAGGAATCGTTGAAGATGTTTTGGTGAAAGTGTCTGACTTTTACTACCCTGTGGATTTCATCATCTTAGACACTCCTGCTCCAGACCCAACCAATATTCCTATCATTTTGGGTCGCCCCTTTTTGGCAACTGCCAATGCCATAATCAATTGTCAAGATGGGTCAATGAATCTTTCTTTTGGCAATATGACCGTCGAAGTTAATATTTTCCACCTCATGCAACAACCATCCGATGTTGATTCCATTGATGAGGTATGCCTGATTGACTCCTTAGTCCAAGAGATGTTGGATACCACCTACCCAGAAGATCCTATCCACCAATGTTTGGCTCACTTTGGGTTCCACTTTAATATTGATTCTTCCATCTCCGAGGTCACTGCTGGACACTTCTACTTGGGTTCCTCCATTTGAGCCTCTCCTTGTTGATACTCTTCTTTATTTGGATAACCCAGTCAACCCCTGTCCCGATATTCTACCGGATTCTGTTTCTGCGTTTGAGTCCGATGCCTTTCCTGAGCCACCACCTAGTTTGGAGCTTAAGCCATTACCTGCTGAGTTGAATAATACCTTCTTAGGCCCAAACCAATATCACCCCGTCATTATTGCTTCTGATTTGACACCGGATCAAGAAGAGCAATTGGTCCACACTCTCACTCACCATAACACTGCTTTAGGGTGGACCATTTCTGACATTCAAGGTGTCAGTCCCAATGTCTATAGCCATCGCATTCATTTAGAGGAAAATTCCAAGACTTCTCATGAGCCACAATGCCGACTCAATCTGGCAATGAAAGAGGTCGTTCGAGTTAAAATTTTAAAATTGCTTGATGTTGGTATTATCTACCCCATTCCAGATAGCCAATGGGTCAGTCCCATTCATGTGGTGCCTAAAAAGTCTGGAGTCACCATTGTCAAAAATAGTGACAATGATCTTGTGCCTACTCGCATACAAACCGGCTGGCGTGTTTGTATTGATTATCGAAATCTCAATGCTGTCACTCGCAAAGACCACTTCCCTCTCCCATACATTGACCAGATGCTTGAACGCTTGGCGGGCCATGCTTACTACTTCTTCCTTGATGGATATTCAGGGTATAACTAAATACCCATTGCCCCTGAAGACCAAGAAAAAACTACCTTTACATGTCCATTTGGCACATTTGCGTACTCTCGTATGCCCTTTGGCCTTTGCAATGCACCTGCAACTTTTCAAAGGTGTATGACTAGTATTTTCAGTGACATGGTAGAGCGTTTTCTGTAAGTCTTTATGGACGATTTTTCTGTGTTTGGTTCATCCTTTAAATAATGCCTATCTCACCTCACTATGGTCCTTCAGCGTTGTCAAGCAAAGAAGTTGGTCCTCAATTGGGAGAAATGTCATTTCATGGTAAAAAAGGGTATTGTTTTAGGTCATGTTGTCTCCAACTCCGGTATTGAGATCGATAAAGCAAATGTCAACTTCATTTCCTCACTCCCCATTCCTAAGTCTGTTAAGGACATTCACTCCTTCTTAGGACATGCGGGCTTCTACCGGCGCTTCATTAAGGACTTTTCTAAAATCGTGAGACCTTTGACAACCCTTTTATCCAAAGATGTCCCGTTTATCTTTGATGAAGCATGTGTTTCGCCTTTGAGCGCCTAAAAGCTGACCTCACTTTCGCTCCTATCATGCAACCTCCCAATTGGTCTCTCCCCTTTGAGCTCATGTGTGATGCTTCTGATTTTTCACTTGGTGCCGTGCTTGGCCAGAAAGTTGACAAGCGCCCACATGTCATCTCTTATTCTAGCAAAACCCTTCATGATGCTGAACTTCATTACACAACCACCGAAAAGGAGTTGTTAGTGGTTGTGTTTGCTCTTGATAAATTTCGATCATATTTCATAGGTTCCCCTATCATCATGTATACTGACCATGCTTCTCTTAAGCACCTTCTTCATAATAAGGATTCCAAACCCCAATTGATACGGTGGATTCTCTTAGTCCAAGAGTTTAACCTTGAAATTCGCGATAAAAAAGGTTTAAAAAATGTTGTTGCTGACCATCTCTCTCGCATTACTGTCACGTCTGACTGTGATCATGTTCCCATTTTGAGTCATTTCTCGATGAACAACTTTTTTCCATCTCCACTTCGCCTTGGTATGCTGATATTGTCAACTTTCTTGTTACCGATCAACTTCCTAATCATTGGTCAAAACAGGATCGATCCAAATTCATGGTGAATGTGAAGTTTTACTCTTGGGATGACCCGTTTCTCTACAAGTATAGCCCCGATCAAGTCATTCGTCGTTGTGTTCCCGAGTGTGAACAACTCAGTATTCTGTCCTTTTGCCACAATAGTGCTTGTGGAGGCCACTTTGGTTCCAAGAAAACTGCTGCCAAAATTTTGCAAAGTGGTTTCTATTGGCCTACCCTTTTTCGCGATGCCCATCAATATTGCCAGGCTTATTCTAATTACCAACACTCTGGGCGTCTCTCTCGTCGTCATATGATGCCTCTCACACCCATCCTCATTGTTAAAATTTTTAATGTGTGGGGTATCAATTTCATGGAACCATTTCCCTCCTCTCATGATTTTTAGTATATTCTAGTTGCTGTTGACTATGTTTCCAAATGGACCGAAGCAATTGACTGTCGCACCAATGACCATCGAGTTATGGTCTAATTTCTCAAAGAGCATGTCTTCACGCGTTTTGGAACCCCCAAAGCTATCATTAGTGATGGGGGTAAACATTTTTGTAATTGAGTCTTTGAACACCTTGTCAAAAAGTATGGTGTTACCCACACGGTTGGTCTCTCTTACCACCCACAGAAGAGTGGTCAAGTTGAGGTCTCCAACCGCGAGATTAAGAAAATTCTTGAAAAAACCGTCAATCCTAATAGGAAAGATTGGTCCTTACGCTTGAACGATGCATTGTGGGCATATCGTACTGCTTACAAGACTCTAATTGGCATGTCTCCTTATCGCTTAGTCTTCGGCAAGCCTTGTCATCTTCCTGTCGAGCTTGAACATCATGCTTATTGGGCCGTCAAAGCCCTTAATTTCGATATTTATGAGGCAGGTGTCCATAGAAAGCTGTAACTTAATGAATTGGAGGAAATCAGAAATGATGCCTATGATTTGTCCAAGAAGTATAAGGACAAGATGAAGTGGATCCATGACCAAAGTATCATGCACAAAGAATTCCACCCTGGTCAACAAGTTTTGTTTTATAACTCTCGGTTGCATCTCTTTCTCGAGAAATTGAAAACGATGTGGTCTGGACCCTTCATTGTTGAGTCAGTTACCCCTTATGGTGCCATCACCATGCAAAATCCCAAGGATGGTATCCTCTTTCAGGTAGCTTGAAGCCCTTCTTGGAGCTAGGCTCCACTCACATAGAACAGATTGACCTTGTTGACCCCATTTATGAAGACTAACCATTCAGTCTTGTTTGGGGATGATTCTTATCCCTCGAATTTTCTTCCACCCCGTTCTTTCCTCATTTATCATCTCTTTTTGGGTGAGTGCCCATCGGTCTGGCTGAAGACATTAAACTTAGCGCTACCGGAAGGCGATCCGCTTTTTTTGAGTATGAGTCTTATCCTATTTGGGGGTGGTGTTTCACACTACCCAATGTTCTATCATGCTTATAGACTTGTACATATTTTTCTATCTCACTCATTGATTCAGGTTTCATCTTGGCTACGTCTTTCCACTTCATTAGCGGTTCATTCTGGTAATCTCTTTCCTACCTTATGCTCTCAATTTTAAAAATCATTTTACTTAACATCGAGGACGATGTTCCTTTTTGTTTGGGGGCGGGGAATTTTATCAAAATCATACCTCTTTTGAAAAATTTTGATTTTTAAAACCTAATTTTTAAAATTTTCGTGCAGTTTCTTTCATTTCACTCATTGATGTGAATTTTCAATCATCCATTTGTTTAAAGTCTAGGAATCAAGCTAGAGAATATTTTTTTCTAAATAGCTTATGTAATACGTAACAAGGCATTTTGAACCATGAATTTCTAGACTCAACAAAATTTGTACACTTATCACATCATTACGTTTAGAGTTGAGGAGTACTACAATTCTAAAGAGAACCTTAAGGATCACTGGTAAAGACTTTAGCTTGTGAGATTTGTGCCTTTCACCCTTTTTGAGTGTTTTACGCAATCTCTGAGTCACAAGTTGATTCAACTTCGTTTGGGTCCGCACTTTAATCGTTGTATGATCTCATTATCTTTCATAAAATTTTGGCTTGATCACTGAGAACGACATCATTTTCGAGTTGTAAGAAACGCGTGTCACGAAATTTGTCCCGAATACTAGATTTTCATCCATACACCTACCACTTTCCCCCCATATCACATTTCCATTCACTTCACCCATTATATTCCCATGCCCTTCCATATTCCCATATATTTCCCCACACCATCACCTATGACCTCCATTTATATCATCCATCATCATTTTCAAATAAAAGAGTGTTGATTCAAAATGTTAAATTTCTTCATTGTTGGTTTGAAAAGTGAGAGAGAAAAAAAGAAAAAAAAAAGAGAAGGAAAAAAGGAAAAAATAGCAAAATAGGAAAAATAGAAAAAAAAAATAGAGAAAAATAAAAGAAAAATCGAAAAAAAGAGAGAAAAGAAAAGAAAGAGAGTTTGTAGTTAGTAGTTAGTTTTTAAATAAAGACATTTGTGCCTAAAGTGTATACACTCTTCTCAAATATCCACCATCCATCCATCACTCATCCATTATCCATTACACATCTATCCTACATACCTCATCCACACATCACCATTCTACCTCATATCATCATATCCTTTCCATCTCATTTCCCTTTACCCATTATCATTATTTCCTCTAGGTGTTCGGACAAATGAAAGTCGACGTGGTGAATAACTCGACGTTCTCACTATAGTGGTTAGCATTCTTTCATGAGATCAATTTTCTTTCTTATTGTACGTTCTTTCTTATGTGTGTGTGAGACGTTTGAACTTGCTTACATTTACTCACCTCCTCACACACAAGAGCGATACACTAACCCTAATCTCGAGAGTTCGTTTGTGAGAGTTATATTCCGTGAGATTTTGAAGTTGAAGCGTTGATTCCGAAAAGGCAATCTAGGAATTACTCTTGTGATACTCGACCCGTTTTGGCTGATTCACACTACACACATTGAGTTCTAGGAAGGATGTGCCTTGAGTATTTACTTAGCTAAACTTTTACAAATTCTAGCTTGTGTTTCTGAAAATTATTTTTCTTGTGATGGATTGTGCGATCATTCTATGTCTAATAAGAGATTGATTGCCTTTCAATAAATTTTTGCAAACAAAGAATTTTGTGGGTATATTCCCTGCAAACCCTCACGAGACACAACTCGTCCTGTAGGGCAACCTATAGGTTTAAAGGCTTGTTGCACATGCTAAGTGCAATCGCAAGTGCCGGCGAAAGTCGTACACTTTTGGTTACTTATCATTCTCTTTCTCTCTATCTTATTGCTCGAGGATTAGCAACGCTCTGTTTGGGGGTGGTGTGATAAGCACCCAAAACTGTACAATTTATACCCCAAATAGACGTACTTTTGTTGCTAATTCTCGATAATATTGGTCTTATGCGCTTAATTGTTCATTATGCAGGCTTAATTGTGCATTGCAGAGTTCAACGCTTAAATCAAGACAATTGTGTGCAAAACGGAGCTAAATAACTAAATACCTTGTCCCTAAACTTATCTAACCCTTACCCGAGCCTTATCCTAGCCTAAACTTACCCCAAAGCCCGTGTGTGTTTGTTTGTGCCCTTTTTATTATTTTTTAGATTTTTAGTTTGAGTCATTTTTATTTTTAGGATTTATTTTAGATTTATTTAGTATTTTCTAGGTTTTATTTTATTTTATTAGTATAATTTTATTTTGATTTTGATTTTATTAGTTTTTAGTTTTAGTTTTTATTTTATTTTATTTTATCTTATTTTATTAGGATTAGATTTTTTAGGATTTATTTATTTTTAGTTTATTTTGATTTTATATTTTCTTGTTAGGATTTTTATTTTAAGTTTTATTAGATTTTATTTTTATTTTTTATTTTATTTCTTTTTATTTAGTCTTTATTTTATTTTTAGAATAGGAATTTTATTTTTAGATTTTTAGTTATAGTAGTTTTATTTTTATTTTATTATTTTTAGGTGTTCAAATTATACACACACACACCCTACTTCCCTACACTATTACACCCAAAACACTATCCCCTACACCCTCACCCACACATTAATCCCATACACCCTCACACACCAAATACACCCACTAATCCATCTTCTTCCCCAAACACCATTTTTCTCTCTCCTCACACCTACCTCCATTATCCTCCATTAACACTATACCATACCTCTCTCTCTCTCTCTCACATCTTCCAACAACTAAACCAACAAAAACCCTTTAACCCCAACCCAAACCAACCCCAATCCCTTACCACTTCCCACCTGCCACCGCCGGCATCCTACCACCTCGACCGACGCCTCCTCAACCCGCCACTTTGCAGAATCCCTTTCGACGTCGAACCTACTTCCTCCTACCCCCTGTCGGAGCTAACCCCGTCGTCGACCAGCCCGACCCATTACCCACCTGTCTCCAGCGCTATCCTTCCCCCGACGAGCATCTCCAAACCCCCAAACCACCACACCACAACCCAACCGCTGCCCACCTCACGAACCCGGACAACCCACATTCCTAAACCCGTGTCCATCCGAACCGAAGCTCCAACAACCCAAGAAGACCCATTTCTCCACAAGTCACGATCTTCACCTGCCAAAATGCAAACCAAAACTAAACACTAATACCCCCATGTGACTTAAACCCTCTTAAATTCGTTTTCCCAATATACCCTTAAAAACCCCCAACTAATCTTTTCTAACCTTTAACCAAAATGCCCTCATAAACCACATCTGTTTTTTATCACCATTACCTCATTTCCCCCACCTTTCCACATGACTTCACCATAACCACTTGCTCTCTTCTAATTCCTAAATTACCCTCACCTTTATTCCAAAACCTCTCCCCATTTTATCCTACACCATGAACCTTCCAAATATACCCCTTAACTCCATGTGTGCCATGCTTCTACTATAAAGGGGACTCATCATCAAATAGATAGGAATGGGTAGAGAGAGAAAGTTAGAGGATAAAGGTGGAAAAATTAGTGAATTCTAGAGAGAAAAATTAGTAGAGAAAAATTGTACACACTTGAGTGAATATTGGATTGAATATAAGTGCAATTGCTTCTCTCCTATATGTTGGTTTGAATCTCTTCTATCTTTATCTTTAAATTTTTTTTAGTAAGTTTTATTATATTGTTAATAATTGAATTGTGACTATGGTTGGCTAATCACTCCATTCAAGGAGTGAAATGAAGCCCCATATAATTAATTGAATGTATTAATTAATCTAGTCTACTTTGTTTCATTTAGTTAATTTTTCTTTTCATTCCTACTTGAGTTTATGCATTGAGAAATGGCAAACTATCCTTGAGAAAGGATTAAAATCTAATATACTCTTAATTTGTGATTCAAACTAGAGATAGTTTGACCCACTAATTAGATTATATTAAATTTTATTATACTCATACATTGAAATTTTGTTTGATTTAAGATTTATTATATGGATCTATTCTAGCGAGTGATTAATATAATACTTCTAAATCAATTATTCAATTGAGTTGTGGGAATGAAAATTAGATTAACTAAATTATATTAGGTTGTTTTGTCAATTGATGAGAATTAATTGATAAGATGAATTAATATTTGGAAAATTAGTATACTAGAATAATTAACACATTTAATTGATAAAGTGGTGGTTAAGTTTCATTCCTTGAATTTTTCTAAAATTGAAGTTCATCTCAATTGTTATTACTTAGTCTTATTTGGCACACTAGTTAGTTTGTTAATTTCATCTCTTATATTAGTTTAGAGTTAAATCACCTCTCCTCACTTACTTGTTTTAATATTTGAAAAACATAAAAAAATTAGAAAAACCCAAAAGTAAAAAAAGTGATCAAGTGGATTATATTCATAATACTCTCATGATTAGCATGTTCACACCTTATATTAGGATTGACATCCTTACTTACCACTCTACACTTGAATTTGATATATATTTTGTAGGTATTTGAGGATTTTGACTAACTTGGCTTTCAACAACGACAAATATACCCAAAAACCAAGTTATCACTTCGGCCAAAAGAATTGAGCTTGGGAAAGTGGTGCCAATAGAGATATTGTTCGAACCCAACATTGAAAGATAATATCGAGAGATAGGAATCTTTAATAAGAACTCGACCCTTACTAGATGGTTCGGATAATAAAATACCTACGAGATGGGAATCTCCTAGAGGTAAAAAAGGAAGCAAGATAGATCAAATTCATAGAAGTCAAATTTTATATATTTAGAGATATGTTGTATAAAAGGGGTTTTTTTCCTTCCGAACTTGATGTGTTCATCCCTCAAAGGAAGAATACATTATGAAATAAGTACATGAGTGATCTTACGGTAGTCATATCCCGGGTATGTCATTACCTAAGAGGATCATCATTCAAGGGTATTATTGGTCAATCCTGGCCAAAGATGGTCTTGGATATGCAAAAAAGTGTGACTCTTATTAGAGACATTTAAATATATGTTATCAGCCTGCTCAACTCTTCTCACTAATAATATTCGCATGGCCATTTGCCCAGTGGAGGATGGAGATTATCGTCCCTCTCCCTCTAGTGCCATGACGATTCAAATGCCTCATTGTGGTAGTGGATTATTTTAGGAAATGGGTTGAAGCTGAACTTATGATCGTAATCACCGATAAGAAGTGTTTTCACTTAATGTTGAGAAATATAATTTGCAAGTATGGGATACCTCAAGCTTTCATCACTAATAATGGAGCAAAGTTTAGTATTGACTCACTTGAAGCCTTTTGTGAAAAGAAATGGATGAATTATTTTTACTCGTCTCCTGCTCACCCACAAACCAATGGCTAAATGTAGGTGATAAACTGAACTTTGCTCACAGGCATAAAGGTTAGGCTGGATGAGGCAACTGGGTGTTGGATGGAAGAGTTTTACAATGTCTTATGGGCATACAAAACTATGCCTAGGACCTCATTAGGGAAACCCCATTTATGTTAGCATTTGGGTCTGAGGTGATTGTGCCGACTGAAATTGGCCTGCCAAGCCATAGAGTTCATCATTTCAATGATCAAAACAATGATGAGGAGAGAAGGATGGATTTGGATCAGTTAGAGGAAATTAGAGAAGTTCATGTACAACTGACAGCATATTAACAAAGTACCACTAGGTACTATAACAAGAAGGTGAAGAGATGACTATTGAAAGTAGGGGACTATGTTATTAAGAAAGTGATTAAGAAGAAGAACAATCTCCATCCCAATTGACATGACCCATACAAGATTATAGAAAAAGTAGTTCCAGGAAATTTCAGACTTGAAAATCTAAAAGGAGAACCCTTCACCAACCCATGAAATACGGAACACTTGAACAAATACTAACACCAGAGATAAGTAGGGAGTTTTGTAAATAAAATCTTTCCAAACGATGTAAATGTTTCCCATATGAATGAAAAGGAATAAAAGTTTCCCTCTTATCCAACCTGTTGGTTTGTCATATGTTTCTTCTTATGTTAATCCTCATTTATAACATAAAAAGGAAAATGCTTTGGGATCTTAAATCATAGACATTTTTCAGAATGTGACATGGATGAGGGATCGAATCCTGAAATATGATAAGCCAAATGAAAATTTGGCTCTTCCTTGGGGAAACAATATCAATCATTAAAGTAATTATGGGGACAAACAAGCCTAGTTTTAAAAGACTAAAGTCGATACCCAACATACTGTAAATAACCAAATAGGTTTTACCTAATTATATTAGTGGTACTATAATAACCAAATGTGATGAGTCAAGGCTCCTAGTAAATGCTCCTAATAAAAGTTAGAAATCATAACCAAATGTGATGAGTCAAGGCCCAATAAAAAGCTTTGTAAAAAAATCACCATCATACTAATGTAACGCTTGGGTATGACCCAGGACAAACATAAGAGTGGAAAATGATGTAAGAGTCTATCTTACTCGGACTAAAATTATTTCATTAATTGGTTCGCCCATTTGACAAAAAATAGTTTAACGAAAAATTAACGTATTATATTAATTTGTTTGATTTATTTAAGAAAAAATGGTTCAATGATAAATTGATTAATACAATAAGGCTAATGTCACCCTTGGTGTAAGGATAAATTTTCAATCAAGTTAATTTGTATGTAATTGGCATTATTCTGGCCAAAACATTTGAGTCATAGGTTAGGATTTGTGTTGTTGATCCCATAATCCTATGATGTGTTGATAAAGACATAGCATCCAAGCTTCAAAGTTTGGATACAACGTGTCGAGTTTAGTGCTAAGTTTGTCATCATTTTTATCGAGGATCTCACAAGTATGAATGGATATTGTATATGGGTCCTTGGATATTTAAGGGTGTTTTTTTGTGAATTAAAATCATTTGGAACTATTTTTTTAAATAAAATATTTTTTAGTTTTAATCTCGTTAGAACAAGAATTGATCTTGTTAGAACGAAATTGAGTTTTCATTCAAAAGACTTCTGATCTCGTTAGAACACAATTAAGCTCTCGATAGAATTCCATCTAATGACCATCAAACAAGATTCCTATGCCAAGGATTGCATATCTCGTTGGAAGCTCGTTGGAAGAATGTTTGAATGAGAAAGCAGTATCGTTTGAATGAAATGGATTATCATTAGAACGAAAATGTTAATCTCGTTAGAATGACCTTGTGATTTCATTCAAACAAGTTCGACGCTTTGAAATTCATATTTTCATTATTTAAGGCAAATTGGACTTAGATTTTTTAGGACATTTTGGCAAAAAAACGTTTTCCCATCAGTTTACCGACGTTCCAAAACACTAGTTTCACCCTTTATGTTTAAAGATCTAAGATTCGTATTTCCTATGCTTTAAGATCTTACGTTTGGGCTCCAAAGTTTGTTTCTCTACATCTTAAGAGAACTTATTTTGTGTGGTGGACTCCATTCAGGATGTTTACTGTGTAGAGAGTTGCTGAGCCTCATTAGTGGATACGGAGATGTGCTTGAACTCGTACGTTGTGGAAGCTTACATAGGTGGACTCCTGCACTGCACTATGGAGGCGGTCGAAGATAAAAGAGTGTCAAGTCATATAGGGATTGAATCGTTGAGTAAGTCTACTATCTATGAATTGTAAAATTGTATCATAATGATTTGTTAGTTGGGCCATCCAAGGTTTTTTCTTTTACGGTTTTCCTCATACATCAACATCTTGTGGATAATTTCTTTATTTTATCTGCTTTCACTTAGATGCATGTTTTAGGATAAAATGATCAAATTGGGTAAATCGATTTTCCACAACAAAAGATTAAAATTGGTGCTAAGTTTAATTGGGTTAAATTTGTTTAAATTTTCAAACTTGTAAATTTGAAAAATATTAAAATTGGACTTGTGTTTATTCAGACCCTCTTTGCCTAAGCACACTCTATTGGGGGACTTAGCATTCTCAAATTGCTATCAAAGCTATAACACTTAATTATTATGTTTTGATCCCGTGTTTTAGGCATGAATTTTAGTGGACTTTATGGAGTTAGAACCCTATTGTTTGATGGGTTGAACTACGTATACTGGAAATTGCATATGAAGTGAACACTTAAGGATATAGATGAGCGGGTTTGGTTGCCCATTATTAAAGGTCGATCTCCACCTATCACTAGAGAAGGTGAAACAATTCATTTAAAACTCGTAGAATCATGGAGTGAGGATGAGTACAGGTTAGAAAATTTTAATTCTCGAGGTTTAAATGCTTTGTTTTTCCAGTCACCATAGTGGAGTTCCACTGTGTTATGACTTGTGAGACATCTAAAGAAACTTGGTACATACACCAACTCACCCATGAAGGAACTGATATTGTTAAGGATTCCAAACTCCAAAACCCGACCACTCAGTTTGAAATGATTAAGATGTTGGAGAGTGAGACTTTTGATGAGTTTTAGGATAGACTATCCGACATAATTTACTTGTCGTTTAACCTGGGAGAAAGATACCTGACAACCAAGTAATGAAGAAAATCTTAAGGTCGTTGCCTGAAATATATAATCCTAAAGTGATCGCGTTGAATTTTTTGGTACTCTAGACTCTATGAAACTTGAAGATCTTGTAGGTGACCTACAAACCTATGAGCTTGACATGTTTATCTCTAAGAATTCAATGAAGAATGAAAAGGGCATTGCTTTGAAAGCCTAAAATAGTGAAACACCTATTTTAGATGATGAGTCTGAGATTGATTCCGAGGATTTGGCTATGTTGGCAAAGAAATTCAAGAAATTTCTCAAATTATAAAAGCAATCAAAAGATGCTAAAAGGTTTGAGAAAAATAGGCACAACAAGGTCAATCACCTCCCTAAGAATTAGAATGACAATTTTAGTATGGATGAGTTGGAAAGATGTTATGGTTGTAAGGGTTATGGCCATAAGATAGCTAAGTGCCCCACTAAACTAAGGAAGGAGAGAAAAAGACCGATATCATTTAATGTCGCGCTCAGTTATAGTGATCAGGAAGAGGGAACCGATTCCCCCATTATGTGCAACTTTATCGCATTCATGGCTAGTCATGTGAGCTTTGATGAGAAGTCTTCCCATGAAGATATTTCTTTACATGACATTTCTAAGACCACTATTCATGGATCCCAAGTGAGTGATGGTAAAGTGAGTGGAGATGAGAGTAAGTATGATGAATAGGAGGAAAGTGAACTCCAAGTTGCCTTACGTGAGTTGTATGCAAAAATTTTAAAGGTAAAGAAGGCTAACTTGAAGTTGGAAGCAAAGTTGAGAAAATGTATCGTAGTGAAAAATGATAGTGTTTTGATTGAGAATCTTATGGAACGTGAGAGGACTCTTCTAGATTATGTTGATGGTGAGAGAGATAGTGTTCGTGGTTTGATGGAGGCTATGAATAAAGAGCTTCTAAATTATGAGGAGTCTAAACGTTTAATCAATTCGATGATAGTTCAGCCAGAGGAGACATTGAGGGATTCGAGTAGGGTCAAATTTGATTCGGAGTCTAGGTCGAAAAAGTTGGATAAAATATTAGGAATCGTCCAAATAAAAAATGACTAGTATGGAATTAACTTTGATGATAATAATGCTTCCGTTATCAAATCTAAGACCTTACATTTGAGAGAGTCGACTAGGAACATTAGGAAATGTCAAACTTTAGGTAACACCCCTTGATGTATTTTCTCTTGCAATCAATGCGGTAGGATATGTCACCTTAGGAGGTTTTTCTATGATCTCAATAATGATCCTAGAAAGTCTAAGAATAATGTCACTAAGGTTCCCATATCCCGAGAGCATCACGGTACACCTACATGGGTTAGGAAATTGGATTTGGAGGCTTACATCATCATCATCATCATCATCATCATCATCATCATCATCATCATCATCATCATCATCATCATCATCCTTGCCTTAATTCCATCATATGGGGTCGATCACATGGATTCTCCTTTTCCATTATAATCTATTATATGCATTAGTATCATTCAAGTTTAATTCCTTAAGGTCTCTCCTAATAATTTCCTCCCACAATAGCTTAGGGCGACCACTTTTTCTTTTACCCTCTATTTTCAACAATCTTCCTCTTGTTATAGGGGCATTTACTGATCTACACAACACATGACCGTACCGCCTAAGTCTACTTTCTCTTAATTTATCGCTAATGGGATCTCCTCCTAACTTTTCCCTCACGTATTGATTTTTAATTTGTCCTTTCTAGTAATTCCTATCATCCATCGAAGCATCCTCATCTCACTAACATGAAGACTTTGTTCATATTTTTTCTTTAATGCCAAACATTTTGCTCCATACAGGATCGCGGTCCTAACAACTGTTCTATGAAATTTTCCTTTTAATATATTATTAGTTATCCTCTTATCGCATAACATCCCACTCATTTGTCTCCATTTCAACTAACCAGTTGATATTCTACTCAAAACATCCTCATCAATATCCCCATTACTTTGTAACATTGAAGCTAGATAACAAAATGTATTATTTTGGTTTATCACTTTTTCTTTAATATTTAACATCATGTTACTCGACACTTCATTATTAAATTTACATTCCATAAATTCCATTTTATTTATAGTTATTCTTAGACCCTTAGATTCTAAGGCTCTTCTCCAAGTATCTACTCTCATAGCTAAGCTTTCCTTTGAAGTGTCTACTAAAACTATATCATCCGTAAACAACATACACCATGGTATATATTCTTGTATATCTTTAGTAATCTCATCTAAGACTATGACAAATGAATAAGGACTTAAGGCCGACCCTTGATGTAAACCCACTTTAATCGTAAAGTCATTAGTTTCTCCACATATAATCCTTACTCTAGTCTTTGTGTTATCATACATTCTTCAATAACTTTAATATAACTCATAGGGATTCTTTTCCTCCTTAAAGCCCACCAAATTATAGCCCTAGGTACTCTATCATAAGGCTTTTCTAGATCTATAAAGACAATATATACATTTTTATTCTTACTTGTACATTTCTCCATTAACTGTCTTAATAA
Organism: Sambucus nigra; assembly: GCA_949130495.1. Classification (NCBI taxonomy): domain Eukaryota; kingdom Viridiplantae; phylum Streptophyta; class Magnoliopsida; order Dipsacales; family Adoxaceae; genus Sambucus; species Sambucus nigra. The sequence goes on from OX422217.1 coordinate 112,620,250, forward strand.
GTAAATAACATCCGTGGTTGATCTCCCTAAAATAAATCTAAATTGATTGTCCGAAATAGTTGACTCGTTTATTAATCTTTGTTCTATAACCTTTTCCCATGATTTCATAGTGTGACTCACCAGTTTGATTCCTCTATAATTATCGCAGTTTTGTATATCTCCTTTATTTTGATACAACGGTATTATGGTGCTTTTCCTACACTCATCTAGCATGTTTCCTTCCCTTAAAATTTCATTAAATAAGCGTGTTAACCATTGTACCCCTAGACTTCCAAGGGTTCTCCAAACCTCTATGGGTATTTTATCTGGGCCAACCGCTTTATTCTTTCCCATTTTTCTTATTAATATATCCACTTCTTTTTTAGTAATTGGACATACCATTCCTATATTCTGTTCAATGTTCTTGACATCTTTTTTTGGATATTCTTTCGATCTATCTAAAATTTCTTTATCATTAATTAATATATTTTGATTTTTGTCTTTAATACACTTAAATGGACTCATATCCCTTGTCAATCTGTCTCTATTTTTTTGCCAATTTATATATTTCCTTTTCACCTTACTTGGTACTTAATTTAATATAAAGATTATCTACTGCATTTTATTACGTATTTCTAATAATATTTTTTACTTCACTTTTTAACTTCTTATACTTTTCTAAATTTTTTTAATTTTTATTCTTTTGCCATTCTTTAAAACTTACTCGTTTCTTTTGCACTTCCTCATTCCACCACCAAGTCTCTTTTTTAATGAATCTTTTTCCTTTAGTCTCACCTAAAACTTGCTTACCTATTTCTTTGATATCATTCTTTGTTCTTGACCAAATGTTGTTAACATTGTCGTTCCAATTCCACTTCATGTTTAACAGGAACTTTTGTCTAAATTCAATCTCTTTGCATCCTTTTAAATCCTTCCATTTTATATTTTGATAACCTTTTTTCTCTTTTCAATACTTAAATCCTTTAATTGCTAAATCTATTATTAATAGACGATGTTGATTTGTTAAGCTTTCACCTTGTATAACTTTACAGTCTTTGCATGTGTACAAGTCTCTTCTTCTAAGTATGAAATAGTCTATTTGAGTTTTATTCTCTCTTATTTTAAAAGTTATTAAATGTTCTTCCCTTTTTAAAAAAATGTGTTTGTTAACGCTAGATCATATGCCTTAGCAAATTCTAAGATAGTTTTCCCTCCTTCATTTCTCTTACCAAAATCACAACCTCCGTGTATCCTTGGATAACCATCTCGTTCTACTCCTACATGTCCATTTAAGCCGCCTCCCAAAAATATTTTTTCATACGTAGTAATTTGTTGTAATACTTGATCCAATAATTCCCAAAATAATTTCTTTACATTTTCATCTAATTCTCCTTGGGGCGCGTAAGCACTTATAATATTCAATATTTTTTTTATCTAAGACGACCTTAATACTCATTAATATATATTCCCATTGTTTAACATCCACGACTTTATCTTTCATATAGTGATCAATAATAATACCCACTCTATCACTATATCTTTCATATAGTGATCAATAATAATAATAATAATAATAAACACCCTAATAACCTTCTCCTATCACTTTCTTGCAAGCATGTTATGTTGATTTCCCTTCATTTTAAGGTATCCATAAGTTCTTTACACTTGCCAGTCAATGTTCCTAAATTCCACATACCAAATCTGATTTTATGTCTATTATTTTTATTTACGTTTCTTCTTTTAATTAGAGAATTTGTCACAAGATTTGACATATATTTTACAGTCAGTTGTCAACCTGGCACTAACCCACCTCATTTCACATATGGACTTGGGCACCATCAATGGTAGAGCAAAAGAGATTAATTGGTTAATTATTTTTTTAATTAATTAACTACTCTTTTAGATAAGAATACAAAATAAAGTGCTAACCACTAAACCAACAATACAATATATATACTAGCAATAATTATACAACATAAATATAACATAACTAAGTAAAAAAATCATACAAATTAACTAGAATAGTAAATAATGGAAACAACAACCCTGGGTAATGCAAATCTCCCGACAATTAGTCGTCTTACAGTGTTGCTCACGCAAATAACTTGAAAGAAAAACAACCCTATTACAGAATGTACAACCTTAATTCGATCGATCACAACCCTGTTATACTTTGAGATAGAACTATTTGGCCGACAAATTTATTGCTCTCACAAATATACTTGAAAGAAAAATAGCCCTTTTATACAATTCACAACACCGACTTATGCGATTTTCTCAAGTGGAAACATCCTTTATCAAGAAATTCGTGGTTACGTTGGCCACTTCCAATCGATTTGTCAAAACAAGAACGTAAAACCCTACTCATTTCGTGTGACAGAACTCCGATCGATTTTGAAATCAAAAACACAAATCATAAATTTGGAGGCTTACGTATTAGACTTATTGATTCTCGTTTGCTTACACATGATACTTCCCATGCTATATCTAATGATTGATTGTGTTAGATTGTTTGTCATAATCTAGTTTGTTCTTAAAGATATATTTGTGACAACCCGCAATCCGAAATAAGGGGTGGCCAGCCCGATACTCCGACATAACGGAATCATGGATGGAAATCATCCTCAGCATCACAACAATAAAATGAGTATACGGGAAAACCACCCAATAATTCCGAAAACGGGTTGCCAAAAATTTAATTTGATTAAAAGTTAAGGAAAAGATTTAAACAACCCATTCTAAAAGAAAGTGGAATTCCAAAGCAACTTATATAACTATAACAACAACCATACAATAAGAGGACCGAATATGCTGTCGGTCCACAGTTACATACAATGGTTTACAACAATTTAATAATTTACATAATACAGTCATTAAATAGTTACAAAGTTTGGGCAACACGCCCGAGTGAAAGACCCGATCATATCTAGAATACAAAAATGAAGGCGTCTAACAAAACATCCTGTAATATCCACAAAATCTTATAGCTCCACAAAAGCAAAGGAGTAGGAAAAATCAACACGGGCGCCCTTGCGGTGGAGCACCTGAGCGGATACAATAACATACACAACATGGAAAATGAACGGGTCAGGGCCCGATTTTTATATGATTCCCAGATGAATAAGAAGCATGATAGATATGAAAAGTTAATCATGAATGATGAAGATGAGAATCTAACAACCTAATCACAAAGCATAATAAAGCAGTTTAAATGATTATGACTTTTTATTAAATTATGCAAGGAAATATAATTAAACTTCATTAATAGAAAGTCTCCATCATTATTCACCATTTCATTCCAATTTCCATTCCTTAACAGGAATATAATACCATCATATTTTCTTATGGCATTTACATATCTCAAGTCCCACTTGATTTAGAATGGTCATATTCTTATACATATAACGATTCCAAGACCGCCCCTCCGATTTTACCCACTGGGCGCGCCCCTAAATGACTATCATCTTCCAGGGGCCTATCGAACAAGGCAGCCTCAGCACCTAACGCACATCGGGAAGTGGCCATATGCCTACGAGTGAGTCATAACCACACCCGGAATTACCTCACTAGCGCAGAATAAAACATATAACAAACCCGCATATGGCCGAGGACTATAGTCTCCCTGCGTTGTCAGGGGACATCACCTCATGCGCGAGCTTCCCTTATGATAGTATTTAGAGAGGTGTGTTTAAGTAAATTAATATTTACCATTAAATCTCATTTTAATTTCCATTAATTACATGTATGATTCATTTTATTTGAAACCATAGTCCTTGAATATACTCATTAATCTCATCACATTTGAAGTATCGAATTATTGTCCAAGTGGTCCGATAATTCTACAAGTCCCAAGGTGTTATATACCTCATTAGAGCCCCTAAAGTCTCTAAGTATGGGCTTATAACTCGAAATTCCTATAAATTTACAAAATGAAAAGTAATGCTTAAACATCACTTTTTGTACCCATGGAATGAACCCCAAGTGAACCCATTCAACTCTAGGGTAACGACTAAACTCAACTAAAACTCTAGGACTCTAAGTTTACTTCATTCAAGAAGGTTCCTAGGTCCTAAGACTAAAGAAAAAGAATAAAAATTGAGTTGGAAAAATTAACTCAAAACTGCAGGGTCCGAATCGATTCTCCCTAGGGCCGAATCGATTCGCCCTGAAAGCGAATCGATTCGGGTGACAAACCCAACTTTCTGTAAATGCCGAATAGATTCGGCCTTAACCCAAATCGATTCGGGTACCAGACCTGGAAACTGATTCTAAGCGAATCGATTCGCCCAGGGGCCGAATCGATTGGCCCCTACGATTTTGCCAAGTTTGGTTATGGAGTCTTGGACTCCAAAAATTACCCCAAACGCAAATCCATCCAAACCAAGATCATTTATTGTAACTAATACCTCATAAATGCATCTAACTACCATCATTTACATCATTGATCATCCAAATCAACTTCCAAGGGTTTAAAATCCATAAATCCAACAAAACCCTAACATTATCAAACCAAAACTAATACACAACTATCATACTAATTATCCATCTTAAATCACATAATAACAAGTAGAAAACTTGCCTTGGGGTTCCAATCTCAGATTTGAGGAAGATGAATGCAAGATCAAACCACAAATCTTCAATCTCTCTCTTTCTCTCCAAAGTTCTCTTCCTCTCTGTAACTCTCTAGGTTAACAAATGCTCTTAAGAGAAATAAAAGGGCTTAGCAAGACTAAATCGTGCCATTAAAAAAAATTCCCCACTTAAGTGGTTAATACCACATTAAATGATTCGCAACTACACATTTAAGCTATAATCAGTCAAAAGAGCCCAAAAATTCAAAATATGATATGGCACTCAATTTGACTATTTCGCACCTTCCGGAACTAACTACACCCTCCAAATTATCAGTTGGAAATTTTATAACTCATTTTAAGTTCCGGTCTCATTTTAAACCATAATGTCATTTTAATTCTTATGACACAATAAACTGCAACATGGTGGTATTTACCTACACATAAGGTAAATATGCAACATTTTAGTAAATATTAACTTTTCTTCATTAAATTAATACTTACTCCACAATCCAACATTTTATATATAATTACTTCACATAGTAAATAAATATAAAATAGGCTCTCACAAGCGAGGGTTGTTACAATATGTTTGATAATATTATGACATGTGTATCTTTTGTATTTTACTTTTTCTTTTATTGAGGTATATTGAAAGAATACAAAAAGATTTTATTTGCCTTTTGTGTTAGAGTTTTTTTTTTCAAAAATTGGTCTTTTATTTTTAAAATTTATAGATAAACTCTAAGAGATTTTTTATTTTTGTGTAGTTTAGTAATACACATTTGGTGTGTCATATTAGTGTGTTTGAATCCAATTCATTTTGTACTTTCCATGTGGCTAGGACATTTGGTTATGGTTGTAGATACTGAGATTGTTCTTAATTATGCTTGCATAAAGTTGTTTTGAACTTGATTTTCTTTATGGATTCGACTTTGTATATGCCTCCGCATAAGCATGCACGAGATCTTTGAATTTTAACTTCACATGTATATTTGAGCATTGTGAAATGTTCTCCCATCAATCTTGTCATGTACATATTTTGTGACTATGGAGGAGTTGTGCATATCAGAACCATTGCCTGTGAGTTCATTTGTTTAGTATTGAAAAAAATATAAGGGGGCATGGGAAAGGGCTACAAAAGGAACAAATCTCTTTTGTAGAAAAGCCACCATTGGCAAGAGCCTAATGAAAAGATTAAAAGTAATAAATATAAAAAAATTGACAAGGCCAACATAGTTTAGTTTGTTTGATGTTTTAAAAAGCAATAGCTTCAAAAGAATTGAGATTTGAAAATAAAATAAAATATGATATATGCTTATCTTTTGAGGGTGTTTAGTTTAAGATCAACGGGTTTGCACAATGAATTATAGTTTGATAAAGTTTTGCAGTCAATTAGAACTTTTTGAACATATTTGAGTGTTTGGGTCATAACTCATTTATATCTAGTTCACTCCCATTCATTCCATCCTACATGTTTAGACACATCGATACTATGCTGGTGTGTAGAGCTTATGTATATTGTGTTGAGTTTTGTGGTTGTGTGATGGGTTGTCATTGGTATATTTTGCATATCGTACATATGCTATTGTGTGTTTTGAATCTTTGAGGTTAGAATTTAATTCATGCTTGCCATATGATTTATCTTATGATTATTTTTGGCATGCTATATGATCATATTGATATCTCTCATTATGTGCTTTGGTATCATACTTCATAGCTTATTCATATTGGTATCATTTTTGCATTGATATTGATATTGTTTGGTCATAGTTTGCATTGCATGCTTTATTCCCTTCTCCTTATGTTTAAAATTAGTATCTTATGATCACATATTTTTAGGGGGAGTAATTGTTTAATGTTATCTTGCTTTGTCTATTCCTAAACAAAATGGGGAAGAAATGGTATCTTTCCTTGCATGATTAGGATACTTTATCTTACGGGAAAACATCTTACCTAGGTTGAGATTGTGTTAGACATTGTTATATGTTTATTCATTTGCGGATTTATGATTGGTATATTCTCTTTGCATTTAAAGGTGTGTTTAAGTATGCAGGACTACAAGTTAATATCAATGCGATAAAGTCTTCAAGCAAAACAAAGATACTCAAGTTTGTGTGTCTGTCGAGCGTCTAAACTTTTTCCTTTATAGGGTTGGGGAATGAGTATTTTTCAAGAGCTTGATAACCTATAGGATTTTTGTTTTGGTTTTGTCCTGGAATAGCCAAAGGGGGAGACTTGTAAGGATAAATTTTCAATCGAGTCAATTTGTATGTAATTGTCATTATTCCAGAAAAAATAATTTAGTCATATGTTAGACTTTGTGTTGCTGATCCCATAAGCCTATGATGTGTTTGATGAGGATGCAGGGGCTAATCTTTAAATATTCGATACATCATGCAAGTTTAGTGCTAAGTTTGTCTTGACGTTTACCAAGGATCTCGTAGGTATGAATGATTATTGAATATGGGTCCTTGGATACTTTAAGGGTGTTTGTTTTTTACTTAAAAGCGTTTGGAACTGTTTTTTAAAGAAAAATATTTTTTTGGTTTTAATCTCGTTAGAACGAAATTGATTTTTCGTTCGTACGACTTCTGATCTCATTAGAATGAATATGAGCTCTCGTTAGAATACCATCTAACGACCACCGAATGAGATTCCTCTGTAAATGATTGAACATCTCGTTAAAAGTTCGTTGGAAGGATGTTTAGATGAGAAAGCAGTTGTGTTTGAACGAAATAGATTATCGTTATAAAAAATGATAATCTCATTTGAACGACCTTGTGTTTTCGTTCGAACGAGTTTGCCTCCTTAAAATTTGTGTTTTCCCTATTTAAGATGTGTTGGACTCAAATTTTTTAGAACTTCTTGGCGAAAAACATTTTCTTATTTATTTACCAAAGTTCCAAAACCCTAGTTTCACCCTTTACATTTAAAAATCCAAGGTTAGTATTTCTTATGCTTTGAGATCTTAAGTTTGGGCACCAAATTTTGTTTCTTTACATCTTGAGAGAACTTGTTTCGTACGGTGGACTCCATGAACGTTGTTTAATGTGTAGATGATTTTTTAGCCTTATCGGTGGATACCAACACGAGTGTGGAATAGTGCCTTATGGCAGCTTGCGTGGGTGGACTCTTGCATTGCACTGTGGAGGAGAAGTTGAAGATAGAAGATCATCAAGGCTTGTGGGTATCGAGTCGTTGAGTAAGTCTACTATATATTCTTTATAAAATTGTATCATAGTGATCTGTTGGCTGAGTTTTCCAAGGTTTTTTCTTTTGTGGTTTTCCTCATACAGTCCTTTGGACGATTTCTTTATTTTATTTGCTTATCACTTAGATGCATGTTTATGGAATAAAAGAAAAAATTGGACTTATGTTTATTCGAACCATCTTTGCCCGCACTGTTAAGGGGACTTAGCATTCTCACTTGGCCTATTAAGGTTCGAATTTAAACATAAAAAAGCTTAAGTAATAAAGTCAAGCATAAAGTGGATACCAATTGAAAAACCTCCAAAACAATATACTAAACTAAAATATTTAAGTAAAGGAAACACACATTGAGACATTGTAGATGGAATAATGAATTCATAACATTGCAAATGAAAACTCCAAATAATTAAATGCAATACCCCTCAGATGGGGGAAATGTTAATGTTAAAGACCAAATGTTCAGCAAAAATGTGTATCAAAGACCATGCATGGCCAAGACAGTGTTAATGAAAAACATAAGTGACGCGACCACAAATGTGTCTAGTGTGCGTACTATTTAGGCTCAAGTGCAAGCCTTGTCGCTCAAGTAATAATCTGATAAGTCGGGTATCGATCCTCAGGGAAACATGACGAACGAAGTCGTAACGACGTTGGACAGACGAAGGAAACCTAACTTTGACTCTAAAAAGAACGAAAAGGTGATTTGAATTGGAAACAACTACAACTATATGAAATTTTGAAAATGATTAACTAATGAAATTTTTGAATAAATGAAATGAAATTATTCTACTGCATAATTACGAACGACTTGACTAAAACTTTAACTATGAAATGATAAAGATAGGCCAGGTTACAATCCCCCACAACCTAGTAATTTACTTCGTAGGATACTAGATTCAGAATTAAAACTTTAAATGAATCCAACTTTTTATTTCTCCTAAGTATTACATATATGAGGGATCGTAGCCCGCATAGTACGTAAGCGAAGGTTGAATTAAAATTTGATCTTTATTTCTCCTAAGTATTACATATATGAGGGATCGTAGCCCGCACAATATGTAAGCAAAGGTTGAATTAAAGTAGTATCATATTAACTACGATACAATTCATCTAGGGTTTTAGTTTCAACTTCTATTTCCACTAATATGAATTACATCGGGTGGGGTTCATGCACCCCAAGCCTTGAAAACTTAGCCGGATATACTAAAACTAGAAGAAAACATGTTTTGAATGAGAGAAAACATTTTTACTAGCTATTGAAGATGAAGAATAATGAAATTACTACTAAAGTATTAACTACTGCAATAATGAAAACAAGGATTGGAATAAATTTACTTGAACTGCAACTGGAATGAAACTAGGGTTTTTATTGTTTCTTCTCTAAGCTAATTACAAAGATTCTCTAAAAACGAATTCGAACCCCTCTTTTTTGTGAGTTCATTTAAATTTATATCTTACGTAATTTACAAGAGTTGGATTGATGCAAAACTCTAAGAAGAAGAAGATAAGATCAAATCTCGTACACCGGATCGATCCGGTCAGGACATACCGGACTGGTCCGGTCAGTAACCGGATTGATCCGTTTTCCAAACAAATCGAATTGTTCCTCCACTAAACAAGTTGTTATGCAGTGATTTTAAGGGCCGGACTAATCATTTTTTGGGATACCGGATTGGTCCGCTAAACGTCCATCTTTACAGTAACTTTCGGGCCCCGGACTGATCCATTTTTTTTATTAAACCGGATTGGTCCCGGTTGTCTTCTCAGCTTCTCTTCAATTTTTCTTCAATATCTCATGATTTTCTCACATCTTCGGGTCTTCATAACTTCTAATCCATAACTCAGATTGGAACGTCGTTTCTTCCTACATGTTCACAAATGCAAGATCTTCGACTTTTATTTTGGGTCCACGACCGGATTCCTGGCAAAAATTATGCTTTTGCCCTTTTAATTCGTCTTCTTTATTTTCTCTTGCTTCTTCCAGTTTCTTTCTTTCTTTCATTTGTTAAATACCTGTAAAATTAATAAGAAATACATGAAACTCGGGGTACTTGTTAGATGAAATCGTTAGCCAAGATATGAGATAAACTAATTCGTTTTACGTTGTCCGAGGTAATAAAAGCCTCTAAATTAAGGGGTAAATTCGAAAGAAATTATGCCTAATCAAACCCCCATAACTTAGAACTTTGATCGTCCTGAGCAATGTAAAAGAATCAAAACATGATCCAACTCAAAAAAGGGATAGAATACCTCTTTCGCGGGCAACAGATTGCATTTAGCGTATGCAACAAGCCTTTAAACCCCTAGGTTACCCTAGTAGGACGAGTTGTGTCTCGTGAGGGTTTGCAGTTCATATACCCATAAAATTCGATTCAAGGAAAATTCAAAATACGCAAAAATTGTATAACTCAAACTTTTCCAGAAAATAGTCATCATCAATTCATGTTCAAGAGTTTCAAATCATAGTGCGTGTGTGCGGAGCCAAAAATTTAACCGTGAATTTCCGCTGTTTGATCATTACATTACTTATCCAAAAATTCGTTTTGATTTCAAAATCTCACGGGATGCGCTCACAAATGAATCTCTCAGAAATGTGGCTATTTTCTCTCGGTATGCGTGATTTATAAGAGTAAATGCATTGGAACCGAGTTCACGCACACAAGTAGAAAGATGGAGTTTTATGGAAATGGATCTCATCATTGGATTACGGTTATAAGAAACGAGATCATTGCCTCTAATTCATATCTATAGTCTCTTTTATTATCTTTTCGTGTTTTAGCTCTCCACGTGGTAACCAATTTCGCATTTTGGACTCGGTTAGGACTTTTTTGGGTTAAAGGTGCATTGGGTAATATGGGAATGGTTGGGAAATATGGAATTGGAAAGTTCATTTATGATGTCCGTTTGTGCTTTTCTGGGCTTTTTTCTCACTTTTTTTTTAAAATTTCTGTGCATTTTCGAAAATTTGTGAAGTTTTAGAAAGACGCACTTGTTACCCCCCCAACTTAGACTTTTGCATTGTTCTTAAGAAAAAAGGACTAAAATCTAACTCAAAGCGAATTAAAAGTGCGAGAAAAAAAAAGGAACAAATAAAACAGAAATGTGAATTTTATATAGCTAACAGAAATTCCGTGTTACAAGGGATAAGGGGAGGAAACATAGAACCAACAGTTTTAACAACCAACAACAACACCAAAAACAGCAACAATAGACAAGGGCATTATTGGGGCGGTGGATTGGAGGGTCCGGGTGCGCTAGGATCGTAGGGGTCATAAGAAAAGTTTGGAGGGGGTCCACCGAAGTTAAGTTTGTACATGTGAGTTTGGAGATAATGCATCATGCTCATGTCCCTTCAGTAGTCCTCCTCATCCCGTTGATATGCCGCTTGATCCCTATTGTATTGTGTGATGAAATCATCGACCCGGGTTTCCACCGCCGAGAGACAACGATTAATTTCAACGTTGGCGGGTGAGAAATTAGAATCTTCACCACTGTCATAATCTTCATCGCCCTCGCCCATCTAGATATCTTCCTCCTCTTCATCGCTACTCTCTTCACCACTACTTTCCTCAGCACCACTTTCCACTTCATCGCTGCTCTCTTGTGCCAGTCGAGCTTGGATGCGGGCTTGTTGACGTTCCCGTTTGGTCCGGGTGGTGGACATAAACAGAGCTGGGAGGCACGAAAAATCTAACGGTGGTGCAATGCCGGTGTCGGCTAGCATGGATGTGATGAGTCGGGGAAAGGGGAGAGGGGTGATGCCTTTTTTATCCATGGCGGCGAAGAATATATCTTTGTAAATGCATGCAGTCAGGTTAATGGGCGTGTTGTGGTCGAAAAGGTGGTAGACGAGAGTGGCTTGACATGGGCGCATCACCGATTGATTGCCCATGGGGAGAATGTTGGCACACATTATTTTGAAAGTGAGGCTCTCTTTGTCACTTAATCGGCCCACCGGGTAGGTTTTGGTGTTCCAATGAGCATTGAGGTCGATGCGAGAGATGCACACATCTTTTTTGAGCGGGGTGAGAGGGTTTGGGTAAATGTGTGGGTGTGGGTTCGGGACATCTTTGGCATCCAACTTCTGGGACATAGGTTCTAAAGAGAAAGGAACGCGGATGCTGCCAATGTAAGCTTGAGCCATGTGGTGGCCGATGCGAGCAAGGGAGCCATAGAAAGTGCACACCGCGTGGGGCCATGCTGCGTCATGGGGTTCATTAAGGAAACAACACCAACCGCGGGACATGAAGAGGGTGGTGATAGCATTGGGCATGTCATTCCAAATGACTTGTCACTCGATTTAGAGTTTGCGAGGCTGGCCGAAAACGTTCGCACCACCGTTGTTCCTGACGGCAGCGATAGCCGACGGCTCCATCGCCGATAATTGTGACGGAATTGTATTTTTTGGAAGGTGGTTGGTTGGCCATGGTAAGGAAATGAAATGGGAGTATTTGGGCAGAATAAGGGAAATAGAGGAGAGGAGTGAGTGGTGGTGGTGAAATGGGGTGGGGAAAGGTGGAATTTATAGGTGGTGAGGGGAGAGGGTTGGGTAAGATTTGGAGGGAAAAGGGGGAAAGATTTGGAGGGGAAAAGGGGAAGGATTTGTAAGGAAAAAGGGGAAGGATTTAGAGGGAAAATGAGGGATTGGGGGAAAAGGAGGTGAATCTAGGTAAGGGGAAGAGTTGCAGACATCGGACCAATTCGGGTCTCCAGGACCGAATCGGTCCGGTCCCTATATTTTTATTTTGAAATTTATCGGGTTCCCATGATCGGACTGGTCCAGTCCCCAGAAATGTGCTAGTCCCCTATAGCCTGACCACCTCCGATGACTTTCGGTTGCTCTTACTTATGACCCGACACCTGTTTGACCTGATTACCTCTCTTTCAAAATTATGGCTTTAAAATTCTCACCTTGTAAGACGTGTTGGTGCTCAATTTACTATCCTCTTATGATGTTATCCTACAGACTCCACTCATCCTAACCTACGTGCAGCTACTATACCAAAGACTTCACCCGATACACGTCGGGGGTGCGACGACCTCTCAATTCACGCTCACTCGACCTCGTAAACTGGGTCAGATAACCAGATGGTGTCGATCTCTTCTGTGCATGCCTCAACATATAACTTTAGGCGTTGTCCCTTGACTTTGAACGCGTTCGCCCCCTTTGGGATCTTCCAATTCTACTGCTCTATGGGGGAATACGCTCTTCACAACGAATGGGCCAGTCCATCGAGACCACAATTTTTCCAGAAATAGATGAAGTCGGGAGTTATAGAGGAGCACCTTTTGTCCCAGTTGAAACTCTTTTCATCGAATAACCTTGTCATGTGCTAGTTTGATCCGGACTTTTGCAATCTTGGCATTCTCATACGCGTCATTGCGTATCTCCTCTAACTCATTAAGTTGAAGCTTGCGAGCTTCACCGTCTTTGTACATATCGTAATTTAATCTCTTAATAGCCCAATACGCTTTGTGCACTAACTCAACGGGAAGATGGAAAGGTTTTCCATACACAAAGTGGAATGGGGACATTCTGAGTGGGTTCTTGTATGCGGTACGGTAGGCCCAAAGTGAATCGTTCAATCGAAGGGACCAATATTTTTGATTGGGATTGACGGTCTTCTTTAGTATGTGCTTGATTTCATAATTGGCCAACTTGGCCAGCCCATTCGTTTGTGGGTGATATGTCGTTCCAACCTTGTGAATGACACCATACTTTTTCATGAGTTTTTCAAATGTCTTGTTGCGAAAGTGTGTGCCGTTATCACTGATTATCACCTTAGGTGCTCCAAAGCGAGAAAGTATGTGTTCGTACAGGAACTTTATCACCACTTTATGGTCATTAGTCTTGGTAGCTATAGCTTCCACCCATTTAGAAAGATAGTCTACCGCAACGAGGATGTATAGGTATCCAAAGGACGGGGGAAAAGGGCCCATGCTGTCAATACCCCAGCAGTCGAAAATCTCAATGATGAGAATCGGGGTCAATGGCATCATGTCTCGTCGGGTGATTGCTCCCATCCATTGACACTTGTCGCAAGATTTGCAATAATTATTAACATCTCGGAACATTGTGGGCCTGTACAAACTGCATTGGAGAATTTTTGCGATTGTGTTTTTCATGAAAAAGTGGCCTCCACATGCTTCCGAATGACAGAATTGGATGACCTTTGGAATTTCCTCATCCGATACACATCATCGGATGATTTGATCAGTGCAATATTTAAAAAGGAATGGATCATCATAGAAAAACATACGCGACCAAGTGATGAACCTCTTCTTATCTTGCGGTGTCCACTCAGGAGGGACGACTCCTGTGACAAGATAGTTCACTATATCCGCAAACCAGGGCAAAGAAGAGGTGGTAAAGAGTTGCTCATCCAGAAAATACTCATCTATGGGCGTGGGATCACTAGGTATGTCGGACGAAATCCATGATAAGTGGTCATCAATGACGTTTTCTACTCCTTTCTTGTCTTTAATGGAGAGATTAAACTCTTTTAGGAGTAGTATCCACCTTATGAGGAGCGTCTTTGCATCCTTCTTCGCAAGTAGATATTTTAAAGCCGCATGGTCGGTGAAACAAGTGATGGGGGAACCGATAAGATAGGATCGAAACTTATCAAGAGCAAACACTACCGCTAGCAACACCTTCTCCGTGGTGGAGTAATTAAGTTGTGGTTTGGTAAGGGTCCGACTAGCGTAGTAGATGACATGAGCCTTGTTGTCTTTTCTTTGGACCAAAACAGCCCCTATCGCATAATCGCTAGCATCACACATAAGCTCGAATGGTAAGGACCAATCCGGAGCTTGCATAATGGGAGCGGACACAAGCATGTTTTTTAGTTTTTTAAAAGAGCTTTGGCATGATTCCGTCCACTTAAATGGGGTGTCCTTCATAAGAAGATTTCTTAAGGGTCTAGCGAGGGCGCTAAAGTCCTTAATGAACCTTCTTTAAAACCCCGCGTGGCTCAAGAAAGAGCGCACGTCTTTCAGAGATTTAGTTGGGGGTAGGTCAGCTATGACATTTATTTTTTCTCGATCAACCTCGATCCCTCTGGATGACATGATGTGGCCAAGAACTATACCCTTAGTTACCATGAAATGACATTTTTCCCAATTCAGCACTAAGTTCTTTTCCACACATCGGGCTAGTACTTTTTCAAGATTAGCTAAACATAGGTCGAAGGAGGTGCCAAAAACACTAAATTCATCCATAAACACCTCTAGCCCTCTCTCAACCATGTCACTGAATAAACTTAACATGCACCTTTGAAAGCTCGCCGGTGCATTACACAGGCCAATTGACATACGTTTGTAGGCAAACGTCCCAAAAGGGAAAGTGAATGTTGTTTTCTCTTGATCAAGTACATCTACCTCAATTTGGTTATATCTGGAATAACCATCTAGGAAGCAATAATAAGGGTGGCTCGCCACTCTTTCAAGCATTTGATCTATAAATGGCAAGGGGAAATGGTCTTTTCTAGTTCCCGTATTGAGATTTCGGTAATCCATGCAAACGCGCCACCCAATAGTGGTACGTTGGGGAACTATCTCTCCCTTGGCATTTTTAATCACAGTCGTGCCCGACTTCTTCGGGACGACTTGAATGGGGTCACCCACTTACTATCCGAGATTGGGTAGATAATCCTGGCATCCAATAGCTTTATAATTTCAGCTCTCACCACATCCTTCATCGTGGGGTTTAGCCATCTTTGCATTTCTCTCGAGGGCTTAACATCCTCTTCGAGGTGAATCTTGTGGGTGAAAATTAGAGGGCTTGTCCCCTTCAAATCAGCTATGCACCAACCAAAAAAACTTTGGTGCTTCCTCAAAATCTTTATTAGTTTACCCTCATGCTCTTCATCTAAGCTAGAGGAGACAATAACAGGAAATGCCTCACTTTTACCTAGGAAAGCATATTTAACATTGGAGGGTAGTTTCTTCAATTCGAGAGTCGGGAATGTGTCGCTAGAAGGCACCATGCGTGCGTCTCTTGGCGATAACTCTTCAAATCTAGAAACCCAATTAGCATCTCTCGCATCCTCGTTCTACGCTCTCTCATCGAGTAAGCCTCTCAACTCCTCTATCTCCCTCTCAAACTCGGAGTAGGCTCCCCCACTCTCATAACTAGAAGCTAGGCAAGCTTCTAAGGCGTCTCCACAGTAATTTTCCTCAAAGTTCTTTTCTACAATCTCCTTAATTAAGCTCACCGCGTGAAGATCATCTTCTTCCCTTGCTTGTTGGGCTATGTTAAAGATGTTTGTTTCTAAAGTCATGTTCCCAAACATGATTTGCATCTTCCCATTTCTAGTATTGATGAATGCATTAGCCATGGATAAAAATGGGCGTCCAAGGATGATGGGAACATGATTTTTTGAGGCAAAGGAGGGATCCGTGTCCCAAATGACAAAATCTACCGGGAAGTAGAAAGTTTCCACTTGGACTATCATGTCCTCAACTATACCTCGCGGTATATTCACGGTTTGATCCACTAACTGGAGAGTGATCCTTGTGGGCTTAAGATCCCCCAAATCAAGTTTCCTATAAATTGAATAGGGTAGGATATTAACACTTGCCCCTAAATCGAGTAAGGCTTTTTCGAATTTGTTCTCTCCAATGGTTCAGGAAATGGTGGGGACACTGAGATCTTTATATTTAAGTGGGAGATCATTAAGAAGAACCGAGCTCA
This sequence comes from Sambucus nigra, assembly GCA_949130495.1. NCBI lineage: Eukaryota > Viridiplantae > Streptophyta > Magnoliopsida > Dipsacales > Adoxaceae > Sambucus > Sambucus nigra. Next base: position 112,636,708 of record OX422217.1, read on the forward strand.
CATTTTGTGCTGGAAACACGTTCTTATTTACCTTCATCCTCCTCTTGACCGTCAATAAGTCTTTTATGACTTTTGCATATGATGGGATTTTCCTTGTTGCGTCGAGGAAAGGTAAGTTCAACTTTATGTTCTTGAGCACTTCTAGCACTTCTTCACTTATGCCCTTTATGGGCAGGAATCAACCTTTGAGGAAATGGTTCAGCGGAGGGTGGTTTTACGACTACCTCGGGCTCACTAGGGTTTTCCTTTTCACTCTCATTCAAGGAGATATCTTCAACCTCTTTCGTGCTGGGCAAATTCTCCTTGTCTTTTGAAACGTCATGTTGGGGAGGTGATAAATCAACAACTCTCCCACTATGAAGAGTGGTTATTTCTTGGCAGTGCTCTTATTGTTCGATAGAAGTGGAGCTAACATTAGGTTGACCTTGGGGAGGTCTTTGGCCTTGGGCAAGAAACTTACCCTTCTCTTGGGTGCTCAATGCGGCTTACATCTTGGATATGTTTGCATTTATTTCGGTGAACAAGCATTCATATCGAGCATTGTGTGCACCTTGAGAATTTATGAATCAGTTCATTGTACCCTCGAGGCTCCTCCGATATGGGGATACATATGGTACTGGAGGTAGTGGTTCTTGTTGGTATTGAGGAGGTGGTGGAGGTGGGACAACTTGTGAATTTGGGTTCATCGTAGCTTGTGGTTGCCCATAGTTGAAACCAGGATGGTTCCTCCAGGAAGAGTTGTAAGAATTCCCATGCAGGGCATTAAAATTCCCCTTGAATCCTCCTATAGCATCCACCTGCTCGGTCTGCATGGCCTTGTAGGCAGAGATCGTTGGGCATGCCTTTATGGAGTGGCCCGCCTTACAGATAGCACACACTTTTTCTTTCGAACCATGGCTGGATCCATAGATATTCCTCAACCGACCATCAAACCACTCCTTCATATCTCTCTGAAACTAATCAAATCGGCGGTCTATTAAGGTATTGCTATCCAAATGGTATAGACTGGAGGTAGTTTGATTGGTAAATGGTTGTCTAGGTCAAGCTTGGTTGGGATCAGATGTGTCCCATGCTTAAGTAGTCTCTGCGACATATTTAAGGTGGGCTTCAGCATCGCATGCATCTAAATCCCAAAAGGGTCTTTCACACATCATTTGAACAAGTTGTTTGGAAGCTATTGTTAACCCATTATGGAAGAAAGATATCACTAGGTGTTTGTCAAAACCATGATGGGGGCATGCACTTACTAACTCTTGGAACCGTTCCCAGCATTTGTCAAAAGACTCATTATCGTGTTGTCGAAAAGCTTGGATTTGAGTCTTGGCAGAGTTGGTCTCCTGATGCGGATAAAATTTTGAGACAAACTTGGACTGCATATCTCTCCAGGAAGTGACGGAGTTCGGGGGTAGAGACCATAGCTAGGTCTTGACTTTATCCTTTAAGGAGTAAGGAAAAAGATTTAGGCGAATGACATCTTGCGTGCAAGTTTGATCACCAAATGTGTCATATGCCTCTTCGAACTCACGAATATGCAGGTATGGTTTTTCTAAATCCATGCCATGAAATGTAGGGAGAATCCGTATCATCCCATTGCGAAAGTGTAACTGACCGACAGTATACGGAAGTAAAATGCAACCAGGGGTGACAGTCCGATCAAGAAAAAGCAAGTCTTTCATGGGACGATAGGGAATATATCCCTCTCCAGTACCGAAACTCACAGCATCAGACATTGTAGTTGCGCTCTCTTCAAATGATTCTGTATACTCACTCGGTGTCCTAGAGGTGTGACTAGAAGTTTGACTCAGGGTGTAACTACTGATAGAGTGATCAGGAGTAGGAATGGGAAACCAAAATTATAGGACACGAGGTGTGTGGGGGCTTTCAGTTTTATACTCAACTATAGGGTTTTCGTGGATTCTGACTGGAGTATTGTGAGGAGTCTGAGTGTGTTCAAGATTTTGCATTATAGGCTTTGAGAGATGATGATAATTTTTTTTTATATTTTCAGAATTTTTTTATGTTTTTGGATTTTTGGAAATTTTTAGTCAAAGTTTTAGATTGACTTGATCTAACCTAAGTCTACCTAATTCCCCGACAACGGTGCCAAAAACTTGACGCGACCACAAATGTTTCTAGTGTGCGTGCTATTTAGGCTCAAGTGCAAGACTTGTTGCTCAAGTAATAATCCGATAAGTCGGGTATCGATCCTCAGGGAAACAGGACGAACGGAGTCGTAGCGACGTTGGACAGAGGAAGGAAACCTAACTTTGACTCTAAAAAGAAGGAAAAGGTGATTTGATTTGAAAACAACGACAACTATATGCAATTTTGAAAATGATTAACTAATGAAATTTTTGAATAAATGAAATGCAATTATTCTACAGTAGAATTATGAACGACTTGACTAAAACTTTAACTATGAAATGAGAAAGGTAGGTTGGGTTACAATCCGCCACACCCAAGTAATTCACTTCGTAGGATACTAGATTCGAAATTAAAGCTTTAAATGAATCCGAAATTTTTTTTTCTCCTAAGTATTACATATATGGGGGATCGTAGCCGGCACAGTACGTAAGCAAAGATTGAATTAAAATTCGGTCTTTATTTCTCCTAAGTATTACATAAATGAGGGATTGTAGCCCTCACAGTATGTAAGCAAAGGTTTAATTAAAGTAGTAACGTATTAAATACGATACAATTCATCTAGGGTTTTAGTTCCAACTTCTATTTCCACTAACATGAATTACATCGGGTGGGGTTCATGCACCCCAACCCTTGAAAACTTAGCCAGACATACTAAAACTAGAAGAAAACATGTTTTAAATGAGAGAAAACATTTTTACTAGCTATTGAAGATGAAGAATAATGAAATTACTACTAAAGTATCAACTACTGCAATAATGAAAACAAGGATTGGAATAAATTTACTTAAATTTCAACTGGAATCAAACTAGGGTTTTTGTTGTTTCTTCTCTAAGCTAATTACAAAAGTTCTCTAAAAATGAATTCGAACTCCCTCTTTTTGGGAGTTCTTTTAAATTTATATCCTGCATAATTTACATGAGTTGGATTGATGTAAAACTCTAAGAAGAAGAAGATCATATCAAATCTCATACACCGGATCGATCCGGTCAGGATATACCGGACTGGTCCAGTCAGCAACCAGACTGATCTGTTTTCCAAACAAATCGGATTGGTCCTCTAAACAAGTTGTTATGCAGTGATTTTAAGGGACGGACCAATTCATTTTTTTTGGGATACCGGATTGGTCCGCTAAACATCCATCTTTACAGTAACTTTAGGACCCCGGACTGATCCGTTTTTCTATTAAACCGGATTGGTCCGGGTTGTGTTCTCAGCTTCTCTTCAATATCTCTTGATATTCTCACATCTTCGGGTCTTCATAACTTCTAATCCAGAACTCCGATTGGGATGCCATTTCTTCCTACGTGTTCACAAATACGAGATCTTCGACTTTTATTTGGGTCCTTGACCAGGTTCCTGGTAAAAATTATTCTTTTTCCCTTTTGATTCGTCTTCTTTCTTTTCTATTGTTTCTTCCGGTTTCTTTCATTCTTTCATTTGTTAAATACCTGTAAAATTAATAAGAAATACACGAAACTCGAGGTACTTATTAGAAGAAACCGTTAGACAAGATATGAGATAAACTAATTCATTTTATGTTGACCGAGGTAATAAAAGACTCTAAATTAAGGGGTAAATTCAAAAGAATTTATGCCTAATTAATAAGCTCTAAGAGGCATCATCCTCTGGAGTTCCAACATTGATGGCAAGGGCGGCAAGAGTAGTGTCATATCCCTCAAGATTGGCATCAATATCCAAGGGGCTATTAGCTATGATGTTTTCCTCGGCCTTAGATACAAATCAAGCATCCTTTTGGCCATCATAATCCAATTAAATAACCTTACCAGAATAATAAATCTTCCAGGTTTTGACCTCACTAGCGATATCAGGAAAGACACGGTCAGTTCGTACCTTAATCTCCTCGTATCCTCGGTGTATATATTATAGACCGAGGTCTTGGAATTCAGTGGAGGAATAGTAATATGTAATGACATGTTTCTTGGCCTTCTCTATTGCAGAAGCAATGATCTCATCAAATTTCTTCTTAAACTCATCATTGGATGTCTGAAGGTCAAGTTTAGTATCATCTCTCTTTTGAGTTAGAGCGGTGATCTCTATGGTATTCTAATTCTTATAGGCCTCAAGATCATAATTTCTCTTGCATTTTAGAGACTTATATTTGCCTTTATAAGAGCCCAAGGGCTTCTTATTATCGGCGGCGACTATGAGGGCATAATTATTCTTTTTAATCTATTATTGAAGGTAGACCGTGAGCATCAGACCATGCAATTAAAAAAGAGATGATGATATTAATAGTTGAATCATACTTGGGGAAAAATGAATACATCAACAAAAGGAACAAGCATGAAAAACTATATTAACAGTGAGGCGAAATTCCCATCCCCTTTCCAAATTCGCAAAATACCCTTTTGTCACAATCGAGTATGCTATTAATCAATAAATTACGTTCCCTCATGCAATGGGATTAAAGTGTATTAGGGTAACCTTGGAGAGACTTATAAATCTCCTTAGACGAGGAAAGGTTATAATACATCACAAGTCTAGTTGGGTTTGGGATGGCCTCCATTCTCTTTGAAGGACCAGTCTTATTTCTCGACTTCTTATAGGGATTGGTTCTTTCCCATTCCTAGTTTTTTCAGGGGGATCATCAAGCCTCCCCTCGGCCCCTATCAAACGATCACATATAATCTTTTGGATCAACATATCACACTCTTATTCAGTAAAATCAGAAGATTTGTCTGCATCAAATACCAATCACAATTAATCATACATGCATTGAAGTCGGGGGATAAACAAGGTATGACTTAGCCAACTTACGAAGTTCTTTAAGTGGATGAGGGTTGGAAAATATACCAAACTATCTTGGCAAGGGGAGATATCTCTTCAAAGGTATTATAACCAAAGTCAACCACATCATCCATAATTTGCCACTTAGTAGCACTCAGACCCGGAGTAACTTTATCAGCAAAAGCAAAGAAAAGAAAAATGAATGTAGTTAAGAATAGTAAAGTTTACAAACATTATGATACAAAGAATAATTTAAAGGGATGAATATATACTACTCAGAGGAGGATTACCACAATCACGAGGAACCCTCGCATCTCCTTTATATGCCTCGCTATCTAAAAATTCCCAATATCCAATGGAGACAAGTATGACCCTTTAGGAATTTGGGGTCAATTGGGTAGTGCAATACCAAAATGGGATAGTATATTTTGAACGCAAGTATGAAAGGGAAATTGAAACCCTAAGAGGAACATTGCATCATATAGTGTAATCTCGAATGCATTTTTTAGATCGTACGCTCTCTCATCATCCTCTGAAGCTCTCATAATGATGGCTAGCTTTATATTATAAATTTTTTGAAGCCTATAAGCTTTTATCCTATCAATGGTACTTCTATAAAGACAGGCATGTGAGAGTTCAAGTGTATAAACCTATTCATCATTAATAGTTTCCTCCTTAATGTTGTGATTCAAAGGGGGAACCCATTAACAAGTTCTACAAATGATGTATTCTACAACTCCCCATCATATTCATTTTGATCAAGTGGTTGGGCATCGATCACTCTCTCTAGATAAGTAGCCTCAGAGTCGAATAACGAAGATGACCCAGAGGCAGAGGCCGAAGAATACCCCAAAGTGAAGGTCGAAGATTGACCAAAACAATATGAAGAGGAAGCAAATGACGAAACCAAGTTTTCTACCCTATTGATAGTCTTAGAAGAAGAGTCCAAGGTGATCCTGATTTCTGAACAATGAATTGGAACACCACAAGGGATGTCATCCATTGTAGCCGTGAAAGCCTCATCCTAACCCGTAGTGTTGTTTTTAACAGAGCAATCACCAGGATGTCGAGGTACAGTTAGCCTTAGTCTAAGTGTGGAATCATAAACCTCTGGACTACTAGGGCAAGAAAAACCCCTCAGCGCGAGGTATTTGGGGGGTAAACAATCTACAAGGGGTCTGACCAATAATATCCCTGAGATAAGGGTTTTTTCGACTATAAGCCTATTAAATTCCCTAAAGAACTCATCAAAGGGTTTGGGTATTCATAGAATTTACAACCATAATTTATGCTATGAGATTAAATATCAAATTGGGTGTAAGCAGATGAACTTATGCAAGAACAATTAAAAATAATGCCCTGATTGAAATTAATGATTTTCACAGAAAGAAGTAAACTAATTATGACACCCCGACCAATTAAATACCGGGTAGCGACTCCTTTATTCAAATTAATACAAAATGTCAAGTTGGATCAGTTCATAACATCACTGTCGAAAACATTTTTAAACAATTTCTAGCCACCTAATATTTAAAAAGTGAGTTGCCAAATTTTATTAAATTAAATTAACATGCAACAAATTAAATTATAAGGTAACTATACCACATCCACATCACAATCACAATGGAAATAATAAGGGAATAATAAATGAGTCTGGAGTAGCACTCCCCTGAATAATCCAAATACTGAATAAAACCCAATACAAAATCTGAATATTTAAATAACTCCAAAACTGAAATAAAACTGAAAGTATGAGAAATCTATCTCTAAATGGAAACGGCGACATGCCCTAATAGATGAATGACCCAGAAATAGAATCAAATGTAGAATGTGGAGGCGTCTACTACCGAGATCCTATAACTTCCACAGTAGCTACAGCACGTCAATGGAATGGAACTCCTATGCTTAGCGTCCCTATGGCTAGGCACCTAAAAGGTTTTACAAGAAAAATAGATTTGAAAGAAAACGGGTCAGAGATCGAGGTGAAAACAGTTTAAAAATAGCAAGTGTTTAATTGCATTAAACAGTGAATATTATATACATGTTAGTTACGTGCTCTCCCATGAGTTCCTCACCCCTCAACTAATGTGCACACCTAACGTATATCCTTAACCCGTCCTAGTTATGTCATTCACTAACTAGTCTGTACCACTTCCTGTCCTCACATTATAATATAGGGGTCTATTCACATCGTTCTAACATATCCTGCGTGTAACTCACCTTTTCACTAATAAGATTAATTTATAACAATTACTATAGGAAATTCTCATCTTAAATCCCATTCAAAAGGTCTCAATAATTTATATTCACACTTTAACAAAGAGTTCGTTATATTCACAAGTATATTACTCTCAACACAAATATTCAAATAGGGCACCCCTAGGCTAAGCTGCGGTGCACACATACTCTGGTATCGAATCCTGGTACATCACATACATAAGGACTACGTGTTCGGAATCTCTCAGGAACCGTTTCAAGAAGCAAAATCACACATATTGGAGGCGAACATAGTTCACATACCCATGGATCACGCACATACCTACGTTCCCATGGTCAGCTGACTTATTAACTCACAAATAAGTCATTCACAACCCTATGTCCTTACAGTTCCAATTTAAATCCTCCCCGTAGGCACATAAAGATCAGATGGACCTATTCCGAAAGCCGACCTCCCGTGATAGCAAGTATGTTAGGTATGTCATATGCACAATAATCCATATACTAAGAATTCACACAACTTAGTAACTTGTTATATTATTAAAGGTATGTTCTCATACCTTTACCATTAGTCCAATCCGTTCACTATTATAATTCTGGATGATAGATAATATATTTCGCCGATACGTCTCACGTCGTATAGTTTGGGTACTTAAAACCTAACCGAAGAAGTTACTAAGTCTCTTAACTTTCTCACACATTAGTTTAGTACTTTTAACTCCTTATTTATGTCCCAAATTCTAACTCATCACCCCTAAGAATTTAAATCACGTTCTCACATCATAAAATAGGAAATTTTTTGTCGAACCTTCGTAAATTCAACACTACATTCCAACCAAATTCTAATATGTTTCGGGATTCAAGCATATATCTCTACCGATCTCCCTCAAGTCCTAATGTATTCACATAATCCCCAACTACAACGTTCGATGGTCGGAAACACTAAAAATCAAAAAGGGGAAAAAGTCACCATTTCTGGGGGGATCGATCGATTGATCGACCTATGAATGTCGATCGATCGATCATGCAGGTGAGGCTACGGGTTTCTTCATTTTTCATTCCCATATTTGTCCCAAAACTTCATTACATGAAGTGAAATCCTAATATAAGTATATGGGGTCATTTTACAACCTAATTACATGATTTTTAACGTTCCAAAACATTTAAATCATCAACAATTAGCCTTTCTTGGATCAAATCTTCATATTAACATAAAAACCCTATTTTTTATCATCTTCAAGAACCATCATATTTCTCTTCCTAAATCCATTTTAATTCATCTAGGGTTATGATTTGATTACTGAATTACTTCTAGAACTAATCTACATGCAAATCCTATCCAAGATCTCGGTTACTTCTCCAAATTTCATGAGTTTTCATCATTATTCAAGGCTATCTTCAAATCCTACACTAGCATGGATGAATTATTCACTGAAACCTAATGACATAAAATCATTTTCCTTGGAATTGAGGTTCTGATCCGCTAGTGATGTTAAAGGCTGGTTCTCTTTCTCTCTCTCTCTCTCTCTCTGATCACAATTTCGGCGAAAAGTGGTGGTGGGTGATGGTTATGGCTTTGTAACCCTCCTGTAACTTCTCCTCTTTCTCACGTTGCCCACTTCTTGCTTTTTGACAGATAATAGCCCTCATATTAGCTGCTAAATAAGCCCTATAATTCGTGGGTCCAAATCCCTTAAATATTAAAATGACTAAAATACCCTCTCGCGTTGCCGGTTTGGCCTAAAAATGCCCCGGGACCCAAACTAAACCCCCGGTTAGTGTTTTTTGTCTATTTCGACCCCTCCGGACATGTTGGTGCACTCAAAATGACCATACAAAAGATAAAATTATAATTTACTTTTAAATCTAATTAAATTGATTCCTGACGCAACTGACACGTGTGTCCCAACTTAATTTCCCGAATTGTCGTATTTATGACTCGCAATAATTTTAATAAATTCAATAATCATATATTACTATATATACCTAGTAATATTCAACATTATGATCATAATCAAATACCAACTCACATCTCGCTAGTATTTAAGTCCGGATTAATTTCCAATTAATTCCATTAAATAAAATTAATAAAATTACGGGGTATTACATACTTCCCCCCTAATAATAGAAGTTCATCCCGAAATTCAAAAATAAAATATACGTGGCAAAAATAACTCTGGATAATGCTCGCCTATCTCATACTCGCGCTCCCAAGTAGACTCCTCGGCATTATGATGCTGCCATTGAACACGTACTAATGGTACTATCTTCAACCTCAGTTTCCTCTCGCTATGGTCTAGAATAGAAACCGGCCCCTCCTCATAGGAACAATCTGGCTGTAGATCGATGTCCTCTAAAGCAATGTGAGTATGGGATAAATAGTCTCAAAGATATCTCCTCAGTGAGGATATGTGGAACACGTCATGGACCCTATGCAAGTGTTCCGGTAACCCAAGTCTATACGTAACTGACCCAATTCGCTCAATGATAGGGAATGGCCCCACATATCTAGGCGCCAACTTCCCTTTCTTCCCGAAATGCATAATCCCCTTCATAGGAGACACTTTGAGCAGAACTTGATCCTCCACATTGAACTCTCGAAAGGACCTCTTGGAATCGACATAACTCTTCTGTTGGTCTTAAGCTACCCGAATACGGCTTCGTATCATCTCTATCCTCGTCGAAGTATCCTGAATCACCTCCAGCCCAAGGAGTTTGTTATCCCCCACCTCTATCCAACATGATGGGGATCGACACGGTCTACCGTACAACGCCTTGAATGGAGCCATACCAATAGTGAACTGGTAGGAGTTATTATAGGCAAACTCCACCAGTGAAAGATACTACTCCCAACCACCTCCAAAGTCTAGGATGCACATACGCAACATGTCTTCCAACATCTGATTCATTCGCTCGTTCTGCCCATCTGTCTGCGGGTGATAGGTTGTACTCAATCGCAACTCCGTTCCCATGGATTCCTGGAAACTCTCCCAAAACTGTGGCACAAATATCTTGTCTCTGTTGGACATGATATTAAGAGGCACCCCATGGAGTCTCACTATCTCAGCTATGAAGATCTGGGCATACTGTCCTGTAGTGTAGTCTGTCCAGACTGGCAGAAAGTGAGCAACCTTTATCAACCAATCCACGAACACCCATATGGAGTCGTGACCTCTCTGCGATGTAGGTAATCCCATGATGAAGTCCATGGAAATTCTCTCCCATTTCCACATAGGAATATCTAATGGCTATAAAATTCCTGTCGGCCTCTGATGGTCAACCTTTACTAGCTGATAAGTGGAACATTTCGAAATGAACTCGGTAATATCTCTCTTTATTCCGCTCCACCAGTACTGTCGACTCATATCCTGGTACATCTTGTCCCCACCAGGATGCACCGTGAATCGCGACCCGTGCGACTCTATCATTACCTTGTGTAGCAAGTCCTCACCCTCAGGAACAACTAACCTTCCATTGAAGCGTAAGCCCACGTCTAAACTAACATTATAAGACTCGGTCCCCTCTGCTAACAATCGTACTATCTGCTTTTGACAAAATGGGTCTACTGCCTGGGCCTGTATCACCCTCATAATAATCTGGGGCGTAACTGTCATCACAGACATGAATGATCGGGCCACTGCGTCCTGGTGGCCCAACTCCTTCCACTTTGCTTTCCACACCTCACTTACTGGCCTACGGCTCAACACGTATGCTACTATGTTAGCCTTTCCTGGGTGGTATTAGGTATCGAACTGATAATCCTTCACAAACTCGAACCACCGGCGTTGACGCATATTCAGCTCCTTTTGCGTGAAGAGGTACTGAAGGGACTTATGGTCTGTGAATAAATAGAATTTCTCCCCCAGGAGATAATGTCTCCAAATCCATAAAGAAAACACAACTGCCGCTAACTCCAAGTCGTGGGTGGGGTAATTCTTCTCATGAGGCTTGAGCTTACGGGGAGCATAAGATATGGCCTGACTCTCCTATTATAGTACATCCCCAAGTCCTAGTAAGGATGCATCAATGTAGACTAGATATTCCACTCCCGACTTGGGCAATGCTAACACTGGTGCTGAGGTCAACTTGTCCTTTAACTCATCGAATGCCAACTGACAGGCATCGCTCCAGATAAATGGTACACCCTTGCGAGTCAGATGTGTCAAACGACCCACTATCTTTGAGAATCCCTGAATAAACCTCCAGTAGTATCCTACTAAGACCAAGAAACTACGTATATCTGTCAGTGTCATGGGTTGTCCCCACTCCCTCATCGCTGATACCTTCCCCGGATCAACAGATATCCCCCTGTCTTAAATGATATGCCCCTAAAATTATACCTCCTTCAACCAAAACCCACACTTCTCATATTTTGCATACAACTCGTTCTGATGCAGCGTCTGCAAAACCTATCTCAAGTGGTCGGCATGCTCCTCCTCTGTCCGGGAGTAAACCAGAATGTCATCAATGAAGACAATGACAAAATGGTCTAGGAACTCTCTAAACACCCTATTCATCAAGTCCATAAACACGATTGGGGCATTGGTTAGGCCAAAAGGCATAAACCTAAACTCGTAGTAACCATATCTCGTCAAGAAGGCAGTCTTCAAGACGTCCTACTCCCTAATACGCAACTGATGGTATCCCGATCTCAAGTCAATCTTTGAGAAGAATGAAGCTCCTCTCAACTGGTCGAATAAGTCATCGATTGGGAAATGGATACTTATTCCGTATCGTGACCTTATTCATCTTTCGGTAATCTACACACAACCTCAAAGATCCATCCCTCTTCTTAACGAACAACACAGGAGCATCCCACGAAAAAGTACTCCTACGGATAAACCCCTGACTCAACAGTTGCTCTATCTGATCCCGTAGCTCCCTCATCTCTGCTAGAGCCATACGGTAAGGTGCGTGGGCTATCGACCGAGTGCTGAGTGTCCAATCGATACCAAAGTCTATCTCTCTACTAGGAGGTTATCCCGGAATATCCTGGAATACGTTAGTGAACTCCCTAACAACTGGAATCGAATCAAGTGGTATCACCACCTCCCTAGAGGTCTCCTACTCTATATAATACAAGTGTGTGGACGATCCTCCCTCGGGATGAGGCATCGCCACTAGGAACATCTCCTGCCCGGGTATGGAAAAAATATTGCTCCTACTGAAATAATCAATCATGGCTCGATACGCAACTAGCCAATCCATACCAATGATCGCATCGTACTCAGTCATATCAATACTAGCATATCTGCAGGTAAAGTAAACCTCCCAATATCTACGCCCACACCTCTACATATAAGAGAAATCACAAATGCCCTACTTAACGGTGAATCTACACAAGTAACAGTGCTCTATGCAGTATCTAATAACCCCATCGCGCATGCAAATCTCGTGGCAATAAAAGAGAGTGTGGCTCCCATGTCAAATAAAATACGCCGCATAGCCCCCTGAATAGAAAACATACCCTCAATCACGGGTGGGTCCTGTGGGACTGCGGCCTGCTGGAGCTGATAAACTCGACCGTACTGAAGCTATCCCTGTTGGATTGGGACTGCTGGGATAGGTGGTAATGCTAGCATTGCGGTGGCACTGGGAGGGCGGCGGGAAATATCGGTCTCTGGGGCTCATGACGAGCACCCTACTGCTGCTGCTGCGGGGCCCTGCCCTTTTAGGACACTCTTATCGTTTGTGGCCAATCTTGCCACATATGAAACACTTCCCTGAGAAGTTTCCCCATCTTTAACCTTGTTGCCCATGGCCCTGATGGTCGTTACCATTCCTACCCTGGCCATGCTGGCCCTGTTGAAACTGCTGCTGGCCCTGATGGCTGTGCTGACCCTATTGGCCATACCAAAAACCTCCCTGGCTATGCCTGAAACCTCTTGATCAAAACCTCTTAGAATTTCCCTGCTGGGAACTCTGATCACCCTACCTGTGCTGACCTTGAGCTGATTGTACCCCGTTGGCACCATTTCCCCCTGTCCTGCCCTACTGGCTGGACTTTACTGCTCTCTTACCCTCTAACAAATGAAAGCGGTGGTCCTGGCAATGGATTAATGTTGCGTTAGCCACATCTAAGTAGGTGGCCAATGAGAGATTACCCAATAGGTGCTGACGGATCCTCCACGTCAACCCATCCATGAACTTCTGGATCTTCTTCTCTTCAGTAGGGATCTCATCGAGAATGATATTTAGAAGACTGGTGAACTAGGCCTCATACTCTACGACTGTCCTCCCTTCCTGCTTTAGGTTCATTAATTTTTGCCTCATCTCGGTGTGAACTGCTGAGGGAAAATATTTTCAGTTGAATCGCACCCAGAACTCCTGAATAGAAAGGACATCTCTTTCCTCCGCGGTGGTAATGGACTCCCACCACTGCAACGCTGCTCCTACCAGCTTAAATGTAGCTAGTATCTTCCTCTGCACATCTGTACACTCATACATCCTTAAGTGTCTTTGGATGTATTTCTTCCACTGGCTCGACACAACGACGTCAGAGCTCCCTATGAACTCCGGAGGGTGAGCCTTATGAAAGTCATCACGGACACATTCCCAAGAAGACGAGAATACATGAGCCTAGACTCGGGCTACCACCGATTCCTGAGGTGGTGCCTGTTGCACTACTGCTAACACGGCGTTTACCGCCTGGGCTACAATGGCGAAAACTTTCGTAGCGTTCATAAAACTCTGAACTGGTACAGGCTGAGGCTCGGGCTGGGCACCCCTGGGAACTCGTTGTACATATCGAGTAGGCATCTGAAATGAGAGAGAAGTTTTATAAGTCCACAGTTAATATCTCAAAATAGCTGAAGAACGTAAAATACACAAAAGAGTACAACAATCCTAAAATATAGGGCTCTATATCAAAGGACGCTACGCGGAAACATAATAATCCGTACATATCCTAAGGACAGTAGAACTTGATGCTCTGATACCACCCATGACACCCCGACTAATTAAATACCGAGTATCTACTCCTTTATTCAAATTAGTACAAAATGTCAAGTTGGTTCAATGCATAGCATCACTGTCGAAAACATGTTTAAACAATTTCTAGCCACCTAATATTTAAAAGTGAGTTGCCAAATTTTATTAAATTAAATTAACATGAAGCCAATTAAATTATAAGCTAACTATACCACATCCATATCACAATCACAATGGAAATAATAATGGAATAATAAATGAGTCTGGAGAAACACTCCCCTGAATAATTCAAATACTTAATAAAACCCAATACAAAGTCTGAATATTTAAATAGCTCCAAAACTGAAATGAAACTGAAAGTATGAGAAAGCTATCTCTAAATGGAAAGGCCGACATGCCCTGACAGATGAATGACCCAGAAATAGAATCAAATGAAGAATGCGGAGGCATATACTACCGAGATCCTGTAACTTCCACAACAGCTACAACACGTCAATGGAATGGAACTCCTATGCTTAGCGTCCCTATGGTAGGGAACCTAAAAGGTTTTACAAGAAAAATAGATTTGAAAGAAAACGGGTCAGAGCCCGAGGTGAAAATAGTTTAAAAATAGCAAGTTTTTAATTACATTAAACAGTGAATATTATATACATGTTAGTTACGTGCTCTCCCATGAGTTCTCACCCCTCAACTAATGTGCACGCCTAACGTATATCCTTAACCCGTCCTAGTTATGTCATTCACTAACTAGTATGTACCACTTTCTGTCCTCACATTATAATATAGGGGTCTATTCACATCGTTCTAACATATCCTGCGTGCAACTCACCTTTTCACAGATAAGATTAATTTATAACAATTACTATAGGAAATTCTCATTTTAAGTCCCATTCAAAATGTCTCAATAATTTATATTCACACTTTAACAAAGAGTCCGTTATAATCACAAGAATATTATTCTTAGCACAAATATACAAATAGGGCACCCTTAGGCTAAGCTGCGGTGCACACATACTCTGCTATCAACTCCCGGTACATCACGTACATAAGGACTATGTGTTCCGAATCTCTCAGGAATCGTTTCATGAAGAAAAATCACACATATTGGAGGCGAACATAGTTCACATACCCATGGGTCACGCACATACCTACGTTGGTCAGCAGACTTATTAACTCACAAATAAGTCATTCACATACCTATGTCCTTACGGTACCAATCTAAATCCCTCCCCCCCATTGGCACACAAAGATTAGATGTCCCTATTCCGAAAGCCGACCTCCCGTGATAGCAAGTATGGTAGGTATGTCATACACACAATAATCCATATACTAAGCATTCACACAACTTATATAACTTGTAATATTATTAAAGGTATGTTCTCATCCCTATACCATTAGTCCAATCCGTTCACTATTATAATTCTGGATGATATATAATATATTTCGCCGATACGTCTCACGTCGTATAGTTTGGGTACTTAAAGCCTAACCGAAGAGGTTACTAAGTCTCCTATCTTTATCACACATTAATTCAGTACTTTTAACTCCTTATTTATGTCCCAAATCCTAACTCATCACTCCTAGGAATTTAAATCACGTTCTCACATCATAAAATAGGAAATTTCTCGTCGAACCTTCGTAAATTCAACACTACATTTCAACCAAATTCTAATATATTTTGGGCTTCAAGTATATATCCCTACCGGTCTCCCTCAAGTCCTAATGTATTCACATAATCCCCAACTACAACGTTCGATGGCCGAAAACACTAAAAATTAAAAAGGGGAAAAAGTCACCATTTCTGGGGGGATCGATCGACCTATGAATGTCGATCGATCGATCAAGTCGATGAGGCTACGGGTTTCTTCATTTTTTATTCCCAGATTTGTCACAAAACTTCATTACATGATGTGAAATCCTAATATAAGTATATGGGGTCATTATACAACCTAATTACATGATTTTTAACGTTCCAAAACTTTTAAATCATCAATAATTAGCCTTTCTTGGATCAAATCTTCATATTAATATAAAAACCCTATTTTTTTTATCATCTTCAAGAACCATCATATTTCTCTTCCTAAATCCATTTTAATTCATCTAGGGTTATGATTTGATTACTGAATTACTTCCAGAACTAATCTACGTGCAAATCCTATCCAAGATTTAGGTTTCTTCTCCAAATTTCATCAGTTTTCATCATTATTCAAGGCTATATTCAAATCCTACACTAGCATAGATGAATTATTCGATGAAACTTAATGAAATCAAATAACTTTCCTTGGAATTGAGGTTCTGATTTGCT
The DNA here is from genome assembly GCA_949130495.1 of Sambucus nigra. NCBI lineage: Eukaryota > Viridiplantae > Streptophyta > Magnoliopsida > Dipsacales > Adoxaceae > Sambucus > Sambucus nigra. The sequence continues at coordinate 112,653,053 of OX422217.1, forward strand.
GGTGATGTTAAAGGCTGGTTCTCTCTCTCTCTCTCTCCGGTCACAATTCCGGTGGAAAGTGGTGGTGGTTGGTGGTTATGGCTTTGTAACCCTCCTGTAACTTCTCCTCTTTCTCACGTTGCCCACTTCATGCTTTTTGACAGATAATGGCCCTAATGGCCTCATATTAGCTGCTAAATAAGCCCTAAAATTCGTGGGTCCAAATCCCTTAAAAATTAAAATGACTAAAATACCCTCCCGGGTTGACGGTTTGGCCTAAAAATGCCTCGGGACCCAAACTAAACCCCCGGCTAGTGTTTTCTGACTATTTCAACCCCTCTGGACATGTTGGCGCACTCAAAATGACCATACAGATGATAAAATTATAATTTACTTTTAAATCTAATTAAATTGATTCCTGACGCAACTGACACGCGCATCCCAACTTAGTTTTCCGAATTATCGTATTTATGACTCGCAATAATTTTAATAAATTAAATAATCATATATTACTATATGTACCAGTAATATTCGGCATTATCGTCATAATCAAATACTAACTCACATCTCGCTAGTATTTAAGTCCGGATTAATTTCCAATTAATTTAATTATTCCCATTAAATAAAATCAATAAAATTACGGGGTATTACACTAATACACTACAAAATATTACTGTAAAAATATATAAGGGGGTTAAAGCATACTAAAAAAGATAGAGTAATGAAGAACTCTAAGAATAGCTAAATATTCTCCCAATGATCCCATAAATAGAAATATTTGCTTGATAGAGATTTTGAAGTGGTCTGATACAAATGAATTCTAGTCCTTATATATAAAGAAAGAATGGCTTGGTCCACACATTCCAAGACTTGGCATTGGGAAGTGTAAATGGCATTAAACATTCCTAGACATAAATGGTTGGTTGTTCCAAAATATTTTCTAATAAACTTACTTTTGGCCTAGGAATAAAATACCTATGAGCCAATTTATACGGCCTATGGGGATCGGCTCCTACATTTCAAGGATCCTCAGCTCCTTGGTACTTTAGAGGTTAGGGTCCTGCATTTTGAGGACCTTGAGTTCCTTTTGCTTATGCATTTTAAGGACCCTCATCTCCTTCATCATATGGAGGTTCAACTCCTACATTTCAAGGACCCTTAGCTTCTTCGTCCTTTACAAGGTCGACTCCTACATTTTAAGGACCCTCAACAACTTTAACCTATGAATGGTTGGATCCTACATTTCAAGAACCTTCATCTCCTTCGGCTTTTGAAGGGTCGACTCCTATATTTTAAAGACCCTTGGTCCTTTTAGCTCCGATATTTCCAGGACCCTCGACTCATTTGGCCATTAGAGAGATGGATCTAATATTTCAAGGACTTTGAGTCTCTTCAGCTCATGCATATCAAGGACCCTCAGCTCCTTCAACTTATAGAGGGTCAGTTCTTACATTTCAAGGACCCTCATCTCCTTTGGCCTATGGAGGGCCAGCTCTTACATTTCAAGGACCCCAGCTCCTTCGGCCCTCCATAGAGTCATCTCATAGGAGGTTTGGCTCATAGCCTCCAATCTCTTATAAAGATAAAGATAATTCAAAAGATTGAAGCCTAAAGGGTAATTGATGATCCTGGGAATGATCTCATCTTAAAATTGTGAATATTATTGACCCTTGACCTTGAGGGGTCGACCTCATACCCTCAACCCCAGGGGGGATAGTCTCATTCCTTTGATCTCATACCCTAGATCTCACAGGGTCGGCCAGATTGCAACGAAAAGCTAAAATTATATGGAATTAACCAAAAAGAGTATTTTAGACTTATTGAACCTACACAAAGGTGAACACGAGTTTGTATTGCACGTGAGGGAATGTTCATGCTTTTAGCAAAGCTTTTAAAAGTATGTTCATGCTTTTAGCAAAGCTTCTAAAAGTACAGGTGGCGGAATTTTAACAGAGGATAACATTCATCATGCACCATATGACTTAGGATTCACATTACACCCCAAGACTCCTATAAGTATCTTATACCCTGTTACTTTTTCCATAAGTCATTATATTATAAAAACACACCAAAACTCTATAGATTATTGTTAGAGAGATAAAGTACAATTGTAACTTGTAAAAACTATTCGAGTAGTGAAGAATGGGTTACACCACAGTGGATGTAGGCTTTTAGGATGAACCACTCTAAATTATGTGTGTTGAACTCTTATTTACTCTTACTTCCTAAACTTTTAATGTTCATCATCATACTCATTAACTATTCTTCTATAAAATCACCGAGTTCATATTATGATTTGGAATGTTATAATTTCATGTACCATCTGATGACATGCATTTTCCTTGGGTTTCTTGTGATAAAAGGGATTTATTAATAAGCGCATTACATATTTTGTTGGGATTCTTGCCTTCATAGGTTCTTACACCTTACCGACTTAAAAAAGGGCATAGTGGCTAGAAAAGTTGGTATGGATAGGACACGAGTTCATAGCAGGTATTAGTGCGTGTTTTGGTGCATAGGGGGAAAATGATATTTATAACTATGGATTGTGGGTATGAATTCATCTATTGACTATGGCAAACAAATTCAAAAATGTGTTTTGACTATTTGTGAGAAGTGCCATTCATCCATATCATCCTTTATTTTTTTTAATACTTTTTCTTCTAAGTAATTTATGTCTAAAATAAAGATTATATCAAACATGATTAACTGTGTATACCAATATCTTATGATTTCGACTTATGGTTCATGGATTACGATTTGGTCCAAGCAAAAAAAACATAAACTTGGTCTTAAGTGATTGATTTGTAAGGGTTCACACGTGAATGGGCAAGTATTTATGGAGCAATGCATTGGTGTACCCATCGAGGATCGGTAATTGGAAATTTATTTATAATTTATTGGATGTAATGAGTGTTAAAAAATTTATAGGGGTTTTAAAATCAAAGAGTGTATAAAATTGAAAAGTGGATATGATCATCTTAAAGCAATTTCTAAATTGCGCGATGATTTCTACGAAAAAGAGTGTATGATTAAAAGTGTTTAGTGATTTCAATAAAAAAAATTCTTATTATTCATAATGTTCAGCAACCACATCAATCTTCCTTTTCAAGTTAGATTTATACCTGGGTAATTATTAAATGTGTTGTACCTATTTCCCTGTAGTCATTTTATTTTATGTATTGCTCTTATTTATATAATATTTGAATATAACTATATTTAAAATTTGTATAATTTATAATTATATTTTTTAATTTTACAATAAACCTATTATTTGAATTTTACAGTTGTAATACACTTACAGGCTATGGGTAATGCGAGGAAGAATTGTACACGTTTTTTTTTACCAAAAATGCATAAAATGCATAGGTTCGTTATCGGAGGTGCCGACAAATGAGATTATTCGACAATTTCTTCATTTTATAGATCGTTTGTGTGAAACCCTCTTGCCTTTACCTGAACAGTGGTTTGGATGTTTGTAAATGGGGTTTAACAAGTTGAATAACTATTAGTACATGGGATTTATGAAGTCGAGGACCTATTTGTAATTGGATCGATTTTTTGTCACTGACACCACAAAGTAAAAAAAATACATTGGATTATGGCACCCACACTCTTCAAAAAAGAGAAAAGAACACACAAAATAAATAAACGATCGAAAGGATTCAAATTCCTTGGTATGGTACATCCCTATTTTATACTTTATTGCTACCACAATCTCCATTTATGCAACTTCTCTCCCTTCCATTTCCCCCTAAATTGTTAAGAAAATGGTGTTTAAAGTGAGTAGTCTTTTTAAAAACCTTTTTATAGCCACTGGAGCATTAAAAAAGCTCTAACAAAGAGAATGATCCCGTCATCTAAAACCTATAGGAGCAAAATATAGATGAACTCGAAGATGTAAAACTTTAATCCTTAACTCTTATTAATGTTTAAAAAAAATTAATGATTCAAAATGGGAGTAAAAACTTATTCCCAGTTGTTTTAGTGTTATAGATCCAAGATAGATGATGATTTACGGCATTGTGATACCGAATGAAGAAGAATATTGAAAACATTTCAGCCCAACATTTCAACACCACAACATGGATAGGACGTTTAGTGTTATAATTCCAAGTATTTCTCACTCTCCCAGTTTTTTTGCACCGAGACAACTTGTTTTTCATTTTTTCCATTGTCCACCTTGTTCATATTCATAATTTTTTACTTTTCACATTCATTTTTATTCTAAGATGGCCATATATTCAATGTTAAAATTTTTTGGGATAAAATTATGTCATATGTGGAAATTAAACTGTAAACATTTGTATTAATATAAAAGTTTGTTAAATTATGTGTTAAAGCATTGAGTCATTTGATCTTCATAGGCTTGAATCATAGAACGAGGCATGCTCATTTAAACTACATGGACTTTTGGAGTTTGATGATCAATTAAGTTTCTCTATAACATAAGACTTTCATTGTCACGTATTTTAAAGATGTATCATTTTATACTTTTGTGATTGAACATTTAGCTACACACGCTTGCACATTTTTCAAAGGCTAAACAACTGAATTTATCATTGAGTTGTGTCGTGTAAACCAATTAAGAAATGGCATGTTTTTATGTACTTTAGTTTGGAGTTATTTTTTCTTTTGACTTGAAATCGTTCACACGGTCTATTTTGGACTCGTGGCATGGCACCGTTCACACAGTCAAAATTTGACCCATGTGCACGTATGTGCACCTCTCAGCGTACTAGCTGAAATACTGCGCACAACAAAAGTGAACCGTGTGCATGGCAGAGCAATTTTTATAAAAATTTCAATAAATAAGTACATGTCCTCCATTTTCAAATTATCTGAATACCTCATAACTCAAATATACTTTTGAGAATATTTTTGAGGTTAAGAGATTTTGGGCCTCTTTATTTTCAAATTCACGTATTCCTTCCAAATTGAGAGAAAACTTAGATCTATACTTGATCTATGTATTTGAGTGAGAATTGAGAGTGATTTGATTCAGATCCAGAATGTCCCTATTTAATTCAAACTATTCCACATTTGAATTGCATGATCTAACACCCCTAGATATAAAATTGGAGGTTCTTTGTTATATTGGAGATATTAGAGCATGATGTGATTCCAAGGAGAAGAATGTACATTCTCGTTTACTTTATGGATCTTAAGGTGGATTTCTTGTGTCAATGGGGGAAGTCCAAAGTTCATAAGTAACTACTCGTGAGTGCATGAGTGATAGGTACCTTCTTGCTTTGTATAAAACATTTTTCAAGTTGAATATAAAATTAAAGTGGGTCGAGGTTTTTTTACCTCTGTGTGGGTTTTTTTCCACATAAATTTGTCGTATGAATTGCTTGTGTGTGTTAGTTATTGATTTACACGCTTTGACCACACACTACACTTATATATCACCTAGATCTAGAATAATTCATTAAAATTATGTTTAGGTATTTAATTCTATTAATTTGTGCTAGATTTGCCTAAATTGATTCATTGAATCGCTGATTCAAGTTTTACATCACAACACCCGGTGATAACATGTGCCCGGACATTTAAAATGGGATGTATATTTGAGTATGTCAAAAATTGGTCATGTCTTGCAATTAAACATATTCACCCCTATAGGTTTGTTTAGAGTGAACATTTATTGAATAACGCACATCCTCAATTGGTATCAGAGCAGTTGCTCTTGTTCTTTAATGACGTGCTAAGAGTAAATATTGTATTTATTGTGTGTCTATTGTGTTTATTGCTCATAAACCTTATATGCTTGTAAATTATTAAATAAAAGTTGTAATTGATTAAAAAGGAGAAGGGTGAGTTATTTGACTTAACTTGTGAGTTGAAAGACGATAACAATGCTTTGAGATTACAAAATTTTGATTTATGAAGATTGACTAGTTCAAAAGGTTTTGATTTTAAAAAAACTCAAAGTTATTAAAGAAGAGAAAAGTGATTTGACTCTTCAAATAAAAAAAAGTGAAGCAAGATATACTTGTTTGTGAAGTTTCTACAAGTGAACTTGATAAGAGATTTGAATCTTTGAAAAATGAATTTGACTTGTGAAAGTGTTTGAAAACCAAGTCATCTTGTTCTCAATATGACACATCGAGTGAATGTTCATCACATGATTTGAAGAATACCAATCATTTGATCTTGAAGGAAAATGAGAAGATGCAAAATGTGAAAAATAATGATAAATTGAAAAACAAAAAGGAAAGTGATAAAAAAAGTTTCAAAAGATCATCCAAAATCATTCTCTTGAACATTTTGTCACAATGAAGGTCATATTGAGTCCTTTTACTGCATATTGAAAAGGATTAAATGAAAACAAAGACTTGATACCTTTGTGTTGAAAAGAAAGGAGAAATTTATCCCTAGTGATGTCTTTGATAGGAAGAAGTTTCTTAGAAATCATGTTGGTAAACCTACAACTTTGCTATATATTCCTCCATTTTTTCATTGTAAGAAAGTTGAGAAGAGAACTCATAAATCTAAAAATAATTTGAGAAAAAAACATGTTTTTTACCTTTTTCAAGATGCAAGATCGCACCAATCAACGTTCTAGATACTTGAGATAAAAAACTATAAGTTCATTATAATTAGGTGGCAAGTATTCCACAGGAATACTATAAATGAACTTAGGGGTCAAATTGGTTAGTTTATGAAAAGAGTGGATTTCCTAGTGTGAGGTAGAAGTGAGGATAGAAGGGAGACACCTACACCTAGACCTAGACCATTTGCCCAAATGTAAATGAATATGAACAAGAATCCTACGAGGAATGTCAGGTGGTTTCCCAAGTTTGTTAGTGGCTTACCTATGAATGCACCATATGGGAATTAAACTAAGAAATAGGTTGTCTTTATTCCTCCAATTAATCTAATAGATGGAACACTTATTGCTATCTAGGAGGTAGTTTGTTAGTATTCCTAGGATCTTGTTTGTATATGGGCCCCCTCCTAGGTTATTCCTAATTTGTTTAGGGAATCAAATCTTTTGAGTGTGATCTTGAAAGATATACTTGGATCATTTTCATGTTTTGGAGAGAATTTTATGCATTTCCTCTATATGATTTGTTCCTTGCTAAAAATGTTTATAAATACATGCATCATTCTTTAAACAAAAAAATAATCCAAAAAGATTTTTCACTTTATGTTTTTTTATTGTGTGATTAAGTCTTTGGTTAATGTGATTTGTTAGATACACTTAACTTGAATAATGATTGAAATGTGCATTTTTAACCATTTGATTGAAAATATTGATAATGTCAATGTTTAGTTTAGATTCATTTGATAAATCATGATTGTGAAGTGGAAAGTTTCTATGGTCCATGTGTGAGGTTTTTGTGTATTTCATACTTGAAGAAAAGGGATCATTTTTATATGCATTGATAAGGGCTACCATTAGAGTAATTACACTGATTTTGAATTTAAGTGTCATTGGTTAGGTGTCATCTAGGTGTCTAAAAATCCAATCTATGGCAAAAACCAGTAAGTTGGAAAGAGCCACAAGCCAAAGCCAAGGGCTTAAACCGACATTGAAAATAAGATAAGTTTATAACTTCTCAAATGAAAATTTATATTTTAGTTTAGCATTCAAAATAACATATGCTTGAGGGAGTTAAATTGTTATAAACTACCATTTCTTAAGATCCTGAAAGGATATTAGTGTAATGATCAAATTAAGCACCATTTGTAATTTCTTATGACTTTGTTATATGTATTCATTTGATTTTGTAAAAAACATTTGTCACTAATCATGCCTTTTGAAATACAAAATTTCTTGAAATGATTTGATAAGAATATTGAACCTTATATGTTGAATTGATTGATATTTGAATTGAATGTTCTCTTGATCTATGAATTAATCAAGATTCAAAGGAAATTTGTTTGTCAAATCAATTTATCATGTGTTGTCCAATCAGTATCACACACTTTTCACTTTAGATTTTGCATATGTATATATGTGTGTATGAGTTATGATTTTAACTGATATTCAAAATAAGATAGAGCCATAGCTTTTCAAATGAAAATTTCTATTTTAGTTTAGCATTCAAAATATTTTGAAATAACATATGCTTGAGGGAGTTAAATTGTTAGAAACTACCATTTCTTGAGATCCCGATGGGATATTAGTGTAACGATCAAATTAAGAATCATTTGTAATTTCTTATGACTAGGTTATATGTATTCATTTGATTTTGTAAACAATATTTGTCACCAATCATGCCTTGATTGAAATACAAAGTTGTTGGAAATCATTTGATAAGAATTTTGGTCCTTATATGTTGAATTGATTGATATTTGAATTGAATGTGTTCTTAACTCATATACACAATTTGAATTGAATATTGATTAACTCATACACACAATTGATTGATATTTGTATATTAATAAATCCTTTGAATTGCTTCAAATTTGTGTTTTTCAAGTAAAAAATGAATGATTTTTCATGCCATTGAATTCACTCATACCATACTAGTTATACGAGTTTGGTTTTTGGTTTCACTCTTAGTATTTTCTAGAATTTATTTCCCTGACTAAGCGTTCTAGGTGAAACCATGCACAAGGCTAAAACACTACCGTACACACCACTATCCGTATGCATGTCACATTGCCTCTGTACTCACGGCTATCGACTTTACTTATTACAATTTTTTCTTTTTATGCTCATTTCAATTTGAAATGCATAAATCCTAGGATATTTTGCCAAATTTTGGATTTTTATCAGTGACTTATCGATTTGAGACGGATTTTGTGTGGATTTGGTGGAAATTGACATTCAAGCCATAGTTTTTGGATTTCTGGTTTTTCAAGATTCTTTGTGGTAAGATTAAAACTCTGTTACTGTTTGATGATTTACACTTCTCAGGGTATATCTGGGATGGATTTATACATCTAGGTGTTTGATTTGGTCATTGCGGTTGATTATTTGTGATCCTAGGTTCATATACTGTTGTACTCTCATACGCTCTTAGGATTATTTCTTATTTTTATTTGTGTGTTGTATTTGTATCCCATTTCTAACAACATGGGTAGATCAAAGACACATGCGAGGAAGAGAGTTCGACCCTTTATTTGTCCTGATGAGAGTTCCCACACCACCTTCACCACCTCATACATCTCATCATAGGCAGGCCCCGAGAGCCTTAATTCCTATCTTAGACCCGATTTTTGATGTGTCTAGGATTAGGTTTATGAGAGATGGTTATGCAATTCATAAGGGTTTTATGTCACAAGCCATTAGAAATATTTATTTTGAGTATCTTGAAATATTTAAGGAGGGTGTGTTTTTCCCTTGATTGCAATGATTTATGATTCATGTTTGCATAGGCGACATTCATCGGCCAATGCTACACTTGTTGGTGAATTTTAAATGAACATCTTGTGGCATATGAGTATCGTATCATCTTTACTACATTTATTAAAGGTGTTAAGGTGATTTTGACTGGGGAGATCTTAGGGTCTTATCTAGATGTTGTGGCTCGTGTTCATAATTCGAGTTACATCACATATCGATAGGGTGGTATTCCTCATGATATGGTTGTGTACTTTCTTATAAGTCATATGAAAACATGAGTTGGATATATTTTCCAATAAGAGGTTACATTAAAGAGGTATTATATCCTTCATTTTCGGTTATCTATTACCTCATGCCCCGTCGTCGCTCTCCAGAATTCATATATGCGATAGGGAGATTAATGTATGCTCTTGCTCATATTAAAATTATATATTACCCCGATCTTATTTTAGAGGTGATGTGTCGGGCTTGTACAGATGTCTCACATGAGTCTTTATCATATAGTCGGATGATTATCGAATACATATATCAGTTAGGTGTTCTAAGACTCCTTACACATGGGGCATATCCCATTCTTAGTTCCATTTCTAGCATGAGTTCATTTCTCTCCACCGGTCAGACTTATCGTAGTCCACCTCGTTAACACATTGATCCTGATGCACCTGCACCAACATCTGATCCAGTATCGGTACTAGTACCACTTACTCATTAGGGCATTAGAGAGTTCATGGAGGCACATTTTGCCTACATGCATGGTTAGTTTACTGATGTAAGAGCCGAGATTACCCAGATGCGTGATTACTTTGGTCATCATCTTGATGTGTTGGATAGAGAGCAGGTCAACCTGAGGTCTGGTGTCTCTTTTATCTCTAATTATTTGCGAATGATTAGCCTTGTTCTAGATATTCCATCTTCGACCTATACACCACCACCAGTCATTACTCCACCTCTTGTACATCTGGTTGATGATGATGATGATGATGATGATAAGTATATATAGGATGAGGATGATGATGGGATTAATGATGATGAGCAGATATTATTTGTTTTTTTATCTCTATTATGCTCTTTTGTTGATACTTTGATGATCGTATATGGTACTTGGATATTATTATTTGTACTTAGATATTTTCATCCTTTGTATTTTGATGACTGGATATTTGTACCCTTTACTCCTATTCTGCCATTGAGTACTTTATGTTTATTATGGTACATTTTGGATGATGATTATGGACTATTGTTGTTTTGATGATTCCCGTTGATATATCTATGTTTTCATATGATATCATACTAGTTATATTGATTTATATTACATATCCTACTTTACATTATGTATATAAAGGAATAAAGAAAAGTTATTACGAGAACAACATAAGAAAACCTATCAAAAATTAAGGGCAATGCCCCAATAACAACACTTTACAAAATAAAAGGTCCAAGGCCCTACACAGTTTGTAAGCTAAAGGGCAAAAAGACCTAACTTAAAGTACTTTCAGGTATACTCCAATTCAAGAAGGTCATCCAGTTCTGATAATATCTTCTTCATTTCTTCCAAGTCATAGCTCTAGTTCTGACCATACCCTCAATCTCTTTGACAATAACCTCCTTGGTCTTGGCCAGCTGCTGAAGTGCCTCCCATTTCTTTCTAGCCAAAGGCAATAAATGGTGGTAGAGAAGGAGATACTTTTGATTCTATTAACAAACTTGTATTCCCCATAGTTAGTTATGGCATTATGAACCCCATCATCCCAATTGAGTCTATCTCTGTATTCTTGGTTCCTAAATCTGATCTCCTACCACACAGACTCAGCAAAACTACACTCATTAAACAGGTGGGAAATGGTCTCCACTTCATGATTACAGCTGCAGTAGAGGTTATCCTAAAAAATGACCCAACTAAATATCTTATCCTTGGTATGTAAAGCCTTTTTACAAGTCAACCAAGTGATGAAAGTGCATTTGGGGATATTATTCTTGTTCCAGACAATCTTATGCCAGTTGGTGGCACTAACATTGTCTGGAACAAGAATAATATCCCCAAAAGCGCTTTGATCCTTTGTGATACATCTTGTAGTTTCTGATTTGAGATTCATTTTGTGATACACTTATATATTGTTCATACACATTTTGATTTATGGGGGTATTCCCTTTATAGCTTTGGTATTTCACATAATTACCTAGCTTTTGATTTTCTAGTTCTTTCCTATTCATTGTGATTGTTTCTTTCTTACCATGCTATATCCGTTATCTTTGTGTTTTAACTTATCGTTGACTTTCTGTATTAAAAAGGGGGAGAAACGTCTAAGATGGGGGAGATCATATGTTTTCTACTTTAGTAGGGAGAGACATCCTTTTATGGATATTTTGGGAGAAAATATTATTTCATGTGATGTTTCATGCATGGGATCTATATTACTTGTTGTATTCATTTATATTAGATTATCTTATCATATTTCATATGCTTACATGCTTTATATCATCTATTGTCTCATTGATTTCTTAAAGGATTCTCAAAGCAAGGGAAGTCACTCTTTGTGCATGTTATTACCTACGTGTTTCTATTTTGTTGTTTCATGTTACTTTAGGTATAGTCATGTTGATCGGACTGGAACCCACGGTTTTAGACTCAGATTTGTTGTGTTATTAGTCTTTTTGACTCATTGTGTATTACTTCCTACTACTATCATTATATGGCCCATGTGGAGAGGTTTGGTAGGAGTAATCAAAGTATTTTTTGGAGTTTTTTTCAAAGAATAGCTAAAGGGGGAGATTGAAAATGTAAACATTTGTATTAATATAAAAGTTGGTTAAATTATGTGTCAAAGCATTGAGTCATTGTGTCATTTGAAATGCATAGGCTTGAATAATAGAGTGTGGCGCGTTCATTTAGACTACATGGAATTTTGGACTTTAATGATCAATCAAGCTGCTCTAACACACAAGAATTTCGTTGCCCCTCTAAAGATGTATTCTTTGATAAGTTTTTATTGAACATTTGTCTATAAATACTTGCACATTTTTCAAAAGTTGAACAAGTGAATTTATCTCTGAGTTGTGTTGTGCAAACCAGTTGGGAAATGACCTATTTTTTATGTGCTTTAGTTTGGAGTTTTTTTTTTATTTTGACTTCGAACTATTTGCATGGTCAAAATTTCATCCATGGGCATTGTTATTCACATTTCAGCGTACTAGTTGAAATTATGCGCATGAAAAAAATCTACTATGCACATGGCGGAGATATTTTTTGAAACATTTCTATAAATAGGTCCATTTCCCTCCCTTTTCAAAATATCTGAAAACCTCATAATTCAAGTATACTTCAGAGAGTATTTTCGAGGTTTAGATCTTTTACTTTGCCTCTCTAAAAAAACAATTCACCTGCTCCCTCCAAATTGAGAGAAAACTTATATCTATAATTAATTTATATCTGCGAGAGATAATTGAGAATGATTTTATTCAGATCCACAATAGCCCTATTCAATTCAAACCGTTCCACATTTGAATTGCATGATCTAACACTCCAAGATCTAAAATTGGATGTGTTCCATTTTATTGAAGAGATTGGAGTTTGGCACGATTTAAAGGAGAATAATGTAGATTCTCGTTCACTTTATGGATCTGAGGTGGATTTCTTATGCCAATGGAGGAAGTCTAAAGTCCATAGGTAACTACCATGAGTGCATGAGTGAGAGGTATCTTTTTGCTTTATATGAAGATCTTTTCAAGTTGAATAAGAAATTAGAGTGCATCGAGATTTTTTTATCCCTAGGTGGGTTTTTTCCCCTCATAAATCTATCTTATGAATTACTTGTATGTATTAATTGCTGATTAGAACACTTTGATCACACACTACCCTTAGATTCGCCTAGATCTAGAGTAATTCATCAAAATTATGTTGAGGTCTTTGATTATAGTAAGTAGTGCTAGATTTTTCTAATTGATTCATTAAATTGTTGATCCAAGTTTTTCATCACATCACACAATAATAACATATGTTAGGACATTTAAAAATGGATGCAAATTTGAATTTGTCAAAAATTGGTCATGTCTTGCAATTAAACCTATTCACCCCCCCCCCCCCTTCAAGGTTTATTTAAAGTGAACACTTGTTGAAAATACACATCCGTAGGAAATGGGAGTAAAAGAAAATTCGCCACATCTAGTGGGGACGATACCCAATTTAATGCAATTAATAACAAAATTGTGGTTGTTAATGAGCCTTACTACTGTTGAAGTATGTGTTTGAGTTATGTTATTATTAATATTTGATTTGCGCAAAGTATATGTCAATGCTAATGCATTATCGTATTGATATTTGTTTTTTTACTAGACTTCCTTAATTCATTGGTCTCAAGAGCATAGACTGAAGTTTTTTGAGTAGGCCCTCTGTATGAAGGGTGATTACTTCAAGAGGAATTTGCAATAGCGAAGGATTTAATTGCTCATGGGGTTAAATAAAAAACACCTACTCAATACTTTAAGGCATAGATCGGATAATAACATGTCAACTATACAGACTATCTACAATGTGAAATTCATGTTAAATTACGAAGACTCTCAAGGGCAAACGATGATGCAACAACTACTTAAACTCATATCGCACAAACATTATGTGTATTGGACACATAGTGACTGACTAATGAGTTGGAGGATTTGTTTTGCGCACCCCACTTCAATTTTTCTTGCTAAATGTTTTTTAACACTTGTGTTGATGGACTTCACATGCAATCAAACCATTTTAACATTCTATTATTTGAGATGGTTGGTGTCACATTGGCTTCCCGAACATTCTGCATTGCTTTATTTATTATCGTCTGATAAGGAATACAGATTTGCTCAGGCATTGGAAAGTTTAATGATGCTATACTAACCTTTAAATTTATCATAAGTAAATTGGGGTCTCCTACTACATTCCCATAAGTGGTTGATTACATTGAGAAGACGTGGTTATAGGTGCGTGGGGAGTTTGCACTACCATGGACAAACATAATTAAGCACCGTGGTAATCGTACGACCAATAAGGCTAAAGGTGCTCATGCTCAATTGAAAAGTCACCCGAGGTCATTGGATCTTACTTTCTTAGAGTTATGGCAAGAAGTGCACGTTCTAATGATTGCTCAAATTACCAAGATAGAGGTGGACTTCAAAAAATTGTCACACCCAACATACTCATAAAGAATTTGTGGGTCATGTTTCAAACTATACTCTTGACTAATTGGTACGGGAGAGATTCATTTAATAGGGGTTGTGGGAGTAAATGAGTGACGCGACCACAAATGTGTATCTAGTGTGCGTGCTACATAGGCTCAAGTGCAAGCCTGTCGCATTAGTTTTAATCCGATACGTCGGGATCGTCTCTATAGGGAAATAGGATGAAATATCGTAACGACGTAGGAACAAAAGACTAACCTTAAATTGATTCTCGAAAATAAGTGAAAAAGATGATTACTTGTGGTCTAAATGACTACTAACTAAATGCAAAGGGAATTTAACTATTGATTAAACTAAATGCACCGAAATAAACTACTACAGTGAAGTGAATATGAATAAAGGAAAGATAGGTTAGGATACAAACCCTAGTACATTTACCGAATATAATACTAGCTTTTGAATTAGAAAGTTGATCGAACCCAACCTTTAGTAATCCTAAGCATTACATATATGAGGGTACTACCCCGCATCATACGTAATCAAAGGTAAAAATAAAGCGGTGCCGAATAGCTAACACGCGCATCCCATACTTAAACACCCCGGTTACCTAGGGAAAATAAGGTTAAAAGGTCTATGATGGTTGTGTGAACTGTAGACACCCCATTATTTTACCCCTTAAACAGTCCTTAGGTTCCTAGCACCACCCTTCATCACTACAAACCCAGGTCATATCCCGAGTTAGTACCTAGAAGCCATCGGACGCTCCCAGGCTCCATTTGACCAAAAAGTCAAACTCTACAGCTCGATCGAGATTGAATAAATGTTCAAAGGTCATTGAATCCCCTTTCCAATGATCCATCCCGTGTGCAATTCCGACTTACCATGCGGACAAACGACCCATTTTTCCCAAAACCTGATTTAGAGGCCAGCACCGGATGCTCTCGGGCTCCATTTGACCAAAGTAAAACTCTTCAGTTCGATCGAGACTGAATGAATCTTCAAAGGTCACTGAATCCCCTTTCCAACGGTCCATCCCGTGCACGATTATGACTTACGGTACGAACGAACGATCCGTTTTACTCTGAGAGGTCACTGCATGCTTCCAGGACCTGATTGACCAAAGAAAACTCTCCAAACAGGATCAACCTCTTTGGAATGTTGAAGTACATCTCCTAAACTTTCCAACGGTCTTCCCCGTGCACGATTAGGACTTACCATGCGGATGAACGATCCGTTTGCTTCCGACAATTTCCCATCCAATGAACTGACGAGCTCTTCCGAGCCACATTTGACACAAAGTCAACTCCTGAACCCGGGAGTGGTCCAAGGACTTTTGAAGGTCTCTAAATTACCTTTCCAATGGTCCACCCTGTGAACAATTTGGATCAACGATTTGCACTCTGCGGATGATTTTCCGAAAAGGCTAGAAAGACACTACCAAACGACAGGTCCCAGACCCTGGCAGTGTGCCTAAACACACCCGTCGATTGGCAGGATCAGGGCTATGCCGATTGATAATGACCTGGGCCTATAAAAAGGAGGCCATGTCCTCATTGCAAAGGGATCCCAGATCTGGAACAGATCACTCTTAGCAAATCCAAAAAACCTCTCTCGAAGTCAACATGATTTCCACATCCAAAACCCTTTCGAACTTTCAATTCTCATCATACTTTTCATCAAACTTGGTGAATTCACTACCCTCCATCATCATCCAAGTGCAAGGGCTTCTCTCCAACATTCAAGATCAAGCTCAAGATCTTCAAGAAGGTCCAATTTTCTCAATTCTCTCCTTAAATTCCCATAAATTCATATTAACTTGTTTTATTACTTAGCACTTTTATTCTCCCATCTCACATATCCTAATATACTTTGTATTTAGTATTATTGCACATCTCTTATTTTCATAAAAACCAAAAAACAAGAAAAAGAGGGTTTGCTCATAAATTCCAAACAGGAATTCTCACACTTTTCTTACACTTTTCTCACAACTAAAATACTTTTTTACACACACACACACAAATAAGAGAAGTCCCCGATTGGATTTATGGGATAAACCCAACCCCTTCATTTTGCATGCGAACTACGTGGACATTGATGCCTCTATAGGCTATGTAGGCGTCTCGGGGTAAAACCCGAGACTCGAGTCCTATTCTCACTTTTTCTCTCGTTTGTTATTTTCTCTAAACTCAACTCTCTTAGATTACATATATTTATATATGCATATATTTGTTCTTAGTGGCGTATTATTCCACACACGTTATCGTTCCATTATAACGATCAACGCAAGGATGATCACGCAAATTCTATTTTCTAATATTATCTTTACATTCCTACGGATGACTCGCTTTATCTCTTCCATGGTACAAGTCGATGACTCCTATCTCCACTACATATACACATGCACACATATCACGGGAAAAATAAAGGAAAATAACAAAAACCCATGAGAGACCGTAAGGGCGGAATGGGTGCCTAACACCTTCCCATTTCGTAACTTAGCCTTCGGACACTTTTCGAATCATTTTGGTTTCGTATGCATCAGTATATCTTTGGATGCTGTCCTTTGAGCTGGCTCCCTTTATTTTGTCTGTTTTGAGTAAAATATATTGGTGACTCCATCTTTCTACATTTTTTACCTCATTCAACGACGTCGTCCAAAGCGCTCTCGAGAGGGATGTGCGGGACCTAGGATCCTCACGCTCCCGCCCGTCGCGAGGATCAGGGATGGCCACATGAACTATACAAACGATTCATTCAATTTTCAATTCAAAACCTATTTTCTACATAGATAAATTACATCGGGTCGGGTTCACGCATCCCAACCCTTGGAAACTTAGCCGGACATGATTAAAGTAAAAACTACCTCAAAATTAAATTTGCAAAAATTCATAGCTATGTGAGAAATTGAGAAGAAATTTTGGAAGTGAGAATTGCAATCTAAATTTAATAACTAATTAAGCTAAACTATGAAAGCAATTAAAAGCATAAATTAAATAATACTTGCAGTAAAGGAATCTAGAATTAAAGCTTGAATATTGAGTAATTGTTGCAAAACTTAAAAACCTGAGGTTCTTGAATGCAAGATCCCTCTAAAACTAAGCATAATCCAACCATTTAATGTATAGTACTAAGTTAAGTTAAATACACAACAAAATTTACAAGAGGTGGAGAAAAGTAAAACCCTTAATTAGAAAAGAAAATTCAAGAAAATCTCTTTCGAACCGGTCCGACGGGGATCTTTGGTTCGTTCTGGTAGCATCTTGATCGGTTCATTTTTCTTTCATAATGGATCGGTTCGGCCTCTTATTTTATGCAGAGATCTTTAAGGCATCAGACCGGTTCATTTTTGGCTATATCCGGATCGATCCATTTTTGGTCATATCCGGTCCAATCTGGTGGTCAAATTTATTTAGAGACTGGCTTCCTCCCGGATCGGTTCACTGCTGGTACTGACCAGTCCGGTCCAGATTTGAAATTATTTATTTCCTTATTTTCTTTTGATTTTCTCTCATCTTTAAAGCTCAACACTTTCTCACACATGGATCGGTTTGGGATGTTGTTTCTTCTTACGTATTGGTATATGCGAGGTCTTCAATTTCCATGTTGGTCCCTCGTTCGAACTCTAGATATGAATTGACCATTTTACCCTCTGACTTTCATTTCAATCATGATTTCTCGGTCTTGGATTCCTCTTATCTTCACTTGCATTAAATACTTGTAAAAATCATGAAAAATGCACAAAACTCGAGGCACTATGAAGGAATTGTTAGTAACATATATATGAGATAATTCAATACAAATTACATAGTCTGAGGTGCTAAAAGCTACTAAATTTAGGGGATAAATTCAAAAGAATTTATGCCTAATCAAACTCCCCAAACTTAGAACTTTGCGCATCCCGAGCAATGTAAAAAAATCATAACTAGGGTGAACTCTTGAAAATCATTTTATTAGGATAGAATACCTCTTTCGCGGGTAAGCAATTACATTTAGCGTATGCAACAAGCCTTTAAACCCCTAGGCCACCCTAGTAGGACGAGTTTTGTCTCGTGAGGGTTTGTAGGGAATATACCCACAAAATTCGGTTTTTTTACTCAAACAAAATTCAAAATACCTAAAAATTGTATAATTCAAACTTTTCGTAAAATAATCGCAATATATTTATATGCTCAAATCTCAATTTATCATGTGTGTGCGCGAAGCCAGAAATTTAACCACAAATTTCCATCGATTGATCATTACATTACTTTTTCAAAAATTCGTTTTGATTAAAATGCTCACGGGATACTGTCATAAACGAATCACTCGGAATGTGGCTATTTCGCTCGGTATGCGTGATATAAGGAGTAAATGCATTGGAACACGAATTCATGCACATAAAATTGAAAGACAAAAACTTATGGTGAAAAGATCTCTTCATCGGATTATGGTCATTGGGAAACGGGAGCATTGCCTCTTATACACACCGGTTAATCTCTTCTATTATATTTTCGTGTTTTATCTCTCCATACGGTAATAAATTTCTCAATCCGAACTCGGTTAGGACTTGTTCGGGTTATAAGATGTATTGGGTACATTTGGATAAATCAGAAAGTTCAGAATTGGAAAATGTCCTTATAATGTCCGTTAGTGCTTTTGCTCATTTTCTCTTCTCTGTCTCTTTCTTTTTTCACAATTTTCTTTTCTTATTATTTTTCTTGAGCATTTTTCTTTTATTTCCCTTTTTCATTTTCACATAAATTGGATTTAATTGCTAAATTTTCTAGTTTTCTAAATTTCGAGCTCTATGGGTTTGTCAGGTTATCAAACGAAAGGATACATTTTATTTGACTCAACTTGATTTGCAAAGGAGAATTTTTCACAACTTTTTATGGCTAATCTTTTTGGGTAACAAATGAGGGCCTAACTTCATTTATCCGAATTACTAATCATATTACCATATGTATCTCGAGATTAATTTAGTTTAGCGATATTTTAGCGCGCTTTTCGAGGCAACATCACACACTATTCCTTGACCGATCAAAACTCGGGTTGATTTTAAAAACTCAGATAAAGTGAAAGGCTCGAAATCTCACCGGTTTGATTAATCTCCACACTTATTTGTTAAGTTGTCAATTTTCATCTTTGGTCAATTCTGGCTTAGTGTATTTTTGTATTTACAAATTTAAGACTTTAAACAAAACTTCGGTGATATTTTTGAAAAATTTAAACCCCAATTTTTATTTACTTTGAAGAAAAATATTTTTGGATTTTTGGAAATTTTTTAATTTAGGGGGGAATATTTTTGAAAATTTTCTCATTTTTTTATTTTTTGGGGGCATTTTGAACTTTGTGAAATTTGGAAGCGCATGCGTAGCCCCCCTAACTTAGATTTTTGCAAAGTCCCGATGGACTAAAAGCTAAATTAAGGAGATAAACAAATAAAATGGAACAAAATACAAAATGCAATATACAAATAAGTAAGCATAAGGCACACATTAATAGGGAATCCAATTTCCATTATATATAACAATCATACAAAAGCTGTGGAAATAGGAAATATGAAACATGACATAAGCAACCTAGGAAGAGAAACCTATTAGGGGGGGAGGGTGAGAAGGGCCAAGAGCATATGGGTTATATGGGTCATAGAAATAATTCGAGGGATGCCCACCCATGGTCATAAGGTACATTTCATCTTGGAGTCGATGTAACATGCTCGTATCTCGCTGATATGCCCTTCGGTCCTCCTCTCGGTGAGCATTGTATTGATTGATAAACCCATCGAATCTTGCTTCCAACGTTATGATTCGTCTATCAAAATCGGCTCTCGGGGTCTCAAAAACTGAATCGTCGTCCTCGTTATATTCCTCCTCGCCGCCCCTCGCCCATAACTAAGTCGACATCCCCAACTGTTTCTTCCTCAAAATCATCATCATCTGAATCATCCATCTCGGTATCATCATCGTCATCATCATCATCCGCCTCCTCCGCTTGCCGTGCGCGGATAATCTCCCATTATCTCTCGCTTTTGGTATAGGTGCCCTGCCCAAGGGGGTTGGGAAGGCGAGGGAACCTGGTTGGAGGTTCAATTCCAGCATCGGCTAGTATGGATGTGATGAGCTGGGCATACGGGAGAGGGGTGGTACCTTTTTTATCCAAGGCCACGTAAAATATGTCTTTGTAAATGATATGGGTCAGGTTGATCGGGGTGGTGGGATTAAAAAGATGATACACGAGTGTCGCTTGACGGGGGCGCATTGCGGAATCATTAGAAGTTTGGAGAATAGTTGTGTATACGATTAGAAATGTTATGCGCGCCTTGTCGATCATCCAACCCACTGGAAATGTTTCAGTAACCCAATACTCGTTGGGTATGATACGAGATATGCATACCACCTTATCAATGGGGCAAAAGCGTTGGGGTATGTGAAATCGGTTGAGTTCAAGAAATCTTTATCCGTAAGTTTTCGATTGAGAATCTCTAAGGAGAATGGAATGCGTTGGCCATCAACAAATGCCTCAGAAATAAAGTCAGCGGTGCGGACAAGGGTTCCATACAAAGATCTCACCTCGACTGCCCACACCGCATCGTGGGGCTTGTTAAGGAATCGAAAACGACCCTGTGGAAGGAAGAGGCCGGTGATGGAATTGGGCAGCTCATTCCAGCGCACTTGGCACTCCATTTGTAACTTTCGAGATTGTTCGAAGAAATGTTCACACCAGATTTGTTCTTGATTGGAGAGGTATGAGTCATTTCCGTGGTCAATGACTTTGACGGAATTGTATTTTTGGGAGCGGATGCGGTTGGCCATATGTAAAAGAAGTGGTTGGACACTAAAAATATGGAAGAGAGAGAGTATGAGAGTTAGGAGAAGTGGTGGTGGAAAGAGGGAGGTGGAAGGGTGTATTTATAGGTGGGTATGGTGGAGGGAAAGGTTAGCTTGGGAGGGAAGGGTTTTAGGAGGGAAAAGGGAGTGGATTTTAGGGGGAAATGTATGGGAAAGGGGGTAGGGACGAATATGGAGGGAAGAATATGGATTGGTGGAATGGGGGGTGTATCTTGGGAAGGGTTAAGAAGTTGCAGACATCGGACCGAACCGGGTCCCAGGACCGGACCTATCCGGTCTCTTTTTTATTTCGTTTTCTGCATATCCAGACCGAATCGATTACCAGGGGAGGACCGGTCCGGTCCTTCAAGACTTTTTTCTTAAATTATTTGTAGAATTCACTCTTTTCTCTCAATCTCTGGATGCACCCACAATTATACCTACACATAATCAACCTAACTTTGCTCAATGCTTTCTCCAAAAACCTAGGCTCACTCTAAACGTGTGATCTCCCGCACCTATCCTATGTGTCCTATACCTATCGACTCCAACTAACCTAATCGTCTCATGTCAACTGTACACAAGAATCACCCCATAGGCGTCGAGGGTGTGATGACCTTCTCGTATATGTCAATCAGTCCCCATAGATGGGGTCTGATAACCAAATGGTGTCAGCTTCTTCGATGCATGCCTTAAAGTACGGTTTGAGACGTTGGCCATTCACCTTGAAGGTATTTCCCCCTTTTGCATCTTCCAACTCTATAGCTCCATGGGGGAATTATTCTCTAACCACAAATGGACCCGTCCACCTTGAACGCAACTTATCGGGAAACAAGTGTAATCGAGAGTTATAAAGAAGTACTTTTTATCCCAGATGAAACTCTTTTTGTCGAATTATCTTATCATGCGCGATTTTCATTCGTTCTTTTAAAATTTGAGCATTATCATATGCATCATTGCGCATATCTTCCAACTCGTTCAATTGAAGCTTGCGAGCTTCACCGTCTTTATCGAGATTGTAGTTCAACCTATTGATGGCCCAATAGGCGTTGTGCTCTAGCTCCACGAGGAGATGGCAAGGATTGCCATAGACAAAACAAAATGGGGACATCCCGAGGGGGTTCTTGTTGGCGGTAAGGTAGGCCCATAATGCATCGTTTAATCGAAGTGACCAATCTTTCCGGGTAGGATCGACGATCTTTTTAAGGATGGTTTTGATTTCACGATTTGCTATCTCGACTTGCCCACTTGTTTGAGGGTGATAAGTCGTCCCAACCTTGTGGACGACCCCATACTTTCTCATTAACTTTTCAAACGTCTTATTGCAAAAATTTGTGCTATTATCACTCATAATCTCCTTTGGAGCACCGAAGCAAGAAAGTATGTGTTCTTGTAGGAACTTAATCACTGCCTTATTGTCACTTGTATGGGTAGTTATTACCTCCACACATTTGGAGACGTAGTCTATCGCGACAAGGATGTATAAGAAGCCAAATGAGGTAGGGAATGGTCCCATTAAGTAAACACCCCAGTAATCAAATAACTCAATATTGAGTATAGGGGTTAGATGAATCATGTCGCTGCGAGTAATAGCTCCCATCCTTTGGCATCTATCGCAAGATTTTCAATAGGCGTTCACATCCTGAAATATTGTGGGCTAATAGAAGCCGCTTTGCAGAATTTTAGCGGACATTTTATTCTTGGAGAAGTGGCCTCCACAAGCTTCTGTATGACAAAATCGAATCACAACTTAAATTTCCTCATCCAATACACATCTTCAGATGAGTTGGTCCGCATAATATTTGAATAAGAATGGATCGTCATAGAAAAATATGTAGGACCAAGTGATGAATTTCTTCTTCTCTTGCAGTGTCCATCTGGGAGGAATGGATCCCGTGACAAGATAGTTAACAATGTTCGCAAACCAAGGTAGGGAAAAAGTAGCAAAAAGCTGCTCATCCAGAAAATATTCGTCTATGGGTATTAGATCACTAGGCACGTCGGACGAGAGCCATGACAAATGGTCGACAACGACATTTTCTACCCCATTCTTATCTTTTATTGAGAGATTAAACTCTTGTAGGATTAGGATCCACCTTATGAGGAATGGATTTGCATCCTTCTTAGTAAGGAGATATTTAAGGGCCACGTAGTCGGTAAAGCGAGTGATGGGCGACCCAAAAAGTTATGAGCGGAATTTGTCCAAAGAAAAAATAATCACTAGCAACTCTTTCTCCATGATGGAGTAGTTAAGTGGTTGCCCGATTAACGTTCGGCTAGCGTAATAGATGACATTATCGTTCTTATCTTTTCTTTGCCCCAAAGAAGCCCTAATTGCATAATCACTAGCATTAAACATAAGATCGAATGGAAGAGACCAATCTGGAGCTTGCATGATGGGAGTGGAAATCAGCATGCTTTTTAATTTATCAAAAGCCTCTTAGCATGCGTCATTCCACTCAAAGGGGGCATCCTTCATAAGGAGGTTACTCAAGGGTCTAGCGATGGCGCTAAAATCCTTGATAACCCATCTATAAAAACCTGCATGTCCCAAGAAGGAGCGCATATCCTTTAGTGATTTAAGCGGGGGAAGCTCGACTATGACATCTATTTTTGCTCGGTCAACTTCTATTCCCTTAGATGAAATTATGTGGCCCATAACTATGCCCTTGGTAACCATGAAGTGGCATTTTTCCCAATTCAGGACTAAGTTCTTCTCCACACCCTAGGATAAAATTTTTTTAAGATTCGCTAAACATTGGTCAAAAGAAGGGACAAAAACGCTGAAATCGTCCATGAAAACCTCAAGTCCTCTCTCTACCATGTCACTAAAGAGACTTAACATGCACCTTTGAAAGTTCATGAGCATATTACATAATTCAAAAGGCATACGTTTGTAGGCAAACGTACCAAATGGACAGGTAAAAGTCGTCTTCTCTTGATCAAGTATATATACCTTGATTTGGTTATAACCGGAATAACCATCAAGAACGCAATAATATGGGTGGCCCACTATGCGTTCAATAATTTGGTCGATGAAAGGTAAGGGGAAGTGATCTTTTCTCGTCCCATCATTGATTTTTTGATAATCAATGCAAACACGCCACCCGGTGGTGGTGCGTTGAGGAATTAATTCTCCCTTAGCGTTTTTTACGCTGTCATTCTCGACTTCTTCGGGACGACTTGAATTGGGCCACCCATTTGCTGTCTGAGATAGGCTAGATAATCTTGGCATCTAATAACTTTATAATTTTAGCTCTAATAACTTCTTTCATGGTTGGGTTTAGTCGCCTTTATATTTCCCTCTAGGGCTTCACGTCCTCCTCGGGGTGGATTTTATGGGTATAAATCAGGGGACTTATACCCTTCAAATCCGCAATACACTAACCAAAAGCACCTCTATGCTTACTCAAAATATTCAGCAACTTACCCTCTTTCTCTTTATCTAGGCTAGAGGAGATAACAATAAGATATGTCTCATCCTCTCCTAGAACAACATATTTCACATTAGAGGGTAGTTTCTTCAACTCGAGGGTAGGAAATTTCTCTTAGGAAGGTGTCAAGCATGACTCCCTCGGGGGTAGTTCCTTGAATCTAGAAATCCAATGAACATCTATCAACTCCTCTAATGATCCTCCCTCGTTTAATATGTCTTTCAACTCCTCTACCTCTCGTTTATACTCGGTGTATAGGATCTCACGTTCATCACCTCTCACTAGGCATGCTTTAACGCGTACCCACCCATGGTTCTTTTAATGTGATCTTCTACTACCTCATCTATGGGGTCGACTGTATGGATTTCATCCTTGTCACCCATTTGATTAGTAATATTGAAGATGTTTGTCTCGAGGGTCATGTTCCCAAAAGTGAGATGCATTTGCCCATTTCGTGTATTGATTATGTCATTAGCCGTAGCTAAGAATGGGAGGCCTAGAATGATGGGAACATGGTTTCTATAATGGATGGAGGGCTCCGTGTCCCAAATGACGAAGTCTACCTGGAAGTAGAAAGTGTCCACTTGGACTATCACGTCCTCAACAATCCCTCGAGGCACCTTCATTGTGCGATCCACTAATTGGAGAGTGATTCGTATGGGATTAAGGTCACCCAACTCAAGTTGCCTATAAATGGAATAGGGAAGGATATTAACACTCACACCTAAGTCCAATAAGGCTCTCTCAATTTGACGTTCTCCATTAACACATGAGATCGTGGGTACACCCAGATCTTTAAACTTGGGTGGAAGGTCGTTAAGTACAACGGAACTCACATTCTGTGCTACGAAGACATTCTTCTTCACCTTTAGCCATATTTTCGCAGTCAAAATATCTTTAATGACCTTGTCATAGGCGAGAATTTTCTAGATGGCATCAAGGAATGGAAGATTCATCTTCACTTGCTTAAGAACATCTAGCACATCTGCACGGGAGGCTCCATTTTGAGATGGGTCCAACCATTGAGGGAACAGAGGGGCGGTGGGTAGTTTCACAACAAATTTGGGCTCGCTAAAGTCTTCCTTGTCACTCTCATTCAAGAGGTCATCTTCGGCCTCTTTAGTGCCGGGCAAAACCTCCTTGTCTTTTGGCTTTTTGTGTGGTGGAGGTGATAAATCAACGACTCTCCCACTACATAGAATGGTGATAACTTGGCATTGCTCTTACTTATCGGAAGATGTAAAGATAATATTGTCTTGAAATTGAGGAGGTCTTTGGCCTTGTACCAAAAAATTTCCCTTCTCCTGGACACTCAACGAAGATTGCAACTTAGATAAGCTCGTATACATCTCAGTGAACATGCTCTTAAACTTAGCATTGTTTGCATTTTTAGATTGGAAAAATTGGGTTAAGTTGTCATCAAGAGTCCTCCGTGGTGGGGTAATATATGGGTCTGTAGGTGGATCTTGCATGTGTGCTTGCATAGGTGGTGCTTGTTGAAATTGAAGAGAGGTAGAGGTAGGGTAACATGTGAATGTGGATTCAACGCAGCTTGTTGTTTCCCGTAGATAAAACTGGGATGGTTTATCCACGAAGGGTTATACGATTTCCCATGAGGGGCGTTAAAATTTCCCTTATACCTTCCTATATCTTCCACTTTCTTGGTATGCATAGCTTTGTAGGCAGGTATCGTTGGTCATTCCTTTCTTGAATGGACCGCCTCACAAATGGCACACTTTTTCTTTCACAGCACGGGTGGATCCGATAGCTTCTCTCAGTCATACCTCAAGTAAGTCTGTTATACTCTTCTCAAATTGATCAAGTCGTCGTCCTACCAAGGTATCATGATTCAATTAATATAAATCGGACGCAGAAGGAGCAATGGACACTTGTCGAGGTCAGCTCTGGGCATTAGGATTGGATGTGTCCCATGCTTGAGTAGTCGCGGCGACATACTTAAGATGAGCCTCAGTGTCACTTCCATCTAATTTCCAAAACGGTCTTTCACACCTTGAACAAGTTAGTTAGATGCTATCGTAAGCCCATGATGGAAGAAAGAGATAAGGTGATGTTTCTCAAATCCACGATGGGGGAAAGCGTTAACCAACTCTTGGAATCGTTCCCAACACTTGTCAAATGACTCATTATCTCGTTGTAGAAAGGCTTGAATTTGATCCTTGACGGAGTTGGTTTTATGTGGTGGAAAGAACATTGAAAGAAACTTGGATTTCATATCCTTCCATGATATGATCGAGTTCGGTGGTAAAGACCAAAGCCAGGTCTTAGCTTTATCCTTTAACGAAAAAGGAAAAAGCTTTAGGTGAACAACATCTTGCGTGAAAGCTTGATCACTAAAGGTTTTGCACGCCTCTTCGAACTCTCGAATATGGAGATATGGTTTCTCTAAATCCATGTCATGAAATTTTGGAAGATTTTGTATAATCCCATTATGGAAGTGGAAATGATCGGCATTATACGAGAGTAAAATGCAACCAGGGGTGTGACAATTCGCTCAGGAAATAGGAGTTTTTCATGGGATGATACGGTAGGTTTCCCTCACTCGTAGTGAAACTAAAAATATTCGAAATGGCTCTCTCTCCAATGGTCTTAGAATCCTCACTCAGTGTTCTAGATGTGTGACTCTGCGTGTGACTCATGATGGAGTTTGGAGGGGTAGGAGGTGTAGCTCAAAATTGTGGAATGCGAGGGGTATGGGGGCTTTCGGAATTATACTCAACAATGGGATTTTCTTGAATTCTTATTGGAGTATTTTGAGGAGTCTGTTCTTGATTTTTCATGAAAGGGCTTTTGAGATATGGTTTTTTTTTTATTTTTAAATTTAGGAATCAAATTTGGGATTGAATCTACTAACCTAAAGTCTACCTAAGTGCCCAGGAACGACGCCAAAAACTTGATGCGATCACAAATGTGTATCTAGTGTGCATGCTGTATAGGCTCAAGTGCAAACATGTCACGTTAGTAATAATTCGACAAGTCCGGATCATCTTTACAGGGAAATAGGACGAAAGATCGTAACGACGTAAGAACAGAAGACTAACCCTAAATTGATTCTCGAAAAGAAGTGAAAAATATGATTACTTGTGGACTAAATGACTACTAACTAAATGCAAAGGAAATTTAACTGTTGATTTAACTAAATGCGTCGAAATAAACTATTGTAGTGAAGTGAATATGAATAAAGGAAAGATAGGTTAAGATACAATCCCCCAAACCCTAGTACATTTACCGGATAGAATACTAGCTTTTGAATTTAAAAGTTGATCGAACCCAACCCTTAGTAATCCTAAGCATTACATATATGAGGGTACTAGCCCGCATCATACGTAATCAAAGGTAAAAATAAAGCGGTGCTGAAAAGTTAACAGGCGCATCGCATCCTTAAACACCCCGCATCACTCAATTTTTAATTCAAAACCTATTTTCTACATTAATAAATTATATCGGGTTGGGTTTATGCATCCCAACCCTTGGAAACTTAGCCGAACATGATTAAAGTAAAAACTACCTCAAAATTAAATTTGCAGAAATTCATAGCTATGTGAGAAATTGAGAAGAAATTTTGGAAGTGAGAATTGCAACCTAAATTTAATAACTAATTAAACTAAACTATGAAGGCAAATAAAAGAAAAAATTAAAGAATACTTGCAATAAAGGAATCTGGAATTAAAGCTTGAATCTTGAGTAATTGTTGCAAAACTTAAAAAACTAGGGTTCTTGAATGCAAGAGCCCTCTAAAACTAAGAATAATCCAACCCTCTAATGTCTGGTACTAAGTTAAGTTAAATGCACAACGAAATTTACAAGAGTTGGAGAACAATAAAACTCTTAATTAGAAAAGAAAAATCAAGGAAGTCTCTTCCGAACCGATCCGGCGGGGATCTTCGGTTTGGTCCGATAGCATCCGGATCGTTTCATTTTTCTTTCATAACGGATCGGTCCGGCCTCCTATTTTGTGAGAGATCTTCAAGGCATCGGACCGATACATTTTTGGCTATATTCAGATCGATCCATTTTTGGTTATATCTGGTCCGGTTCGGTGATCAAATTTATTCAGAGACTGGTTTCCTCCCAGATCGGTTCGCTGTTGGTGCTGACTAATCCGGTCCGGATTTAAAATTATTTATTTCCTTATTTTCTTTTGATTTTCTCACACAGGGCTCAGTTTGGGATGTCATTTCTTCCTTCGTGTATACGCGAGGTCTTTAATTTCCATGTTGGTCCCTCATCCAAACTCTGGATGTGAATTGACCATTTTGTCCTCTGACTTTCATTCCAATCCTGATTTCTCGGTGTTGGATTCCTCTTCTTTTCACTTGCATTAAATATCTATAAAAAGCATGAAAAATACACAAAACTCGAGGCACTATTTAGGAATTGTCAGTAGCACATATATGAGATTATTCAATACAAATTACATAGTCTGAGGGGCAAAAAGCTACTAAATTAAGGGGATAAATTCGGAAGAATTTATACTTAATCAATGAGCATGTTTATGGAAATGTTTGGAGAACAGTTTTTGGGTTACCCTGTGCTCATGAGTTGGCGTTGTATGATATATGAGAATGTCGACCAATCCCCCTTGAATATTAGATGAACATTAGCAAAAACTCAATGTAGTCCCAAATTTGCAAAAATATAATAAGGTTCATTATGATCTTGAGATGATTGCATTTATAAAATGATGGTTAGAATTATCCAAAGATGAAATGATGATTTTTTCGGTTCAAGTTGGGTGATCTTGCAAGTTCAATCAACAATTATTTGTAACATTCGATTTCGGTTATGCTAAATGGGAGGTCGCATAAAAAATTGGAACGAATTAAAGAAAACATTCCATGTCAATTAACATTATCCGTGTGCTTGGGAAATAACCAAGTCACTTGATGACCTGGCTGCGAAGGCTACCCCTTTGAAAAGGAAGAAATGCAAGTGACATATATTGTAAAATGTAACTTAAAATACGTGCCTATTTTTTACACATATATTAAAGATATGACGAATGTTAAGGGTGATGGTAAATGGTGGAATAGAGTAATAACACTCAGAATGGGTTGGCGTGATCGAGCAGTCGATTATTAGAAGTACATCTGGGAGTTGAATCGTGACACATCCCCATGCAGTGCTGATAATTGGTTTCAAGTTCCTAAGATGTGTGGGCTTATGTGTTTGCTAGGATAGGGCGATAATAAGCCTGGTAAATTCTGCCAAGTGTCAAGTAATGATTTGGCTCCTTATTTCTTGTGTGCAATGATTACTTGGTTTAAATACCAAAAAATATAAACATCTCTCTTTCTTCTTCACAAAGAAATTCCCATTCAAGCTCTACAACTGTGCATCTTCTCGTTCTCACTTTTTTTCCTCGTTTCAGTCCATTCCGAACGTGTTTCCTGCATTTTTCTTCATCTCACGCTTCCATATTTGCTCAGGTAACCTTTCCTCTTTCTTTTTCCTTAAGATTTCAAGCTTTTTAGTGACTTTAGCCATCTGTTATTTTTTGGCTACATTTTAGTTTTTTAGGTAGCCTCCATCGGTGCCTTTAGGGTTGTTTTGGACGATTTTAGGAGTGGTTTAGAGTTAAAGTTAGTGGTTTAGGGTTTTCTCGATAATTTTATGTCTTCCTTTCTTTCTGTGAGGGTCATCGGAGTTACTTCAGTCATCTTCTTTGGTGGTCTTCAACCCTGTGTTCTTGAATTATTCTTAGAGTAAAACGATCCATATTCCTTTGTTTGATCTTTTAGTTAACTGTAGTCAAACTTGTAAGTGTTTGAATGTTAAAAACATTATACGAATTAACTGACCATTACCCAAACCTAAGAAAGAGATTCCTTAGGGAGATACATAGGATTGAAACTGAGGCCGAGGCAAAGAGAAAAGTTGAAGTCGACCGTATAATTTTACCAATCCTTTTAGCTGTTATTCCCCCATCATTAATTATAGTCTCTGAGGACAAGATGTCTTCTAGCTCGTCCTCATCCTCAGAGGGATATAGTCCCTAGTCTGTTTAGGCAGCCTCCTCAACTGATTCTTTTCAAGATGCTCTAAGATTTCTTTGCCTCAGGCTACCGAGTCTGATGCCGTCTGGTCATCACATAGCCATCAATTGTCCTCGTCACATAGCCACCAGTCTTCCACTTACCAGTCCTCTGAAGAACCCAATGTGATTTTACCCACTCCTCCTATGTCTATTCCCTTGTGGACCATGAACGAGGGAGAGTTTTATGAGAGGTTCCCAAGTGGGGTTGAGGTTCTTATCGAGGATGATGATTCTGAGGTCGGGGAACCATTTGATTGTTCTTACGCCTAGACTTTTCCTTCCACCATCACAGAGGCGGACCTTCCAGTTTGGAGGCATGCCTATGGGATAAAACTCGATGTGGCAATAAGAGTCTCAAATGAGGATGAGAGAGCGTATAACGGCCGAGAGGGCAAAATCACCGTTTATGACTAAATGTTTAAGGTTGGCTTTTACCTCCCCATCCATCCCTTTATACGAACCATTTTGTCGAACTAGGACTTACTCCTGCCCAGCTGGCACCAAATTCTTAGAGGACCATCCCTGACTTCATTTCCCTCTTGAAGTCGACTTACACGGATGACCCTTCACTTGATGTTTTCAAAGCTTACAACAATGTGTCTAGCATTAAGGCTCAGTCGGTTTATCATCACGTGGGGGCTAGAAGAAGATTCTTCATGTCAACCAAACCTCCACCCATTTTTAGAAGTCGAGGTACTTTTTTATTTCAGGTTCCTGGGAGTTCGCAACCGACACTGAGTGTACTGAAGACGAGCTGAGAGTTCCCCACCATTGGGTAAATCCTTATATGTCCGTAAAACCAATCCCCCACCTTAAAATAGCTGATAAAGAAAGGGTTGAAATGCTAAGAGGCTAGGGGAAGGAAGGGAATTTTCCACAGTTTAAAGATTTGATGACCCCTGATAAGCTTGAAAATTTTGGTCTGGGGGTTTCCCCTTTGGACGAGCGGTGTGAGTTTTCCATACTTTCATATTTTTATATTTATAACAATTTTCTCATCTTTAACTATTATTACTAACAATTACCTTTTACTCTTTACAGATCGTCCTCCTAATTCCTTGGATCAATCTTGGAATATGACAGCTCTAAGTCTTCAGGCTGCTTTCGAGAATAAGGGCAACAAGCAGCCCCCCCAAAAAGACGACAGTTAGTTAACCCACCCGAGTTGAGGCCTCTCAAAAAATAAAGGAGATGGTCGACGAAGGAGACCTTCCCCGCCAGAGGGAGCCGCGGTTGAGGACCAATCCCCCTGAGTCAGAGGCCGACTATTAATTTAAGGCTATATGGGCAGAAAATCTTGCCCAGCTCAAGGCAATCCATGCCTCGCTCATTCCTTCATTGTCAAGGACTAAGGCAGCCCCACTTGCTTTTCCCTCAGAGGCTGACTATCAATTCTTATGGAAGATGGATCCCCCAAAAGTATATGACATTGGAGTTCACTAGTTGGCCTAGGTGATTTCAATCTTTAAGCTGACTTTACTTTTTGATTTTTGCATCGCCTCATACTAACATATGTTTTCTTGTACTTTCTCAATCCGTGTGTGCATTTGCCTCAGCCACCAAGTGGATGACTGAGAAATACCCCCAAATATAAGAGGATGAAAGAGCCCTCAAAGTCGAGGCAGAGTTAGAGGGGAAACTGAAGTCTCGGAAGGCTAACCATCAGAAGGCCATTGATTCCTTGAAGTAGGAGCATACCGACGCTCTAAGGAAAGACAAGGATGATACATTGACTGCCCTATCAGCCAAGCATACGATCGATCTAGCTACAACCGTCTAAAAGGCTAAGGACAAGGCCACTTTTGAGGATATGGAGGCTTATAAGAAATTAGATGAGGTTGGTGACTTCGATTGCCAATACCTCAAAAGAGGTATTAAGACAGCCTGTCAATGGGCCATTTTGAAATTTTCAGAGGTCGTCTCGTCCATTTGTCCAGATTTGGAGGCCCCTGATATGGAACATCCTCTATTCCAGAACACTTTGGTTGATGTTCAGGTATCGACCACAACCGACGGTATAGTTGAAGAGACTAATGTTGTTGATGCTACTATTACTGGAAATGGATCGACCGAGACAAGCATTGAAGGAACAATCGGCCTCAATGTGCTAGTTGCTTAGGGTGGTCGCATGTGACCCTACCCTCACCCTTTTGAATTTTGTCTGTTTGAACACTTCATCTCTTCTAGTGTGACATGTTATACTTCAATAGTCATCTTTATTTTTAATGAAAATTATACTTTTGTGAAGTGTTGTATCGTACTTGTTGATGATTCATTTACCATACGAGTCATTTTTACCATATGAATGTAATTTCTGAGATTATAAGGACGATCCGCAATTATTAATGCATTCAAAGAGTCATCAAATTAATGATGTTGGAAATACTCATAATCAAATGACTTTAATGTGAGACTACCAAACTAATGATGTACATCACAAACCCTCTATCATCTTCAGTTGAGAGAGATAACAAAATTTATGATTTTTATAGGACACCACCATATTAATGATGTTAATTCTCAAGTCCTCTCTCGTCTTCAGCTGAGAGAGATAACCAAATAAATGATTTTTAATTAGAGACCACCAAATTAATGATGTAAACCTCAAGTCTCGCCCCATTCTTGGCCGAGAGAGATAACCAAATAAATGATTTTTAGTTAGAGACCACCAAATTAATGATGTAAATATCAAGTCTACTCCCGTCCTTGGCCGAGAGAGATAACAAAATTAATGATTTTTAATTAGAGACCACAAAATTAATGATGTAAATCTCTAAGTCCCCACTCGCCATTTTTAGGAGTGTTTGGATGAGTTTCATCTCTTCATACAGTCTCGTCTTTGCCGAGGGAGGCTAAATTTAAGGCCACCAAGTTATTGATGTTTAAGACGGCCATAATAAAATAATTTTTAATAGGGTTTTTTTGTTTTTCACCACCTTAGTGATGTTATCACACCATTCCCCCTTCTCGGTGTTATTGAGAGTTCATGGACGAGATGAGTCTCCCATGATCTCTTGTATCACCGAGAGTGAAGCAAGACTAATTCTCCATCTAAATGATGTTATTTATCTTGGAACAATTCAAACCATGCACTTGGACAAACGTACAAGAAAGATATGAGGAAACACTTTTGCTTTTTTTCATTCATTACTTTGAGATCTTTCAAATATAAAGAGGATTTTACATAAAGTGTACACAAGTCTACTGATAATACTTATTCAAGTGGTCTGCATTCCATGTATTAGAAAAAGGTTCTCCCTCTAAGTTCTCCAGCCGATAGATTCTTGGGACAACCTCTTTAGTGATCCTATATGGGCCATGCAGATTAGGGTGCAGCTTATTCGAATTCTACCAAACCTTCTTCAAGACCATCCCCCCCCCCCCACACTACTATCGGCCTAACTTTGACTCTCTTGTTATAGAACTTGGTCATTCACTGCTGATATGTTTCTTGTATAACCTAGACATCTTCCCTTATTTCCTCTATCAGATCTAAGTCCATCCTTTTCTCTTCGTTGTTGGTCTTTATTTCATAAGTCTGGACTCTGTGGCTGGGTAGGCCGAGTTTAGTTGGGATCATGACTTTTGGTCTATAAGACAACATGAACGGGGTCTCCCCTATCGGCGTCCTCTACGTTGTTTAGTAAGCCCACAAGATGGTATGAACCTCTTCTATCCATAAGCCTTTGGCATCTTCTAACTTTTTTTTATCCCATCTAGAATTGTTCTATTGGTTACTTTTGTTTGGCCGAGTAGAACTGCTTGATGCTGATCCTATTGCAATAAGCCTCCAATGACTTATTCTAGAACTGTTTTCCATTATTGAAGAATAGAGTATGAGGCAGACCATATCTACAGATGACGTTCCTCCAAATAAATTTGAAGGTCTTTGTCTTCGTTATAGAGATCATGGCTTCTGCCTCCACCCACTTCAAAAAGTAGTCGATCGCCACTATTAGGTATCTTTAGTTGCAAGCAGCCCTGGGTAAAGGTCCCACTAAGTCAATCCCCCATATTATGAATGACCAAGGGGATGTAATGGACAACAGGGATTAATGAGGCTGATGGGGGATGAAGGCGTATCTTTGGCACTTATCACACTTTTTTACATTGTCGACTGCATCTTTGGCGAGGGTCGACCACCAATAGACCTATGTCACTATCATCTTTGCCAAAGATCATCCCCTAATATGATTGGAGCATGACCCTTCATGTATGTCTTTTCATATTCCAGTATAAGACCTCGTCTTGGCTATAGCCAAGCTCAGCTGGAGCAGACCTTATAACGTGTTCTCTAGAGTCATCTTGAAACTGTTACCTCTGCCTCCTCCTCATCCAGACTTAGTCCGAGGCATATTCCAATTAACTAGGATTTTGCCCGACCTCGTTCGTCTTAGGAAGACTTAACCACCTATTGAGAGAAACCTCTCATCTCGGCCTGATTCAACTCAATCGAGACTGTACTTGGCAATTATCAATACAACTATTAAGAGAATCAGTGATCTCGTACTCGGCCTGGTGGACACCTCAACCAAGAAGGACATGCTCATCTGACAAGGCGCATGGAATAGAGCACGCATGGAAGAGTGCGTGTGGGCTGCAAACCCACGTGAGAAAAACCGTTACAACCACATCATACCCACACATGGAAAATATCTTATAATCATTGCTTGCATGCACCTGTGACAGATGGCATCACATCGTTGGACAATTGGTGTTGTGCATACCTCATTCATGATGGGGGTACATATAACACCACCCTCGTCATGTAAATACTTATCTTTTACATCAGTGTGAGACATCGATCATTATAAACCCTACTGAAACTCTGCAAACACATTGATAGAGAGAGAAATCTTGAGTGCTAATATCCCAAGGCCATGAGAGCCTATAATTAGTGGATTACATACACACACACACATACATAGTGGACGTAGGCCCTTTAAAGGTTGAACCACTTATATCTGGTGTTGTCTCCTTATTGGCCTCATCTCTTTCTATATTTTTATACATGTTCATACTCCATTATTGTTATGGTTTGAGCTTACTTATTATACTGATTTGGTGATACCAATTATGGTGTCATCAATCTGGCGTCGTCTGTGGGAACAAGATAGCCATCTTCTTCCCTTTATTTATAGCTACTAAACCGGATTCTCTGGTGGTGGTACAACCTCACCCTTGGTTGAGCTTGAACCACCATTAAAAGAGCTCTAGTTTGAGTTTAATCTCACTTTCAACTCATCCAGCTCACTTCTAGCACATCACTTGGTTTTTATGATCACCGGAACCCTTCAATGGCAATTGATCCACCTACTATAGGTGGTACCAGTACCATCCAGGCCCCTCCTCAATCGAAAATGGCAGAGGTGGTAGACAGCCAGCGATAAATGCAAGGCACTCTTGCTGCTTTCAACCAAAACGTAATGGTCAGACATGTCGGTACCGGAGAGGAGATGATAACTCTGGCCGCTAGATAAGGTGTCTCAGATCCAATGACCAGGGGAACACACCAGTCCCCACATAAGGATCTTCCTCCTCAATAAAGGCGTAAGGACGTGGTCGGCCCTAGGCGTTTAAGACTAGGGAGAACGAGTCAAGAATGTCTTAATGATTAGGATGAGCAGCATGATAAACAGGATGACAGGAGCTATTAGGAGCCTTATCAAATTTTTAGAGGCACTATGCGGCATATTCATCCCAACCGAGGGCATAACGACAAGTCGAGACGAGAGTGCATACCAAGGGCTTTAGCTTTAGACAGATTAAGTAGGGGGTCGGCCTTTAATAGGCTTGATCTAGTAGCAGACAACCTGAGAAATCACCTCTCCAGATCGAGAAGTATAACTGGTTCTATAAGGAATGACAGATGTGATGATCTCCGACCTCCTCATGGACGAGATGAGGAGCAGCGAGAGGTGAATAACCGATGGAGAATAGTTTCCAGAGAGCCCTCGGTTCGTCCAGATGGAAGCGAAGGTGCTGGAGATAATGTGGCTCTAGCCGAGGTTGTAGCTGCGACCGAGAGGCCCTGGAATGATTCTATTCAAAGGATAGAGGATAAGATTGGGGATATTCTAAGGAGCCGAGATCCCTTAGACAGGGGATACAATGAAAGCTCCCCCTTCGTGGTAAAGATCGTGAGTTATCCTACCCTAACTAAGTTCAAGCCGCTTGTGGTCATGCCAAAGTATGATGGGAGTACTAACCCAGTCCACTATGTGTAGATGTACCAATCATCCATATAAATTTACTCTGTCTCGTATTAGATGAGATGTCGGGCCTTCTCTAGTACACTCACCGGAGCTTATCATATATGGTTCACTTCTCTCCCTAAAAACTCAATTGAGAGTTTCAAATAGCTAGCAGAGATATTCATATATAATTTCTTCTTTGGGGTGAGTCCTAAAAAAAGATGACACAACTGTTGTACATGAAGCAATGAAAGAATGAAATCTTAAGGGAATATATAGAAAGATTCAACAAAGAAAAATTGGAGGTTAAAGATTACGAGGATAACATTGTTATGACATCCGTAATGGGAGGGTTGCAGAAAGGAAAACTCCTCTAGAAGCTGACCGAGGATCCTCCTAAATCCATGACCAAACTCCTGGCTACGGCTGGGAGGGTTATGAATGCAGAGGAAGCAATGGATACAAAAGGTGAAGATGATAAAGGAGCAAGTAGAAGTGGTGGTAAGTTTTAGAAAAAGAACAAGGATGGAAAGAAGAGGTCGGCGGATGATAAATTCGCTGACTATACTCCTCTAATGGTTAGTTGTGAGCACATCCTGAATGAATGATCAGTCCCTGAGGTGACCTGAGAGACTGAAGGCTCCTCCTCATAAAAGGAACAAGAATTTATGGTGTGAGTTCCACCAAGACCATGGGCACCTGACCGACAAATATTTTGCTCTCAAGGATGAAATTGAAAAAATGCTGAAAGCTGGTAAGCTAAGAAAGTATGTTAACAGGAGAAGTTCAAAGGGTGGATGAGATAACACCCAAAAGAGGAGGAATGACAAGTGTAAGCCCAATACTCCAGTCAACCGAGATGATGATGATTCAGACGATGATTATGAGGCAGACCCTAATCTACCACATCCAATCACCAACCCTAAAGGTCGGTTGAACATGATTTATCTTGGGGTCAAGATGATTTACAGAGGACTTGCTGGAGGAGGAAAAGAGATTGCTGATAGAAAGGCTCACATGGCAGAGGCAAAAGCTTTTCCTCTTAAGCCTAAGAAAGTGCACTCAGTGGCGATTGAGACTAAGAAGGTAAAAAGAACTATGGTTGATATGAATACTTTAATTGTTCATTTATCTAGGATGGACTTTAAGGGAATCTTAGCCCTCATGATGACCCATTGGTGATTACAACCCTTGTGCATGGGTATGGGGCTCCTCGAATATTAGTCGACGGAAGAAGCTCAGCCAATGTAATGTTTTGGGAGGACTGCTACAAGGGTCTGGGGATGAGTAAGAAGAAGTTGGTCCTGTATCATCCACCTATCAGTGGGTTCAGCGGAGAGAAAGTACACCTTTTGGGGATCTATGAAATGGAAGTCAGAATGGGAAATTGTTGGCCAAAATGCCTCATGAATAAGATTAGTTTCTTTATCACGGATGAAAATGTTTACTCGGCCTATAATATAATTCTCGAAAGGGTATCCCTCAAGGAGTTTGAGGTTGTGCCCTCAACCATTCACCAAATGATTAAATTCCTGACTCAATATGGAGCAGGGGAAATGCAGGGTGACCAAGTTAAGGCATGCGAATGCTACTTCAACTCGACCGAGGAGAGGGATGCATACAAAAGGGCTACTATAATGTACAATATTGATACCATAGATCCCAAAGATGAGACTAAGTTAAAAAAGGGTGAGGATGCTGATGAGGCAGAATCCATCGTCCTCAATGGGGACGAATCGAAAAAAACAGTCCAAATTGGCAAAGCCCTGAAGAAGGAAATCAAAGAAGAGCTGGTCAGACTATTAAAAAAGAGACAGAGTATCTTTGCTTGGAGCCATCAGGATATTCCAGACATCGATCTGAAGGTCCTCTGCTATAAGCTCAATGTGGCTAAGGATGTAAGGCCGATAAGACGAAGAAGGATAGTCTACTCTCAGGATAAGTATGATGTCATCTGAGAAGAGGTTAAGAAGTTAGAAAAAATCAACTTCATCAGGGAGGTCATTTACCCTGAATGTTTGGTGAATGTTGTTCTCATCCCCAAGGCCAATGGCAAGTGGAGGATGTCTATTGATTTTACGAATCTGAACAAAGCCTTCCTTAAGGATGGATTTCCACTGTTGAGGATTGGCCAGATGGTTGATGCCACAACAGGTCATGAATTAATGAGCTTTATGAATACCTACTCAGGATATAATCAGATATTTATGGACCCGACCTATGCTAAGAAGACATCTTTTATAACTGATAAGGGAACCTATTATTATAAGGTCATACCCTTCGGCTTAAAGAATTCCGAGGAAACATATCAAAGATTAGTCAACAAGATGTTCAAAAAGAAGATTGGGAAGATGATGGACGTTTATGTTGATGACACATTAACGAAGAGTCTCAAGGCCGACACTCACGTGACCGACCTTGAGAGAACTTTTGATACTATGGACAAGTATAGGATGAAACTTAACCCCGCCAAGTGTGTCTTAGGCATGGGAGCAGGAAAGTTATTGGGCTTTATCGTAAACCATAGAGGAATTGAGGGCAACCCTAAGAAGCTCAAAGCTTTAATGGAGATGAAGACTACGACAACAATAAAAGATGTGCAGAGGCTAACTAGACGGGTGGCAACATTGAACAAATTTGTGTCTAGAGCTACCAACAAATGCCTTCCTTTTTTTAAAGTTCTCAGAAAAGATTTTGAGTGCAATGAGGAGTGTAATAAGGACTTTCAAGAGTTGAAGACCTACCTCGGGTCTCCACTTCTACTGTTAAGACCGATTCAGGGAGAAAAATTGTATATGTATCTAGTAGTGTCGGAGTAGGCTATTAGCGCCGCCATTATAAGAGACGAGGGTGGAGTACAAAAGCCCATCTATTTTAATGGTAAGGCCCTCCATAGGTCCGAGCAAAGATATCCCAAAATGGAGAAGTTGGCCTATGCTCTAATCCATGCTTCAAGAAAGATGAAGTCATACTTCCAGGCACATACCATGGTCGTCCTCATCGACTCTCCTCTAAGATAGGTCATCCATAAACCTGAGAAATCGGGTAGGTTGATGGACTAGGTAATTGAGTTGGGGGAGTTTGATATCATATACTAACCAAGAATGGACATCAAGGGGCAGGCCTTAGCTGATTTCGTAGTCGTGTTCACATGGGATGAGGTCGATACAGAAAAGGCTGAGATTTCAGCTTGTGAACCAGGCTGAGCTGAGTATAGCGAGGTAAGGTGTCTGAGAATGAGGAAGAGAGTTACCTCTTCAATAATAGAACCCTGGAAGAGGGTAATTTTTCAAAAGATGGTACTATATGGAACCTTTTTATTGATGGCTCTTCGTGCGAGGCCGAAAGTAGAGTGAGTTTGATTGTGTCCGCCCCAAATGGGATCGATATTGAGTAATAATAAGTCAGAATATGAGGACCTTCCAGCAGGTCTCTCCCTTTCTCGGACACTGAACCTCGGTCAACTCCTAGTCCATAGTGACTCCAGGTTAGTTGTGAATCAAATTTTGGGAGTATATGAGACCAAGGACGACACAATGGACAAATACCTTGGAAGGGTAAGAGCAGCACTGAAGCATCTCAGAGAAGTGAAGCTGAAGAGGATACCTCGACTGGACAACAGCCGAGCCGATGCTTTGGCGAGGTTAGCCTCCGATACGAGAATAGAAATTAAAAGGATGGTTCTGGTAGAGATCCTGCATCAATCGACCATTAAGGAGGAAGACAACACTATAGAATTTTGTTTAAATTTGAATATGGGAGCTTATTGGATGGA
Organism: Sambucus nigra; assembly: GCA_949130495.1. Classification (NCBI taxonomy): domain Eukaryota; kingdom Viridiplantae; phylum Streptophyta; class Magnoliopsida; order Dipsacales; family Adoxaceae; genus Sambucus; species Sambucus nigra. The sequence goes on from OX422217.1 coordinate 112,693,751, forward strand.
TCCTATCATTTGGTACATTAGGAATGGAGAGTTGCCCGATTTCAAAGCCGAGAAGAAGAAACTGAGGTACAAAGCGACTAAGTTCTCCATCATGGGAGACATCTTGTATAAGAAAGGGTTCATACTCCCTCTACTTAGGTGTTTTCATCCGTCCGAGGTAGAGTACATTTTAAAAAATGTGCACAAAGGATCTTTCTCTAGTCACATTAGAGGAAGGTCATTAGCGATCATCACTCAGGGATACTGGTGGCTGACGTTGACCAAAGATGCAGCCCCATATGTGAAGAAGTGCGACAAATGACAAAGGTTTACCACCATTCCCCATCAATATCACCAGCCTTTGAATTCTATCACATCCTCATAACTATTTTCAATATGGGGGATCGACTTGGTAGGACCCCTACCAAGGGCTGTGAATAATTACCACTATTTAATTATAACTATTGATTATTTTTTGAAATGGGTAGAGGATGAGACGATGATCACAATAAGAGAGAAGAAAGCCTTTTAGTTTATCTAGAAAACATCATCTGTAGATACCTCCTGTCTAACACTTTGATTTTGATAACAGGAAGCAGTTCAAGAATATCTCCCTCGAGAAGTACTGTGAGGGGGTTGACATCAAACAGTTCTTCTTAACTCCAGACCGACTCCAGGCCAATGGACAAACAGAGGTTACGAACAAAATAATTCTTTAAGGAATCAAGAAAAAGTTGGAAGATAATAAAGGGAGATTGATTGATGAGGTGCATATTGTTCTATGGGCATATAGGACAACATATAGGACCCCATCGGGGGAAACCCCATTCATACTAGCCTATGGCTCAGAGGCAGCGATGCCAACATAGATAGGTCACCCAACCCATAGAGTCCAAATGTGTGACCCAGAGTGGAATGTTGAAGAACAAAGACTAGACCTAGATCTTATAGAGGAACGAAGAGAAGATGTTGAGGTTAGGTAGGTTGCCTATCAGCAAAGGACAACAAAGTTCTATAATAAGAGGGTGAAGGCCCAGCCATTAGCAATAGGAGACCTAGTTCTGAAGAAGACTTGGCAGAAGCCTAACATGCTTCATCCTAACTATCATGGTCCTTATAAAGTGGTTGAATACGTGGTTCCAGGAACGTATTGTTTGGAAAATTTAGAGGGAGAGCCATTCTCGAACCCATGGAATGCCGATTATCTCAAAAAATATTACCGGTAAGAACTATGTATTCGCTTCATTTACATTTGTTTCATTTGTCTATGTAAATGAGAAAGAAGTTTATATGAAGGAATGAAAAATCTCCAAGTGTTCTATCCTATTTTTTTGTTTGAATTATTTTGGATTGTAAGTATTAGATCATTCTAAGTTACATAACATCATTCGTGGTGAGGTAGCTCCCAGTTACTCTCGGTGACATGACAGTCCAGATGGGGACAACCTCGTCCATGGACTCTCAATAACACCAAGAGGGGGGAACATATTAAACATCATTAATTTGATGAAAATTCTCTCTCGGCCGAGACGATAGTGCATGGACAAGTCGATTCTCAACCATACACTCTTAAAATGACGAGAGGGGGCTTATAACCCAAAAACCATAATTTGGTGGATTCAAATTAAAATCACTTAGTTGTGGTTTGTGATTAAATATCATTAATTTGGTGAAAATTCTCTTTTGGTTGAGATGACAGTGCATGGACAAGTCAATTCTCATCCATACATGATTAGGAATAAATTCTCCCCATTTATCCCCTTAATTTAGAGGCTTTTATCGCTCTAAAAAGTGTATTTCGAGTGGATTTATCTCATATCATTACTAATGACATTTCCTAACTAGTACGTCGAGTTTTGTGTATTTCCAATCTATTTTGCAGGTATTCAGTGCACAAGGAAGTATCAGCATCCTAATCCGTGTTCTAGACCAAAAGTTACAAATCTTCAAAAATACAAAGAGGAAAAGTTCCTGAAAAGATGGAACCGAACCGAATGGGTTGGAAAACGAACCGATCCTATCCTGAGAAACTTCCTGTGAAGAACTAAGATATGGAACCGAACCGAAGAGGAAGAAAAATGAACCGATCCTATACTGGAAGAACTTCTTGTGAAGAACAAAAAGATGGAACCGAACCAAATAGAAGGAAAAATGAACCGAACCGATTCAAGGAAAAACTTCTGTCAAAGATGGAACCGAACCGAACCCCCTTAACATGATCGATTCGGGTATCGAAAATTCGAACTTATCCACTTATAAAATTATAGTCTTGCATGGTTGAAACTCTTAGAAATCGTAGAGTATATATTTTAAAGACCTCCCAGACATTGGGAAGGCTTCTAATTCATTAGGGAAGCATTGTAATTAGTTTAGAGAAGATAACAACAAAGAAACCCTAATTTTGATTCCAGTTTTGTAATTCAAGTAATACCATTCTAATTCTTGCTTTCATTATAGCAGTAGTTACTTCTCTAATAGTATTTTCATTGTTCTTCTTGTTCTTCATTCATTAGAAAAAAATGTTTTCTTTCATTCAAAATGTGTTTTCTTCTAGTTTTAATATGTCCGGCTAAGTTTTCAATGGTTGGGGTGCATGAACTCCACCCGATGTAATTCATGATAGTGGAAATAGAAGTTGGAATTAAAACCTTAGATGAATTGTATCTTAGTTCATACGATACTACTTTAATTCATCCTTTGCTTACATATTATGCGGGCTACGATCCCTCATATGTGTAATACTTAGGAGAAATAAAGACCGAATTTTAATTCAACCTTTACTTACATACTATGCGGGCTACGATCCCTCATATATGTAATACTTAGGAGTATTAAATAGTCGGATTCATTTAAAGCTTTAATTCTGAATTTAGTATCCTACGAAGTGAATTACTAGGGTGTGGGGGATCGTAACCCGACCCATCTTTCTCATCTTATAGTTAAAGTTTTAGTTAAATCATCAGCAGTCTTTTTGTTAATTTAGAGTAGTTGCATTTCATTTTTTTCATAATTCCATTAATTAATCATTTTCAAAATTGCATCTAGCTGTGGTTGTTTCACAATTCAAATCAACTTTTCGTTCTTTTTAGAGTCAAAGTTAGGTTGCTTTAGTCTTTCCAACGTCGTTAGGACTCCGTTCATCCTATTTCCATAAGGATCGATACCCGACTTATCGAATTATTACTTAAGCGATAGGCTTACACTTGAGCCTATATAGCACGCACACTAGACACATTTGTGGTCTCTCCCTAGATGGTTATTCTGGATATAACCAAATTGAGGTAGATATACTTGATCAAGAGAAAACAACCTTCACTTGCCCCTTTGGAACATTTGCCTACAAGCGTATGCCATTTGGCTTGTGTAATGCACCGGCGACCTTTCAAAGGTGCAGGTTGAGCTTATTCAGTGACATGATTGAGAGAGGGCTAGAGGTGTTTATGGACGACTTTAGTGTTTTTGGCACCTCTTTCGACCTATGTTTAGCTAATATTGAGAAAGTACTAGCCCGATGTGTGGAAAAGAACTAAGTGCTGAATTGGGAAAAAGGCCATTTCGTGGTAACCGAGGGGATAGTTCTTGGCCACATCATGTCATCCAAAGGGATCGAGGTTGATCGATAAAAAATGGATGTCATAGCTGACCTACCCCCACCTAAATCGCTGAAAGATGTGCGCTCCTTCTTGGTCCACGTGGGGTTTTATCAAAGGTTAATTAAGGACTTTAGCGCCATCGCTAGACCCTTAAGCAATCTTCTTATGAAGGACACCCCATTTGAGTGGACGGAAGCATGCCAAAGCGCTTTTGAAAAACTAAAAAACATGTTTGTGTCTGCTCCCATCATGCAAGCTTCGGATTGGTCCTTACCATTAGAGCTTATGTCTGATGCAAACGATTATGCGATAGGGGCTATTTTAGGCCAAAGAAAAGACAATAAGGCTCATGTCATCTACTACGCTAGCCGGACCCTTATTGGACCACAACTCAATTACTCCACCACGGAGAAGGAGATGCTAGCGGTAGTATTTGCGCTTAACAAATTTCGGTCCTATCTTATCTGTTCTCCCATCACTTGTTTCACCGACCACGCGGCTTTAAAATATCTACATGCGAAGAAAGACACAAAGCCATGCCTCATAAGGTGGATCCTACTCCTACAAGAGTTTAATCTCTCCATTAAAGACAAAAAAGGAGTAGAAAACGTCGTTGCCGATCACTTATCACGGCTTTTGTCCGACATACCTAGTGATCCTACACTCATAGACGAGTATTTTTCGGATGGGCAACTCGTTGCCACCTCTTCTTTGTCCTGGTTTACGGATATAGTGAACTATCTTGTCACGGGAGTCATCCCTCCCGATTGGACATCGCAAGATAAGAAGAGGTTCATCACTTGGTAGCGCATGTTTTTCTATAATAATCCATTCCTTTTTAAATATTGCACCGATAAAATCATCCGACGATGTGTATCGAATGACGAAATCCCAAAAGTCATCCAATTCTGTCATTCGGAAGCATGTTGAGGCCACTTCTCCGTAAAAAAGACAGCCGCTAAAATTCTCTAATGCGGTTTGTACTGGCCCACAATGTTTTGGTATGTTAACAATTATTGCAAATCTTGCGACAAGTGTCAACGAATGGGGGTGATCACCCGACGCGACATGATGCAATTAACCCCGATTCTCATTATTGAGGTTTTCGATTGCTGGGGTATTGACTTCATGGGCCCTTTTCTCCCGTCCTTTGGATACCTATACATCCTAGTCGCGGTAGACTATGTTACTAAATGGGTGGAATCTATAGATACCAAGACTAATGATAATAAAGTGGTGATAAATTTCATGCACGAACACATACTTTCTCGCTTCGGTGCACCTAAAACGGTAATTAGTGATAACGGCACACATTTTTGCAACAATACGTTTGAAATACTTATGAAAAAGTATGGTGTCATTCACAAGGTGGGAACAACATATCACCCACAAACGAATGGACAGGCCGAATTGGAAAATTGTGAGATCAAGCATATACTAGAGAAGACCATCAATCCCGACCGGAAAGATTGGTCCCATAGATTGAACGATTCGCTATGGGCCTAAGGTACCGCATATAAGAACCCACTCAGAATGTCCCCATTCCGCTTTGTGTATGGAAAACCTTACAATATTCCCATTGAGTTGGAGCACAAAGCATATTGGGCAATCAAGAGATTAAACTACGATATGGACAAAGCCGGTGAAGCTCGCAAGCTTCAATAAATGAGTTAGAGGAGTTACACAATTATGCGTATGAGAATGCCAAAATCTCAAAATCCCGGATGAAACTAGCACATGATAAGATTATTCGATGAAAATAGTTTCAACCGGGATAAAAGGTACTCCTCTATAACTCCCGGCTTCATCTGTTTCCGGGTAAATTGCGATCTCGATGGACTGGTCCATTCGTTGTGAGAAGTGTATTCCCCCACGGAGAAGTAGAGTTGGAATATCTAAAAGAGGGAACGCGTTCAAAGTCAATGGACAACGCCTAAATCTATATGTTGAGGCATGCGTAGAAGAGATCGACACCATCTGGTTGTCGAACCCTATTTACGGGGTAGAGTGAGCTTGAACTGAGAGGTTATCGCACCCCGGACGCGTATGGGGTGAATTCTTGTGTGTAGTAGCTGTGCGTAGGTAGAATAATTAGAGTATTTAGGTAGGTTACGAGAGGTTAGGGTTAGGATCACACGCACTAACACACACTTTGTGAGGGATTCAAGGAAGTCCAAGTGTGAGAATAAGTAAGAGAGTGTCTGGGCATTCGAGGGTGCAAGATTCCATTTTCATCATTCTTAGAGAAGATAGAGTTCTAACTAAGGAGAATCGAACCGAATCCCAGAACCAGATCGGTTCGGTTATGATAATTCACAAAAATATAAAAATCCCAGAACCAGATCGGTTCGGTTTCTGCTGATTTTTCTTATTCCCGAGGTACCTCCCCCTTCCCATATCCCTTCATTTCCCTCCTTTCACTCCCTTTTTCCCCTACAAACATCCCTCTATTCTTTCCCTCCAAATTATTTCCCCCAAACCATCACCTCCACCTATAAATTCCACCTTTACCCCACCATTCCTCCACACCTCCATCACATAGTCTCTCTCTACACATATCTCTCCCATTTCAACCATCCCCAGATATTTCCATGGCCAATCCCGGTCTGCCCCCAAAATATATGTCTACCGAGGTCCTTCCTAATAAAAACGGGGAATACCGCTCTCACATGGAGAGCATGGGGTGTGAAAAAAATTTAGCCTCTTCTGCTAACTTCACATCGAGCGAGTCGTTAACTGGGATGAGCTTCCCCGCTCGGTCAACACTCTTTTCAGTCGGAGGGGGTGGACGCAATATCTCGCCAAACCACACAATGTCGTGTGGGCCGACGAGGTCCGATCTTTCTATGGCTCTCTCATTCACACGGGAGATTTTGAGGGCCAAGCGTTTGTGGACGGCCGCCCCATCTCATTTTCCTTAGCCATTCTATCCCAAAAACTCTCTTCCAAGGGGGTCCCAAACCCGGACAATTATGATAACCCTATCAATGCCCCCACCATCCCAAAACAGCAATGCATCGATTGTCTCGCACCCAACGAGATTGGGGAAAGGATCACTTTCCCCATGGGACACCTCAATGATAAGGCGCGCATTATATTTCATATTGTTTGAGATAACTTACTTAAAACCTCAAATGACTCGGTGATGCGCCCTCACCAAGATACCCTCGTCTACCACTTTTATAATACCAACTTCACTATCAACCTTGCCCGCGTGTTATACACCGACATTTTGTATGCGGCCTTGGAGAAAAAAGGTGTGGTGCCTCTCCCATATGCACGTCTCATCACCTCCATTCTGGACGATGCCGGTATCAAGCCACCTCGAGCCTTTCCACACCACCCGGAGCCTATTGGGAAAGCATCACACAATAGGAGTGCCCAGCAAAGGGCAGCCCTTCGAGCAGCATGGGCGATGGTCGATGTAGATGAAGACAAGGCAATCAATGTTGAAGAGCACGAGGCCGAGGATGTCGTAATGGGTGGGGCAGATGAGGAAGAGTACGACGAAGACGACGACTCAGATTTTGAGCCCCCGGGTGCAAATTTTGATAGGCGCCTTTCAACGGTGGAAACCCATTTTGACGGTTTCCTCTGTCACGACCCCGACCCAAAAATCATAGGGGACGAGTGTCTTGACATGCCACCAAGGCATCCAATATTCTGGCGTCAAAATTTTTCTTTTAAAATATATATATAGCGGAAGTATAATCACATGGTTATGAATCATAAAATACTGAAAGTGAAGGAATTACATCATCAGAGCTTTCTAAAGGAAACTTCATTTATATTAAAATATCCAAGAGTTACAACTTGACAGAAATTTTAAAGCCTTTTAATTAAAGAGCCAAACATCCTTTATCTAATAAAACAAATTTCTACTTAATGTAACAAAAAGAGCTCTAAAAGATAAATCTTCAACGTAGTCCCCTTATGTTCCATCCGCTTTCCTAATTATTTCCTGAAAAATGGTTAATTATAAAACATCAGCTAAAAGCCGAATGAGATTCAATCTCCAAATATTCCAAGGTTTTCAGAAAATAGATACCTATTCAATTTAGAACAGAAGGTATATACATAGAGATAGGAATTTCAAGTAATATATATAAAGTAAATGACAATATATATATTCAGAATAAACAATTCAGAACAGAGCATATAAAACAATTGAGCATGAGTCAATTATTCAGTTTTAGTGGCCATGTACGCTCTAATAACCAGACAGATAGTGTTACCAAATGTTTCCACCCAGTAACATCACAGACAGATAATCATGATTTCTGGAACAACGCCTTATTTAGGGCACACCAGCGATAAACCAGCTGGGAAGGTACCACCCAAATATTTCCACCCGGTAGTCAAGGCCAACATAGTAAGAGAGTTTCCATAGGCCGAATCAATAATTTTAGAATTCAAATCAGATGTTTATAAGGCGAGATATAAACATATAACAAATGACGAAATCATCGGTATCAGATGCATTTTGAGAATAAAATCATTTCACAAAATATACACAGTTTGCATAATATAATATAATCAAAATACGCAAGAAATTGCATAGAGTACTCACCTAAAATAGAGGTCAAAATTATAGATAACGAGTCTTAGATCGCACATTAATCTAACAAATACGATAAAGGTTTAAGTATATGTTCTAAACAAGGTCCAGTCTATATATTGTATTTTAATAGTAACTTGTTTCAAAGTATTACTAAAAAACCATTTTCTTAACTTTTAAAACTTATTGATCGTAATTAAAGGATTCAATTCATAGTTCTTCCTAATCAGTCGGTTCCCAGTAGAGATGGAGGGTCACAGGGGAACCGCTTAAATACCATCTCCTCTAGACATAACATTTCCGGATTCATTCCCAGTAGAGATGGAGGGTCACAGGGGCACCACTTAAATACCATCTCGTCTAGACAGAATTTCACTGGGCCTGACTTTGGAATTACTTAAATGTAATTCCATAATAACGAGCAATTACTTTTTAAAAAATCATTTTTAAAAGCATATATACAATTTCAAACAAGTTTACATGAAAATAAAATCAACTTGGATTTCTTCTAAACTTATGTTTTGATTAGTGAAGTCCTTAGTGTATTTTACCAGCATAACTACTAAGTAAAGCTATAAAACACGAAATTAAAACTATAAAAATACATTATAACATTTAAATAAAATCATACCTACGAAATAAATTCTTTCTTCGAAATTATAGAACTCCTTCTTAAGATATTTCCCAAGCTTTCTATCACTCTTTCTTAGTATAATTCTCAAGGAATTGGTGTGAGTTTCAAATGAACCCTAAGGCCCTTTTTATAGGTTCCCAAATGTATTACGGTGTTGACACATGTCAAATGACTAAGCTTTTTGGATTGGTGATTCAACACCGAGGTGTCGCGATCCGGAGTGGTCTTGCAGTGTTAATATAACCAAATGAGGGTTTTAGCTCTCTCTCTACAGATGACATGTGGAAGGTGGAAGTGACCAGCACGTGGTGGAAAGGTGATAAGGGTATAAGGGTCATTTCACACATGAAGGGTATTTTGGTAATTTCACACTATATATTTTGAATATTTCTTAAAGGTCCTTGAAAATATTTTATTTACAAAATGGCCCATTTTATATTTTTATTTTTGTCCTTAAAGTTTCATAAAATTATATTTTCTACCCCAAAACTTATTATTTGCCTTAAGATATGTCATAAGACTTCGATTTGATCCAATTTACAGTTGATTCTTCATAATTAAAAATGGGGTTTGTTATATTGATAGCCAATAATACCACATATCTAATAATACAACATTTATAAGATAATAAGTAACATAAGAGTGTAAAAACAAACTATATATAAAAGTGGGGACATCCTACCCTCCTTATAAAAAGTTTGGTCCCCAAACTTTACTTGCATTAATTTTCAAAAAGGTATGGATATCGCTCCTTTATCTCATCTTCCCGCTCCCACGTTGCTTCTTCAACAGAATGATTCTGCCATAATACTTTAACTAGTGGAATAACCTTGGTTCGTAATATTTGATCTTTATGATCTAAAATTTCCACTGGATGCTCAATGTACGACAAATCTTCTCTAACTTGAAGAGGCTCATGACTTAAGATATGTTTTGGATCTGGGACATATTTCTTTATCATTGATACGTGAAACACATTATGTACACTAGAGAGTTTCGGTGGTAAGGCTATTTTATACGCAACAGCTCCTATCCTTTCAAGGATTTCAAAAGGTCCTATGTATCTTGGGCTCAATTTCCCTTTCTTCTCAAATCGTATTACTCCCTTTGCACGCGATACTCGCAAGAACACATAATCTCCTCTTTGGAATTCTAACTGTCGGTGTCGATTGTCAACATAACTCTTTCGACGATTTTAAGCGGTTCGAAGTCGGTCTTGTATTAATTTCACCTTCTCTGTTGTGATCTGAATCAATTCTGGTCCCAACAATTTTCTTTCCCCAACTTCTACCCAACATGTAGGGGAACGACACCTTCTACCATAGAGTGCCTCATACGGAGCCATTTGAATACTTGCTTGATAGCTATTATTATATGCGAATTCCACTAACAGTAAATGATCATCCCAATTCCCTTTTAAATCAAGTGCACATGCCCTAAGCATATCCTCTAAGGTTTGAATAGTTCTCTCTGATTGTCCATCCGTTTGAGGATGAAAAGCAGTGCTTAAATTAAATTTTTTTCCCATGGCTTCTTGTAGGCTTTTCCATAAGCGAGATACAAATCTATGGTCATGGTCAGAAACAATTGAAATTGGGGGTCCATGAAGCCTAATAATTTCCCGCACATACAACTTAGCTAACTTCTCTAAATAATGGGTAATCTTAATGGGAAGAAAATGAGAAGATTTAGTTAACCTATCAATAATTACCCAAATAGAGTCATTACCATTTGAACTCCTCGGTAAACCTGTCACAAAATCAATAGTAATATGTTCCCATTTCCACTCAGGGATAGGTAGGGGTTGCAGTAATCCTGATGGTTTTTGATGTTCTGCCTTTACTTGTTGACAAACCAAACACTGAGATATAAATTTTGCTATCTCCCTCTTCATGTTATAATACTTCTCGAAGATCCCGATACATTTTTGTACATCCGAGATGAATTGTGAATCTTGAGTAATGAATTTTCTCTAAAATTTGCCTCTTTAGTTGGTCATCACATGGCACACACACTCTATTTTCAAACCTCAATATATCATCTCGCATCGTAAATTCAGTTCTCTTACCTTCGATGACTTCTTCTCTAATCTTCTTCAGTTGTGGGTCATTTACTTGTGCAATTTTGATCCTCTCCATCAACATGGGTTATAGTTGTAAGTTTGCAATTATTCCTCCTTTGCTATAGATACGTACATCTATTTCCATACTTCTCAAATCCCTTAACAGTGCTTCCTGGATTGTAATAAGACATGCTAAATTTGGTGTAGACTTCCTACTTAAAGCATCGGCTACTACATTAGCTTTCCCCGGGTGATAGTGAATATTTACATCATAATCCTTCATCAATTCTAACCACCTCCTTTGTCTCATATTCAACTCTTTCTGAGTAAATATATACTTCAAACTCTTATGATCGGAATAAATCTCAAAAGTCTCACCATACAAATAGTGCCTCCAAATCTTAAGAGCAAAAATTACAGCTGCTAATTCTAGGTCATAGGTTGGATAATTCTGCTCATGGGTTTTTAACTGTCTCGAGGCGTAAGCTACTACTTTTCCATTTTGCATTAGCACACATCCCAAACCATTTTTAAAAGCATCACTATAAATCACAAATCCCCTTGTCCCGGAAGGAATAGTCAAAATTGGGGCAGTTACTAATCGATTCTTAAGTTCTTGAAAACTTTTCTCGGTTTGCTCAGACCATTCATATTTTACCTTCTTTTGTGTTAACCTAGATAGAGGTTTGGCAATGCTAGAAAATCCTTCAACAAATCTTCGGTAATAACCTGCTAATCCAAGGAAACTACGAATCTCACTCACATTAGTTGGTCTGGGCCAATCTAATATATCCTCAATCTTTTGAGGGTCAACTGACACTCCCTCTTTGGATATGACATGTCCTAGAAAAGAAACACTAGGCATCCAAAAATCACACTTCTTTAATTTTGCATATAATTTCTCTTTCCTAAGGATTTGTAATACCGTCGCTAAATGCTTTTCGTGTTCTTCAATACTTTTGGAATAAATAAGGATGTCATCAATGAAAACAACCACATACTGATCCAAATATTTCCTAAACACCCTATTCATCATATCCTTAAAAGCGGCTGGTGCATTAGTTAGTCCAAACGGCATTACAAGAAATTCATAGTGACCATATCTAGTACGAAAAGCTGATTTTGAAATATCATCATCCTTAATCTTCAGTTGATGATAGCCGGACCTAAGGTCAATCTTAGAGAATACTTGTGCACCTTCTAATTGATCAAACAAGTCATCTATACGAGGTAAGGGGTATTTATTCTTAATGGTTACCTTATTCAGTTCACGATAATCTATACATAGTCTCATTGTCCCATCCTTCTTTTTCACAAATAACACTGGAGCACCGCAAGACGATATACTTGGTCTGATAAAACCCTTGTCTAAAAGGTCTTCTAATTGAACTTTTAACTCTCTTAATTCTAAAGGTGCCATACGATATGGTGGTTTTGAGATTGGTATAGTTCCAGGAATAGGGTCAATCGTAAATTTTATTTCCCTATTAGGAGGTAGGCCTGGTAAATCATCTGGAAAAACATCCGTAAATTTCTTAGCGATAGGAATATCTTCTACGCTAGGCCCTATTGTCTGCAAACTGGTAACAGTTGCAAGAAATCCTTGACATCCCTTCTTAAGAAAACTATAAGCTTGCATTGCAGAAATAATACACATCGGAGATATGATGCGAGTTCCTTCAAAACTAAATTTTGGTTGGTGAGGAATTTAGAAAGTAACACTCTTCTCAAAACAGTCTACCTTAGCATGATGTGATGCTAACCAATCCATCCCCAAAATGACTTCAAAATCTTTAATGTCTAAAACTATCAAATCAACAAATAGTTTATGACTATCAATATCTATGGGGCAAGCCTTGTATACTAATTTACCCATCAATAACTCACCCGAAGGAGTAGAAACATGTATGTTATGATTTAAGGGTTCAGGAAATTTATGAAAGCGATTTAATACATGTATAGATATGAACGAATGGGTAGAACCAGGATCTATCAAAGCTTTAAAAGGTTGTGCACATATAGAAAGTGTACCTAACACTACCGCATTAGAAGCTTGGGTATCAGAAAGTGCGAAAACTCTACCCTGTCTGTCTTGTTCCTTCTTTTCACTTGAAGGCTTTATCGGAACCCTTGCTGGGTTTGGGCAATCTTTTATCTGATGTCCTTTTTGTCCACATCTAAAACAAGCTCCGAAATCCTTATAAGAAGGTCGTCCTCCATGCATCTTTCCACATTGCTGACATGTCTGGTTATTATATTGTTTGTTATCACAAGATCCCCCAACATTGGATGTGTTCCTAAAGAAATTTCTATTATTCGGGTTCTTTCCTTTTTGTTCCCCAAACTTCCTCTTTCCATCTCTAATTCGATTGTACTTCTCACCATCCCTCTCAGCTATTGTAGCCCTAGTCATGACATCAATATATGATGTTAATTTCAGGATGGAAATTCGACTACGAATATTCAACCTTAACCCACGCTCAAACTTCTTCGCTCTTAAAACATCAGTTGCTACAACATGACGTGCAAAACGGGATAACTCAGTAAACTTTGCCTCATATTGACTAACCGTCATATTCCCTTGCACCAAACTCATTAAGTCAGCTGCCATTTCGTCTTTCACCATTTCCGAAAAATATTTCTCATAAAATATTACTAAGAAATCATTCCAACCTATGTAAGTATTCCTTTCCCCCGTGTATTCTCTTAGTCATTCTCCACCAATGTTCGGCCTCCCCTTCTAACATAAATATTGCAAATGACACCCTTTGTTCATCAGTACACTTAAGAACATCGAGTATCTTTTCCATCTGCATCACCCAACTTTCTGCTTCGGTGGGGTTAGGAGTACCTTTAAAAGATGGAGGATTCAACTTTTTGAACTGTTCAATAGTACATCTACTTAGTTCAAGATTCTTTGGTACTCCATGGTTCACCTGCTGCTCCACAATCTTTGCCAGACTTTCAATTGACTTGTATGCACCTTCCAGTCCTTCTATATGAATCACTAGTTCCCATTGATGATCTTCTCTTGGTCATTTTCTACAGTCATGGACAAACGTAAGATCTACTATACTATATCAATATTGAAAACTAAAAGACCAATTATAAATAATATAACACATAGGGAGGGTTATCACATAAATTATATTTTTAATACTATCTCCTAAGGATGGAAACATAGAATCTATAACATTCGAAACCTATGCTCAGTAGTCTACGGGTTCATAACCTATGCTCTGATACCACCTCTGTCACGACCCCGACCCAAAAATCGTAGGGAACGAGTGTCTTGACATGCCACCAAGGCATCCAATATTCTGGCGTCAAAATTTTTCTTTTAAAATATATATAGAGAGGAAGTATAATCACGTGGTTATGAATCGTAAAATACTGAAAGTGAAGGAATTACATCATCAGAGCTTTCTAAAGGAAACTTCATTTATATTAAAATATCCAAGAGTTAAAACTTGACATAAATTTTAAAGCCTTTTAATTAAAGAGCCAAACATCCTTTATATAATAAAACAAAGTTATACTTAATGTAATAAAAAAGCTCTAAAATCTAAATCTTCAACGTAGTCCCCTTATGTTCCATCCGCTTTCATAATTATTTCCTGAAAAATGGTTAATTATAAAACATCAGCTAACTCCAAATATTCCAAGGTTTTCAGAAAATAGATACCTATTCAATTTAGAACAGAAGGTATATACATAGAGATAGAAATTTCAAGTAATATATATAAAGTAAATGACAATATATATATTCAGAATAAACAATTCAGAACAGAGCAGTTAAAACAATTGAGTATGTGTCAATTATTCAGTTTTAGTGGCCATGTAGGATCTAATACCCAGACAGATAGTGTTACCAAATGTTTCCACCAAGTAACATCACAGACAGACAATCATGATTTCTGGAACAACGCCTTGTTTAGGGCACACCAGCGATAAACCAGTTGGGAAGGTACCACCCAAATATTTCCACCCGGTAGTCAAGGACAACATAGTAAGAGAGTTTCCATAGGCTGAATCAATAATTTTAGAATTCAAATCAGATGTTTATAAGGAGGGATATAAACATATAACAAACGACGAAATCATCGGTATCAAATGCATTTTGAGAATAAAATCATTTCACAAAATAGACACAGTTTGCATAATATAATATAATCAAAATGCTCAAGAAATTGCATACAGTACTCACCTAAAATAGAGGTCAAAATTATAGATAACGAGTCTTCGATCGCACGTTAATCTAACAAATACGATAAAGGTTTAAGTATATGTTCTAAACAAGGTCCAGTCTACATATTGTATTTTAATAGTAACTTGTTTCAAAGTATTACTAAAAAACCATTTTCTTAACTTTTAAAACCTATTGATCGTAATTAAAGGATTCAATTCATAGTTCTTCCTAATCAGTCGGTTCCCAGTAGAGATGGAGGGTCACAGGGGAACCGCTTAAATACCATCTCCTCTAGACAGAACATTTCCGGATTCATTCCCAGTAGAGATGGAGGGTCACAGGGGCACCACTTAAATACCATCTCGTCTAGACAGAATTTCACCGGGCCTGACTTTGGAATTACTTAAATGGGATTGCATAATAACGAGCAATTACTTTTTAAAAAATTATTTTTAAAAGCATATATACAATTTCAAAATTATATTTTCTACCCCAAAACTTATTACTTGCCTTAAGATATGTCATAAGACTTCGATTTGATCCAATTTACAGTTGATTCTTTGTAATTAAAAATGGGGTTTGTTATATTTATAGCCAATAATACCACATATCTAATAATATAACATTTATAAGATAATAAGTAGCACAAGAGTGTAAAAATAAACTATATATAAAAGTGGTGTCATTACATCCTACCCTCCTTATAAAAAGTTTGGTCCCCAAACTTTACTTGCATTAATTTTCAAAAAGGTATGGATATCGCTCCTTTATCTCATCTTCCCGCTCCCACGTTGGTTCTTCAACAGAATGATCCCGCCATAATACTTTAACTAGTGGAATAACCTTGGTTCGTAATATTTGATCTTTATGATCCAAAATTTCCACTGGATGCTCAATGTACGACAAATCTTCTCTAACTTGAAGAGGCTCATGACTTAAGATATGTTTTGGATCTGGGACATATTTCTTTATCATTGATACGTGAAACACATTATGTACACTAGAGAGTTCCGGTGGTAAGGCTATTTTATACACAACAGCTCCTATCCTTTCAAGGATTTCAAAAGGTCCTATGTATCTTGGGCTCAATTTCCCTTTCTTCCCAAATCGTATTACTCCCTTTGCAGGCGATACTCGCAAGAACACATAATCTCCTCTTTGGAATTCTAACTGTCGGTGTCGATTGTCAACATAACTCTTTTGATGGTTTTAAGCGCTTCGAAGTCGGTCTTGTATTAATTTCACCTTCTCTATTGTGATCTGAATCAATTCTGGTCCCAACAATTTTCTTTCCCCAACTTCTACCCAACATGTAGGGGAACGACACCTTCTACCATAGAGTGCCTCATACGGAGCCATTTGAATACTTGCGTGATAGCTATTATTATATGCGAATTCCACTAACAGTAAATGATCATCCCAATTCCCTTTTAAATCAAGTGCACATGCCCTAAGCATATCCTCTAAGGTTTGAATAGTTCTCTCTGATTGTCCATCCGTTTGAGGATGAAAAGCAGTGCTAAAATTCAATTTTTTTCCCATGGCTTCTTGTAGGCTTTTCCAGAAGCGAGACACAAATCTATGGTCATGGTCAGAAACAATTGAAATTGGGGGTCCATGAAGCCTAATAATTTCCCGCACAT
This sequence comes from Sambucus nigra, assembly GCA_949130495.1. Lineage (NCBI taxonomy): Eukaryota > Viridiplantae > Streptophyta > Magnoliopsida > Dipsacales > Adoxaceae > Sambucus > Sambucus nigra. The sequence goes on from OX422217.1 coordinate 112,710,409, forward strand.
ACAACTTAGCTAACTTCTCTAAAGAATGGGTAATCTTAATGGGAAGAAAATGAGAAGATTTAGTTAACCTATCAATAATTACCCAAATAGAGTCATTACCATTTGAACTCCTCTATAAACATGTCACAAAATCAATAGTAATATGTTCCCATTTCCACTCAGGGATAGGTAGGGGTTGCAGTAATCCTGATGGTTTTTGATGTTCTGCCTTTACTTGTTGACAAACCAAACACTGAGATATAAATTCTGCTATCTCCCTCTTCATGTTATTCCACCAAAATACTTCTCGAAGATCCCGATACATTTTTGTACATCCGGGATGAAATGTGAATCTTGAGTAATGACTTTCCTCCAAAATTTGCCTCTTTAGTTGGGCATCACATGGCACACACACTCTATTTTCAAACCTCAATATATCAACTCGCATCGCAAATTCCGAAACTAAGCTCGGAAACTGCATAAAAAGGGGCAAGAAAAGAATAGCTATGCTCAATATATATATATATATATATATATATATATATATATATATATATATATAGAGAGAGAGAGAGAGAGAGAGAGAGAGAGAGAGAGAGAGAGAGAGAGATCAAAAGCCCGAAAAAGCACTAATGGACATCATAAGAAAATTTTCCAATTCCAGATTTCCCGTACCATTCCCATTTTACCCAACACACCTTTAACCCTAAAAAGTCCTAACTGAGTCCAAAAATTGCAAAATTGGTTACCGTGTGGAGAGTTAAAACATAAAAAGATAATAAAATAGATCAAATATACAAATTTGAGGCAATGTTCCCATTTTTTGAATCTGCAAATCGATGATGAGATCCAATTACCATAAAATTTCCGTCTTTCTATTTGTGTGCGTGAACTTGGTTCCAATACATTTACTCCTATAAATCACGCACACCGAGAGAATATAGCCACATTTCGAGTGATTCTTTGTAAGAGCATCCCATGAAATTTTGAAATCAAAACGAATTTTTGGATAAGTAACGTAATGGTCAATCGGTGGAAATCCACGGTTAAATTTATGGCTTCGCACACACGCACTATGATTTGAGACTCTTGAACATGAATTGATGATGACTATTTTCTGAAAAAGTTTGAATTATACAATTTTTGCGTATTTTGAAATTTTCTTTGAGTCGAATTTTGTGGGTATATTCGCTGCAAACCCTCACGAGACACAACTCGTCCTACTAGGATAACCTAGGGATTTAAAGGCTTGTTGCATATGCAAAATGCAATCGTTCGCCCGCAAAAGAGGTATTCTATCCTATTTTAGAGTTGGACCATTCCTTGTTTCTTTTACATTGCTCAGGACGATCAAAGTTCTAAGTTAGGGGGGTTTGATTAGGCATAAATTCTTCTCATTTATCCCCTTAATTTAGAGGCTTTTATCGCTCTGCAAAGTTTATTTCAAGTGGATTTATCTCATATCATTATTAATGACATTTCCTAACTAGTACGTCAAGTTTTGTGTATTTCCTATCTATTTTGCAGGTATTCGGTGCACAAGGAAGGATCGGCATCGTAATCTGAGTTCCAGACCAAAAGTTACAAATCTTTAAAAATACAAGGAGGGAAAGTTCCTAAAAATATGGAACCGAACCGAATGGGTTGGAAAACGAACCGATCCTATCCTGAGAAACTTCCTGTGAAGAACTAGGAGATGGAACCGAACCGAAGAGGAAGAAAAACGAACTGATCCTATACTAGAAGAACTTCCTGCGAAGCACGAAAAGATGGAACCAAACCGAATAGAAGGAAAAATGAACCAAACCGGTTCAAGGAAAAACTTTTGTCAAAGATGGAACTGAACCGACCCCCCTTAACAGGATCGGTTCGGGTATCGAAAATTCTAACTTATCCACTTGTAAAATTAGAGTCTTGCATGGTTGAAACTCTTAGAAATCGTAGAGTATATATTTTAAACACCTCCCAGACATTGGGAAGGCTTCTAATTCGTTAGAGAAGCATTGTAATTAGTTTAGAGAAGACAACAATAAAGAAACCCTAATTTTGATTCCAGTTTTGCAATTCAAGTAATACCATTCTAATTATTGCAGTGGTTACTTCTCTAATAGTATTTTCATTCTTCTTCTTCTTCTTCTTCTTCTTCTTCTTCTTCTTCTTCTTCTTCTTCTTCTTCATTCATTAGAAAAAAATGTTTTCTTTCATTCAAAACGTGTTTTCTTCTAGTTTTAATATGTCGGGCTAAGTTTTCAAGGGTTGGGGCGCATGAACCCCACCCGATGTAATTCATGATAGTGGAAATATAAGTTTCAATTAAAACCTTAGATGAATTGTATTATAGTTCATACGATACTACTTTAATTCATCATTTGCTTACATATTGTGCGGTCTACGATCCCTCATATGTGTAATACTTAGGAGAAATAAAGACCGAATTTTAATTCAACCTTTACTTACATCCTTTCCGGTCTACGATCCCTCATATATGTAATACTTAGGAGTATTAAAAAGTCAGATTCATTTAAATCTTTAATTATGAATCTAGTATCCTACGAAGTGAATTACTAGGGTGTGGGGGATTGTAACCCGACCCATCTTTCTCATTTTATAGTTAAAGTTTTACTTAAATCATCAGCAGTCTTTTTGTTAATTTAGAGTAGTTGCATTTAATTTTTTTCATAATTCCATTAATAAATCATTTTCAAAATTGCATCTAGCTATAGTTGTTTCACAATTCAAATCACCTTTCGTTCTTTTTAGAGTCAAAGTTAGGTTGCTTTCGTCTTTCCAACGTCATTACGACTCCATTCGTCCTATTTCCCTGAGGATCGATACCCGACTTATCGGATTATTACTGGAGCGACAGGCTTGCACTTGAGCCTATATACCGCACACACTAGACACATTTGTGGTTGCGTCAATAAACTGTCCAAACAACGGAAGGGGCTTATGACGCAAAAATAATAAAATGGTGGATTCAAATTAAAAATCACTTAATTGTGGTTCGTGATTAAACATCATTAATTTGGTGAAAATTCTCTCTCGGCCGAGTCATGCATGGACGAGATGATTCTCATCCACACACTCTCAAAACGATGGAGGGGATTTGTATAATTTGGTAATCAATTCATTCAGGATTAAAAATCATTATATCTCGTATTATGACGAGATGATGTTCATATGAGGAAACTTGTCACTTATGCTCATCTCGTCTAAAGATGGGACAATATCTGGTCAATTGGTGATGTCAAGGTTACAAACCAGCTTAATTATGGTTACTTGATAAAACATCCGAAGAAGGCATATGCATAAATAAATAAAGGCAAAACACAAATATGAAAAGAAAGGATCAAAGCATTTGTCATTCATAAATATAATACTAGAAATATTCAAAAAGCGTGTTCAAATGTTAAAATGTTATACACAACCAAGAGAGGCATCATGCAGCATCAACGATAGGCTCTGTCTTATCCACCTGGCTCGTGGTCTGGATCGTGGGCTCCTGTTCAACCGATGCCTTAACCTGAGTCAAGTCTATCAATACAAGAGAGTTGTCCAAGATGAATGTCTTCAACTAATTAGAGAGGTGGGCGATCTTAGGGAACTTCATTGTTATCAGTGTGAGCACCACTCTCAAGGTATTATACGCTATAACCCAGGAACTCTTAAGATGATTTAAAGGCCTCAACCGCCTATTTTTTAGCCTCAGAGAGCTTGAGGTCAACAACATCATTTACCTACCCAGCAATCTCAATTGAGTGCTAGTTGTTTAGGTATTGGATGGCGTCATCATGTCTCTTGTTCAAGTTGGTGATTACTTTGGAGTGTTGTGTCTTCAGGGTCTCAATCTGAGACTCCAGCTCTTTGATATGGGTCTTCTGAGCTTCATCATCCCAGATAGCTTGACGATCCAAATGGATCCCAGAGATTTTCTTCTTGAACCATAGATGAACCTTCTGAAGACAAATAATAGACTGCATAAAACAAAGCAAGTCAGTACGAGATGACCTAATGGGATGACCTTACAGTTATTGATTAAAATGAAGAGAATAATGGCTTACTTGGATGGCCCTATGAAGGATGAAGTCCTTCATCAGGGAGATATTGGTGGCCTCCATAAACTTGTTGTCAGGCTCAGAGGTGTTGGATGTCAAGAATTCCAGTGCCTTGTCCTTGTTCCCCAAGGCAGAGTCAAGGTTGATCTTCAAGTTTTCTAGCCTCATAGTAAGCGCATCCTCGAAAGAGATAGGGATGGATTGACTCGGCCCGATCTTGGATGAGACTTCCTTGCTCTACTTACTACAATGGGTGGTATGGATATTTTTTTGGCCCTCTTTCCTCTTCCTGGACTCTTCAGCCCGACTGGGGTTTATAGTTGTTGATTTTTTCGTTTGAGGAGCAAGGGTTGATTTCTTCCCTACCTATTTAAGAAAATTTGTTGTGCTTGGTGTAGCCATATTCCACACAATTTCTAGTGTATTTAATTATTGGTCTGTAGTGAAAATTATATTATCGTCATCTCATGCAGTATAAATATGACACAGCAATTGAGAAAATATAATGTTAACAAACTGACATGGCTCAGATAGGGGGTCCACCCCCATACCCGTTTGCTCTAAGAATTATAGGGTCATGAGTTGTTCAAATTAGACGAGACCCATTTATCTCCTTGTCACCTAACTTTCTTAAGACTCTTAGTGGCCTTAACACTTAACCCTGGATCAGCTTTTACTGATATTGTAGCTTTGGCCCATTTCTGGGGATCTCGAGGCTCAGAGACAATGCAAGGGACATCGGGGCCAAATTCCTAGGCTACAAGATGAAAAAATAGCACGGCTTCCAATTGTGGTTGGAAGTCTGAGTTACTAGTAAAGCTTTTTTATTAGACTTCCTAGCTACGAGGTGATAGTCATCAGATGAGTCTTAGGAGACGAGACAGTGTAATATCCTCTGAAAACATTAACTGGGAGGTCTGTGCGATGAACTACCTTCCATAGGATGAAGAAGCTGAGAATAACTCTCCAGACATTCGGTGAAAGCTGAGAAGGGGTAAGATCGAGACTATCCAAGATGGATGGTATAGATGGATGGACATGCAGCCTAAATCCGACCTTAAACATTTATTCATACACACATATTTCATCCTCTCAGCCTTGAAATGCTCTCTCATTAGTTGAGGGTGCTTTCATGTGGATAAAAGGCCCGATGCCATAGAGATGTCTCCATAGTAAGAGATCAACTTCAGTAACCATACTTATATAGGATTCAACGCAAGACGTGTTAAGTGTGCCCTTAACTATGTCATCATCGTCATCTGGATCAATAGCCGGTACGACACCAGGAGTATGAGAGGTTGTAGCAAAGTGTTTCCCTGGAACAACACTATGAGGGATGACATCTATTGGGGGTGGCATGGCAACATCCACTATGACTTAGCCTAGTCCGATGACTCAGTTTGGTTGCATGACTCGGCTTGAAGAGAAGAAGAATCTCTAGAAGAACCCTGAGCCTCCCTAGACCCATTATAAGGGATTTCCATTGCCATTTGGAAGGAGTCAACGCTCTCAGCAACCAAATTAAACATGGATTCACTTATTTATACAACTGAAGGATGAATGGTGGAAAGTTGAATTGGGTAAATAAGACGAAGAGGAAAGGCTTTGGCCTTGTGATTGGCATCTTCCTCGGCCTCATGCCTTCTAATCTCCTTGAAACACCTCTCCCTGAGAGTAGGGAAATCCTCAGCTAGTTCGTATAATTTCCTCAACATCCATAGGACGACCCTTAACTTGGTGAAACAATGGAAAAAAGGCAAACAGCTAAAGGTTTGACTGGGTTTGACTAAAAGATATACAGCAAGGAATATGAAAAGTTGAGACTAAGAAGACTCAAGAATAGAATAAGTGACTCACTGGAGAAGATGATCGGTGTTTTACCAGAGTGACTTAACAAGGGTAAAAACGGAGGGGAGAAACCCTAAAACCCCCCAACAAAACCTTAAACCCACTCTCTCAACTCCCAAATCAATTTTTTTCAGCCTATGAACCACCAAACGCAGTCGCCTGAAAAAGGATAAACTCACCAAAAAAAACAAAACAAATGCAATAATGGCTAAAACGATGAAAAGAGAATGAAGAAAGGAAAAGAGTACCTGAAAAGTTTTCTTAGGCTGGCGACCACAAGAGAGTCAAGAAAATGACTGAAAAAAATGCTTGGGATATGGAAGAGAGAGAGAGAGAGAGAGAGAGAGAGGAAATCTGGAACATAAAAGTTTATATAGAGAAAATAAAGCGCGTAAATGGGGAAAGAGTAAATGTTTTGGAGTTAAAACATTTTTTAAATTCCCTAATGATGAGGTTTAATTTTCAATATGCCCATCATTAGGGCACAACTTCCAAGATGAACACACGTTATCGCCACTACTTAAGGAAAATGCTAGGCTAGGGAATGGATGACAGTGTCCCCCACTCATCACGTCAGCATCTTATAAGTCAGAGAATACAGCTTGGCATTTTCACCCCTTATTCCTCTAGTTACATAAAAGACTAAGGGTTAGGGCTGATTGATATGCCAGTATGAGACCTCATCTCGATTATAGCCAAGCTCAGTTGGAACCAACCTTATAAAGTGTTCTCCAGAGTCATCCTGAAACCGTTATCTTTGCCTTGTCCTCATCTAGACTCAGGCCGAGGCATATGCTAATCAACTAGGCTTTTGCCCGACCTCATCTATCTTAGGAAGACTTGACCACCTGTTGAGGGAAACCTCTCATCTCATCCTGATGCAACTCGGTTGAGACTATACTTGGCAATTATTAGTACAACTATACAGAGCACCAGTGATCTCATACCCGGTCAAGATGACACCTCAACCCAGCACAACACGCTCATCTGGCAAGACGCGTGGAATGGAGCACGCGTGGAAGACCCCACGTGAGCAAAACCATTACAACAGCATCATACCCACATGTGGAGAATATCTTGTAATCATTGCTTACATGCACCTGCGATATATGGCATCACATCGTTGGATAGTTGGTGATGTGCATACCTCATGCATGACGGGGGTGCGTATGACACCACCCCCGATATACAAATACTTATCTTTTACATCAGTGTGAGGGATCGATCATTGTAAACCCTATCGAAACTCTATCAAACTCATTGTTAGAGAGAGAAAGATTGAGTTCTTGTATCCCCGGGCCATTAAAGCCTATATTTACTGGATTACATACACATAGTGGACGTAGACCCTTTAAAGACTGAACCACTTATATTTGGTGTTGTCTCCTTCTTGGCCTCATCTCTTTCCATATTTTTATACCTGTTTATACTCCATTATTGTGTTGGTTTGAGCTTACTTACCATACTGATTTGGTGATACCGATTCCTATATCATCATCTTTTAAGACATATTCCACCTCAGAGGGGTGGACACATCGTAGTAGGGGAGAAGAAAGCCCTTCTTGTATAGGACATCTCCTATAATAGTGAATTCCACTGCCCTATACTGAAATTTCTTCCTATTGGTTTTTGTCTCCAGGAGCTCCCCGTCTTTGATGTATTTGGTAAGAGGGTCCATCCATGAGGATCCAAGGTTCAAATTCAAGCAAAACTTAAGTTTTTATCATCTTCATCTATGCTTGGTTTGTCTAAAATCTCAACTAGGAAGTTCTCCAAATCTCGGGCCTCGTAGAAGATGCCAACCTCGCTAGTGTGTCAGCTCGACTATTCTCAAGCCGAGGTACTCTCTTTATCTTCACTTCTCTGAAGTTTGTCAGGACCTTTTTCACCCTAGCCAAGTACTTGGCTATTTTCTCTTCCTTAGCCTTGTAGATCCCAAGATCTAGTTCACCACCAACTGGGATTCGTTGTGAACTATCATATGGCCGACATTCAGTACCCTGGCCAAGGATAAGCCTGCCAACAAAGATTCATACTCGGATTCATTGTTTGAGGACTTGAAGCTGAATCTCAATGCATATTCAATGTCAATCCCATCTAGAGTCGACATTATGAGCCCTGTCCCACTGCCACTTTCACATGAGGAACCATCCATAAATAAACTCCAGACTAGATTATCGACCAAGAAAGTCCCTTTATCTGTTGTCCTATTTCTAAACAAAATATTTTTCTCAGTTGGGTCGATTGGTGCACTATCGGTTGTGGTCGGACCCATAGTTTCCTTTTTTAGCAATACTATAATCTCGTATTTCTTGGCATCGGCCTCGTCCCAAGTGAACTCAGCCATAAAATCAGCTAACACCTGCCCTTTAATTGCAGGCCTTGGATGATATATGATGTCGAACTGTCAAAGCTAAATTGACCAAGCCATCAGCCTACCCGATTTCTCGGGTTTATAGATAACTTGCCTCAAAGGAGTGTCAGTGATCACCACCATATTATATGACTGAAAGTATGGCTCCATTTTTCTTAAGTCATGTATCAAAGCATATGCCAACTTCTCCATCTTTGGATATTTCATCTCAACGCCCTCGAGAGCCTTACTATTAAAGTACACCAACTTCTGAACCCTTCATCATCACGGACGATTGCTGTGCTAATTATCGACTATAATACTAATAACTATAGGAACAACTTCTTTCCTTGGACGGGTCGAGATAAAAGCATTGAAGAACCCAGATAAACTTTAAGTTCTTGAAAGTCTATCTCTCTCACTCAAATGCTTTTCTCAGAATTTTGAATAAGGGTAGACACTTATCTATGGCCCTTGAAACGAATCCGTTGAGAGCGACGACTCTTCATATCAGCCTCTGCACATCTTTTATTTTCTTAGGAATTTTTATCTCTATTAGCGCTTTAATTTTCTTCGAGTTCGCCTCAATACCCCTCTGGTTGATTATGAAGTCAAGGAATTTTCTTGCACCCACGCCGAATACACACTTGGCCAAATTTAGCTTTATCTGGTGAAGGTCCATTATGTCAAATGTGTTCTTAAGGTTGGTTGCATGGTCCTTGGCCTTAAGGCTCTTTATCAGCATGTTATCTACGTAGACCTCTATAGTCTTATTGATCTCATCTTTGAACATCTTATTGACCAACCTTTGGTAAGTTGCCCCTACATTATTAAGGACAAAAGGCATAACCTTGTAGCAGTAGGTTCCTTTGTCAGTGATAAAGGAAGTATTTTCTTTATCGGCTTCATCTATAAAGATATGCTTGTATACAGAGTATGCATCCATAAAACTCATTAACTCATGACCAGCTGTGGAATCAATCATCTGATCTATAAGAGGCAGAGGAAATATGTCTTTAGGATAAGTTTTATTTAGATCAGTGAAGTCGACACACATTATCCACTTTCCATTGGCATTTGGTACTATTACGGTATTAGACAACCACTCTAGATAGTGCACCTCCCTGATGAATTCAGCCGACTAGAGTTTCATGACTTTTTCTTGGATAACCCCATATTTCTCTCTTGCATAGGTCCTTCTTCTTTATTTCACAGGCTTTGCCTTCTCATCAATATTCAGCTTGTAGCATATGACCTTTGGGTCTATTCCTGGCATGTCTTTATGTCTCTACGCAAAGACTCTTTGCCTCTTCCTTAGCGATTAGATCAACTTCTCTTTCACCTACTTTTTCAGCGATGAGCCTATTTAGATGGTTTTTTCCATCTCATCCTCATCTCGTCCTTGGGGTTAAGAGTATTAATGTTGTAAGAGGTGATGAGTTTTTTATGGGCCTCTCTCTACTCGACTAAGCTTAAGTAACACTATCTGACCTCTACCTGATCACTTTAGACTTCCCTTACTCCATAAGGATTCAGGAATTTTACCATCTGGTGAACGGTAGAGGGAATTGCTTCAAACTCTTTGAGGGCCACACGTTTGAGGATGATGTTGTAGGTTGAAAACTCATTTTCATCCATTAGAAAAAAGTTGACTTTCTTTGTTAGGAACCTCAACCAGGTGCCCATGCAAACATCCATTTCAAACACTCCAAGAGGGTGAAATCTTTCTCCGATGAACCCTATCAAGGGTTGATGATAAGGAATAAACATGTTCTTACTGAGCTTTAGCTCTTTGAAATATTCTTATAACATGACGTCGGTTGAGTTATCGTCATCCACCAAAATTCTGGACACATCATACCCATGAACCCTAGTGCTGATGACCAGAGGGTCGTCATGGGAGGCTAAGATGCCCTTAATATACAACTGTGGGAATCCCACAATCAAAATGTCCATATCTACCTTCTTTATCTTCCCCGACTTCGTCTCTAAAGCATCCAAGTTTACTTCCATCTGCTTTGGCGCTAACTTGGCCTCTACGACGTGCGCCTTGTGGTCGGCCGACTCTGTCCCTTCGCCGATCATCCCCCCACTGATCATTTTTACATCAAATGAAATAATATTGCAACATTCATTTAGCTCTATGATCTTTGGTGGGAGGTTAGGGTCGTCTTTATCATCAGACTGATAATCCTTCTTATCGACTTAAGATTGTCGCTTGGTCTCTCATCTCTTGGCCCGCCATTTTTTTAGGCATCATCCTTAGAGACACTTCAGTCAACATACTTCTAAAGCTTTCCTTGTTTTAATATCTTCTTAATCTCATCTTTTATCACAAAACACTTGTCGTTGGTGTGGACATGGTCTTGGTGAAAGTCACACCACTTACTCTTGTCTGTATTATAAAGAGGAGACCTAAGCATTTCAGGCCATCTCAAAGATATGTCATCTTTAATCTCATTTAAATTCAAGTTGGGACTTACTGTGAGTGGAGTGTAGTCAACAAACTTGTCATCAGCCGACCTCTTTTCCCATCTTTACCCTTTATTTTTTAGATTTACTCCCATCGGCTTCCTTTTCATCCTCTCCTTTGGCCGCCATGTCCTCCTCCACATTCATGACTCTCCCAATCGTAGTCAAAAAAAATTCCATGGACTTTGGAGGATCTTCATCCATCTTTCAAAGTAGTTTACCATTTTGTACTCCACCCATGAGGGCAGTCATGACAATATTTTCCTTGTAATCTTCAACCTCAAGCTTATCTTTATTGAACCATGCGATATAGTCTCTCAGAGACTCATTCTTCCATTTCTTTATGTACCAAATATGGGTAACCTTCTTTCGAGGTTTCATGCCGAAGCAGAAGTTGAAAATGAACTTCTTGGCCAGTTGCTTGAAATTTTCTATGGAGTTTTTAAAAAGAGAGGTATACTGTATATGAGTTACTCAGGTTAGAGTACTGGAAAATGGCTAGCATGTTAGATGTCGATCACAGACTAATAAATCTCTATGTGATGAGTAGGGTTTGTACTCACATCATACTTGGGCATACCAGTTGGTGGCTTGAACTTGGTTGGATCTGGGTAGCTCACAATCCTTGCTACAAAAGGAGACCCTTCCACATACCCCTTTAGATGGGGTCTTGGCTTTTTAGAAGGTCACCGATTTTATCTTCCAGCCTTTGGATGGAACTTTTCCATGGTTTCTCAACTGCCACGGCATTATACGCTCCTCCTACCCCATTATTTGGGTTAGCCACAAGCTCTCTATCAACCATCATTTGTCAACTGTTTACTTCCCTCTGCCCTCGACCTTATTAAGGTTGATGATCGGTAACACCTCCATTCCCTCTGGAGGTTGTAATGCTGCGTGATTTGGAGAGTTAGTCTCGTATGTCTCCAATCAAGCCGAGTTAGTCAAAATCTAACCCTCTGCTCAATCTGTCAAATGCTGAAGCCCTAAGTCGACCTTATTGGGTTGGCCTACCACTTCTTCCCTTGTTAGTTGATGTTGGGAAAACTGTGTTGCCAAAAATTTCATACGGTTCCCAGCAGTCATCCTAGATACCTTCAAGGTTGTCTAGACCTTCCTGCACTTGCTTTCCCAAGCTGAGTCCTTTGGGGTCCACCATATTTCTATGTAATTAATGGAGTTGTGTCTCCTTGTAGGGGCAGGGTGGTACCTCTATCACCCCATCCACACCATCTCTGGAGGCCGGAGTTATCATCTCTGCTACAGCGCTAATAGATCTGGCCATCGTAGTCTAGCTAAAGGCAGTAAGTTATTCTTACATTTTCTGCTGGCTGGCCACCAACGAGCGCAGCGCCGTTACCACCTTATCCCTCTCTGATTGAGGAGGTGCCTAAATGGGTGCTATGAGGCAAATTATAGTCCATTCTCTCTGCCAAGCGAACAGAATGATCAGGTGAGCTGGATGAGCTGAGTGAGCTAGAAAAAAGATTGGAACAACCCAAAAAGAGATCTTTCAATGGTGATATAGATCCAACCAAGTGTGGAATTGGATCACCACTAGAGTATCAAGCGAGAAACAAACTGTAAAAGAAGGAGATAAAGAATATGAACCTTCGTTCCCAAAGACACCGCCAAAATAATGATGCTAAGAAATCATCATTTAAATTTGTATAAGCATCTCAAGCTCAAACACAGCACAATAATGGATAAATATAACAGAACAACTATGTAAATAAGATAAGGATGTGAGGAGAAGAGGAAGAACACCAGTATGTAAGTGGTTCATCTTTTCAACCTACTCCACTGTTCAGGGGTGTGCGGTTTACACTATGTAAAAGAGGCTCTAATGGTCTTGGTTGTACAATACTCAAGCTTTCTCTCTCTATTGTAAGTTAGACATATTTTAGCTAGGGTTTATAAGTTTTTGGGTCCTTTTCCATTGGGGAAGAAGGTGGGTATATATAGAGCTGGGGGTGTGCATTGTACGTCCAAGCATGAGCGTGATGAAGCTTCCATTAGGGTGTGGACACATATCCCTTGCAAAAGTATGTAATGATGATGCAATATTCCCTCACATGATGGTGATATCTTGTTGTAATAGTTTATCTACGTGGGTCAGTAAGACATAACCCACATGCACACTGCCACGCATGCTCCATCTCTCGCGCTCTGTTGTGTGTCAGCAGTCGACCTTACTTGTCCAATTCGAGTCCGAGTTATCAAATCAATCCTCTGATGGAATGGTCATCGATGTACTGAGCTCAGTCTCCATAGGACCTCGACCTCCATGTCATGGATGAGGGCGAGGGAATAGAGAATATGGAAGGGAGTTGAGGTCACTAATGCTATCTCATGACTAAGTTACGACTGAGGACGAGGCCCCTTGTGATGGGACCCCATCCGAGTCACTATATGCTCAACCTGATGGTTTGCCAGGGTCGGCCTTGACTGAGTGGGTCCCATCTTGGGATGAGGTCATACTTGGATATATATCACCAACTTGGGATGAGGTCATACTTGGATATATAATGGATCAAGGGGATATAGTAATGATTGCAACTTATTTTTAACCATTCAATTAAATTCAATTAAAGGGCAACCATTCAATTAATGGTCCCAATACAACTGTTCTTTGTCTTTTTTAGTAGCTTTTTAGGAATTCTCACTTTTCTCCCCAAATTTTTTCAAAGGTTGGTTTTAACCATTTTATTATTGTGGTGTATAGTTTCCACCCATTTGGATTTATAATCTATTATTGGGAGAAAGACTCAAGAACGATTACAAATTTGGATGTCCGCAGAGGCGTTCAACTAAGAGGGTGCATGTGCATGTGCATGAAAAAATGAATTTGTATAAAATCTCAAAGAAATGTGATTTTTGAAATTATTAGGAGAATCCTTCAATTAAATAGGTCCTTTAACCATTAGATTAAAGGATTTTAAACGTTTAACCATTAAACGCTCAGAATCGTTTAACCATTCGATTTAACGATCAAAACCTGAAACATATAAGAAGGGATCCCCTTGGTAGTTTATCTATCTTACTCAACTATAACCTTCTTCTCTCTCATCATCTTCTCTTGAAAAATGATTTTCACACCCAAGTGTAATTTATTTTTTGGGGTTTGTCAAAATTCTATACAATATGAATTATCAGGAGCTCGTTTTAGGTGATTATATTGAGATTCAATATATTAACCTGAATCATGATGGAGGGCTACCATGTAGGGTGGTGTAGGGTAGGCTAGACCAGCGAGGGTAGCTTAGTGGCCCCCAATGTTTGTCATGGGGCCCAAGGTGTGGTTCCACATGTTGATGATTGGGAAGGTGTGGTCTGTTAGGGCGAGCCTACGATGCCAAGGACACGGGTGTCTTATGACACTGTTCAACTTGGGGATGAGGCAAATTATGAGGTCTTGGTGTGAGAGTGTGACCTTCATCGGGAGCTGGGGGTACACCCTGCAGGGTGTCCCACATATATGTTTCTTATTTTATTTTTATTTATTTTTGTTCTACCACATGCTTGGGTTATTTTTGTAATTTTTATAATTATTTCCTTATGAGATTATGATGAGATTTGGGATAAATGTAATGAATTCATAACTGGCCTCCTTTTTTAAAATAAAGAGTAGAGAAAGTATGATAATAAATAATAGTGATAATATCATGGGACATATTGTCAAAACTTAAGCTCGCAAAAAGGACTCGGTATTGCGTCTACGTACCCATATAGCCATGAAATCAAAGCTTACATAGTTTGGTTGTACGCAGCTTTGAACGTAATGTGGGTGCAAGTGTTAGTACTTGGTTTGAGAGGTGGAGAATCTCTTTGTGAGTCAAAGGTTAGACTCATTGGAGGAACAGAATGGGAGTGGACCTAAAAGTCATTGATAAAGATATTTATATATGTTGGGCGATCACTAACCATAACGTGTTTTTGAACCTTCAGACTAGTTTAGAGGTGTAGAAGGAGGTAGGATGAGTATTTAGGATTGGAGTGGAACAGAAGTTATCGACAGAGATCTATGTATCCCTTATCGATGAGGATAAAACGGGGATGATCAGTTCGTATGGGAAAGGGGTTTGGACTTGAGATGGAGGCATCCCTAATTGATAATATGCCGACACACGTACTATAAGGCTCGATCTCATGAGTTTGGCATAGTATTGCACCTACTAATCCAATAGGACTTGGCATTAAAGCCAATATAGGTCTAACAAACGGGGAATGTTTACGAGTGTGGGCGACGGGATAACGAGTATACAGTATACAGTATACACCATTACGGTATTTATAGAATATAATCCTTAATATAGCATTTATGCTATGAGTTGGAGTGTCGTATTTATATGTTAAAAATATGTTAATCAAAGATAGGTGTTTGATAAGTATTCCAATAAAACACATTGTAGACACCCCATCCTAGGACCCCCCCAAGCACCTCCTTAGCACCTTAGCACTCACTCGTTCACCGTAAACCCTAGGTCATATTCCGAGTACTGATCTAGAGTCCCCTAGGCCCCTATTTGATTCAGTCAACTTTCTTGCCTGAGCGAAAGCTTAATGGATCTTCAAAGGGAATCACATTTCAAACGGTCCACCATGTACGTGAATCGATTTTATAGTTCGGATGAACGGTTCGTTTTATCTCAAAAATGGATCTAGAGGCCACCGGGAACTCTCGAGATATATTTGACTCTGATCAACTCTCCATCTTGAGAAAATCTCAATAAATCTTTGAAAGTCTCTGAATCCCATTTCCAACGGTCTGTCCCATGAATGAATCAACCATACGGTACGAGTGAACGACCTATTTTACTCTGAAGGGTCATCGAGCACTTTTGGGCCCCATTTGTCATTGGTAAACTTTCCAAACTAAATGAAACTGAATGGAATCTTTAAAGGCACCAAGTACCCTTACCAAAGGTCCATCTTGTGCACGAATCGTCCTTACAGTTCGGACGAACAATCCATTTTCCTTCTAAAACTTCCCATCTAGTAACCAACGGGCGCTTCTAGGCCCCGTTTGACCTTGGTCAACTCTCAGACCCGAGAGTGGATCTATTCACTCTTATAGAGATCTGAATATCCTTTTCAATGGTCCTCATTGTGCGCGAGGTCCTTTTCATACATTTTTCCAAAAAACCTGTCCCAGACTGCCAGATGGCACTCCAGGGACCTTGCCTATCGGTAGTGTGCCTGAGGTGCTATGCTGATAGGCATGTCTAGATCCCTACCGATAGATACCCCCTTGGCCCTATAAATAGACACCATGACCTCACTTTGAAAATCACCCTTGAACCCCTCTCAGCAAGTCAGAGAACATTCTCTCGAATTCAGAATTGTTTCCTTCCTTAAAAAACCCATTATCCCACACTCCCTTCCATCACTTTCTTACCTCACTAGATAAATTCCCTCCACCTCTCCATACCACTTTCATACCATTGCAATATCATCATATCTACATCCAATATCAACATCAAGGACTCATAAGGAGGTCAAATTCTCCATCATTTTCTCTAATTGTTCCATTTTAGTATTATTTATTTTGTTTTTACTTTAGCATTTTGTTTCTTTACCTCACATGCATTAATATCAAACCTTTATTAGTAGTACTTGCACATACTCTATTTTCATAAAAAAATCCAAAAAGAAGAAAAGGAAGGTTTATTAATAAATTCCAAAAGAGGTATTCTCATCTCACACTCTCACACTTAAAACACATTTTCTCTACACACATACATAAGATAAATCGCCCGTTTTGATTAATGAATTAAACCCCACCCTATGCTATCTTCGATCCACATGGACTTTTATGCCTTTGGGTTACATAGGGGTCTGGGGCTAATCCCGAGATTCGAATCCTCCCTGCATGTTTACCTGTTTCCCTCCTATCATAAATATATATATTTGTATTCTTTGTGAATCTCCTATTCTTACATGCTTGTGTTTCATCCTATATATACATTAGTTCTTCCATAGGGACTTGTGATTCGGCAAACACTCATATTATATTTTGAATTACTACTTTCAGGAGAACTCCTAAGGATGAATCCATTCTGTCTTTTTCCATGACGAGAGTCGAATGATTCCATTCTTCACCTATATTATGCACACGAGCACATACTTCACAGAGTCTAACAAGAGAAGATTACCACATGCCCATGAGAGACCAAAAAGGTGGGATGGGTGCCTAATACCTTCCCATTCCTTAACTTATCCCTCGAACCTTCAAACTACATTGTTTCACAAGCATCAGTATTGCCCTTGATGTTTTTATCTCAAGGCAGCGATATTTCATTTTCCTGCATTGTGAAAAATAGGCTGGTGACTCTATCTCTTCACATTATCCCCCACATTGATGATGGTCGAACGCCTTAAGAAAGGGTGCAACCCTACACGTGTGCCGGAGGGAATTCGAAGGGAAGCCTCAGGATGGCCACAATGGAGACTCCGCTGGGGACATTTGCATTTTAAGAGTACTAAACTCTAGTCCCACATAAATGTTATTCTTTTCTACATGTGTGCATATGCTCCTACCTGTATGTTCCCTTTAACCCTATATTTAATTTTTGTGTATATCTAACTCATGATTATATCTATCACGTATATATCACTTTTCACTCACTTATGCACTTATATATACTTTCCTTGTTCACTTCACACACTTTCACTTATATATAAGTTCACTTTCACTCATAAGCTCCAGACACCACTTAGATTATCTATGCTTAGGCTTCAGTAGCACGCACCCACACTTCTCACACTTATATATATCTATATGCTCACTTACACATCTTACACACCACTTGTAGTTGATCTATGTATAGGCTCATTACCACACACACTCACTTGTAATATTCACATGTCACTCACTCACATGTATATATCCCCATACTTCCCCATCACCATGCAAAATATAGTCCCCATGCTTCATGCTATATTTACTTTTCACAATACTTTTATATACTCCATCATTGGTGTAATACTCATTTTACCCTACATGCAAATAAAAAATATATATTTTCTCTCTCCATAATATACATATTAAGACTCATGTATTTTGCACACTACATCACCAAGAGCATGGCAATATTGATTAAACTTTTGTCCCATACTGGGGGGTCACTTTTTGATGGGTGTCGGCTTCACTAGGGCATGGTTAACCAATCAATATTACTCTCACCTTCAATTGGCCTAGTACCTTCGACGTATATCGAACAGTTCCCCCGCATCGTACCACTTGACCGAACTAATAATGGGAGGTATATAGTAGGGAACTATTTCACGTACGTCGAGTATATCAAATTCTCTCTCATGCGTACTGTCCCCAGGAGGTATATCGTAAGGCAATACACGTACACTCAGGTATATCAAATGGCTTGTCCTCATATACCGATAAATGATTGCCCTTATAGGCAAGAGGCATATCGTATAAGTCATATCAAAGGGGAAAACCCTTCCACTAGTCCAACATGTAATATCCCACTCGTTAAATTAATTAAATTATATATGGAGAGGAACAAATGATGATTTTTGGAAATTTTGGGTAATGAGTTAGATTAAATAAAGAGAATCATTGGATTTTGGATTTTTTTTTTTGTATGGATTATATATTGGGGGAATAAATGATAAATATGGAGAATAAAAGGAAAAAGAGAAGAGGCTTTGTACGACGTCATTTAAAGCAACAAGGGATGTCCCGTGATGCAGGTCGTTCAAGCGACGTAACTGGTCATTTGAGCGACATCGTCGGTCATTCAAACGACGTCTGACGAACTGCAGACCTGCCATTTATATTATTAAATGGTGAATCGTAGGATCAATTCTCTTGCTAGCTCTTAGAGCCTGTCCGTTGAGATGAATTGGGAAATATATGTTATATGAGTTAGGTTTTGAGAACGTATGTTCTCGCGTTCAAATGAGCAAATTATATATTAAACACCTTTTAACCCAAACAAACCCTAAACATGCAACAATATGTGATTGAATAAGATGATAATCTAAGCAAGAACATTCAAACACATGCTTGTGAGGAAAAATCCCCCAAAGGGGCAAAACCATTTATTTTCATTATAATATTGTAGCTGTACAATTTCGGATTACAATGAAAATACAAGTGACTAAGAATTACCCTCAGGTGTCGGATTCTGTAGTCGGCGACTGGAACTATCCCTTTCCAGTAGGGCTGCAATGGAGAAGAAGAACGGTCTTCTCCACAAGGGTGTGAACAGCAAAAGTGCGTTCCTGGGTTGCAAAGTGATTCACAAAGGATTGGCAATTTGTGTGAATCAAATAAACCTAGAGTCTAGATGCTCAATAGGTGAAGACTTAGGGCTTTCTGTACTCTGAAAATCGTGTGTATAAGTCTTAGAAAACCACTTCCCGTAGTGGGATTAAATAAGAGGAATTGAGCCATAAAAATCTGACCACGATCTGAACACGATCTGTTTAAGATTATCCCAGGCGGACCGGTCCGGGTCTGAGGCGGATCGGTCCGATTGACCGGATCGGTTCTTTTATTGCAGGCGGATCGGTCCGGTTGAGGCGGATCGGTTATTTTATTTCAGGCTTCATCGGTTTGCATGCGGTCCGGGGTATACTGGCCATCAGCAAAACGGATCGGTCCGGTCTGAGGCGGACCGGTCCGGTTGACCGGATCGGTTCTTTTATTTCAGGCGGACCGGTCCGGTCTGTCAGACTTTGATTCCTCTTCTTCTTCTGATATTCGGATCCGTTGATGAATGTATGAAACTTGAATTTTCTTCAACGGTGTAACGGCGTACGACATATAAATTGTTAATGGACAAAAATGTCCTTACAAATCTCCCCCTATGTCTATGCCAGTACATACATAAAAACAAACATCCGAATTATCAAATCAACGAAAAATGCCTATACAAATCTACCCTTCCATGAACCCAAAACTGGAAAGATACAATTGAATAAGACTACAGCGTTTGCTCTTCAATTCTTCAGGAATCTCAACGCTTTTCTCATCAGGGTGTTCAATCTAATGATAATCCATGTAGTACCTACACACATGAGACAAAGCAAAATACCAAGTGACATATCAAGTTTGAAATGAGATAAACATATATACCAATTTATGAGCAAACTCAAACTTTCTCAAACTTTCAAAACTCCCCCATAATAAGATAATTCTTTCTCCCCCTTTTGATGATGTCCCCAAATAGACAAATGAGAGAAATAAATCAAATAAGAAAGTGCGGGGTGTCACTAGGATAAAATCACACCATGAATGAACACAAAGCAACCAAGACGATGATAGCGTAAATGAAGTGGTGTGATCAAATTCGATAGGAAAATCAATGCATACAAACATGACATATGTGCACGATGAATATTGGATACTCCTAGCGAATGAACTCAAATGATTCCTTTGGTGTAAAAGAATGACAATATAAGATATTGACTCAATCAAATCAACAAATCAAAGCTCAAAGTGATTTTCACACCAATAACGTCCAAAACGATTTTATGCTTTTTCAGGACTATCAAGGAAGTGCAAACCCATTTAAAGATTCTCCAACCAAACTCCCTCAGATATAATATTGAATAGAGGCATTCTAAATTCTCAAACTTTGGAGAATTGATGGTGAAACCTAAGTGGCCCATATTTGGCATGAATTGCTTTTTATTGCCTTTAAATTTTTTTCGGGCTCTTTTAACCTCTTTGGACCTCGGATATTAAAATTCCTCTATTTTTTAGGTCCTTTTTAACGGTGGCTTTTGCACAAAGGATAGATGATTACCTTTCGCAGCCCCTCCCCATTATACAAAAACACACAGTCTCACCAAAACGGTTGTTACATGCATTCCAATCTTGTCAAGTTTTATCGCATATTGTACATTGTATAGACAGAATTGAGATGGAAACACTCAAGCCAATATGAGATAGACAAGTGCAATAATCAAATATAGCCATGCATGTGTGCAATAAAGGATATAGGAGTCAAACATGTAGGAATATATCACTAATTGCATCTCAAAGACTCCATACTAAGTAAAGCACATGGATGAAATGATGTAGCGTCTCAAATCTCTATCAAACAGTCACATGGATATATGGAATGAAGTTGTGACTTGGCTATCTTAAATGCTCATCCATAACAGAAGCAAAAACAGAAATCTTTTTGGATTTTTCAAAACTTTTATCAAAATAAAATCTTTTTGTGCTTTTCTTAAAATATAAAAGAAAATCTTTTTGCATTTTTCAAAAGAAATATAAGAAAGCAAAAAGAATTAATAAAAGCTTTACAACTAAGCAATGGTACATATAAAACAGACTAGCAATAGGAAGCATATGATATGAACATGAGAAAGCATCCTATTATAGACATAGACCAACCCCTCAGTCAACTGTGCAAATCCCCAAAGACTTCCTAAGACTCTCAAATCTAAGGGCGTCTAAAGGTTTCGTGAAAATGTCGGCTAACTGACCGTCGGTGGGAACAAAACTCAGGGATACAGTGTTCTCCTCAACTAACTGTCGAATAAAGTGCTCACGTATCCTGATGTGTTTTGTGCGCGAATGCTGGACGGGATTGCGGGATATGTGTATCGCGCTCGTGTTGTCACAGGAAATGGTCATGGTGTCCTGTGAAATCCCATAATACTCCAGCATTTGCTTCATCCACAAGAGTTGTGTGCAACAACTCCCGGCGGCTATGTACTCAGCCTCCGCAGTGGATAAAGAGATGGAATTTTGCTTCTTGCTCAGCCAGGAGACAAGAGCAGAACCAAAATAGAAACACCCACCAGAAGTGCTCCTACAACCATCTACATCCCCAGCCCAATCGGCATCCGAATAGGCGGACAAACGGTCATCGGTATCAAAGGAATACCAAATACCATATGAGAGAGTCCCACTTACGTATTTAATAATACGTTTTAGAGCAAGTAAGTGTGACTCTTTAGGGGATGCCTGATATCGCGCACAGACTCCAACACTAAAGGCGATGTCGGGACGACTGGCAGTCAAGTAGAGAAGACTACCTATCATACTCCGATATAAGGTTTGCTCTACATCCTTGCCTGAAGTGTCCTTACTAAGCTTGGTAGTTGTACTCATAGGTGTACGTGCATGCTTAGCGGAGTCTAAACCAAATTTCTTCACTAGGTCTCTAGCATACTTGGATTGGGAGATGAACATCCCATCCTCTAGCTGACGAACCTGGAGACCAAGGAAGAATGTAAGATCACCAACCATGCTCATCTCAAACTCACTTTTCATCTCCTCCTCAAAGTGGTTAGCATGCTGGGAGCATGTGGATCCAAAGACTATGTCGTCCACATAGACCTGGGTAACCAAAATAGCACCGTCATCTCTCCTGATGAACAACGTCATATCTACTCCCCCTCTCTTGAAGCCACGAGCTAAAAGATAGGAAGTAAGCCTCTCGTACCAAACACGGGGTGCTTGCTTCAAACCATACAAGGCTTTCCTCAGATAGTAGACGTGCTCCGGGTGCTGAGGGTCTTCAAACCCTTTTGGTTGTTCCACATAAACCTCCTCCTGTAGAATGCCATTCAGAAAGGCACTCTTGACATCCATCTGATATACCTTGAAGCGCAGATGAGATGCGATGGCGAGCAGAAGACGGACAGACTCAAGCCTCGCAACAGGATAAAATGTCTCCCCAAAGTCTACACCCTCTATCTGTGTGTAGCCTTGAGCGACCAACCTAGCCTTATTTCTGATTATGGTACCATTTTCATCCATTTTATTCTTGAAAATCCACCGGGTACCTATCACATTAGTCTCACTAGGACGGGGGACAAGTTCCCAGACATTATTCTTTTTAAACTGAAGCAACTCATCCTGCATAGCAGATATCTAGTGTTCATCCTTGAGTGCTTCTTTATGATTCTTGGGCTCGACTTTGGACGTGTAGCAAAGATGGCTAACAACGTTCTCTAGCTGAGCACGAGTCTTGACCCCTAGAGTGGGATCACCAATAATGGCAGACGGGTCATGACTCTTGCGAACCCAAGCAGGTGTGTCCCCTAACACGGGAGTAGGGTCCACAGAGTGTGAGGAACAATCCTCATCCTCACACTGAAGGTTAGGATCAATAATCGTCGAAGGTTCGTCATCTTGCACGGTTACGTTTATTGATTCCATAACCTTAGAGCTCTTCAGGTTAAAAACCCGGTACGCTCTGCTATTTGATGAATATCCTAGAAATATTCCCTCGTCGCTCCGGGAGTCGAACTTTCCTAATTGCTCTCTATCCCGTAGGATGTAGCATTTACTCCCAAAAACACGAAAATATGCCAGGTTGGGCTTTTTGCCAGTCCACAACTCATAAGGAGTCTGAAGTGTGTGTGGACGCAAATAAACCTTATTCATCGTGTGCCATGCAGTAGACACTTCCTCTGCCCAAAATCTCCTAGAAACTTTACGACCTAGAAACATAGATCTAGCCATCTCTTGGATCGTTCTATTCTTTCTCTCAACAATCCCATTTTGCTGAGGAGTCCTCACAGCAGAAAACTCATGTTTGATCCCGAGGCTATCACAGTAAAGGTCTACCTTTGCTTCCGTGAATTCAGTGCCATTGTCACTACGCATCCTGTTAATAGTGACACCGTGTTGATTTTGCAAGACACGGCACTTGGTCGTTAGAAAATCTACAGCATCGGATTTCTCTCTCAGAAAACCTACAATGGAGTACCTGGAGAAATCATCTACCATCACGAGGATGTACCTCTTACCACCTAGACTCTCAGTACGAGTGGGACGCATAAGATCCATGTGAATCAACTCAAGAACACGAGAGGTGGTAATGGAGTGCAACTTCCTATGAGGACTATGAATTTGTTTTCCCAACTGATAGGGTCCACAAACGGTCGAAGCTGACTTTCCAAGAGATGGTAAGCCACGTACTAGGTCCTTTTTAGCTAAGCGATTGAGATCTCTAACGTTTACGTGACCTAGACGTTGATGCCACAGATCCATAGTAGTGATCGTGGCGCTGTTGCAGACAAGTGAGGATGTGGGCTCAGTCCCATAGCAATTATCCTCGGTCCTCACCCCTTGCTTTAAAAGTTTACCGGCTTGATTGTAGACTTTACACGCATCCCGGTCAAACTTTACTGCAAAGTCAGTGTCGCATAGCTGGCTAATGCTGAGAAGGTTTGCTTTCAAACCTTTGACGTACAAAACATTTTCTAGCTTAGGAAATCCAGGTAACTTGATAGTACCACGTCCTATAATGCTAGACTTGCTCCTATCTCCACAGGTGACTCTGCCATCCTGATAATCCTCAAGAGTCGTAAAAAATGAGGCATCACCTGTCATATGTCTGGAGCATCCACTATCAAAATACCACTGTGAGGTATTGTGTGCTTTGAGAGCAACATGAACAACGAAGGCCTTTTTATCTTTCATAGGTATCCAAGCAGAGATGACCTTTTGTTTGCCTTTGTTGTTGTTGGTTTTAGCTGGAATGTGATAAGCATTCACTAACGGCAAAGACATCCGTCGGAATTCTTCCATTAAACTCTGGGCCGTGGCAGTTAAGAACTCAACTCGCTCTCTCAGACTAGAAAACTCATCAGTATGACGTGGTGGAGCAATAGTACGTCGTGTCCGACCCATGCTATAGCAAGACTCCCTAAGGTGGCCTTTTCTTTTGTAGTAAGTACAAAAGAACACAGTCAAAGGCGGACCTTGGTTTGCTTTTCTTGGTCGAACTCTCCTTCGAGGTTTTTGACGGTGACCATAAGGAGTTGTAGTAAACTCAGGAACTGGTCCAGGTGCAATTTGAGACATGGAGGCACCATCATATCCAATTCCTTGCCGATCACCAAAACCTAAAGCGGGGCCGAGGAGCATCTTTCCCATCTTCCCAGATCTGTCCTCGATTTGTACCTTGACTTCCCATGCTTTCTCAAGATCATGAGTCAGCTGGGCAACAAGGGCTTCAAGTTTCTTCCGAGTCTCCACGGAGGAATGGAGCTGACTCGTAAGACTAGCCACTTATTTAGTCAAGTCCCCTCTCTCTTTCTCTAAAACACTCTATCTCTCTCTAAACAGAATCTCTTTCTTGACACAGGCAGATTCTCTCTCTCTCAGGGCGGCGACGGTGGACGACTCTTTTTCTCTCGCCTTTCTTAAATCATCCTCTAAGCCGGTGATCTTAAGCACTAGCGCTTTGTTACGTTTTTTAGTTTTAAAAGACTTAGAATATAACTCAGCGTAGGCGCATTGAATATCACTCTCGCTCTCACTTGAGTCATCCTCCCCCTCACTTACGTCGATCTCACTGTCGAGGTGTCCCTGTGAAGCATCATCTTCATCGTCGTGAAGAGAACTAGGAGTTCTCACTTGACTGGCCATGAATGCGGTGAAGTTACACTCATGCGGTGACTCATCTCCTGAATCCACCGTCTCTACCTCACTATCGTCACTAAGGGTAGCATTAAGGACAGCTTTCCCTTGTTCTCTATTCAGACGATTGGCACACTCAAAGGATCTATGACCCCTACCATCGCACTCAAAACATCTCTCACTTTCTTTCTTAGGAGGATTTTTGGAGTCTTTTTCATTTTTCTTTTCAAACTTATTTTTCTCAAATTTCTTTTTATCTTTAAAATTGCCATTTTTCTTAAATTTGAGAATCCTCTTGAAATTTTTTGCAAAAAGAGCCAAATCATCTAGGTCAAAATCACACTCAGAATCTGACGTGTCAGTCTCTCTCTTTCTAGACGACTCTACCCTTTTTCTAGCCGACCCCTCACTCCTTCTCTCTTGGGCTTTAAGAGCGATTCCCTTATCTTTAGATTTAGCAGTTTTAGGGAACATATCAATTTCATAAGTTTGCAAATCTCCTACAAGTTCTTCCAATTTTAGCGTATTTAAATTACCCATAGAATTTAGCACAGTGACTTTAGGGATAAAACGCTTAGGTAAAGAACGAAGAATCTTTTTAACAACTCTAGCATTAGGAATATGTTCACCAAGATTAAAACTAGTATTCACAATGTCAGAAAGTCTAGCATAAAATTCATCAAAGCATTCAGATTCATGCATGGTGATGGTTTCAAATTGAGTTGTCAAATTTTGCAACTTAGATTCTTTCACAGCATTAGTTCCTTCATGGGTGAGTTGTAAAACATCCCATGCCTCTTTTGACGTGGTGCACGTCATTATGTGTTTGAACTCATCAGGTGTAACAGACCCAGAAATAGCACTTAGACCCTTAGAATTAAAATATGCCCATTTAAATTCTTCATGAGTCCAAGAAGTGTCAGGTTTCAAATTGATCACATTATCAACAGTCACGGAGGGAGGAGTCCACCCTCTTTCAACTAAAATCCAAACCCTTTCATCTATGGCTTTTAAAGCCGACCTCATTCGGGCTTTCCAATAAGCATAATTTTTCCCGTCAAAAACAGGCATTTTATTATATAACTTTTCCATTTGAATATGCACTTTTTCAAAAATCAATTTTTTTCAGAAAATTGATATCTTAGAAAAATTTTGCGGAAAATAGGAATACGCGATATATTAGCGTAACCTGCTCTAATACCAATTTGAGAACGTATGTGCTCGCGTTCAAATGAGCAAATTATATATTAAACACCTTTTAACCCAAACAAACCCTAAACATGCAACAATATGTGATTGAATAAGATGATAATCTAAGCAAGAACATTCAAACACATGCTTGTGAGGAAAAATCCGCCAAAGGGGCAAAACCATTTATTTTCATTATAATATTGTAGGTGTACAATTTCGGATTACAATGAAAATACAAGTGACTAAGAATTACCCTCAGGTGTCGGATTCTGTAGTCGGCGACTGGAACTATCCCTTTCCAGTAGGGATGCAATGGAGAAGAAGAACGGTCTTCTCCACAAGAGTGTGAACAGCAAAAGTGCGTTCCTGGGTTGCAAAGTGATTCACAAAGGAATGGCAATTTGTGTGAATGAAAAAAACCTAGAGTCTAGATGCTCAATAGGTGAAGACTTAGGGCTTTCTGTACTCTGAAAATCGTGTGTATAAGTCTTAGAAAACCACTTCCCGTAGTGGGATTAAATAAGAGGACTTGAGCCATAAAAATTTGACCACGATCTGAACACGATTTGTTTAAGATTACGGATCGGTCCGGTCTGAGGAGGACCGGTCCGATTGACCGGATCGGTTCTTTTATTTCAGGCGGACCGGTCCGGTCTGTCAGACTTTGATTCCTCTTCTTCTTCTGATATTCGGATCCGTTGATGAATGTATGAAACTTGAATTTTCTTCAACGGTGTAACGGCGTACGACATATAAATTGTTAATGGACAAAATGTCCTTACATGTTTCTATATTTAAGCCACAGAGAGAGGCGTGGGGAGAGAAAAACTCCCACTACCTTGCCATCTTCTCCGTCTCTCTCTCGACTCTCCCAACGATTTTTTCCCCCCAAGTTAGAAGATATCCAGTTCCCTTAGTATTTTGAGTATACTCACACCATGAAATATCCACTCCCACCACTGTTACGATAGAGCTATAAATACCAGGGTTATTTGTTGGGGTTTTGAAGAGGATGGAGATGAATATGTTGATGGAGGTTTTGTAGAGGGTCTTTAGTGGTGTTTCTCGGAGGCAAGCCTGGTGGTGCAAGACAACCCCTTTAAGGCCACCTTAGGAGGTGGGGGTTGTCATCCTCCTTGATCTTTCATGCCTTCCATTGTTTTGGTTTTCATTTGAGGTGGGATAAACTACTCTTTGTGCTTAAGACACCATTTTTGGGTATATTATGGTCTTATTGTTATTGAATGTTAAAGAGTAGGATTAGTATGTAACTATAGTGTGTTTTTCTAATAAAACTGAAAAGATACATTTTTATGGAATAAAAATGTAAGATAATATTATTCTAGTGTATTTGAGAATAAAACTGAAAATATACGTTTTTATAGAATAAAAATATAAGATAATATTATTCTAGTGTGTTTGCTAATAAAACTGAAAATACACACTTTTATGGAATAAAAATGTAGGAATTTTCATTTTGGTGTATTTCTAAGTGAAAAAGAAATAATAAGCATTTTTATGGAATAAAAATGTAAGAAATGATATTTTGGTGCATTTCTAGTGAAAAAGAAAGAATGGATATTTTTATGGAATAAAAATGTAAGAAATATAATTGTGTATTTCTAGTAAAAAGAAATAATGGGCATTTTTATGAAATAAAAATGTGGAATGATGTTAATGTTGTTAAAATATTTATGAAATAAACATTTTTAAGTTTCTTGCAAAATGAAGACTTTATGAACAAATGGACATTTGTTCAGTTTAAAGAAATCGAGAAAATATCTTTTTTACATGAAATGCATGTTTAATCAACTTGGTAGGATTTTAGTATTTAAAGTCCACTTTCTAAGCATATAAACTTGTAGTATTTTGATAATAAATATGTGACCAGTTTAAAGAAAGTCTTATCGGGTTTAAGCATGAAATAAGACAAATGGGAATTTTGGATCTTAAAATATAAAGGGTGTTATTTATGTGTTAAAGCGACAAGTGTGAAAGTTGGGCAAAAGTGTGATATTAAACAAGTGTTAAAAATGATAAATAGTTTTAAATGCTAAGTTCGAGACTTAATAACCATTTTAGAAATAACACTTGTTAGGGAACTAAATGGCAAGTTTGGCAAATAAAGGGTAAACCAGTAAGTTACTTAAAGTGGAACATTTTTATGGAATAAAAATGTTAAAGAATGTCTTTACACAAATATGTGTGAAAATAAATTTAAGTCCTAAAGCGTGAATGAATCTAATATAAATCACGTGTTTCTAAGGGACTTAGAGACGAAAATAAACAATCTTCCAAGTGTTGCTGGAAAAACGAACGGTTAAGTCCGGGATTTGGCTTCGGTCGGGTAAAAGGTAAAGAAGTGGAATAATGTGGACATGTGTAATGTTAAACATATTAATAATGACTCAGATGCAATCAAGAATAAGCAAGAAGAGTCCAGAGCCCTTGGGTGAAAAGTCCTAAATCACTGGCCATAGCATATGGTGCACATAGTCGTCGGTGTGGAGCCCGTGTAAGTATGCGGTAAAGGAAAATTCCGAAAAAAGATAAAAAGGAATAAGGAACATGTCAAGAAAATGGGTTGTGTGATAAAACGTGTTAATACAACCTAACTTGAATGAATGAAATAAATATTCCGGTAAAAGGTTAAATGGGCAAGTAAATGCGTAAATATATAAATGTCCATAAGTTGAGGTAAAAGGGGTAAAGTAAAGTGGGCAAATGGGTGGTTGTGTAACTTAGGTTGTTAAACCCATAATTTGCATAAGTATGAAATGAAAATGTTCCCAAATTATAAACAAATATTTTTCTAGCACGGTGAATATGTGTGTTGAAATGGTATTTTTCAATGAAAATTCTAAAGTATAATTTATAAATTAAAAGGGATGATTTCGGTAAAAAAAATGGGTTGGAATAAATCAATTGTAGTGGTGTTAAGTGTGGAACCGTGTGTGTTAAATAAAGTGAGAAATGTTAAAAGGAAGTCTTCACAAGATTAAGGTAAATTAATCTGGACGAGTTAGGTTTTCGGAAATGAAACAGTTAGTGTATTTGAATATGTATTTTTCAAAGGTATATCTATATGTATGCAAATACATATATATATTTTCGCATGTATGTGATACGTGCAAGTATGTGACACCCCGCCTAAATAAATAATGGATGATCAGGCCTTTATTAAATTTAAACAGGATTCCCATTTGGTTCATTCTTAGGATCACTGTCAAAAATAATTTAAACTTTTTACTAACCACCTAGTATTCAAAAAGTCGGTGCCAAATTTTATCTTTTTATATAAACAACAACCAGAACGGAACATTATTACCATAATTAACATCCTAGGCAATAGTAGTATATATTCATCCATAAAATACATGACTGAGATAAAATACTACCGAAAAAATAATCGGTTTCAAAATCCAATATAAAGTCCAACATGAATAAAAATCACTAAGTACAAAGTCTGACTGATATAAATGAAATAGCTGAGGGCAACACGCCCGAATGAAATACTGAACTGAACCATTCACTGGGAATGAAGTAACTGAAGCGACTAGGTTCAAACCCAGCAAGCATCCACAACTATTGCAGCTAGGCATCCTTGGGACAGATCATCCTGCTCGGCGTCTGACACTGACTAAGAATTTGTCTCAAAAGTGCGTTTTACTCTAGGCTCAAGTGCAAGCCTGTCGCTCAAGCAGTAACCCGGTAAGTCGGGATCGTATCCACAGGGATCGAGATTTCCAAATAGTAATAAGAAAAATTATTAAATCTTGAAATGATTTCTTAAAAGAAACAAAAAGATGATTAATGATTGGGAAAATTTCTAGTGAAATAAAAATTTACTTAAGAAAAACAAACTGAAATTTGTAAAAAAAAATTTAGATCTGACAAATGGGAGAAAATAGGGTAGGGTACAATCCCTCAATCCTTAACAAATTATCGTATAGAATACTAGAATTGTAAATTAAAATTATTGACTAGATCCGGTCTTTATAAATTCTAAGCATTACATATATGAGGGATCTAGCCCACATCATATGAAATCAAAGATAGATATAAAGCGGTGAATGATAAATTATACTCGCAAAGCGTTCTTAAACATCTCAAGTACCTAGGGCAAGAGAGATTAAAAGATTGACAATGTTTGTATGAGCTTCCTTCACGATTCAATCAATATTTTAATTTAACCTCTATTTCCTACATAAATAATTTTCCTTGGATTGAGTTCATGTATCCCAACCCTTGGGAATTTAGCTACTCATGATTTGGTTCAAGAATAAATTCACATATGAAATTATGGATCTACAAGACATTGTAAATAATTTGCAAATAATAAAACTAGAGAATGGAAAGATTGTACTTGAATTCAGCAACAAAAACGGAATTGGAATTCAGAATTTCTTACAAACTAGGGTTCATGAAAACTCTTGAAGGAATAGAAAATTTTCTCTCAAAATCTAACCCTAAAATTCAACCTCTAATTCTCTCTAGAACTCTCAACCTAGCAACTCCTTGCAAATGATGTAGGGCATGGGCTTTTACAGCACAAAGTATCGAAATTGACAGCTCAATTAGCTTGTGGCACAAGTTTCACCATCCAGCACGCCAAAAATCTGCATAATTAATGCGAGGATTTCACATGACCGGACCGGTCCGGATTACCATCGGATCGGTCCGATATCCACCGGATCGGTTCTTTTATTTCTACCGGATCGGTCCGGTCCTAGTCGAATCGGTTTTGTTTCCCTTTCCATCGGTTTGCTATCCATCCGGGGTATACTGGACTTGGTCAATTCGGATCGGTCCGGTTTCCATCGGATTGGTCCGATTTTCTTCTACTTTGACTTTTTCCTTGCAACTTTGACTAGCCATATCTTGTGATCTAGAACTCCGATTTGGGCGCCGTTTCTTCCTATGCTCTTGTGAACTCATGCTCTTCAACTTACTTTTGGTGTCGCCTTCAATTTTTGAGTGGAACTTTACTCTTTTTCCCTTTGACTTTTCTTCTGATTTTCTTCTTTTCCTTTCTTGCATTCCATTCCTGAAAACTTCATCACAATTACACAAAAACTAGGGAATATTGTTTAAAACAGACAATAGAGTGATATGTACTAAAAATGATTCAATTACCTTGTTCGAGATATTAAAATCACCAAATTAAGGGGCTAAATTAAGAAGAATTTACGCTTGGTCAAATCCCCCTAACTTAGGACTTTGCACGTCCCGGGCAATGTAGCTGAATCTAACCAAAATAAAATTCCACTTTCGCAAGCATGCGATTGGATTTAGCGTATGCAACAAGCCTTTAAACCTCTAGGTTACCCTAGTAGGACGAGTTTTGTCTCGTGAGGGTTTGCAGTGAATTTACCCACAAAATTCTTTATTGACTCAAATAAATATCAAAATACTTAAAAATTGTACAATTTAAACTTTTCGAAAAAAAATAATCCCCATCAACTCATATTCAACTGTCTCAAACCATAGTGTGTGTGTGTGCAAAGCCAAAAATTTAACCTCAAATTTCCACCGATTGAGCATTACGTTACTTTCCGAAAATTCGTTTTGATTCAAATTCTTACGGATTGCACTCACAAACGAATCACTCGGATTGTGGTTGTTTTTCTCTCGGTATGCATGATATAAAGAGTAAATATAATGGACACAAATTCATGCATACAAAATTGAAAAGAAGGAAATATATGGTGAAAAGATCTCATCATCGGAATACAGTTATTAGGAAACGGGAACATCACCTCTATTTCACACCATTTAATCTCTCATTTTATCTTTTCATGTCTTAGCTCTCCACGCGGTAACTAATTTCGCCATTTGGACTCAATTAGGACTTTTTGGGTTAAAAGGTGTAAAGGGTAAAAATGGGAATGGACGGAATGTTCGAAATTGGAAAATTTTCTTATGATGTCCATTAGTGCTTTTTCTGGCATTTGCTCTTTTTTTCTTTCTTTTTCTATTTTCATATTTTTTTTTTTTATTTATTTTTTATTTTTATTTTTTTTTCTTGCCCCTTTTTATTGCACAATTTGGACTTACTTGATGAATTTTCTCAATTTTCACAATTCCGAGCTATTTGGGTTTTTCGGGTGATCAAACGAAAGAAAATATTTTATTAGGCTCAAAGTGGGTTGCAAAGGGATAATTTTGTTTTTCACAACTTTTTATGGCTAATATTTTTGGGTAACAAACGAGGGCCTACTTCATTGTCCAAATTGCTAATCACATTACCATATGCATCTCGAAATTAATTATGTTTAGAGATATATTTAGCACGAATTTCGAGACAACATTTCACACATTTCCCATAACCGATCAAAACAAAGGATTGAGATCATCAACGACTTATTAAAACGCTGAAAAGAACTTTGAGTTAATCATAAACTCGGATTGATTTAAAAACTCATAAAAAATTGAAAGGCTCGAAATCTCACCGGGTTGGACTAATCTCCACACTTATTCGTTAAGTCGACAATTTTCTTTCAATTTCCATCTTTGCTCAATTTTGGCTTAGTGCAATTGATTGTTAACAATTTGAGACTTTAAATAGAATAAAGGTGATATTTTTGAAAATTTTAAATTCCAATTTTTATTTATTTTGAAGAAAAATATTTTTGGTTTTTTTCAACTTTTTTTTTTTTTAGATACACATATATATGAATACAAGCGAAGTTTTATGAATATGCACCTGTCATCCCCCCTAACTCAAGTATTTGCATTGTCCTCAATCAAATGGATAAGAGAAATAAGGAAGACAACAAGAATAGTGCGATAAATAAAACAAGCAAATATCATATTAAAACTGTATATTACAAACAAACTTGAGAAACAACTATGTAAGCAAAAAGAAAAAAAACAAACATAGTTATAAAAATCCGAAAGGGGAGAGGGGCATCCTAAGGGGAGCGTGGGCGAGGGGAAGGACTGGGAGCAGCAGGATCATAAGGATTATTATAGTAAGGAGGAAGAGGGGCCTCGGGTCCCAACTGAAGACGGTACAAGTCGGCCTGCATACGCAGGACCAAACTCATGTCCCTCTCGTAGGAGGACACATACTCGTCAAAACGCGTTTCAAGGGAGAGAACGCGCTCAGTCAATCCCGTACCAATCGGAACATAATCCGGATCAGCAGTCTCATCATATTCTTCCTCCTCACCTTCCTCCATCTCAACGTCCTCCTCCTCATCTGACTCCGCGTCACTCGAATCTTCACCGCGCCTTGCACGGACTAGCTGAATTTGCCTTTCACTACGAGTGCGGGATTCTTGTCCTAAAGGCTTAGGCAAGTTGATAAGATCTTGAGGTGGTGCTATTCCGGCATCCCGAAGCATGGAGGTAATGAGGCGACCATAAGGAAGAGGGGCACGACCCTTTTTATCATAGGCCACAAAAAGGATATCGGCGTAAAATGTCAGGGCTAAGTTGATCACTGTCGCAGGGTCGAACAAATGATACATCATAGTAGCTTGGTGCGGCCTCATCGCTGAATCATTGGAGGTTTGCAAAATATTGGCACAAACGATATGAAAGGTGAATCGTGCCTTGTCGGATAAGCGACCGACGGGAAATGTCTCGGTATTCCAAACCGCACCGGGCTTGATCCTCGAGATACAAACTTCTTTGGTGAGAACGGGATCGGGACTCGGATAGTCAAACTGGGCCGGAGTGATCACACCATAAGACTCGAGTTTTCGTGCCACAAGGTCAAGTGAGAATGGAATAGGGATGGAATCCACAAAGGCTTGGGATTCAAATTCATCGGTACGGACAAGAGATCCGTAGAACTGACGCACTTCATTCTCCCAAACTGCCTCATAGGGTTCGTTGAAGAAACGGCACCAGCCCCGTGACATGAAAAGGGCTGTGACAGAATTGGGCATTTGGTCCCACAACACTTGACGTTCGATATGAATTTTTTGGGTAGGGCTGAAAAACCTACGGCACCAATTTTCTTCGCGACGGGAACGGTACTCTCCATTTCCGTCGGGAAGGACTTCAATGGAGGTATATTTCTGGGGAGCAACCATGGAGATGGAGGATTGAAACAGTTAGTGAGATATAATAGAGAAGGTAGGTGTAGGTGTGAAGAAAATGGGTAGGGGGATGGGTGTATTTATAGTAGGGGAGTGGGAAATTGGAGGGAATGAAAGGGTGGGAAATGGGGGACGAATTGTTTGAAGGAAGTGAATGGATTGGGGGAAGTGAAAAGGTGTGGATTGAAGAGGTGTGACCCTTGGGAAATGAACTTCTGCAGACAACCGGACCGATCCGGTTTTGGGACCGGACCGATCCGCCTTACCGGATCGGTTCTTTTAATTCAGACGGACCGATCCGCCTGACCGTATCGGTTCTTTTAATATCAGACCAGACCGATCCGGTCTGCTGATTTTTCTGAATTCTTCCTCTCTCTTCTTTTCACCATAAATGCTCCTATTCTCCATTCCAAACATGGGTTTTCAACCGCTCACACTTCAAACTATCCTCAATGCTCATCGAAAATGAAACACCCCTCACCCTTCGGATTCTCAACCCCGGGACTGACTCACACCTATGACTCCTAATTCCTAAGACTCATATGTACAACAATCACCCCATACATGTCGGGGGTGCGATGACCTCACCTCTCTTTGTTCAGTCAATCGCCATAAATGGGGTCCGACAGCCAGATTGTGTCGGCTTCTTTGACAATTGCTTCCAAATAGGGCTTGAGACAATGCCCATTAACTTTAAATATGTTTCCCCCTTT
The DNA here is from genome assembly GCA_949130495.1 of Sambucus nigra. NCBI lineage: Eukaryota > Viridiplantae > Streptophyta > Magnoliopsida > Dipsacales > Adoxaceae > Sambucus > Sambucus nigra. Next base: position 112,745,430 of record OX422217.1, read on the forward strand.
CTCATCTATGAGTTCAATAGCTCCATGGGGAAATACCTCTTTCACAATGAATGGACCTGACCATCTTGACCGCAATTTTTCGAGAAACAAGTGCAACCTCGAGTTGTAGAGAAGTACTTTTTGTCCCGAATGAAACTCTTTCTTACGAATGATTCCGTCATGAGCTCGTTTCATTCGGTCCTTGGATATTTTAGCACTTTCATACGCATCATTGCGTATTTCTTCCAACTCATTCAACTGAAGTTTCCTTGTTTCATCGGCTTTATCCATATTGAAGTTCACCCTTTTGATAGACCAATACGCTTTGTGTTCGATCTCAACCGAAAGATGACAAGGTTTTCCATACACAAATCGAAATGCGGACATCCCAAGGGGATTCTTATATGCGGTTCTATAAGCCCAGAGCGCATCATTCAATCTGAGAGACCAATCTTTCCTATTAGGATCGACTGTCTTTTCCAAGATGTTTTTGATTTTCTGATTAGCGAGCTCGGCTTGGCCATTCGATTGAGGGTGATAAGTTGTTCCAACTTTATGGACAATGCCATACTTCCGCATTAGTTTCTCCATAGGCCTATTACAAAAATGAGTTCCATTATCACTGATTATGGCCTTAGGCATACCAAAACGAGAAAGTATATTTTCTTGAATGAATTTTATCACCACTTTGCTGTCATTCGTCCTTGTAGCTATCGCCTCGACCCATTTGGAGACATAATCTACAGCAACGAGGATGTATAGAAAACCAAACGAAGGTGGAAATGGGCCCATGAAATCAATACCCCAACAATCAAACAACTCCAATACTAGAATTGGGGTTAATGGTATCATGTCACGGCGAGTAATAGCTCCCATTCTTTGACATCTATCGCATGATTTACAAAAAGCATTCACATCCCGAAAGATTGTGGCCCAATAAAGACCACTTTGAAGGATTTTCGCAGCAGTTTTATTTTTAGAAAAATGACCTCCACATGCTTCCGAATGACAGAATCGAATTACCCCTTGGATTTCTTCATCGGGTACACATCTCCGGATGATTTGATCAGCACAATACTTAAACAAATATGGATCATCATAAAAGAACATACGTGACCATGTAATGAACTTTCTTCTCTCTTGCGGATTCCAATTAGATGGAATAACTCCAGTGACAAGGTAATTGACTATATTCGCAAACCAAGGGAGAGAAGAAGTAGCAAATAAATTTTCATCCGGAAAATACTCATCTATGGGAATGGGATCAATAGGCACGTCGGACGAGAGGCGTGACAAATGGTCAGCGACGACGTTTTCTACTCCTTTCTTATCTTGAATCGAGAGATTAAACTCTTGTAAGAGTAGGATCCACCTGATTAGACGGGGTTTGGCATCTTTTTTGCTCAAGAGATATTTAAGTGCTGAATGATCAGTGAAGCAAATGATAGGCGACCCAACAATGTAAGAGCGAAATTTATCGAGAGCAAAAACGACTGCTAGTAACTCTTTCTCTGTAGTAGAGTAGTTAAGCTGGGGGCCAGATAATGTTCTGCTAGCATAGTAAATAACATGATCTTTCTTGTCTTTCCTCTGTCCAAGAACAGCCCCAATCGCATAATCACTTGTATCACACATAAGCTCAAATGGTAGTGACCAATCCGGAGCTTGCATGATAGGTGCGGAAATAAGCATGCTTTTAAGTTTATCAAAAGCTTCTTGACATGCTTTATTCCACTCAAATGGAGTGTCTTTCATAAGAAGATTACTCAAAGGTCTAGCGATGGCGCTAAAGTCTTTGATAAACCTCCTATAAAATCCAGCATGGCCTAGAAAGGACCTCACATCTTTAAGTGATTTTGGCGGGGGTAACTCAGTTATTACTTCATTTTTTTCTCGATCAACTTCAATTCCTTTAGATGAGACTATGTGGCCTAAAACTACGCCCTCGGTAACAATAAAATGGCATTTTTCCCAATTGACGACTAAGTCTTTTTCCACACATCGGAATAGAACTCTTTCAAGATTAGCTAAACATTGGTCAAAAGATGGACCGAAAACGCTGAAATCGTCCATGAACACCTCAAGACCTTTTTCAATCATGTCACTAAAGAGACTTAACATGCACCTTTGAAAAGTTTCTGGCGCATTACATAACCCAAATGGCATACGTTTATAGGCAAACGTACCAAACGGACATGTAAAAGTCGTCTTTTCTTGATCAAGTACATCCACTTCAATCTGATTATATCCGGAATACCCATCTAGGAAACAATAGTAAGGATGGCCCGCCACTCGTTCAATCACTTGATCGATGAACGGTAAGGGAAAATGATCTTTTCGAGTTCCGGCATTGAGCTTTCGGTAGTCAATGCAAACACGCCACCCGGTGGTGGTGCGTTGAGGTATTAATTCTCCCTTAGCATTTTCAACCACGGTCATTCCTGAATTTTTTGGAACGACTTGAATTGGGCTCACCCATTTACTATCCGAAATGGGATAGATAATCCCAGCATCTAGCAATTTGATGATTTCCGCTCTTACTACATCTTTCATGGTTGGGTTTAATCGCCTTTGCATCTCACGCGAGGGCTTCACTTCTTCCTCAAGATGGATTTTATGGGTACAAATCAATGGACTTATACCTTTCAAATCTGCTATAGTCCAACCAAAAGCACTTCTATGCTTTCGCAACACATCCAACAACATACCCTCTTGCCCTTTTTCTAGACGGGAAGACACAACAACAGGAAATGTATCATTCTCTCCTAGAAAAGCATATTTGACATGGGAGGGTAGTTTCTTCAACTCAAGACTAGGAAATCTATTTTCAGAGGGAATCATGGTTGTCTCCCTCGGAGGCAATTCTTCATACCTAGAAATCCAGTCAACATCTCTTAAATTCTCAAAACTCTCTTCCTCTTGTAACCAAGTTTCCAACTCCTCCACCTCACACTCAAACTTAGTATAAGAACTCTTTTTCTCACCACTTTGCACTAAACACACTTCCAATGCATCTCCTCCTATAATTTTCTCAATGTTCTCATCCACCACTTCTTCAATAAGATCAACCTCAAGAATCTCATCCTCATCACCCATTTGGTTAGCGACATTGAAAATATTGGTCTCGAGAGTCATGTTTCCAAAAGTGAGCTGCATTTGGCCATTACGTGTATTGATCAAAGCATTAGCAGTAGCTAAGAATGGACGGCCCAAGATTATTGGAACATGATTTCTCGTATGGGGAACAGGCTCAGTGTCCCAAATGACAAAATCAACAGGAAAGTAGAGCGTGTCCACTTGAACTATCACGTCTTCTACAACCCCACGAGGCACTTTCACTGTTCGATCAGCTAACTGTAGAGTGATTCGGGTAGGTTTTAAATCACCTAAATCAAGCTTCTTATAGATGGAGTATGGAAGGATGTTTACACTCGCACCTAAATCCAACAATGCTTTTTCCACTCTTTTTTCTCCTATGACGCACGAAATTGTAGGTGCACCTGGATCCTTGAATTTTGGTGGATGGTCATCGAGAAGGACCGAGCTCACATTTTGTGCCAAGAAAACATTCTTCTTCACCTTAAGCCGTCGTTTGACAGTCAAAAGATCTTTGATAACCTTAGCATATGCTGGAATTTGTTGAATAGCATCAAGAAACGACAAGTTCAATTTTACTTGCTTCAACACATCCAACACCTCGGTACGCGAAGCCCCTTTTTTGGGTGGCTCTAAGCGTTGAGGAAATGGATCAGCAGTAGGCAACTTGACTTCAATTTCAGGTTCAACTTCCTCATCTTTCAATTCCTTTTCTAAGGGAGGTTCTGCAGACTCGGAAGTTTCAGATTCCTTAGAAATTTCGGGTCAACTCCATCATCGTTCACCTTTGGAAGTTTTGGTGATAGATCAATTATGCGGCCACTACGAAGAGTAATAACAACTTGACATTGTTCTTGCAAATCCGATGATGTGGAGCCAACCGTGGGTTGACCTTGAAGAGGAGGTCTTTGGCCTTGGGCTGGAAGTTTTCCCTTCTCTTGAGTATTCACTGCAGACTGCAACCTAGAGATGCTAGTATGAATTTCAGTGAACATTCGATCATATTTAGCATTGCTCTCTTTTTGAGATTGGATGAATTTATTGGATTATCTTCAAGAGATCTCCTAGGTGGAGCTACATACGGACCAGGAGGTGGTACCTGCATAGGATTTGGCATTGGAGGAGCCACTTGCTGAAATTGAGGAGGTGGTGGTAGAGTCATTTGTGGGTTAGGAACCATCCCACCTTGGGGTTGTCCATAATTGAACCCAGGATTCCTCCACGATTGATTATATGCATTCCCTTGCTATACATTATAATTTCCTCGAAAACCCCCTATTGCCTCAACCTGTTCAGTGTACATTGCCTTGTATGCAGGAATGGTAGAACATCCTTTGGTAGAATGACCCGCGTTACAAATGGCACACACTTTCTCCTTTCCGGCTTGTACGGGTCCAGACACATCTCTCAATCGCACTTCAAGCATATCTCTGAAATTCTTCTCCAATTGGTCAAATTTTTTATCCAACAAAGTGTCCTTGTCCAAGTGATAAATATCGGACGCAGCAGGCAAGTTGGACACTTGTCGATTTCTATTTTGACTATTGGGATCAGAAATATCCCATGCTTCGGTAGTCTCTGCCACATATTTCAAATGAGCCTCATCATCTCTCGAATGTAACTCCCAAAAAGGTCTTTCACACATGGTTTGAACAAGTTGTTTAGACGCCAACGTAAGGCCTTGATGGAAAAATGAAATCAGATGATGCTTTTCAAAACCATGATGTGGGCATGCACTAACTAACTCCTGAAATCTCTCCCAACATTTATCAAAAGCCTCATTCTCATTTTGACGAAAAGCTTGAATTTGGGCTTTAACAGAATTGGTTTTGTGTTGTGGAAAAAATTTTGATATAAACTTGGATTGCATATCTCTCCAGGATAACACAGAATTTGGGGGTAGGGACCATAACCAAGTTTTAGCTTTATCCTTTAAGGAAAAAGGGAAGAGCTTCAATCAGATTACATCTTGTGGACAAGCTTGGTCACCAAAGGTCTCACATGTATCTTCGAATTCTCGAATATGGAGATATGGTTTTTCAGAATCCATCCAATGAAATGTAGGAAGAATTTGGATCATACCATTCCGAAAGTGGAACTGACCGGCATTATACGGGAGTAAAATGCAACCAGGGGTAACAGTTCGCTCAAGAAATAATAAATATTTCATGGGAAGATATGGTATCTCATCCTCTCCAGCACCAACACCGACACTACCATGATCCGACATATCGCTACTGAAAGGTTCAGAATTCTCACTCCGGGCTTGAATCAATGAACGACTTGTGATGGAATTATTAGGCGAAGGAGGTGGTACCCAAAAAGGAAGAGACTCAGAATTTTCAGAACTTGCTTCGGCAATAGGATTTTCGTGAACTTGGGTGGGAGATGAATTCTGCATATAAGCACACAAAAGATGAGAAATTTTTTTTTCTTTTTTTTTTTTAAATCACTTGTAGATAAAAATAACTTTCTTGAAAATTTAACAATTTCGGATCCCCGGCAACGGCGCCAAAAACTTGACGCGACTAAGAATTTGTCTCAAAAGTGCGTTTTACTCTAGGATCAAGTGCAAGCCTGTCGCTCAAGCAGTAACCCGGTAAGTCGGGATCGTATCCACAGGGATCGAGATTGCCAAATAGTAATAAGAAAAATTATTAAATCTTGAAATGATTTCTTAAAAGAAACAAAAAGATGATTAATGATTGGGAAAATTTCTAGTGAAATAAAAAATTACTTAAGAAAACAAACTGAAATTTATAAAAAAAAAAATTAGATCTGACAAATGGGAGAAAATAGGGTAGGGTACAATCCCTCAATCCTTAACAAATTATCGTATAGAATACTAGAATTGTAAATTAAAATTATTGACTAGATCCGGTCTTTATAAATTCTAAGCATTACATATATGAGGGATCTAGCCCGCATCATATGAAATCAAAGATAGATATAAAGCGGTGAATGATAAATTATACTCGCAAAGCGTTCTTAAACATCTCAAGTACCTAGGGCAAGAGAGATTAAAAGATTGACAATGTTTGTATGAGTTTCTTTCACGATTCAATCAATATTTTAATTTAACCTCTATTTCCTACATAAATAATTTTCCTTGGATTGAGTTCATGTATCCCAACCCTTGGGAATTTAGCTACTCATGATTTGGGTCAAGAATAAATTCACATATGAAATTATGGATCTACAAGACATTGTAAATAATTTGCAAATAATAAAACTAGAGAATGGAAAGATTTTACTTGAATTCAGCAACAAAAACGGAATTGGAATTCAGAATTTCTTACAAACTAGGGTTCATGAAAACTCTTGAAGGAATAGAAAATTTTCTCTCAAAATCTAACCCTAAAATTCAACCTCTAATTCTCTCTAGAACTCTCAACCTAGCAACTCCTTGCAAATGATGTAGGGCATGGGCTTTTATAGCACAAAGTATCGAAATTGACAGCTCAATTAGCTTGTGGCACAAGTTTCACCATCCAACACGCCAAAAATCTGCATAATTAATGCCAGGATTTCACATGACCGGACCGGTCCGGATTACCATCGGATCGGTCCGATATCCACCGGATCGGTCCGGTCCTAGTCGAATCAGTTCTTTTTCCCTTTCCATCGGTTTGCTATCCATTCGGGGTATACTGGACTTGGTCAATTCGAATCGGTCCGGTTTCCATCGGATCGGTCCGATTTTCTTCTACTTTGAATTTTTCCTTGCAACTTTGACTAGCCATATCTTTTGATCTAGAACTCCGATTTGGGCGCCATTTCTTCCTATGCTCTTGTGAATCATGCTCTTCAACTTCACTTTTAGTGTCGCCTTTGATTTTTGAGTGGAACTTTACTCTTTTTCCCTTTGATTTTTCTTTTCGTTTTCTTCTTTTCCTTTCTTGCATTCCATTACTGAAAACTTCATCACAATTACACAAAAACTAGGGAATATTGTTAAAAATAGATAATAGAGTGATATGGACTAAAAATGATTCAATTACCTTGTTCGAGATATTAAAATCACCAAATTAAGGGGCTAAATTCAGAAGAATTTACGCTTGGTCAGCGTCCCTGTGGTTGGACACCTAAAAGGTTTTGGAAAGAGTTTTGCAAGTACGGGTCAGAGCCCAAGTAAAAATCATTTGAAAATATTTAGCAAGCGTATAAATTTCAATTTAAATGAACATCTATTAGATACACATGTTAGGCTGCGAACACTCCCTTGAGTTCCTCACCTCTGATCTATAGTGCGGACCTAACGTTTCCTACTCAACCCCACCTAGTAATTCTACCTAATACAACTAGGTTACCAGTATCTAATAAACCTCGAAGCAGTCTAGCTCTACTTCCCATACAGTACACTACCGAATACCCTTAATTATCATTAAGCCTTTAGTTAAGTTTCTCCTTAACTTACCCGTGCAGCCCATACAGTACGCTATTGAATACCTTTAATTATTAACATCTCTCTTATGTTATTATTAAACCCAAGCTGCCATTTCACCTATGTTATTGTTCAAGCATTACCATTGAAGTTTCTCTACTTAAACTTTATTTTAGATATTCCCTATCTATCTTTTTACTATTCATAGAGTAGTAGACTCATCATTATTTAGATGTACACTATTTAATCTCCCTACTATTTACTCTTTAGTAGATTAATCGTTCCTTAGATACATACAATATCGTCTCACTACTATCACACATAAGTAGATTAATCTTTGTTTATATACACACTATCTAGTCTCACTATTATCACATATAAGTATTACAAAACTTTCATATATGTATATATATATAGAGAGAGAGAGAGCATAGCATAGCATCCATCAGACTAACCACCGTGACGCACATTCGTGTACTCTGCTATCAGTCCTAGTACCTCTCTTACTAAATCCAGGACTATGGGTTTGGTAATATCTCCTCGAACTATTAATCAAAACACACATATTAGAGGTGAACATAGTTCTTAGTCTTTGGGGTTGCGCACATACCTAACATACCCAAACGACATTCCGATTTCACTATTCATCTCACATAGCTATCCACTAACAACATTATATTCTAGGGCAAAAATCCATACCTCACTGGATTCGTCAAGGCGGGATCGCCCACTACGCGGGACCTACGTGATAGCACGTAGTGTAGGTATGTTCACATACACACAAGCACATAATAGGCACACACAACCTAACCATATGTATATTCAGTATAGGCATACACACAACCTATAAGATAATTTGTATAGGTATACACTCGACCTACAGTAATCTCCCGTACGTAGTATTTATATCTCGAATTCCCATCGTACAATTTATTCATAATATAACTCTTTATCGTATATTTTTTAGTATTATTCTCTACCCGAAGGGTCCTCATCATCCTTTAAGAAATTTCAGAAGTTAACGCCTCGCCATTCTAATGGTACTAATCCTTAGGTAATCGTTTATTCTTCCTGTAACCCAATTCATAAATACCCAATACGCAACATAATTGGTTAAATCTCGTAGTCCCTAGTCTAATTTTATCATCATTATGAATAAGCCTAAGCCTTGACTATAGGTCTATTAAAATTCCCAAAGTCCTCATACAGTTCATAACTAATTTTATACCCTGATTTAATTTCTGACTATCGATTTCAATTTCGGACACCCTTTCGTAGAAAAATCATAACTAATTTTAAAAAATCAAAAAAAGACAAGGTTGGCTCCCACGAGATCGTAATGAAAAGATCTACAAATTTCATTTGACAAACAGATAAACTGGACCAGTTCGCCCTTAAAACAGGACCGGTTCGCCGTACCAGATGTGCGAACCTTCTTCTTCTTTAACTCATTTTTCCTCCATTTTTGACACCTCAAACCTTCATGAAACCTCACCAAATTTCAAACCAACATAACCAATCATTGCATAGATGTATAGGAATGATTTCCAACATAAATTAATCATTAATTCATCACGAATTTGATTCAAGATCCGATAATCTTTAAAATCCCACAAAAACCCTAGTTTATGTATTCTTCAAGTTTATCCATCAAGAACCCAGACTTCATTTGATTTAATCATCCAAATTCCTCTGATTTCATTCTAAAAACATGAAGGAATATATCTACATGCATTCCTATCTGAATTCATGATTTAAACCCATCCAAAACCATATTAATTCTTCCAAAAACATGAAATCAAACCCTATTCTACATGGGTATTATAACATGCTTAAAATAAATTTCCATTTAAATACTTGTCTCTCAATAGCGGGTCTTAAATTCACTGGGATGATGGTGTGGTAGTTCTCCCCTCACCCCGATCTCGATTTCGTCGCGTTCGGGGAGAAAAATGGTGTAGGAACCTTGGTTATCCCTTCCTCTTCCTCTCCTATGACCTCTATTACTTTTGCTTTGTGTTAACCCTATCCCCTCTCTCTAATGGGCAGATATAAACTTGCAATTTTCGGAGCTCTCTATACCTCAAACTCCCGAATGATCGAAATCCCTTAAATGGTGTCGAATTGGTTCGAAATTATCCCGGGACCCAAACTATACACTCGGGTACACGTTTTTAACTATTTCGACCCTTTCGAAACCATTCGTGACCTCAAAATCACCATTCAAGTCACTTTATAAAATCATCTTATTTCCACCTCAAAAAATGACATGCGCAAAATTAAACTAAAATCGAATTAATTTAAATCTAAATCACTGAATTAAATAATTTCTCTTAATTAAATAAATTCCTAAATCACTAATTTTATAAATTTCCATATTCTCCAAAATACGGGGTGTTACAGAGTATTCCTTTCTGCCACTCATTTCTTTACTGCTTGTATATTCCCACTGGGCATAGGCTTACACCCTCACTTTGTTACAGCAGGTTGGGTGTGGATTCGTATTTTGAGGGTGTTATACAGGTAAGTATACTTTATTTATTTTACGTTCGTAGCTCTATTTACATGGAATCGGGGTGCTCCCCACGGGTCCCAAACGTAGTTTATCTTGAAACTGGAATTGCATGATTAACAAATGAAACGCTAATTTAAAATAAAACTGGACTAGTAATATTATCTAGGTTATTTCATTGCACCTCACACCTAACGACTCAATTCGAACCGAGTTGACCATGGGTAACCCATAAATTTGGGTCGAGCGTTACAAATGGTATCAGAGCCGTAGGTTCAAGGTTCCTTTCAGGAGTGACATGGTGAGGTCGATATTGGATCTTTCGACATGGGTGTTGATTGGGCTAGTCATTCTAATTTGATGATGGTTTAGTTTGTGTCCTCGACGGTAAGGTCAAAGAGGTTAGCAGGACAAGTAAGTTAGTGCCAAGTGGCATACGTTCAAATTAGTTGTATAAATCACTTCTGCATTTCTGATTGAGTGTGTAAATAATTTATGGTTGTCTATGTAAGCCAGTAAGTGGGGACACCATGGTTGGTAATGTGAGGTGTTGTTTCACCTGTTGATGACTTAGAGTCTTTGGAGATGTTGATAGGATAAGATATCGTTCGTTGGGCAAGTGGCACCAAATTGGGAATAATCAATGTTAAAGATTGATAGTTAGAGTGTCACAATTATGTAATGGGAAATCGTGATTTAAATTATATGTATACTTGGGTGTGACACCTGTGAGGGTCAGTACTGATGTGATAATTAGGAAATCCCAATCCTTGGGGTAGTACCGTGATTGATGGTAAGGTTAATGACCATATAGGTTGATGTAGACTAGCACTAGAGAATAAGGCAGCTTTAGTTGATGGGATGCTATACTTATGGTGAACATCTTAGTGGATTATTGGTTTATGGATGTAATTACAAGTGTTAAATACATGGTGAGAGAGTATTAGGTCCTTTGGTGATGAGCTTGAGTTTATTATGTCCCAATTTTGTGCCTTGATTATAGTGAGGATTAGAAAATCTTAATGGTCGAGGTAACCTAGGAGTGAACCTAGACAATCGTGGTGACTTGATATTAAGTAATTAAGTTGTGATGTTTTAGAATAGGACCTCTTACGGCATTGTTAGGGTGGGCTTCCTCTTGAGTAACACCCAACATCCCTTATCCTACCAAAAACTTTGATGAGATTAATTTTGAGCTTAGTGATTGTAGTTTGACATTGAGAAATAAGATCCCTTGGGGCATTCGTAGGCATGGGCCTTAGTGTTCATAGGTAATGCTCGACGTCCCATATCCTACCAAATAAATATATAGTTGTGTCAATTAGTATATTAGCACATAGTATTAGGTCTACATAGTAAGGCAATTCAGTTATACTAGTTGAACACTCATCGGGAATCAAATGATGTGGTCTAGTAAATTTAATTAAAGGTTGGCATTCTAGGGGCGCACGTGAGTTGCATTAAATGCCCTTTGGAGATAAGTACTAAGGTGGTTTGATGAAATTGACCTTAGGTTAGTAACTTGGATAAGCGTGTAAAATCAGTATTAATAATTCCTTGGAGGTGTATACTAAGGTATAGCTAGCGAGATGTTAATGCGAGTGGTAGTCATTCCCTACTAATAGTGATTCTGAGGTTGTGTACTGTGCATTAAAATGAGGATAGTACATATTTTGAAGCCTTAGGATTTATTACTGAATTGAGGTTTATGTAGTGAAGTCCATTTCATCGCGATGGACGCAAGGTTGTGTAGCATAGGTCATGGTGTGACTGGTGGCTCATGGTAATAGATATATAAGTTGTTTAGAAAGAAATAATTGAGTTTGATGTCGTCACCCTTGAGGCATTGGGAATCATTTTTGTATTAAAGTTTACATGAGTGATGATAGACCATTGGTGATTTTAGTTCGGTTAAATCATGTCGATATGTGGCAGTACCTTGGAGTTAGTGCTACGGCTTTTGTTTATAGATATGTGTCATGATATGACCTTCGAGGATAATTTTGAGAATAGGTTGATCAATGCTAGGTGGTTCACCTGGAAGGCTTAGAAAATGATGAGGTTCGTTATGGATTTTGGAAATAGCACTCGGGGTGAAGTGTTAGGCACAATTATAGCACCTATGGGTGCTACCTGTATAGTTAGTAACAATCGAGGTCTAAGAAATGTAGCGATACCGGGCTCAAATTCCTGAAGAACTCGTGGTCCTCTTTCCTCATGATATAGGTCCACCCGCTTCTAACCCATTCTGGAACTTAGAAAAGTACCAACACGTTCCGCGTGCCCCACCTGCCAATGGGATGCCACCAGCTCAACTCTCGATTCCGAAGCTTGTCCAACCAGGGGCTAAGTATTCATGGATCCCAAAAAAGAGGAACTAAACAAGGTCAAGAAAGACCTGAGATGGCTATCAAAGAAGTTAGACCAAGTTAAGATATCCAGGAACTACATGGATTGCACCCATATGTCTCCTTATCCCAAAGCTAGACTACCATAGAAGTTAAAGATGCTAGACATTGAGAAGTTTGAGGAAGCGAACCCCTAATTTTCCACCTTCAAAGCTATCATCGGGCCATGACCCTTCTTAGTGTATCCGAAGAGATAATAACCCAAATGTTTTAGTAAACCTTGAAAGAAAGAGCCCTCCGATGGTTTTTGTCGGTTGAAAAATCCAAGATCTATAGTTGGGAGGATGTTTCTCGGAATTTCATGTCTCGGTACAATTTTAATAAGGAGTAAGAGGTCACGCATCGAGACCTAGAGCTTCTTAAACAAAACCTTGGAAATCAGTCAATTTAGTTATTGGGAGGTGGAGAGAGGAAGTTGTCACCACCATGACCAATAGGCCCTCTGAGGAGGAACAAATAAGCATTATCAAGAAGAACTTCTTGCCTCATTCCGAGCATCTATAGGAGGATATACTACTCGCACTTTAGATCCCTCCAAGGGGTTAGTGTGGAAATCAAGAAAGGTGTCGCCATAGTGGAGTCTGAAGTGAAAAAGGTGAGCGAACAGTTCACCCTTTGAAAGCATAAGAAGCCTACTAGTGCTGCAGTCTCGACCATAAAGAACATTTCCCAACCTGCTACCCCTTAGGCACCCTAAAGTCTTCCCAATCCTAACAGAAAAGAATACACCGAGTCCATGCTCCCCTGTCCAAACTCTACCAAGCTCTATTAAATGAAAATCACCAAACCATTGGAACCTCGACCATTACCAAATCCACTCCCTGAAAAATTTAAACCTAATGCCTACTGTGACTTTCACCGTCATACCTTCGACCTATGCTTCCATCTCAGAAATGTGATCCAAGTCCTAATTTATCGGGGTATCATTGCCCCACCAACTAATCACAAACCTAATACCATTCACAACTCTCTTCTAACACATAAAACTGGGACAAATTCCATCTTCCTAGAAAGTGACCCGAAGATTGACCCTTTTTTTCAAATCATGCCCATAAAAATACCCATCATCCCTATGGTCTCAACTAAACCTCTCAAGGTTTGTCCATTCCTCCTCTTGCACCCTATATGTCTTGATGATTAAGATTTATCACACCTTACAAGGATCTGCATTCTTGTTTATACCCTATCTGATTGGGGAGGCATAGGACTACTTGGTGTTGAACTAACTCTTAGAATTTAGGATAAATTGCCCATCGAGATGTTCGTCTATCATCCTAAATTTAGCGTTTTGTTAGGGAAGCACAAAAATGGACTCGAGAATCAAATGAATGGGTAGTGATTGTTAAATAAGTCAGTCTAGATGATGTGGTAGAGATCATGGCCGATATGTTTCACCAGATAGAAGAAATCTGCAACATTTCTCAATTACTCACTGCTTTGAATCTTCGAAGATGACTAGTCCCTTCACTCCTGTACTTCCCTACTGAGTGGGGAGACTTATATAGTTAATCCATTGAGGTTGTTGAATGCATTGATTACTCTTGTCAAGAAGATAAGGTTGCCACCGGATGAGGGAATATCTTTGACAGTTCAGACGATCAATCGAATCATGAAGAGGCCAGTCCCGTCGCTTGCTTATGTAGAATGATCTCCTTTGAGGATTTGATGGGAGAAATCAACAAAGTATCCATTCAACCAGAAATAGATAAAGACACGAGATTATTATTATTCCCTGCCTCGGTGAACCACGTGATTAAACTAGGAAGGTACTACAAAGATTTGATTCCTCATATAACTGAAACAGACCGAAAGGGAGTGGTCGAAGAACTTTTAATGCTAGAAATGACCATTGAGGAAAGCAAAATCCTCGAACAGCTCAAGAAAACCCAAGCCAATATAAACTTATGAGAACTCTTCATGTCCTCCCAGTTGCATCGAAATGCCTTGATAATCACCAGATCCATAATTTCTCCCTCTACTACTCTCGAAGAAGCAATGAATATGATTGGATCATTGACCTCTGCCAGACTCCTCTCTTTCTCTGAAGAAAAAAATCCTAAAATTTATCCCGAATCACATCTATGCTCTTAATATATCCGTTGATGTCTTAAAGAACATGGTCCCACTATCACTTATCGACGATGGATCTATTCTTAATGTTTATCCACTCAGAACCTTTAACTGCCTAGGATTAAAAGTCAGTGACCTCACTCCTACATTTTCTACCGTGCGTGCCTATGACAACACTCGTTGAGAAGTAATGGGTTCTATAAAACTCACACTAAGGGATGCTTGTATTAACCCTATGATAGAATTCTAAGTCATCGACATACGTGCATGCTTAAACCTACTCCTTGGTCGTCCATGGCTCCACAGTATTCGAGGGATATCCTCTTTTCTTCATCAAAAACTAAAGTTATTTGTTAACTATCAGGTCATCATCATTTTGGGGGACGATGACAGTGCATACAGTGCCAGTACTAACAACCCGGTATGGGAAATTCAATATGGGACTAATGACATGCTCCTCTTCGATTTTAAAATTTATTCGCTCCCATCCTAACAGGGAACAACTTTAAAGACCGGGTTTGTCTAGAGCACCCTTATGGCTATGTTAATGCGATTCAGATGTTCAAGAACATGCACTTCATGCCTGGAATGGGGATAGGATGACGTCAGTAAGAAATCCTTGAGCCAATAGTCCTGAAATAATCATTTCCTCTATGTGGTTTGGGCTACCAAACTTCACCGATTGAATTTACAGCACTCCACCTACCGTGGACGAAAAGAATCCTAGATGATGAAAATACTGTTTTGGGGGACTCTTTGATATTAAGTAGGGTGAAGACTTCCCTTATTCTCGAAATCATGGTACAACCACATTGATAAGAAAATGAAACCAGGGTTGGAGATCTTCTTTCAAGACAACCATATTTGGGATGAAGCCTAGAAACATGAAGTGAAGACTTTGACTGAGCAGACCATGTCCTAAGGAAGTGACTCTGAAGAATTCATTGATCTGTAGACACTGGGTCTGAGTCTCTACATGATCTGCTCAGATGCCGTGCCATCGAACCCGTCCATTCAAATCACAATTGCTGATATGCCTCTCCTCAATTAGAATGTCATACTAGTCCAACCTTCTCAAATTCAAACCAACTCTGTTATTTACCCTATTCAAGTCTCTTCACCTATTCTTATTTTTTATTTTCCTGATATGAATCTAACCGAGACCTCTTCTCAATGTTGTTTTTCCTGAAAATGAAATAAATGAGTATTTTGAGTATGTTGGTGTGCCTTACATTAGTTATGTTAATTCCAATCAAACCTTTGATGATGATGACTTTGCAAATGAATAATTTTTAACTCATCTCAATAAGGAAAGTAAACAACATAACCTCGTTCAAACTAATGATGATGAGATTGTTATTATTAATCTCTATTCTAGTTTCCATCAGAGCGAGATTAGGAAAAATTCCACCCTTAACGAGCATGAGCATGTATAATTTGAAGAGCTGCTGAAAGAATTCATAGATGTCTTTGCATGGTCTTACGATGACATGCCCTCCATTAACCTAAAAATAGCTCAGTATGAGATCCCAACATCCCCAAAATGCAAGTCGGTGAAACAGAAGCTAAGAAAACTCCATATCGAATGGTCGCTCAAAGTCAAAGAGGAAGTGGTCAAACAGTTGAATGTGGATTTCATTCGCGTGGTCGAATAACCAACATGGCTTTCCAACATCATCCTCATGCCGAAGTCGGGAGGAAAGGTTTGCATGTGCGTCCACTATCGGGATTAGAATAAAGCAGCCCCAAAAGATGATTACCCATTACCCAATATCAATATGATTGTGGACAACATAGCCATCCATGCCCTCAATTCATTTGTCGACAGATTTGCAGGTTATAACCAAATCAAGATGTACCATAACCACCTGGAGAAAAGTGCCTTCGTCACCCCTAGGTAACTTTTTGCTATACCGCCATGACATTCGGACTCAAGAATGCCGTGGCTACCTGCCAAAGGGTTTCCACAACCATCCTGCATGACCTTATTCACAAGGAGGTCAAATTTTATGTGGATAACATTATCATTAAGTCTAAGACTCGGGAAGGTCGTATTCCTTCCCTTTAAAAGTTATTTGAACGATTACGACAATATTAGATGCGGCTAAATCCACACAAGTGTGTTTTCTCCATCACGAAAGGAAAACTCTTGGGATTCATGGTCAATGATAAGAGAATCGAAGCAGACCCTACCAAAATGAAAGCCATACTTAAGATGCCACCACCAAGGATGGAGAAGGAAGTTCGAGGTTTCCTAGATAAATTGCAATACATCACGTTCATTAGCTAACTGAACTCCATCTGCGAACCCATTTTTAAACTTTTTCAGAAGGATTCAACCAAAGTCTAGAACGAGTCTTGCTAAGATGCCTTTGACCGAATCAAGCGATACCTCACCCGACCTCCCGTGGTCATGCCTCCGTAGCCAGGTCTCCCCTTCCTCTTATACCTAATCATCACTGATACTACAATCAAGGCCTTGCTAACCCAACACATTGAAAAATCCCATAAGGAAAGATTCATCATTATTATAGTAAAAAACTGGTCGAGTACGAATTCAACTACAAAGCTTTGGAGAAAGCATGTGTCGCCTTGGTCTAGGTCACGCAGAAGTTAAGACACTACATGATTGTCTTTACCATCACACTAGTATCCCAAATGGATCCCATCAAATACCTTCTAGAAAAACCAACTCTGTACAGTCGAATGGCCCATTGGTTGATGTTTTTAGCTAAATTTGACATCGTATAGGTTACGCAGAAAGCCATGAAGGGGAGCTCCATCTTCGACTACCTTATCATTATCCCATGGAAGGAACCGATGTTTAGGTCTCCGAATTTCCAGATAAAGACATTCTCTTCACTTCTCAGGAGGACTTTATATGGAGAATGTTCTTTGATGGATCTGCCAACAAGAAAGGGTACGACATTGGGATACTCCTAATCACCCCCGATGACTCCCACACACGAATTTCCATCAAGCTAAACTTCCATTGGACCAATAATATGATCAAATATGAGGCATTCATTGTAGTCTTCAAGATCACCCTTGAAAAAGGGATCCGTCACCTGAATGTCTATGGGTACTCTGCCCTCATCATCGGCCAAATCCTCAAAAATGGAAAGTGAAATACGAGAAGCTCCTACCCTTCCATGCCTATCTAGAAGAGTTGGACTCCCAAATTAAAGATGTTACCTTCCACTACCTGCCTCGTGTAAAGAATAGTATAACTGATGCCCTTGAAATCCTAGGATCCATAATCAACATACCCGAGGGAATAACAATGGCCCCCTTCCTAGTTCAGAAACAGGTTATCCCACCCATTACTACCCCATTAATCTCGTTAATAAAGAAGACCCCAAAATGGTCGGACTATGGTACTATGACATTTGGAGCCTCCTAAAACATGGTAGGTATCCCCAAGACGCAGATAAGAAAGACCGTGCGACCCATCGTAAACTTGTTGCCCAGTATATCATCTGTGATAAAGTGTTTTTCAAGAAAAACTTCTATATAACCCGTTTGCATTGAATAACAGGGTCTGATATTGAAGGATTGATAAAGAATAGGTGGGGAATGCATACCCCACATGAACGGTCATATACTTACCTAAATATCACCTGTCAAGGGTACTATTGGACCACCAGGTGAAAGATTACACTGCCTATGTTCGAAGATGCCTTAAATGGCAGCAGTTTGCCAATCTCCAACACTTTCCTTCTTGAGAAGTATACAACATGACCTTTCTTGGCCTTTCTCCACCTAGGTCATAGACATCATAGGGAATGTTACTCCCAAGGATTCTAATGGTCATAAATTCATCCTAGTCGTTATTGACTACATCACTAAATAGGTCGAAGTCGAGTCATACGTGGTGCTAAATGCGAAGAAAGTGACTAAGTTCATCAAAAAGAACATTATTTATCGATACGGGGTTCCCCATACGTTAGTATTAAATAATGGACTCCACTTCGAAGTCGGGGTTCCCTAGAGACACAAATTTTCTCCGTATCAACCCCAAACCAATGGTGTTGTCAAAGCTACCAATGAAAGCCTCAAAACCATAATCAACAAGATGACTCGGAGTAGCAGAGATTCGTCCAATCGGATCCCATACGCCCTTCGGGGCTACCACACTTCAATCAGAACACCTACTGGGGCTACCCCTTATTCTCTGGTGTACAACATGGAAGTTGTCTTACCCGTTGAGCTAGAAATACCTTCTTTATGTGTCACGCTCGAAAGTAGAGTTAGCAAAGAAGACTAACACCAACTCTTCTTTGACGAACTATCACTCTTAGATAAAAAGAGACTTAAGGATCTATATGCAGGGCATCGTCGGATAGCGCAATCATTCAACCAAAAAGTCAAGGACCGCGGTGTCTAGGAAGGAGACCTCACCCTCAAGGAGATAGTAGAACCCGTCTGGAACCCCAAAGGGAAATTTAAATTGAATTGAAGTGGCCCCTACATTTTTTAAGAAAATTATGTCAGGCAGTGCCACTAAACTGCAGACCTCGATGGAGAAGAGATGACGCGCCCAGTCAATTTGGACTATCATAAGAAGTTCTACACTTAGTCTGAAATCTCGGCGTGCTACGTGGAACCTAATCTTCATTTGGACTCTTCTCATTACCCTTCTATTATTTAAAAAAAATCTTCATTTCCCGTACCTAGAACTATGTGGAACCTAATCCTCTCAAAAATATTTCTTTTCAACATGAAACTCATAATTTTTTCAAAATCCCCAGAGGTACGTAGGCAACCTATACGACACACATGGGTGCATTTCTTTCTTTTTCACAAAATGATATTCTTTTATAACCCCCGAGAATGGAGGTCCATCTTATCATTTACAAGAACAAAAGGGTTATGTATGCCTTAGTGATTGGTATATATAATTCAAATTCAAAACTCATCAAGAGGCAAAACAAAATATGTCAAAATCATTTTTATTTCAAGTCAAGGAATACAACTAATACATGAAATATATGTCGAGGGAGTCAAATAGACCACCCACTTTTCACTGACAAAACTATCTCAAACAAACCTACTTAGCCCATACCAGCTTCAAATTATCCCTAACCCCACAAAAAAACCAAAAAATAACCCAAAACACAAATTATCCCAGCTTCAAAAATGTTGCACTCAACTATCGGACAACCTTACCTCATCATAATTTCATCCTCTGGAGGTCCTTAAGTCGGGTTAACACTTCATATGCGCTTCATGCAACGATATGCCTGAACAAGTTTAGTTGAAACCACACCACCCTCCTCCATGGTGTAGAAGGCAATAAGCCATATTTTCCTACTCTCTGCCTCCATAATTTTCCCCCTACCCCCTTCTATAACCACTTTAGGTAGTCCCCGGACACATGTTAGGCCCCTCCTATAGATTGTGACATACAATTAGATGGTTGACGACACTGTCATAAGGGTTATAATATCATCCACAAAGATTCAGTCAGGTCCTCTGCTAGAAAGAAATTCGTTATGTGAGGAGGCACCATTTGTTCCCACCCAACTTGGCGTAGAAGCCTCCAAGGGAAATAAAAGGATGTCTATCGAAGCACAACCAACCGCACATACCGGTACTCTTTTACTTGCAACATAGGCTTCAAGTTTCCCCACCATGGCACTGACCAATGAAGACATCGGTCCCCGTGCTCCACAAACCAATTAACCCAGTTCTTTGTTGAAGGTCCAAAACTAAATAAAGGTCGAACATAGAAATTAGGCACACCTGACAGAGTATACTCCGAAGGGGCCGCCAGAAAAAACCTATCGACAAGCCATATAAAAAGCATCACTAGGCTCCTTTTTAATAAATCAGAACGGATCTCTTTCCAAATATTGCAACCATTCAAGGTTTTCGCCAGCATCAACGCTGGAGGACTACAATGGTAAGACATCCATGCCACTATTGTGTCCACTTGGGGATCATCCGTCAAATCTCCTATCACCAGTAGTAGCCTTGCAGCCAGGCCCAAAGCAACAATTCTGACAAAGCCAACATCAGTAAAGCCCCTCTGACGCACTGAGTGCATAACTACAGGAAGAAAAATAGTCCCTCCATGAACCAATGGTCGAACCGCCGAAGGTGAAATATGGATCAACTTAACCAAAGATACTCGAGGAGAACGGGAAAGATCAGGCATAGCTGCCGCAACACTAGGGCTAACCCCTAACATGGTTGAAAATTCCTCACATGTAAGGCTGGCCTCATCCAGGCCAAACCGAAAGACATGGTCCTTAGGGTACCAAAATTGTACTGTCGCTGCTAGTAAATTCCAATTTTATGGCCTGATTACACCACAGGGAAGCTCGTCACAAGATGAAAGTATCATAGTCAACATTATAGAAGCACATAGCCTCTAAACCATCGACGTAAGAAGATAATTCTTCGTCCATTGGAAGAACCAATTGGAGAATAAATAAAGAAGAAGCAAGAGAAGAAATATGGGTGTTGGTGAAAAACAAGTCCCCTAAACTCTCCTTTTATACCCAAAAATACTTGCAAAAAACAAACCATCTGGAATTCCATTTAACTCACTGTCCTACCAAGTACCACATGAGTGCAGAAAAGGGAATCAAAGCCTATGAGTAATTTCACTTAACCCCTATGTTGATAGGTAGGCCAATGGATATGCCGATTGGCAACCCCCTATTTAGGAAAAAATCCATTTTCCTTTTTTGCCCAAAATCAACTTCCAAAAATCCATATTTTGAAAAGTTACCCCCGAGTCATTCCTTTTTATTACTCCTCTTTTAATAAACATTTTGTTCAAAATCATTTTTATTCTCTTCTCTTCGTAAAATAAAACAATCTCAGCAAAAAGTCAAAAGTGAATAGAGGATAAGTCACTAAATTAAGAAAAATACCAAAAAGAAAATGCATATTTTTCATATATATTCTTGCTTCTCATGATTATATTTTGTAGGTACAAAGGGAAAAAGAAATAACAAAAAACACAAATGGGACTTTGCCCAAACCCTCAACGTTCCCCTCAAAACCCTTAGCCCCCGTGGTGCACACACTTTCCCTGATGATGAGCGGTGGACCTTCCACTCCCAGAATCGGAACCTTTGTCTGAGGTACCAGATGGCACGAAGCAAGAAGGAGTCGATTCTTTTTATAAACAGACATAGAGGTCATCCAGTACTTGATGTCCTGTAACTAGTTGGTCATCCCTGCATATATTGCAAATACAACAGAAGATGAGCCAATCAGTAAAAAGCAAGGAAGCATGAAATAAGAAAGGGAAAAGAGTAGAGAAAAAATATACATCAGGACGGAGGGCCTTATTTGTAAGACCCGTTAATCCAACCACCAAAGCATGAGGACACTGTGGCACGCTTAACGACTCCCCGCTACTCAACTGAAAATTATAAGAAGGGGGTGTAACTTGAATCAGCGAAGCCCCCTCTGCCGCCACTACCGACGTACCACCACTCATGCTGTGGGCCAATCCCACCAGTACATTAATACCCTTACCCGAAATCGTGGTGGGTGGAGGCATATTCTACACATTATAGGGCATCGACGGTGGGACCACCACCTCCTCCTCCACTTTTTGCCTCACCACCCTCTCTCTCAGGCACCAGACGTGCTCGAACTCATGTGCCATTAGCCGTCGCATATGCGCATACATGCCAGTAACCCTATCCTGCGAAGACAACCCCCCAGGGGTAGAAGGTTACCTGCATCCCCAGCAAAGAATCAGTATCTACTCAAGAAATAAAGATGCTAAGAAGAACTGCGAAAGGATGAAAGTTAACCGAATTGCTTGTCAGGTCATTCAAGACCCGACGTACATGCTTCAGAGACAAGGACTAGTTCGACCGCCGGTTATGTGACAACCCTACTTTTTATATCTAATTCGGTTAGCTACGCCCAATTAAATTAAAGCGGAGCATCAATATGTTGGCATTAGAAACAGAAATTTAAATAAACGCAGTAAAATAAACATGTACACTCTCATACGTGTAACCATATCACATCATAACAGCTATAACAAGTGAAACCAACTCATAACTATTAACTGTAATAATCCATCAGTAATCTCAAAATGAAAATATAAAATGCCAGTACATGCGTCCCAACACAAAATGGGAAAGAGTAATACAACAATTCTCTCAAATCCCAAGTATAAATAAAGTGATATTAATCTCTGATACCACCCTAAGAAAAGGGAAACGAACGACATAAATTAAAATAGAATAACTCCACGGCTACATGAATCCTAAAACTGATATGATCTCATCAGGTTCCGTAGTCTATTGTCCAGCGGGACGAGGTCCTGTCATATATTATATATATAGGAGAGGAGCAAGAAGCAAGATAAAAGGACGTCAAAGCAAGAAAACAAGCTATAAGATTATAAGATGTACTTATAATGAAAGCACACTAGTCATTACTCGTCTCCAGTAATTAAGTTGTTCAATTACCCAACCAATGTTCCTATGTCGTGACTACCCAACCCAAACTCGAGTAACGTGTAGTCTCATATCGTATCATGATTAATCATTATTAATCTCATTTGAGTATTTAATGTATAAAAATATTTCCTTCAAGTATAATATCAAATACATCGATTCGGGATATTACTTTAAGACATAAGCATAATATCTCACACAACAAGTCATATCGGGTCACTATCGTTACCCGGGGGAACAAGTCGTAACACTAGGCCTACACACGAATATTCCCCAATATTATGTGGCAAGGGAAATCATACTAAGTCCTAAATCACATGGCGTTTCAAGGTCTTTCTATCCGACCCGCATTACAACCATGTGTCCGGTTCCGGTGGTTTATCTCCGACACGGCACTCGAGCGAAACCTAACCGGATCAATCACAAAAAAAATTTCCATGTGCCTACGTCGACCAGAGGACTAGTCTAGTGTATACTCGACAATATACATGTAAAACAATTTCACGCTTATGTATATATACAATCGTGTCAAGCCTCTTACTCGAGTTATACAATAGTCATTATTTATAATATAACATAATTTACATCATTAATTTACTAATTCAACATCAAATCATTTCAAGGTTATATATCCCTAATAACCATAAGTATGTGATCAAGTTAGGATATTAGGCACAACACCACAATTATCTTACTAACAACATGAAAAAGATTATCACTCTTATTTCAACAGCATGCTGACCAGAATTTAAAATGCAGATTCGAGGCTCTTCCGATCCGTTTTTGGAAAAACTTAAAACTACAAAGTTGTTTGGAATGTGATTTTCCATAAATTCACGCGAGCACGTTTCCATAGACTGCACAAAACAGACCCGAAACTAACATATAATATTAGCCCCTGTTTTCGATAACATTCTACCCAGAATTTTAAAACGCCAATTTGAGGCTTTTTCGATCCGTTTTTGGAAAAACTTAAAACTACAAAGTTGTTCAGAACGTGATTTTATACAAGGATACGTGTGCACACTATCGTACCCTGCCTAAAACAGACCCGAAACTAACATATACAGTTCGGACCTGTTCACGACAACTTCCTGCGCAGAATTTTAAAACGCCGATTTGAGACTTTTTCGATCCGTTTTCGAAAAAACTTAAAACTACAAAGTTGTTCAAAATATGATTTTCTATTGGGAAGCGCGGATGAAACATCCATTTTCGAAACCAAAACAGCTCAAAACAGTTTTAATATGACGATTTACTTAATTTCATAGAATTCTAAAATTCAAGAGGTTGTTCTACCTCTCAATCTCTTATAATGATGTTATTGCATTTGAATCTACATGGATGATGATCCTAATACATTGCATATCATTTTTAACATCAATTTCATATTAATTTAGGGATTCAAATACATGTTCATGTGAAATTTCATTATAGACACATAATATACACATGTAGGTTATTAACTTGCCTTGGATTGTATGGAGAAGTTGAATCTTCTTGAAATCCTCTTAGCTTTCTTCTCTTCTTACTCTCTCTCTCTACCAAACCCTAGCCCCATTTTGTGAAATTAAAGAATGAAGACTTCTTCTCTTCTTTTCTATTTATACCTAGGGTTAGTTTATTTATAAAAATGCCATTGCGCCAAATTTAACCCTCTCGATCCTTTTACGCATTAATTCGCTTCTAATATTTAAGTCGCACATTCATATATCAATGAATTCATTTTAACTTTTCATTTCCAATTATTTTGAATATATATATACTGACATAGTTTCATTTCCAAACATTTCGAATATATATACTGAAATAGTATTTTTTTTTTCAATTTCAATTCAATAAAAAATGAGGGGTATTACATTCTCCCCCTCTACGAACGGGATTTCGTCCTCGAAATCCAAATTAAAACAAATCAATTCAATTCAAGTAAGGTAGTTTCGCATGTACCTTCGATGAAGAGATATGGGTGACTAATTCGCAAGTCATCATCTCTCTCCAAAGTGGCCTCAGACTCATCATGATTACTCAACATAACACGAATAAAAGGAATGACTTTTGACCTCAACTGTTTCTCACGATGATCTAGGATCCTAACCGGCCTCTCCTCATATCTCCCATCGAGGTGCAACTCAATCTCGTCTAAATCTATGTGCAGGTGTGAGTCCTCGGGACGTAAGAACTTCTTAAACATTAATACATGAAAAATATCATATACCCGCTGGAGCTGGTCAGGTAGGGCTAAACGGTAGGCAACTAACCCCACCCTGTCCAACACTGTAACATACCCACGTATCACGGTATAATCTTTCCTTTGGCACCAAAGCGAACAACGCCTCTTATGGGTGAGACCCTCAACAACACTTGGTCCCCAACGGCGAACTCTAACTTCCTCCGCCTTATGTCAGCATAAGTCTTCTAACGACCTTGTGCGGTCTTCATCCGTGCACGAATCAAGTCTACCTTCTCTGAGGTCTCCCTAACAATATCTGGGCTTAACATTCGGTGCTCTTCGAACTCCAACCAAGATGTAGGGGATTGACAAGGCCTTTAGTAAAAAGTCTCGTATGGTTCCATGCCAATAGTTTGCTGATAACTAATATTGTATGCGAACTCCACCAGTGGAAAATGTGTATCCCAACCACATTTGAATTCCAACACACAAACTCGTAACATGTCCTCCAAATTTGATTTACCCACTCCATCTGACCATCAAACTGAGGGTGGAACGCAATACTTAAACTCAACTGAACTCCCATTGCCTCCTGAAGACCACCCCAAAAGTGCGAGATGAAGACACTGCCACGGCCGGACACGATATCAAGTGGTACCCCATGCAACTTCACAATCTCGTTAATAAAAATCATGGCATACTGTGCTACCATATAATCTGTCGTCACTAGAAGGAAAGATCCACCTTTGTCAGTCTGTCGATGATGACCCAAATCGAATCATAATCGCGCTACGATCTTGGTAACCCAACAATGAAATCCATGGAGATACTTTCCCATTTCTAACTGTACAATCTAACTCTCACCACGAAGCCTAACATAACTGAACTACTAAGTTGATCCAAAAATTAATAAACCCAATTCCCGACTTGCAAAGTTTCATGCGTTGAGTGTCTCGCAAGCGAAATCCAAACAAGGAACCCCTCCGATACACTACTGTCATCTTGTCGAGATAAGAAATTTGTCAACTCAAGACCCCCAGTGGTACAAGAATCACCTAACTCCAAAAAAAACACTTATCTCTGGACTCAATGGTTTATCACACAACAAATAATCCAACTTCGCCTATTCAATACAGATGTCACTATTCATCAATCATGCCTCGATACTCAACTCATAATTGACTAACAGATGGTACTGAAAGGTCAAAATCTAACTCTACTCCGAGTTATCAATAACACTTGCCTTGCACTTATATTGATGGTGAGTCAACCGATATATCAACCCTTATTATCCACTAATGTTATACATGGGCATAAGCAAACAACTTCTCTGCACTTACAAATATTATTCCATCTTTCCAAGTTTAGACTTAGGTAAATAATATCAACAAGCTTCAAACTCTCTCGAACAAGACAACACCGAAAAAGTTGCATTCTGGGTGGTCAACGATCCCTCACCCAAAGGTTTCTAACTAACCTAAGATGCAATGTTCCCCCTTGCCTCACTTCTCATGGTTTGGTCGCTCTAACCCAAGGCAATAAACCCTCGCTAGATTCGACTTACCGCTCTTTTTTTTAAAACGCGTAAGGAATTCAACCTATCCGACATGATTTTCCTTGGACTGTGAGTATATTAGAATTTTATCACCGAACAAGAAATGAACTTGGTTCTTCAAACCACGAATAAGGCTTGTACATTTGCCAAGTAATGAGGTAAGACCAAAAATTCCCACTTATCATACCAAATCAGAATATCGGATTTGGCACACTCACCATCCAGATACTCATCTTCCAGCACACCAACGCTACCTGATCTTTATGAAGAACGGTGTGCTATCCAACAGGTCAAAGGTCGTATATATAAGGTAGACCCCAATTAACACTCAGTAATCCACACATAACTGAAGTAAAAATTAAATATTTTACGAACCCATTCGCGGCTGTTTGCCCAAGAGTACACACCCTCCTTACAAAACTTCTCAACAACGATCAAAACACTCTCTTGTTGTCCCCCTACAGTCGAGGTTATGACAACCATTTCAATGAATGGGTCCAACATTTGAAACCCTAAAATGTCTCAATCCTTGTCAGTAATGACGAAACTCACTTGGCAACACCATCATCAATCACGCAAAAACTGACTGAGCTATACGCGACTCTACCATTATCAAAAGATAATCAAGACCATTCTATGACTATTCACTAGTCTATACATCACCAAAATTGAACATCTTACACTTAATTTCGGAATGCGTCTTTAATCACACACGATCTAAGCAAACATCATGTCACTAACTACTCACTCGTGCTATTATTCACATTAATACATAACGAGGGCCACAACATAGCCACATTCCCATATCTGATGGATTCAAAATCAAGCACCACCATTATCACAGCACAACAAATTAGTACCCCCAATCACCGGGTGCTAACATAAACCCGAACTCGTGGATATATCACCAACTCAAGCGATCACACTCGCATAAAATGAAACTCCTATTGAACACTATCTCGTGATGTTCTCACTCGACAAATCATCCCTAGAGATTCGCTACTCATTGTAGGGTTCACAACTGGTAACTCCAACTCAAGTCCATCCCTTAGCACACACATATTCACATTCCACTCTCGACAGCTTTTAACAAATATATCGATGATACAAAGAAAAATAACCACATCTTATCGAACACCAATTCTAATCTAGGGATTTATGAAGAATACTGAACTCCATTCATTCCTAAATATGGAAAGAAAACTACCTAAAAAATTCTGGACTTCTCCAATGTCAATCCTCATATGACCTTGCGATACGGACTTCCTCATCCCTAGTGTCCATGGCCAAGATATCGTAACATTACTGATACATTCTCACGAAATTGTTCGGGATAACTCACCGAAACATTCCACTCTGAACAAGTGAGTACCCAACCCACTAATATATCTTGTGCATGACCGAACACACATCTAATCATCCGTAAGTTGATTCCATTACGGATTTTATATGATCAGAACACTAAAAGCCATTATGCCACACCAATGCGACATCGATCGCTTGTGTGGACAACGTGTAGGTTTACACGCCTACCAAACTTCCCTGATACCAACACAATATTTCAAGGATAATCACTTATCCATTCCAAATTCAAACTCATTAATCTCTCATTGAACATCATCAAACAGATGAATCTAGTTCGTGCTTTTCACAAGTATGATAACACTCTTGCGTACACTAAAATTGGACCCCTCAGGTCATCCTTTGATGGTGTGGGACATACACCGATTTGGAGTAGTCCTCTCTCAAATCACAAACCTTCCTTTACATGTTCATGAGTAATAATATACTCTTATTATCATAAGACTTACTTCGTTAACCATTCACTTAATAATACATCATCGAATGCCTCAACAGTCTGTCCATTACGGGTGGAGCGCGATAATGTCTTCTCAGGAAAATGTCACAATAACAACTGACCACATCATTTTGAGGTGTTCCATATCTAAAGCTCGACCCTTCCACATTGGAAATAACTTCACACAAATACACGCGCAAGTGGTACAAACAACTCAGTGGTACAACAGGGTGGGCTATAACTTATACCAACTTCTTTACAGCCATAAGAGCGACAATATTCAAAGTTGATAATGCATAGCAAATATATGAGTGTTTCGTCCCCCTAAAGCACCAAAAGTCAACTCAATCATTGAGTTCAACATCAGTTTTCTCGCCTACTGGTGGGCGATGAAACTACGATAGTTGCACGCGAATTGCGGTTTCTTAAAATTCTTGGACCCTTTGCCCTCCCAGAGTCCACGTCTCATCAAATCACCATCTTAAAAGATATAGTAAGTGAACACGTATCCTAAAAAAATTATTCAAGTGGAGCACTAGTCATAATTACAACAAGTACTCACACACAGACCTTACGCGTACTATCCTGTGGTCGATCGAATATTCACCTCATGCGTGGGACGTCTCACGAATGAAATCCGAATAAGGAACCCTCCCTATACACAAGGCTAGCTCCGAATCGCCCGTCAAAATCGTAGCATGAAGATCTTCCAAGTCATCGAATACAATACCTAATCGTAAGGCTCTACGTATCAAGGAAACGATGCGCGGAAAACGTAACGGACGCCCTCAGATCCCTAAAGGCTCTAAAACCGTGCTCTGATACCAACTGTGACAACCCTGCTTTTTATATCTAATTCGGTTAGCTACGCCCAATTAAATTAAAGCGGAGCGTCAATATGTTGGCATTAGAAATAGAAATTTAAATAAACGCAGTAAAATAAACATGTACACTCTCATACGTGTAACCATATCACATCATAACAGCTTTATCAAGTGAAACCAACTCATAACTATTAACTGTAATAATCCATCAGTAATCTCAAACTGAAAATATAAAATGCCAGTACATGCGTCCCAACACAAAATGGGAAAGAGTAATACAACAATTCTCTCAAATCTCAAGTATAAACAAAGTGATATTAATCTCTCATACCACCCTTAAGAAAAGGGAAACGAACGACATAAATTAAAATAGAATAACTCCACGGCTACATGAATCCTAAGATTGATATGATCTCATCAGGCTCCGTAGTCTATTTTCCAGCGGGACGAGGACCTGACATATAATATATATATATATAGGAGAGGAGCAAGAAGCAAGATAGAAGGACGTCAAAGCAAGAAAACAAGCTATAAGATTATAAGATGTACTTATAATGAAAGCACGCTAGTCATTACTCGTTTTCAGTAATTAAGCTGTTCAATTACCCAACCAACGTTCCTATGTCGTGATTACCCAACCCAAACTCGAGTAACGTGTAGTCTTATATCGTATCATGATTAATCATTATTAATCTCATTTGAGTATTTAATGTATAAAAATATTTCCTTCAAGTATAATATCAAATACATCGATTCGGGATATTACTTTAAGACATAAGCATAATATCACACACAACAAGTCATATCGGGTCACTATCGTTACCCGGGGGAATAAGTCGTAACACTAGGCCTACACATGAATATTCCCCAATATTATGTGGCAAGGGAAATCATACTAAGTCCTAAATCACATGACGTTTCAAGGTCTTTCTATCCGACCCGCATTACAACCATGTGTTCGGTTCCGGTGGTTTATCTCCGACATGGCACTCGAGCGAAACCTAATCGGATCAATCACAAAAAAAATCGCCATGTGCCTACGTCGATCGGAGTACTAGTCTAGTGTATACTCGACAATATACATGTAAAACAATTTCACGCTTATGTATATATACAATCGTGTCAAGCCTCTTACTCGAGTTAACAATAGTCATTATTTATATTATAACATAATTTACATCATTAATTTACTAATTCAACATCAAATCATTTCAAGGTTATATATCCCTAATAACCATAAGTATGTGATCAAGTTAGGATATTAGGCACAACACCACAATTATCTTACTAACAACATGAAAAACATTATCACTCTTATTTCAACAACATGCTGCCCATAATTTAAAATGCAGATTCGAGACTCTTTCGATCCGTTTTTGGAAAAACTTAAAACTAGAAAGTTGTTTGGAACGTGATTTTCCATTAAGACACGTGGGCACATTTCCATAGCCTGCATAAAACAGACCCGAGACTAACATATAATATTCGCCCCTGTTTTCGATAACATTCAGCCCAGGATTTTAAAACGCCAATTTGAGGCTTTTTCGATCCGTTTTTTGGAAAAACTTAAAACTACAAAGTTGTTCGGAACGTGATTTTATACAAGGATACGTGAGCACGCTATCGTAGCCTATCTAAAACAGACCCAAAACTAACATATACAGTTCGGACCTGTTCACGACAACTTTCTGCGCAAAATTTTAAAACGCCGATTTGAGACTTTTCGGATCCGTTTTCGGAAAAACTTAAAACTACAAAGTTGTTTAGAATATGATTTTCTATCGGGCAACGCAGATGAAGCATCCATTTTTGAAACCAAAATAGCTTTTAATATGACGATTTACTTAATTTCATATATTTCTAAAATTCAAGAGGTCGTTCTACCTCCCAATCTCTTATAATGATGTTATTGCATTTGAATCTACATGGATGATGATCCTAATACATTGCATATCATTTTTAACATCAATTTCATATTAATTTAGGGATCCAAATACATGTTCATGTGAAATTTCATTATAGACACATAATATATACATATAGGTTATTAACTTTCCTTGGATTGTATGGAGAAGTTGAATCTTCTTGAAATCCTCTTAGATTTTTTCTCTTCTTACTCTCTCTCTCTACCAAACCCTAGCCCCATTTTGTGAAATGAAAGAATGAAGACTTCTTCTCTTCTTTTCTATTTATACCTAGGGTTAGTTTATTTACAAAAATTCCATTGCGCCAAATTTAACCCTCTCGATCCTTTTACGTGTTAATTCGCTTCTAATATTTAAGTCGCACATTCATATATCAATGAATTCATTTTAACTTTTCATTTCCAATCATTTTGAATATATATATATATATATATATATATATATATACTGACACAGTTTCATTTCCAAACATTTCGAATATATATGCTGAAATAGTATTTTTTTTTCAATTCCAATTCAATCAAAAATGCGGGGTATTACAGGTTAGACTTCCACCACCGGAACATCTGGAAGAAGTCCTCCAAATCATCATTCTTTAGGTCCAACAACCCTGAATTGTGCCCAATCACCTTGTAGAACCACGTCTGCAAGAAGACGAAAATCAGCAAAAATAATAAAAGATAACTACAAGGAAATGCAAAAAAGAAAATAAATCTAAAATTACCTCCAAAAGATACGGACCTTTATAAAGGTCTGTCGACAGCACCGACTGAATGCATCCAAGGAAGAATAAAGGGATGACAAAGTAAGGCTCCCCTAGTCATACATAGGGACATCAGAGATCGTCCTCAGATACGGCAGAAACCAAAGATGAACGGTGGCGCCGCTCATCACCACCAAGATACCCAAGAAAAAAGCAAAATAAATAGACAGGTTGTTTATCTCACCTGTCGCTCATCCATCACATCCACCCTACTCTTTAGAAACATCTCCCTTGTCATAAAAATTCGGATAGAATCCCCCAACACAATTTTACCCACACCTCCCAATGATTTTGGCACCGCCTCCGATGTAACCCTCAAAGTAAGTCCACCACAATCTGGAACCCCTCGCAATCCATCCCCAATAGCTGTTGGACATCAATGGGAGTCACGGTCATCTCCTCGAACCCCAAATAGAATGTGTGGGTAGTGTACCACCATCTTTTCTCATGAGAACATAGAACCGTAGTGGAACACGGTGTCTCATCCAATGCCTCTACCAATGAGCCAAACCCGACATATGATACCATCTAGCGTACAGCTCTAAGGAGCTTCTCCCAAACATCCTTCAACCTAGTCATCCCTCGAGATCGAATGATCAAAGAAGCTATGTTGGTCTTTAAGAAACCAAAAGAAAACCTTTAATTAGCACAAGAAGAGAAAAGAGAAAAATGAATTGGAAAACCAAAAGCCACCATACTTACATAGCCACTAGGGTTTTTAACCCTTGCTAGTCAATAGTGCACAGGCTCGTGTAGAAAAATTTGCTCATTAATAAAAGGATTGAATGAGTCAAAGGCATTCTCATTGCCCAGTGCAAGGGGCACCATAGACCGCCACTCTAGGTCCGCCCGAATATCAACTACCAACCACGAGTTGTTGTGAACATCACGTGAAGTGCCAGCCATTTGTAGTCTTTAAGAAGAAAAGACTTAAGAACGACTCTTAAAGACAGAAAGCATAAGATTCAAATACTTGAAGGTGTGAAAAATGAGGAAGGGTCACTACCTTTATATAGAAAGCTAAAGGGCATGCCGATCGGCAAGCCCCTGCCCATAAAAATTGGCAGTTCCCTTTTCTTCTTCTCGGAGAAGCCCAAGAGTCTGTGCCTCTATTGATTGGCACTTTCCTAGGCCTGCCTATCGGCAGCCCCCTTCAAATTTAATATAAAAAATGCCAGAAAAATCTAGAAATTTCCCAAAAATATCCTAGAAATTCCCAAAAAAATTACTAAAAAATATGGAATATTATTTTCCCTCAAGAAAATCATTTTTAGAGCATGAAGCCCCTTACAAACTCTCAAAATCCCCAGCTAGATCAATCTTGCACTATCATCCCTAGCATACTCCATAGCGAAACTAGTGAAGCGCACGTATCCAAGTCTACTACAACTCCCCAGCCAAAACCTCAAAACTAAACATCCCCCAGTAGAATTTCAAGACAAGCCCATCCCCAACAGAATCAAAATTGCACCTGCACCTAAAATCATATGCAGTTTCCCCAGTGAAATTACTCCCTGACAAAAACTTTAGTCCTCGAAATTGACCTCAACCCATAGAATTGGTCATCATAACTTAAGATCCTCATAATTGAACTCGGTCCACATAATTGGTCGTCATAACTTAAGGTCCTCAAAATTGACCTTGACGTTACAACTTTAGGACCTCAGAATTGACATCGACCCATAAAATTGGTCATCACAACTTTAGGTCCTCAAAATTGACATCGGCCCATAAATTTTTTTACCCCAACTTTAGGTCCTCAGAATTGATCTTAACCCGTAGAATTAGTCGTCACAACTCAAGATCCTCATAATTGACCTCGACTCATAGAATTGGTCATGACAACTTTATATCCTCATAATAAACTTAGACCCGCAGAGTTGTGCGTCCCAACTTTAGGTCCTCAGAATTGACCTTGGCCCCCAGAATTGGTCGTCACAACTGAAAGTCAGACCTCGGCTCGTAGAATTAGTCGTCATAACTTTAAGTCCTCGAAAAAGATCTCGACTCACAAAATTGGTCGCCCCCAAGTTTAGGTCCTTAAAATTGACCTCGGCCGGTAGATTGGTCATCAAAACTTTGGGTCCTCAGAATTGACCTCATCCCTAAGAATTCGTCATCCTAACTTAAGGTTCGTAAAATTGACCACAAGTTGTAAAATTAGTCATCAAAACTTTAGGTCCTCATAATTGACCTCAACTCGCAGAATTAGTTATCCCCAACATAACTTTAGGTATTCAGAATTAACCTCGACCAGTTGAATCGATCATCATCATCTTCTAAAGTCTGTAGCATTGACCTTGACCTCCTGAATCGATAATTTTCTTCTCCTTGCGACCTCAGAATTGATCTCGACCAGTTGAATTGGTCATCATAGCCCCTTAGAATCAACCTTAACACCTCCTTGACCCGTTGAATCGATCATCCTTGTCCCTTAGGTCATTAGAATTGAGCTTGACCCACTAAATCGATCATCCTCATCTCTTTAGGTTCTCATAACTAACCTCGACCCACTGAATCGGTCACCCTAATCCTTTAGGTTCGTAGAATTGACCCAAAATCCTCCTCCCCAGTGCTGGTGTGGTGTTTATCATTCGACAACCTTCATTTGTTTCAAGCTCTCCCATCGAGGGTCTCTCTATAGACATCCCATCCCAAGACCCTCCCTAAACACCTCCTTAGGTCCTTATCACTCACTTATTCATCGTAAACCCCAGGTCATACTTCAAGTATCGATCTAGGGGTCATCGGGCGCTCACGGGCCCCTATTTTACTCTGGTAAACCTTTTAGCCTGAGTGAAAGCCCAATGAATCTTTGAAGGGCTCTGAATACCCTTTCCAACAGTCTATCATGTGTGAAAATCGGTCTTACAATTCGAACGAACAGATCGTCTTACCTAAAAAATTGATCTAGAGGCCATCGGGCGCTCCCGAACCCCGTTTGACTCCGATAAACTATCCATCTTGAGAGAAGCTCAATGAATCTTTGAAGCTCTATGAATCCCTTTTCCAATGATCCATCCCATGCGAGAATTAATCTTACGGTATGGATAAATGACCCATTTTACTCCGAAGGGTCATCGAGAATTTTCGAGCCTCGTTTGACCTTAGTTAACTATCTGAACCGAATGAAGCTAAATGAAATCTTGAAAGGCACTAAATAACCTTTTCAACGGTCCATCTCTTGTGCAAATTGTCCATACGGTTCGGATGAACGATCCGTTTTCCTCTTAAAACTTCCTACTTAACCTTGGCAACTCTCGAGCCCACGAGTGGCTCAATGGACTCTTGAAACAATCTGAATACCTTTTCTAACGGTTTGTTCCGTGCGTGATTCTGGCCTACAGTTTGTGTTTTACACCTATTTTTTTGAAAAACCTCTCCCAAACTCTAAATAGCACATTGCCTATCGGTAGTGTGCCTGAGGTGCGATGTCGATAGGCAGGTCCAAACCCCTGTCGATGGGCACCCCCTTGGCACTATAAATATAGGCCATGAACTCACTTTGAAAATCACCCATGAACACCCTTCTCAGCAAGTCAAAGAACATTATCTCGAATTCAGAGCTATTCTTTTCATAAAAAAAACATTTTCCCACATCCTTTCCATCACTTTTTTACCTCACTTAGTAGATTCCCTCCACCTCTCCATACCACTTTCATACCATTGCAAGATCAACATATCTACATCCAAGATCAACATCAAGGACTCATAAGGAGGTCAAATTCTTCATCCTTTTCTCTTATTCATCCATTTTAGTATTATTTGCTCTATTTCTACTTTAGCATTTTGATTCCTTACCTCATATGCATTAATCTCAAAAATTTATTAGTAGTACTTGCACATACTCTATTTTCATAAAAAATAAGAAAAAGAGGATTTATCTATAAATTCCAAAAGAGGGATTCTCATCTCACACTCTCACTCTTAAAGAACATTTTCTCTACACACATACGTAAGAGAAATCCCTCATTTGGATTTATGGATTAAACCTCACCATATGTTATCTTCGAACTATGTGGACTTTGATTGTAATACCCAACCCCAATATTTATATATTTTCCCCGTATAAGTGTAATAATATAAAGGCCTTGAGATTTGGATGATTATGATTGAGTTTATATTCTTATTTGACTACTTTGAAGGTTTGATGGTAATTATTGGAAGATTAAGGGTTCAAATTGAAAATTCAGAAAAATAGGAGAAACGGACGTTCGAACGAAGTGGAGGTCATTCGAATGAGAATACTAGGTCATTCAAAGTGGGGATCAGAAGAGGTTCGAACTAGATCCCAGTGTATAAAATGTCCAAGTCGTTTGAAGCAGAGTTAGAAACAGAAGCCATATATCGTTCGAGCGAGGTTACATAGAAATTTTTAATTCTAGTTGCCCTTGTGAACTCTCATATTTCTGGCCCTTGGATTGTTGAGTTATCAAAATTTAGCAAGCCCAGGTGGTCAAAAAGGGGATTGTTAAGGCTTGGGGTTGTTTTATAAGGGTTGTTTGGGGTCATTTTAGAGTTTGAAGAAGAGAGAGAGAGAGAGAGAGGGAGAAGGGTGGTCTTCCACCATTGTTAAGAATGTCCTCCACTTCTTTCTGCCTCAAACCACCATTCCACCACTAAATATCCACCTTAAACCATCATATTCTTCTAGTCTTCACCATATCCAAGCTTTGGATACCCATTTCAACCATTGTTGAGCATAGCTAAGAAATTTGGAGATGTTGTTGGGGGTTTTAGAGAAGATGAAGATGGGAGTTTCATGGAGCTTGAAAGAGGGTTTTATGGAGATTTTATGGAGACAATCTTGGTGGATCTAAACAACCTCCTTGAGGCCACCTTAAGAGGTGGTAGGTTCCCATCTTCTTAGACATTTCATGCCTTCCATTGTTGGAGCTTCATTTGAGGTGGGAAAATCTACTCTTAGTTTAAGACTATATTTCATGTAATTAGTAGTTTTGTTGTTATAATTTAAGAGTGGAGAGTATATGATAAATGATGGGTTTTTAGTAGAAATCGATATTAAACATTTTTATGGAGTAAAAATGTTGGCAAAATGTTTGGAAATAAATGGTGAAAAAATATTCAAAGCTTTCTTAAAATAAATGGAATTTTCATGTAAATGGCATTTTCAAGAAGTTGGGTGCTAAACATTTTTATGGAATAAAAATGTTTTAAATTTACATTTTATCTTGCTAAAGATAAACTAAATTGGATTTCTTGCAAAAATGAAGATTTTATAAAAATGAGACATCGGTTTCAGTTTTTAAGAAGTAAAATATCGTTTGGTTTAGAAAAATATACTTTTTCATCTCTTATGAATTTTCTAGAATTAATTGTATGTTTAACCCATTTAATAGGATTTTTGGAGCGAAAATACATCTTCTCATGTATATCGAACTTGTAGTAGTTTGATGATGAACATGTAAACAAGTTTAATGAAGATTTAATTGAGTTTAAACATGTAATGAAGAAATATGAAAATTGTGTGTAATGGGTGTTAGAATGTGTCAAAAATATAAGGTTTCAAAACTACAAGTGTTAATAAAGAAAACGGAATTCTTCTTATAGAGTAGTCTTATTGGTTTAATGATTCTTGGAAATTAAAGTTGTGAGTACAGAAAATATCACAATAGGGAGATCCACGAGAACAATTACGAAGGCATAAAGTAAAGATCACAACAAAATGATATGCGTGGTTCGGTAACTTGCCTACATCCATGGAGAGGTTACTGTTTATATTAAATATCTCTCAAAGTCTCGAGTTATAATCACTTTGCCTCGGTTCAAGGTGTACAATTTATAAATGTGTCATCATAGAGTTTAAGTTGTTTAAGAAACTCAAGATATCACGTGGATATGCGAAGAGGTACCTGAATATCTCCTCCGAGATTGTTGGTACCTAATTTGACAATATTCGTAAGTGTTCTTATCTAACTAAAATACTTGTGTGGATTAAGACATGATTTGGGCTAGGCAATGTGTTAATCCATCTGGGCTGGTCATCAACTTTCACGGACGTATACTAAATGGGCTCCCACAATTTCCCCTAAAATCTTTGGGCAAATAATTTTGGGACAATAGATCTTACTCGATTCAAAGGCCGAAGTCCTGAAATAGCATCCAAAAACTGGCATGGCGTACTTGTTATATGTGAGAGCTAGTGGGGGTACGCTTGTCCTGAGGAGAAATTAAAGTGTTGAGGTCTTCCTGGGGAAGCGCGACTCATCATTTGATATATTTGAAAGCTGTTCGTGCGCAAATTAACCATCAATTCACTGACTTTAGTTATTTTTTGCTCGTACTTCGTCTCTAAGCTTCCTCTCTTATTTTTTACTTCAAAATCAGAGCTTTTATTCTTTAGTTATTCTTCAAGGCTTCATTTATACTTGTAAGTCCAAGATCTAACTTTTCACTGGTTCTTCTCTTTTGCAAAATTTCTTATAGCTGTAGCTGGGGTTTTGTTGGTAATGGAGACGCTTGAAAATAAATCCGTTTCTGAGTTTAGAAAGTGTTACAGTATTCCTGACTGGGTGGATATTGAATGTGTCACAATCCCTCAAAACTTTCGTACCATAGATGATGGCCACTGTATCCATACCTTGTTAGTTTCTTAGGGACTTTGACATTTCCCCCAATCCCCTGATTTTACACTTCTGAAAATATTTTGACATCAATCCTGCTCAGTGTACTCCAAACATTTGGAAAATTATGAATGGAGTACATAGGATAAATGAGCTTTATGGTACTGACTTAGGTCCTGGTGAAATTTGTTATTGCTATGTCTTCTCACACACAAAATATGGACTATTATATTTGAAGGCTAGGAGCATTGACAGGGTCCTAGTGGTGAATTTGCTTGATTCCCATAAAGATTCTGGTTCGAAGGTTTCATTGCTAGAATTGGAACATCCTACCTAATCAGAGGGTGTAAGGTACAGGGGACCTCAGATCCCTACCTTCGGGGAGGAATATATAGGTCACTAACACTGTCTTTTTCTTTGTTCTTTGCTCACTTGTTCCTCTTCGTGCTTTTTCTGGCACTTTTCTAGTTATGCTGCAGCTAAGGCCAAGAACCAAGAACCTTCTCCCCGCAAACTCAAAGTTGTTAATATCCTGAAAGCTTAGAAGGTTAGGGACACTTTGGATGATGGTGAACATCCCCGATCTGTTGCCTATTTTCTAGAGTGTAAGAACACCACCTCCAGCTTCATTATCAGGATAGTAGATACCATCCCTAATTTGGAGGTTCCGGAGGAGGTGGTTGGTGGCCCTTCTGAATCCATCTTGTTAGAATAATAAGGAGAAGAAGAAAGCAAAAAGAATGAAGGAAAAGAGGAAGAAGGTGAAGAGTAAGGACTAGAGGAGGACAACGAAGAGGAAACCAGTGAAGAGGGAGCAGAAGAAGAAGAAGAAGAGAAAATAGCACCCCCAAAAAGAAGGTGTCTAATCAAATATGATGATGATGATGATAATTTATTATCTGATCGCATAAAATCTTTGAAAAGGAAAGATGAAGACTCCCCCATGGCTGGGGATCTAAGTCTAGAGCTAGGGAGAGTGAAATGAAGAAGAAGAAGAAGAAGAAGAAGAAGAAGAGAGAAGAGGAGGAGAAAAAAAAGGAGAGAGAGGAAGATAGAAGGAGAAAAGAATAGGGAACAGGCCCTAAAGGCCCCTGTTGTGTCTTATTATGTTGTTTTTATTGAGGGGAAGAGTGTTACTGATACCCCCAACTTGCCCCCGCACTATTAGAGAGGGTCGTGCTCGCTGCTGATCGTGAGCGGTCAATGGAGATGGGGTTCAACCAGTTTCCCCTCAAATTTTCTCAAGGGCTTGCATTGGTACGTCGTCTTCTCTTTACACTTTTCCAATTTTTTTCCTATATTCCTGTAATGTTTAGTTGTGTTTCTCTCCATTTTGCAGTTTGTTTTTTATTTTACCACATTGATGAGTAGTCGGGCCGACCAGTCGAGGAAAAATGATGAGCTAGAAAGGCCTTGAAAAACTCTGAGAAGGCTATGTCCCATATAAGGCCTCTTTTAATTGAGAGAAACACAAGGCCCTCAATGCCCTTAAGCAGCAATCGATGAAGGAGCTGGCCGATCTCCAGGCAGCCCATGGTGTGGTGGTTATCGACAAATTGAAAGTGGCTGAGGTAAATAAGGAACTGACTACCAAGGTCAAAAAGATTGAAGGAGCAGCTACGATCGTCTGGGATAGAAGGTACAATGAAGGCTGGGAGGCGACATACGATAATTTCGAATGCCAGATAACCTATGTTCGCCAGGTGCGTTTCAAGAAGTGTTGGGACCAGGCTTTGGTCATAGCTAGAGTTCCTATTGATCCCTTCCTGTTCTCCCAGAGACTGTGCTGGGCCCAAATCCCATTGATATTAAGGGTCTTTCAACCGACTTGCCTTTTATTCAAACTGTGATAAAGCCCATTTATCCTGCTGCTGGAGACCTTTCTGCCGACCAGGTTAAGGGTGGCCTTGGTACGATTGTGGTTACTGGCGATCAATTTTCCCTAACTATTGACAAAGGAAAGGGGTCAATATCTTCTAGGCAGGTGTAGACCTTTGCAGTTGGTCTAGGGTTTCTTTTTTTTATCTTTTATTTTTATTACATTTGTAAATTTCTCGAACTTGTACTGGCGTATGCCCTAATTATGTTAAATGAAAAGTATTTTTTCCTTTTTTACTGGCCTTGTCTTGCCACTGATATTTGTCAAATATATTGCTTATTTTGTTGATTGACTTAGATGAGTATATCCCTGCGAACTCCCAACTGGGGTAGATTCTTAGGCCAGATGAGGGCAAGAAATCAGTAGTACAAAGACCAGTCTGAATTGGTCGCTATGCTAAAAAATAGTCTCCAGGATATAGAGGAGGTTGGGGCCTTAGTTCAAGAGGAGGTAAATGATTTGAAGACCAGACTTCTGGATGCCAGTAAGGTGAACCAAGTGAGTGAGCTAATCCAAAAGGATAATGATGATTTAAAAAATGAGATCGGTCGACTGAAGGAGAATGCCCTATTAAGGTCCTCTTTAGTGCTGCAAGGATCCTCTTTATCGTCTAAGGGGTAGTTCAAGTTGAGACCCAAGCTTTGCAAAGGGAGGTCGCTGAGCTCAAAGGATATGTTCGGTGGGAAAATGTAATTGTTTTCGTACTTCAAAGAGATGTCACCAGGCCAACGAGGCTGAAGGAGGAAGAGGACCTTACT
The DNA here is from genome assembly GCA_949130495.1 of Sambucus nigra. Classification (NCBI taxonomy): domain Eukaryota; kingdom Viridiplantae; phylum Streptophyta; class Magnoliopsida; order Dipsacales; family Adoxaceae; genus Sambucus; species Sambucus nigra. Next base: position 112,786,573 of record OX422217.1, read on the forward strand.
TTTGCTCGGGGGTGGATTAGTGCCCTTAGGGAATTAAAAAGGCCTAAGGAGTCTAACCTGTGGTATAAATATCAGATCGATTGTCTGACCTATCACCACAATACCATTTCGAGGGATAACCAATGGATCCCAATAGATGTTATTCCTGCTTATCTTCTGGAACATTACTTAGAAGATGCAAAAGAAGAGTTTGTGACTCACCAAGATGATGGTCGGAGAGCGCGCAATGCAGAGTACCTTACTCGCCATCCTCGGCCATCGTAGATTTTTATATATTCTGGTTTTGATATGAACATAACTTTCCATTTAAGTTAATGAAAAGTGTCATTTACTACTTTCAGATGTTTTGTGCATATGCTGACTAAACATTTAGGTTTTATCATTTTTAGCTTCTCAGCTGACTAAATGGTATTAAAAGATAGTGTTAGCCATATATTATTTTATGTTTTAACATTCTCCCAGTCCAACATGCCTTAGCAGTTTCATTCCATCTACTTTACCTTTTAGGTTGTGTCGTCACACTTCCTTAGGCCTAAGTAGGATGATAGCGAGAATGCACCTGGCAGCTAGGCCATTTGCCCGAGCAGGTATTTTGTGACCAACAAAGTTAGCGACTAACCTAAGTTGGATTTGTGGCCTAAGGATCCCCTGTAGGGATTTTATGGTTGTCGGGGCAACCCATGAGGCCCCTTGTGTTTGTAACAAAGACCTGAGGATGTAGAAATTCCTTGTTCATCACATTAAGTTACCTGATTGAAAACAAGTTTAACAACTTGTCATAATCTGTATGTAATTCCTTTATATTTGTAATAAGGAGTCATCATTTGGAAAAGGTTTGTACTAATGACATGTAACCAAGAAGAGTTAAACAACCAATGCAAAATTCAGAAATGAAGGGTCCAATTCGCCCTTATTCATTAAGTATTGTCTAACGAGCAACATAAGTTCAAAAATGAAATTTTTCTTAAACTAAATGTGCTAAAAAAAGATTAAAAAAGACTTAAAAATAGAACTTCTTGAGATTGGTTGCATTGCCTGCTCTTGGTATCTCCCTACCCTCTAGCGTTTCCAAGTGATATGCTCCTTGAAGTTCATCTCTGATACCCTGAAGGGTCCTTCCCAGTTTGGTCCCAGTTTTCCATCTGATGGTTTCACGACACTACCGAGGACTTTCCATAGAACATAGTCCCATATTAAAAACTTCCTTGGATTGACCCTCTTATTATATTGCTTGACTAGTTGTTATTGATAGAGGCCAACTTGATCAAGGCCCGCTCTCTACACTCATTTTCTAGGTTAAGTTTAGTGCATAGTGCATCATCGTTAAGGCCTTGGTCGATTAAGGTGGTTCTCATGGTAGGGAGACCTTCTTTCAAAGGGATGATGGCTTCCATTATATAGGCGAGCGCAAAGGATGTTTCCCCAGTTAGTCTTCTGGGGGTGGTTCGATAAGCCCATAGAATGTGAGGGAGCTCATCCACTTGGCTCTTTCTAATCATTTTCTCAGTCCATCGACAATAGTTTTGTTGGAAGCTTCTGCCTGTCCATTGCTTTAGGGATATACCACAGAACTGAAGTGGAGCCTAATACCATGTTCATCATAAAATCCTTGAAAGAAACTACTTTCAAATAGCATACCATTGTCAGTAGCGATAGTCCTTGGCACTCTAAAGAGTGTTATAATGTTCCTCCGAATGAATGTGATCATATCAGAGTCTCGAATGTTTACTAGTGGTTCTGCCTCTACCCATTTGGTGAATTAATCTATGCCAACTAGAAGATACTTATGATTCCAAAATGTGGTAGGTAGTGGTCCCACTATATCTAACCCCTATTGAATGAAAGGCCATGGACTTATCAGGGATTTCAGGTCTCTAACGGGCTGGTGGACCATAAGAGAGTGCTTTGTGACACTTTTCACACTTGCGAACATAATTGTCTGCGTCTTTTTGCATATGAGGCCACCAGTAACCCTCATTGACTGCTTGGAAGGCTAGATATCTCCCTCCTGCGTGACTTCCACAAGTTCCCTCATGACGTATCCTAAGTACTAGATCGGTGTCACGTGGGTGGACACACTAGAGAAAAGGACCTGTAAATGACTTCTTATAGAGTTTTCCTTCTGAGGAAAGATAGAATCAAGCAGACTTGACCTAACTTGGTGGGTCGGCCTCTTGTTGTCTGGCATTATGTCACTCCATAGATAATTTATAATGGGATCCATCCAATTTGGGGCCTTGTCTGGGAGGAGGACTTGCTCGGCTATAACTACCAGGTCAATACGTGGTTGTGCGAGGAACTCTATTTAAATATTTCTCCTTAGCTTAGAGTCGATTGCTGAACTAAGGGATGTTAAGGCATAAGCGTGACTATTCTGACCCCGGGAGATTGTTTAATTTCCACCTTCTCAAAATCTGCCATGAGTCCTCTTACTATGGTGAGGTAGGCTGCCATTCGATCATCCTTGGCATTGAAGTCCTCGCTTACCTGCTTGGAAACTATTTTAGAATTGTCAAATATGTTCAAGCGCTTTGCCCCTAGCAGTTTGGATTTTCACAAATCGGCTATCAAAACTTCGTACTCTGCATTCTTGTTGGAGGCCTCAAATCCCAATTTGATTCCTTGCTCAATCACAGTGTCTTCGAGGGTGATGAGAACGATCCTTACTTCTTCCCCATTGTAATTGGAGGCTCTATCAACATACAAAGTCCAGTCCTTGGACTATGCTTCCTGTGTTATTGACTGATCATTATTGAGTTAGTTTATTGGCTGATCTCCTATAAAATCAGTAATAAAATCTGCTAAGACCTATCCTTTAATCATTGTTCTAGGATAGAAATGGGTATCGAATCTCTTGAGTTCTACTAACCACTTTGAGAGTCGTCCATAGAGGTAGACTTTATGCATAACGGCTTTGGGGGATAAGAAGTGATTATGGTTATTGAATGGGCCTCAAAGTAATTCTTCAACTTCCTTGAGGCCACCACTAGCGCATAGGCGAGCATTTCTAGAGACAGGTGTCGATGTTATTCATCTAAGAGTGTCTTGCTGGCGTTATAAACTGGATGTTGACTTCTTTATTTCTCCCATAGCAGGGCGGAGCTTATTTCATGGTTAGAAAATGCGAGGTAAATGAATAATGAGTCTCCATCATTTGCAATCACTAACAGTGATGGCTTGTTAAGGTAGGATTTGATCTCTTCTAGAGCTTGTGAACAACCATCATTCCATGTGAGGCCCTTGTCTTCCTTTAATAGATGAAAGAATGGTTGGCAGTGTTTCGAAGACTTGGAGATGAAGAGATTAAGTGCAACAAGCATACCAGTAAGCTTATGGACATCTCTCAACATCTAAGGAGGCTAAGCTTTTATGATAGCATCGATTTGATCCAAATTGGCCTCGATTCCCCTTTTACTGACTAGATAGCCCAAAAAATTTCCTAACTGGACTTCAAATGAACACTTATTTGCGTTAAGCTTCATCCGGTATTTCCTAAGGATCTCAAATGTCTTATTTAAGTCTGTGAGGCGATCGCTTTTATTTTTGCTTTTGACTAGCATATCATCGATGTAGACTTCCGTCGTGTCTCCTATCTATTTATTGAACATCTTGGTGACCAACCTTAGATAAGTTTCCCATGCGTTCTTTAAGCCGAACGACATGACCTTGTAATAATATAACCCGATTGGGGTTATAAAGGAGGTTTTATCCTAGTCAGGTCCATATAGAGGGATCTAGTGATAGCCTGAATAGGTGTCTAAGAAGTTCATCCTTTCATGCGTTGCTATAGCGTCAACCAACTGATCTATTTTGGGAAGTTGGAAGTTGTCCTTGTGGAAAGCCTTGTTGAGGTCTATAAAGTCGATACAAACCCTCCAACTGCCATTGCTTTTTCTTATTACTACTGGGTTGGACAACCATGTGGGCAACTGAATTTCCCTAATGGATCCTACATCCAGTAGCTTCCCCACTTCATTATTCACTGCTTTTGCCTTATCGGGGGATGTTCGGTGAGCTTTTTGAGTGATCATCTTGAAGGCCGAATCAATGTGAAGGCAGTGGCAGGCTACACTGCGATCAATCCCGAGCAAATTGTATGGTTACTAAGAAAAAAATGTCCAGATTACTTTTAACGAAGGTAATCAACTCTCTCTTCTTTTGACCGTCGAGCGTGGTTCCAATCAGAAACTTCCTTTATGTTGAGTTGTCATCGGCTAAAACTTCTTCCAGGTCTTTAACGACCCTATCTGCGGGGTGGACCGTGGTCTCCTCTACCCCAGGTTGATCGTACCATAATTTCTATATGGAGGGCATAGCTCCCTCCTGGGCTCCCTCATGAGCATTCTTTATCTCCTTATTCTTTCCTTTCTTCGAGCGGATAGCTACAACAAATCACTTCCTGGCTGTGGCCTGGTCCCCACAAATTTTGACCATGCCTTGATAAGTAATACACTTTAACTTTTGGTGGTACGTGGAGGTTATGTCCCTCATGGCATGGAGTCAACCTATTCCAAAAATGGCTTAATACGGGGAGTCAATGTCCACATGAGTTTTTATATGTTTTCTGCTCTGACTGGGAAAATTATCTTCCCTAGTGAAATCGTGATCCTTCTTGTAAAATCGACCAATAATACTATGGCCTCTTTGAGGTTGACGATGTTCAGCTTTAGTTTATGGAATAATTTCAGCTACATCACTTCTGACGAACTCCCCTAATCTATAAGCATCTTATCAGCATCCTAATTGGCTATTTTGAGTGTGATCACGAGTGCATCATGATCCGGGGTTCTCACCCCAGTAAAATCTTCCTCGATAAACAGGATATCCTCTGTATAGTCGATGTCCTCTGGTCGACGACATTTAATAGCCTAGGTTTTAGTGGGGTCAGTTTAAAAATCCTCCATTACGAAAATGACCTCCTTGAGTTCCATCCAAATAGCGTTCCCTTGGATCTGCTTGAGGTTTGATGCCCCATGGATGACTGAGAACTCATGCCCTGTATCCTCGTTGAGGACATTATCTGACTTCTGGTCGCTACTGGTTGCGACCTTGTCAACTTTTTTTCTCGATGTACTCATTGAGGTGCCCTTCTTAGGCTAACTCTTCCAAATATGACTTCAGAGCCTTGAAATTCTCAGTTCTATTACATCCATCCTTATGGAATATGCATCTCAGTGCGTTGCTTCTTTTGGTAGGGTCGCCTCCTACCTTTTGGGGTCATTTAATAAATGGCTCATCTTTGATTTTTCTCATAATTTTGTAAATAGGTTCCTTGAAGACTATGTTAACAGCCTAGAACTCCTTGGAGGGATCATCCTTGTTTCCATTCTTAGAGACACTCCTTCCCCCATTCTTATTTCCCTTCTTTTGAGTATCAGTCTTCTATGGTCCCTTGTTCGCCTTTGCTCAACCATTGTCCCCTCCATTAGGATGAACCACATCTTCCACCTTGGTGTATTTCTCGATACAGGATATAAGATCGTCGATGGTGTTAGACTCCTTCTTAGTAAGGTACTGGTGTAGTAAAGAGGTGGTCAACAGACCAATTTTGAAGGATATTATGGCAACCTACTCCGAGCAATCCTTGATCTCGTTAAAAACCTCCCAATACCTTTTGGTGTAATCTCTAAGTTTCTCCTATGGCTTCTTCTTCATCGTAAGCAGTGCATCCATCCACTTGGATAGGAGGTGCTAGTTATAAAACGAGCAGTGAAAGCCTCTGCCAGAGCTGTAAAGTTTCTGATTGACCTATGGGTCAGCCTGTTAAACCACTTTTGTGCTACATCATGTAGGCTAAAAGGGAAGATCCGGTACATTAGTGCATCATTCTGTCTCCATAAGTTCATTTCTTACTAGTATTTCCTAACATAGTCTATGGGGTCTATTTTCCCATCGTAGATCTTGAACGTGGGGACAACGAACTTCTTCAGGGGTTCCTCTTCTTTGATTGCCCTTAAAAAAAGGGATTTCATCTGAGTGTTGAGATCTCTTTTGGCTAGCTCTCTGGTGGATCTGTCCCCTCGATGGGTTGGATGTTGGTCCATCTCCCTACGAACTAGAATCCTTATGTCCTTGTTATGTCGATCATTGCTTCTGTTGCATCTTTTTGGCTGGCCATGCTCGGATTGTCCACACTATAACTGTCATGTTCAGTTCTCTCTTGGTCATGCCTGGAGCTCCTCCCTCGGCTGCGAGTGTTTCTCGCCTGAGGACTGGGAGTCCTATTATGATGTTTTCTAGTAGCCCTTTGGATATCTCTCTCCATCCTTTCGAGTTGCATTTTTAGGCGAGCATTTTCTTCTACCTGGAGACGTGCAGCCTCCTCTTATTCATGAAGCCTGGCTTCATAAGAGTTGACCAAACTAGAGATCCAGGTTGATTTAGGTGGCCCCTATCTTGCTTCAGAGTGTTGCCTATCCTGACGGAACCTGGGGTTTGTATGCTGGCGAATCTCAGACCTAACCCTTAGAGTAACTGGATCATATTGAACATCGCCAACTTGGGGGATGTTGTTGCTATGGTGAGACATCATGGGATTTATTTTAATGAATTCTCTCGTAGGAAGAAAAAAAAATTCCTACAGACGACACCAATTGTCAATACAAAAATTATCACAATAGAGAAATCCATGAAAACAATCATGAAGGCGAAAAGTAAAGATCACAACACAACGATATACATGGTTCAACAACTTGCCTACATCCACGGAGAGGATACTGTTTATATTAAGTGTCTTTCAAAGTCTCGAGTTACAATACCATTTCCCTGGGTTAGGGTGTACAATTTATAGATGTGTCATCATAGAGTTTGAGTTGTTTCAGGAACTCAAGATATCATATGGATATGCCAAGAGGTACCTGAATATCTCCTTCGAGATTATTAGTTCCTGATTTGACCATATAGGTAAGTGTTCTTATCTAATTAAAATACTCGTGTGGAGATTAAGCCATGATTTAGGTTGGGCAGTGTGTTAATCCATCTGGGCTAGTCTGCTACTTTCACGGACTTATACTAAATGTGCTACCATAAAAGTATTGAAATAAAGATGTTTTCAATTGAGAATAATATTATTCCAAAAGGTTAAAAAGGTGTTAAGGTGTTTAAAACACTTAAGAAGTTAGTGTGGGTAACTTAATGGTGTTTTGGAAAGTTAACACTTGTGAAAATGTGGTAAAAGGTGAGTTTGCAAATGGGTAAAATGGTAATTTTATGTAAAGTGGAATATTTTTTATGAAATAAAAATTTTGGAAAGGGTGTTACACATGATAGTCCTAATGAATATTATTTTAGAATAAAACCAAAGCTAAAGTGTAACGGTTATGAAGTGATGATTTTCGAAGTGTAACACAAATTGGGGTGAAACCCTGGCTTTTGGCTTCGGCCGGGTAAAGGGAAAAGTGGAATAATGTGGACATTTGAAAAATATTAAAACCCATTAAAAAGGAACTCAAATGACACCGAAAAAATTAAGAAGGACCCAGAACTCTGGGGTGAAAGACCCAAAATCACTGGCCAGAGCATATGGTGTACATAGCCGACGGTGTGGAGCCAGTTAAAGTATGCGGTTATTGGAAGATTTTGAGTAAAAGATAAAGGAATAAGGAACATGTCAAGAAATGGATTGTGTGGTGAAAATGTGTTAAGACAACCTAACTTGAATGAATAAATAAATGTTTTGGTAAACGTGAAATGGACAAGTAAATGTGCAAATTGATTGATGTCCATAAGGCAAAGAAAAGAGTAAAGTAAGTGGGTAAATGGATGGTGAAGCAACCTAAGAGGTTTAACTAGCACAAGGATGTGTTGTCAAAGGCTAAATAAGTATTTTCTAACACGATTTTCGTGTGTGTTAAAGGGATGATTTTTAACGAAAATACTAATGTGGATTTTTTAAAATGAAAATGGTAATTTTGGTAAAGATATGACTTTCGGTCAAACCAAGTGTAGTTATTTCATGTATTTAATCAAGTGTGTTAAAAAAGGGATAAACATCAAAACAAGGGGAGGGAATTCTTTTACAAGATTAAGATGAATTAATCAGGATAAATAACATTTTCGGAAGTAAAACGGTTTCATGCATTAAGTACATATGTATGTGTGTGTGTGTGTGTATTATATATGTATAAGGGAGATGTATGCGCACATAATTATAAATGTGTTAGAGTCTTCTTTCTTACGTTCGATTTTATATTGCATTTGTATATTTCCCACTAAGTATTCGACTCACTCGCTTGCATTTGTTACGGCATGTTGGGTGCAATTTCGTATTTTGAGATCATTATACAGGTAAGTACACTTTTGTTTTACGTTAGTATCTCTATATGCTTGGACTTTCGGATGCTCTCCACGAGTCGTTCACGTAGTTTGATTTGAAACTGGATGGTAGTCAATGGTTGTGGTTATAAAGAGCGGGATGATAACTTGAGGACACTATATAGTGTTAGAACTCATATAAACTTAGCACACGGTGTTTCTTTCCCACTGTGAATGGATTGGTGAGAGACTTTAGTGAGTGTTCAAAGGTGAGATTCCTAGACTAGTACTAGGGTCCTCAGAGTGACATAGTAGAAGATGTCGGGCCAGTGGGCGGTGATGATTTGGTCGGTGTATTAGTCCTCGGAATGAGTGATGAGCACTGTAGGGCTAATGTCAAGCCTAGGCAAATTTATGTAATCAGGGTGTAATGGGGACGGAGGATATGTAGTCCTAAGAATGGAAATAGTTCTTGATGAATAATTTGATTGATTGTAATATGATTCGTTCGTGAGTGAGTGTCGATCATTAGAGAAGGTTGATCATAGAGGCATTGATACGCTTTGGGAATTAGCAAAGGTAGTCCTAGGACTTAATTGATCATGATCATCAAGTTAGTGGAGACTCGGAGTTGGTTATGCTACGTTGATGGTTACTGATATGGTGAGAGTTAGAGCATGTCGTATGTTGAACTCTGGGCGACAAACCCCGCGTAAGGATGTTTGATGTGATCTTAGCTATTGAGGACTTTGATGATGTTATTCTAGAGGGTTCTATGACTTATAATGAGAATTGGTAAACCCCATGATTTTGAATAATTGATATATGACGAATTTCGGGGACGAAATTCCCTGAGGGTAGTTTGTAATACTCAGTCCCAATATTTTATTTATTATCCCCGCATAAGTGTAACAATATAAAGATCTTGAGATTTTGATGATTATGACTAAGTTTATATTCTTATATGACTGCTTTGAAGGCTTGATGGTAATTGTTAGAAGATTAAGGGTATAAGTTGGAAATTCTAAGAAATAGGAAAAAGGGTCGTTCGAACGAAGTGGAGCTCATTCGAACGAGATTAATAGGTCGTTCGAAGTGGGGATCAAATGAGGTTCGAACGATATCCCACTGTATAATAGGTCCAGGTTGTTCGAAGGTCATTCAAAGAAGAGTTCAAATGATAAGCCATTCTTGTTTGAACGAGGGCCGAATCTCGTACGAACGAGGTTACGCAGAAATTTTTAATTCAAGTAGACCTTATGCATTGTCACGTTTTTAGCCCTTGGATAATTGAGTTGTCAAAATCTGGCATGCCCGGGTGGGAAAAATGGGATTGTTAAGGGTTTCTATTATTTTATAAGGGTTGTTCGGTTTATTTGGGGTCATTTTAAAGTTAGAAGAATAGAAAGGGGGGGAGAGAGAGAGAGAGAGAAGGGCAGTCTTCCACCATTATTAAGAATGTCCTCCTCTTCTTTCCACCTCAAACCACCATTACACTACGAAATATCCACATTAAACCATCATATTCTTCTAGTCTTCACCATATCCAAGCTTAAAAAATACATTTCTACCATTGTTGAGCATATATATGAAATTTGGAGATGTTGTTGGGGGTTTTGGAGAAGATGAAGATGGGAGTTTCATGGAGCTTGAAAGAGGGTTTGATGGAACTTTTATGGAGACAATCTTAGTGGAGCTAGGCAACCTCCCTGAGGTCACCTTAGGAGGTAGGAGGTTACCATCTTCTTAGACATTTCATGTATTCTATTGTTGGAGCTTCATTTGAGGTGGGAAAACGTACAATTAAATTAAGACTCTATTTTGTGTAATTAGTAGTCTGGTTGTTAGAACTTAAGAGTATAGAGTATATGATAAAAGATGGGTTTTTTGGTATTAAACATTTTTATGGAGTAAAAATGTTAGCAAAATGCTTGGAAATAAATGGTGAAAAAATATTCAAAGCTTTCTTGAAATAAATGGAATTTTCATGTAAATGGCATTTTTAAGAAGTTGGATGCTAAACATTTTTATGTAATAAGAATGTTTTAAATTTACATTTATCTTGCTAAAGATATTTCGTAAATTAAGTTGTATTTCTTGCAAAAATGAAGATTTTATAAAAATGGGATATTGGTTTGAGTATTTAAGAAGTAAAATGTCCTTTGGTTTAGAAAAGTATATTTTTGCAAGTGTTATGAATTTTCTAAAATTAATTGTATGTTTAACCCGTTTAATAGGATTTCTGGAGCCAAAATCCGTCTTCTCATGTATATAAACTTGTAGTAGTTTGATGATGAATAGATAAACAAGTTCAATGAAGGTTTTATTGGGTTTAAACATGAAATGAAGAAATATAAAAATTCATCCCTTAAGGTATGTAATGGGTGTTGGAATGTGTCAAAAATATAAGGTTTCAAGACTATACGTGTTAACAAAGAAGTGGAATTTTTCTTATAGAGTAGTCTTATAGGTTTAATGATTCTTGGAAATAAAAATATTGAAATAAAAAAATTTCAATATTACTTCAGAAGGTTAAAAAAGGTGTTAATGTGTTAAAAATACTTACGAAGTTAGTGTGGGTAACATTGTGGTGTTTTGGAAAGTTAACACTTGTCAAACTTGAGTAAAAGGCGAGTTTGAAAACAAATGGGTAAAACGGTAATTTTATGTAAAGTGGATCGTTTTTATGTAATTAAAATGTTGTAAAGGTTGTTACACATGATAGTCCTAATGAATATGATTTTTGAATAAAATCAATGCTAAAGTGTAACGGACATTAAAAGATTATTTTCAAAGTGTAACACAAGTTGGGGTAAAACCCCGGGGATTCAGCTTCAGCCGGGTAAAGGGAAAAGTGAAATATTGTGGACATTTGCAAAATATTAAAATATATTAAAAAGGAACTCAGATGATACCGAAAAAATTAAGGTGGGTTTGGAGCCTTGGGGTGAAAGATCCAAAATCACTGGCCATAGCATATGGTGCGCATAGTTGGTGGTGTAGAACCCATTAAAGTATGCAGCTATTGGAAGATTTCAAGAAAAAGATAAAGGAATAAGGAACATATAAGAAATAAGAAATGGGTTGGGTGATGAAAATGATTAACCTAACTTGAATGAATTAATAAATGTTCATGTAAAGTTAAAATGGATAAGTAAATGTGCAAATTAATTGATGTCCATATGGAAAAAAAAGTGTAAAGTAAGTGGGTAAATAGGTGGTGAAGCAACCTAAGAGGTTTAACCCATAATTAGCATAAGGGTGTGTTGTCAAAGGCTTTCAAAGGCTAAATAAGTATATCCTAACACGGTGTTTGTGTGTGTTGAAAGGGTGATTTTCAATGAAATTAAAATTTTGGATTGGTTAAAATGAAAGGGTAATTTCGATAAAGAAATGGCTTTTGGTCAAACTTAAATAAAGGGATAAATGTCAAAATAAGGGGAAGAAAGTCTTTTACAAGACTAAGGTGGATTAATCGGGATAAATAACGTTCTCGGAAGTAAAATGGTTTCATGCATTAAGTATATATATATATATATATATATATATATATATATATATATACACGTAAAAGGTAGTTGCATGTGCACGTAGGTATAACGTGTTAGAGTCTTCTTTTTGTCGTTCGATTCTATATTGCATTTGTATATTTTCCACTGAGCATTCGCCTCACTCCCTCATTTTTGTCATGACAGGTTGGGCGCGATTTCGTATTTTAATAGCGTTATACAGGTAAGAACTCTCTTTGGTTTTACATTAGTAGCTCTGTATGCTTGGAATCCGGGGTGCTCCTCACGGGCCCTTCACGTAATTTGATTTGAAACTCGAATCGCATACTAAACAAGTGAAATGGTAATTAAATAAAATTGGACTAGCAATATTATTTAGGTTATTTCATTCACTCACACCTAATTCTCGGGTCGGACCGAGTTGATTACGGGTAACCCACAAATACAGGTCGGGCATTAATATGATGGCCTTTGGTCTACGTAGTCATCTTGGGCTAATACCGAGATTCAAGTCCTCATTTATACATGTTTACATGATCCCTCCTATCATATATATGTATTCTTCATGAATCTCCTTTTCTTACATGCTTGTTTTTCATTCAATATATTCATTCACTCTTTCATAGTGACTTATGATTCGAAAAACACTCATAATACATTTTGAATTACTATTTTTGGGGGAACTCCTAAGGATGAATTCACTCCATTCGTTTCCATGATGAGAGTCGAATGATTCCATTATTCACCTATATTATGCACATGAGCACACACTTAATAGAGTCTAACATGAGAAGATTAAAACATTCCCATGAGATATCGAAAGGGCAGGATGGGTGCTTAACACCTTCCCGTTCCGTAACTTAGTCCCCAGACCTTCGAACTACTTTATTTCATAAGCATCAGTATTGTCCTTAATGTTGTTCTCTCTAGGTGGTGACATTTCTTTTTTCTATTTTTTGTAAATAGGCTGATGACTCTATCTTTACACATTATCCCCCACATTGATGACGATCGAGCGTCGTGAGAAAGACCGTAACCCTGTGTGCACCGGAAGCAATCTGAAGGGAAAACCCAGGATGGTCACACACATATTCAGGAGTGTCACCATGGAGACGGCCTTTTTTCTCTTGGAAAAGTGGCAAGAGCATTCAATTTTTAAACCTTGGTTTTGCAAAGTCGCGAAAAAAACCCGATTAACGAACAATTTTCTGAGAATTGTTTTGAAAAGTATGTTTTCATGTTGTATTTAATTGTACCGGTCGATTAGCATTTATTTAACATATGAGTATGTTATTTAAGCTCAATAAACAAAAGTGTTGGGTAAAAAAATGAGATTTAAAATATGAACGTTGTAAAGTGCATACACGGCCCCTAATGGGGTATGAGCTAAGTGATTTAAACATATGTGGACAGTTATATCATAGTATATATTTGGGGTATAAACCCAAGATTTCTGTAGAGTTTATTGACCCTTGTGACATAAGCAAGATTTTTCCCAAGGGAATGTCTCCTATGATGTAGCACTATTTAGTTGGGCGGAGCTTCATTTGGAATAACCAACTTCCATGGAGTGCACAGAGGTTTACCTCTATATTTCAAAATAAGCAACTTTTCTGAAGTAAGAATTTGACTCGAGATTTTTTTGACAGAAATCAAGATTCAAAAATGCTCGGGTTGAAAAAAGTTAGAAAATTGAATCAATATTGGGTTTAGGATCTTTTTTAAGGTAAGTAAGGACCTCTTTTATAGAGTATGATCCAAATCCTATAACCCTTCGATTAAAGGGGCTTCCACATATAGGGTGGAACCAAGGGTTGAGTACACTTGTAGGTTTGTGCGATATATCAAGGGGATATAGTAATGGTTGCTACTTAATTTTAACAATTCAATTTAAGCCCTTTCATCGTTCGGTTAAAGGGTTTCAGACCTCTAATCGTTCGGTTAAAGGTCCGAGTACAACTGTTATTTGTCCTTTTTTGCTAGATTTTTTGGGATTCTCACTTTTTCCCCCCAAGTCTTTTCAAGGATTGGTTTTAACCCTTTTTTTTATGGTGTCTAGTTTCCACCCCTTTGGATTTATAGGTTGTTATTGGGAGAAGGACTCAAGCCCGCTTATGAATCGGAGTGTCCATAAAGGCGGGAGACTAAGAGGGTGCCTGAAAAGGGGAATTTATATAAAACGAGGGGGAAATGGGATTTTTGAAAATATCCTGAGGCTTTAATCATTCGATTAAACATGCCCTTTAACCGTTCCATTAAAGGATTCTAAACGTTGAACCGTTAAACACTCAGAATAATTTAACCATTCAGTTTGACGGTCAAAACCTAAAACATATAAAAAGGCATCCCCTTGGCAATTTCTCTTTGATTCTCTTCTCTCAAAAAATTATTTTCACACTGATTTGGGAGTTCTTTTCTATATTTTTTCGAAATTCTAGACATTATGGATTATCAAGAGCCTATTTTGGGTGATGATATTGAGATTTTGGATATTACCCTGAATCAAGACGGAAGGCTACCATGCAAGATGGTGCGGGACGAGCAGGGGCAGCGTAGTGGCCCGTAATGTTGGTTATGGGGCTCAAGTTGTGGCTTCACACCCTCCCAATTAGGAGGATGTGGCCTGGCAGGGCGAGCCTTCAGCACCAGGGAAACGGGTGTCTTATTATGTTGTTATGCCCGTGGATGAGGCAAATTATGTGGTCCTTGTGAAAGAGTGTGATCTCCATCGGGAGTTGGGGAACACCCTACAGGGTGTCCCACACGCATGCTTCCTATTTTATTTTTATGTATTTTTGTATACCACATGCTTATTTTATTTTTGTAATTTTTAGAATAATTTCCCTATGATATTATGATGGGACTTGGGATGATGGGACTTGGGATAAATGTAATCAATTCATATCTGGCATCCTTTTAAAAACTAAAGTAAAGAGTACTTATGATAATATCATAAGACTTATTGTCGAGACTTTTCTCTAGCAAAGGACTCGGTATTGCGCCTACGTAGTTCGGCTGTACATTTGTTTGAACATGATGTGTGTGAAAGTGTGAGTACTTGGCTTGAGAGGGGGGGAATCTATTTATGAGCCAAAGGTTAGGTTCGCAAAGGTTTAGAATGGGAGTGGACCCAAAAGTTATTGACAAAGATATTCATGTCTGTCAGGCGATCACCAATTAGAAGGTGTTATCGAGCCTTCAGACTAGTTTGGAGGTATAGAAGGAAGGGGACGTGTATTGAGGATTAGAATGGACTAAAAGTCGCCGACTGAGATCTATGTATCCCTTATCAATATGGATAAAATCCCAACGGTGTTTTAGGATTTGGAATTATCCGAAGTGATGGAGATGATAACTTCATTTGAGAAGTGATCTTGGAGTAGAGATGGAGGCATCCCTAATAGATAATATGCCGAGAGATGTATTATAAGTCTTGGGTCATGAGTTTTACTCAGTATTTCACTTACTTAACCAATAAGACTTTGGATCAAAGCCAACGTAGTTCCAACAAATGGGACATATTTGCAGGTGTAGGCAATGGGATATCGGGTATAATATATAAAATTACGGTATTTATGGAGCCTACTCCTTAATATAGCATTTTTATTATGAGTTGTAGTGTCATATTCATATGTTAAAAATACGTTAATCAAAGATAGGTGTTTGATATATATTCTAAGAAAACACATATTTGAGGATGTCGCCTTTGAGACGGGCTTTGTTCGCTTGGAGAAATCGCGAGAGAATTCAAATTTAGATTTAGTTTCGCAAATTTTTGGAATAACTCAATTTACAGACACTTTCTAGAGAATGGTTTTGAAAAGTATGTTTTCATGTTGTATTTTGTCGTACCCATTGATTTACATTAATTTAACATATATGTCATTTCAGCTCAACAAACAAAAGTGTTGGGTCAAAAACCAGGCTTTAAAATATAAACATTGCAAAGTGAATACTCGATTCCCTAACGGGGTACCAGCTAAGTGATTTAAACATGGATAGTTTATTTTATAGTATATATTTGGGGTATAGACCTGAGATTTCTACAGAGGAACCGTTTAGTTGGGCAAAGATTCATTTTGAAGAACTAACTTTTTTGGTGTGTGTATAGGTTTGCCTATATATTTCGGAGGAAGAAACTTTTCCGAAGTAAGAACTTCTCTCAGGATTTTTGTGACAGAACTCGAGATTCAGAGATGCTCGGGATTTAAGAAAGTTAGAAAACTGAATCAGTGTTGGGTTTGGGGCTCCTTTGTAAGGTTGGTAGGGACCCCTTTCTATAGGGTATGATATGGATCCTTTAACGGTTCGATTGAAGGGTCTTCCAAGTGTAGGTTGAATCTAAGGTGTAGGTGTACATGTGTAGGGTTGTGGGGAAAATCAAGGGGATATAGTAATGATTGCTACTAATTTTTAACCATTCGATTAAAGTGGTTGAGGCCTTTAAGCATTTAAATAAAGGTCCCACTACAATTGTTCTTGTCCTTTTTTTCTATCTTTTTAGGACTTCTCACTTTTCTCCCAAGTATTTTCAAGGGATGGATTTGACCCTTTTATTTTTTGTTGTGTCTAGTTTCCACCCTTTTGGATTTATAAGTTGTTATTAGGAGAAGGAATCAATCCCCGATTATGAATCGGGGTGTCCAAAGAGGCAGTCGACTAAGAGGTGCGTGTGCATGAAAAAGGGAATTTGTATAAAACCTTGGGGAAATGGAGTTTTTAAAAATATTTGGAGGTCATAACCATTTGGTTCAATAGGTCCTCGACCTATCAGTTAAAGTATTATAAAAGTTTAACAATTTCTTTAAATGCTCAAAATTATTTAAACGTTCGGTTTAACGTGTCAAAACCCAAAACATATAAGAAGGCATCCCCATGGTAGTTTCTCTATCTTTCTGAACTTTAACCTTCTCTCTCATTATCTTCTCTCGAAAATCAATTTTCACACCCAATTCTGGAGTATTTTGAATTTCTAGGCACTATGAATCATCAGGAGCCTTTTCGGATGATGATATTAATATTCAGGATATTGACTTCAATCAGGATGGAGGGCTCCCATACAGGGTTGTGCAGGGCAGTTGGACTAGGGGGCAGTGTAGTGGACCCCAGTGTTTGTCATGGGGCCCAAGGTACATGCTAATGATTATGAGAGTGAGGTCTGGAAGGGCAAGTTTGCAGCACCAAGGATGTGGGTGTCTTATGATGTTGTTCTGCCCTCGGATGAGGCAGATTATGAGATCCTAGTGCGAAAGTGTGATCGCCATCGGGAGCTAGGGTACACCCTATAGGGTGTCTCATACTTATGTTTCCTATTTTATTTTTATGCATTTTTTTCTACCATATGCTTGGGCTATTTTTATCATTTTTATAATAATTTCCCTATGAGATTATGACGTGATTTGGGAGATATGTAATGAATTCACATTTGTCCTCCTTTTTAAAAATAATTAAAAGAGTAAGTGTGATAATAAATAATAATGGTAATATAGTGAGACATATTGTCGAGGGTTATGCTCCTGAAAAGGACTCGGTATCATGCCTACATACCCATATAGTCACAAAATCAAAGCCTACATAATTCGGTTGTAAACGAGTTTGAACGTGATGTGGGTGCAACTGTTGGCTTGACACGCAGAGAAGATATCTATGAGCCAAAGGGTAGATTTGATGGAAGTTCAAAATGGGAGTGGACCCAAAAGTAATCGATAAAGATATTCATGTCTATTGAGCGATCACTAACCACATGGTGTTGTTGAACCTTCTGACTAGTTTAGAGGTATAGAAGGAGGGGGCATGTATTTAGGATTGAAATAAACCAGAAGTCACCACTAGAGATCTATGTATCCCTTATCAACATGGTTAAAATACCAAAGGTGTCATAGTTGTTGGGCTTATCTGAAGTGATTGAGACGATCACTACACATAAAAAGGAGGTTTGTACTAGAGTTGGTGGCATCCCTAATAAATAATACACCGAGAGGCATATTATAAGGATTAGGCTCATGAGTTTGGCTCATTATTGTGCATACTTACCCCATAGGACTTGGGATCAAAGCCAACATAGTTCTAATGAACATGACATATTTATGGGTAGAGGATACGAGATACCGGGTATACAACATACGACATTACTATATTTATGAGCCGATTCCTTAATATAGAATTTCCTTTATGAGTTGAAGTGTCATATTCATATGTTAAAAATATGTTAATCAAAGATAGGTGTTTGATAAGTATTCCAAGAAAATGCATATTCGAGGGTGTCGCCTTTTGAGACGAGCTTTGTTCGCTTGGAGAAGTGGCGAGACCATTGAGACGAGCTCGATTTACGGACAATTTCCTGATAACATTTTTGAAAAGTATGTTTTCATGTTGTATTTAGTCGTACCCATTGATTAATTTATATTTAACATATGAGTATGTCATTCCATCTCAACAAAAAAAAGTATTGTGTCAAAAAAAGCATTAAAATATAAATGTTGTGAACATACATCAATTAAAACATGAAGAGGGAGAACGCTTCAAGGGTTTAGGATTCCCTCATAAATGTCTAACCATCTTAGTTAGAGGGAACAGGAGATAGGTAGATTAAGTGTGAACATAATACAATTAAGACATCGATAAGGAGAAAGATTTGGGGGGGTAAGATTACCTCACTGATTAACCTTCTTACTTAGTGAGAGCCGAAGATAGGTAGCATAATTGATAAAATACGTCAATCAAAACACCAAGAGGGGGAAAGTTCTGGGGTGTTGAGGATTACCTCAAGTCTAATTAACCTTCATAGCTAGTGAGAACCGAAGATAGGTAGCTTAAGTGTGACCAAACAAAAATTAAAACATCGAGAGGGAGAAAGATATGGGGGTTACGATTACCTCAAGATTGATTACATTTCTTACGCAGCAGGAGTCGAAGATAAGTAGCTTAAGTGTGAACATATAGAATTTAAAACACATAGAGGGTGAAAGATTTGGGGGAGTTTAGTATTACCTCATGATTGATTAACCTTCTTAGTTAGTGGAAATCGAAGATATGTAGCTTAAGTGTGAACACCGAGAGGGAGAAAGATTCGAGGGATTAGAATTACCTCACGAAAGATTAACCTTCTTATTTAGCGGGAATTGAAGATAGGTAGCATAAGTATGAACATATGGAAACACCAAGAGGTAGAAGCTCCGGTGGGTTTAAGATTGCCTTATGACTGATTAACCTTCTTAGCTAGTGGGAACTGAAGATAAGTAGCTTAAGAGTGTACCTACGGAAATTAAAACACCAATAGGGAGAAAACTTTAGGAGGTTTAGGATTACCACATGACCAATTAACCTTATTAGTTAGCGGGAACATAAGACATGTAGCTTAAGTGTAAACATACAGTAATTAAAAAATCAAGAAGGAAAAAGCTCTCGGGGTTAGTATTACCTCATAATTGATTAACCTTCTTATTTAGAGGGAGCCTAAGGTAGGTAGCTGAAGTGTGAACATACAGAAATTAAAACACCAAGAGGGAGAAAGCTCTGAGGGGTTTAGGATTACCTCGCGACTAATTAACCTTCTTAGTTAGCGGGAACCGAAGATAGATAGCATAAGTGTGAACATATGATAATTAAAACACCAAGAGGGAGAAATCTCCGATTGGTTTCACGACTGATTAACTTTTTTAGTTAGCGGGAACGAAAGATAGGTATCTTAAGTGTGAACATCTAGCAATTATAATACCGAGAGGTAGAATGATCATCTCTATTATTTATTTTTTATATTTTTATTGTAACATTTGTAGCCAGGTGGGTATGCTCGGATCAAGGGTGGTTTGGGTGAAGGAATCTCCATTTGGGCGGCCCTTTATATATGTTGTGGGGTTTGGCTTGTAACTGGATTGCCTCTCTACAGTGATTTTTAGGAAGAATTGGACGATTATGTCCACATTGGGGGAGCATTGGTGGGACACCAGTAATACCTTCCACCTTCTCACGGGGGAGATGACTTTGACCCCTTACAATTCTTTACTTTTACAAGTCTCTTATTTGTCGGTGTGCACTTGGTGGTGGATGGGACTATGACTATCACGATTGAGGGACTGGTTGCATCCTTGTGGATACATATCATTCATTCTCATGGGGAGTTTCTTGATGCTAGTATTTTGAGTGCTTACTTGAAGCGGGTGGAGGACTCGAGGCTAGATATGGTGGCGGAGAGATGGTTTGCGAGGTGTTTGTTATTGATGGATGTGGGGGAGATTTTAGCACCATGGGGTTCAGGTGGGATCCATTTGTGTTAGTTTCCTTTTTTGATGGATTTTTCTCAGATTTCGAGGTGTGCATTGAGTAAGACAGGGCAAGTACATGTCTCTCTTTTCGATATTTTTTACTGATAGTTTCACATGTTTCTCATATTTATGGGAGGTACATACTAATTAGTTATATTATTTTATATGTTTAAGTCAAGCATTGTGATCTTATTTTACTCATGTTTTATCTTGCTTTCATATTGTGAGACTGTGATTTTTTTCTTATGTTGCTTCGGCTGCCAGGAGGTCTTGGATCCTGGAGTCGATGGATGGAATTTTTCCCCTCTTTACTCAATATGTGGAGGGAAACTAGATATATATCTCATCTATGGCGCTGGAGTCAACTCCCTTTATGGGTGCAATCCCTCCCCCCCCCCCCAATCATATGAGGCACGCGGGTTGACCGTGGCTAATCATCAAATGTTTTTCGAGGGAGTACCTACTGCCAACTTTCTTAGGCATGATATAGATTATCAATGTTTCTTGAAGAGGATGGTGATGATGATTCCCAATATCATGACTCGTGAGGCTTTTGTTGGCACGAACTGTGATGGTCCCATAAATGGGATAGCCTGCGGCGATGGGTGGAGAGCATGTGGGCAACGGATGGAGAGAAGATAGCTCCTGAGGGTGGGCAGGAGGCGATAGAGGGTTTGCCGAGGGTAGATGTTGAGATTACGAGGTTTATTCTTGAGACATCATCTAGGGGAGGCGAAAATGTTCTTGGGAGGGATAAGGCATGGGTGATGAGGCTGGGTGAGATTTTTATGGTTTGGAGAGATGTTTTCCTGAGGTGATCATTAAATTTCTTAGCACTAGGGATTTTCATTTAGGGTCTAATATGAAAGGTCCTTTGGGGCATGATCTTGGGATCTCTTTTCTTGAGGATTTTATGGAGGCTTTTTATTTTTTGAGGGGTCTAGACTTTGAGGATTTGGGTTAGGTGGTGGATTCCAGGATAGGTGGGGAGCCTTTCCCCTTCCTTGGATAGGGCAGGAGGGTATGGAGTCCTGGTGTAAGCATATAGAGGCAAAATAGCGGGAGGCAAAGGCGATGGAGGAGGGTATAACACAAGGTCGAGCCCAAGCGGAGGAAGCTGTTACTGTTCGTACTACAGAGCTCAATGAGGTAGTTGGAGCAGGGAGCCCTGTGACGAGGTCAGGAGGGGGTGTTATCTATGAGGTTCTCCTATTAGGAGGGTGGACATTTATATTTTACCTGAGGAGTTGCATTCATAACAGTGTGGCACGACGAATTTTTTTCTTATTCTCCGGTCCACCACAATATTAGATTATTTTGATATCGGGTTTCGTGTGTATTTAGGAGTGGATGGGTATGCCTTCCTTTTTCCTTATCCCGCTTTTCCTTTTTACTGTCTCAGTTTCCTTTCTAGTCATTTTATGATGATTGTGTCCTTCATTTTATGTATTTTTATTTCAGGATGTGATTGTCTCAGTGTCTACCTCTAAAGTATATTGGCTCTTGGTCTTCATTGTACCAGGAATTGTTGTACTCGGTGAAACTTTTTAGTCCTCATAGGATTTTGAGTAGTGTACCATAGCTCGAGTGTTTCATTATTTTGTAGCCATACGTGCTGAGATAGTTTCATATTCTTGGGCAGTGTCCATGAACCCTCTGTCAGTTGTTCATATATATCCTCCCTCGATTAAGCCATGTCCCATGCTACTAGAGGATGCAAATGCAGGTGATCATGGAGGTTATAATAAAAAGAGAGCCAAGAAGGGTCGTCATGATGAGTAGGTTTTGGTTTTTGGCTAGGTGGGGGGTTGTTCCCACTAATTCAAAAGTCTGACACCCTTCTTTTTATTCCTTTATTCATGCACAACTGGTATTCTTTATTTGTTTTTAGGGATTAAGTACCCTGGGATTTGATATTCTTTTGATTTTGATGACATTATTATGATTTCATTCATGTGTATGCTTTCATACTTTCCACGGGGAAAGATCATTATTAATGAAGCTAATCTAGCAGGTTCAATGTTACATTCTTTTACAGGATAAATAATGTAGAATGTGTGTATGAACAGAGCCTAAGCTCTTTTGATTAAAATGGTAGTAAAATACATATATATAAGTGCAAAAATAAAAGAGGTATATATACACACGTGGAAACAAAAGTGCCTTGTCTTTTTTAGACTTTTCTTTTTTCAAGAGAGGCGATATCGTCCGTTTGTTGGTGGGTTGTCTTGTTGCGTTGACGTCTTGAGTATGGGCTTATTTTTTGGCTTTATTTGGTTGTTGTTGAGTCTTGTGAATTTGTAGCTTTTTTGGCTTTGGGGACTTGTCCCCTCCTCTTGTACATTATTATTTTCTAATATGCTCTTAATTTACTAAAAAAAAGTTCCCTTTCTTCGTCTGTGAACTGGTGAGAGCCTTTTTTTTGTTACTTTTGAATCAGAGTGACATTCTTTAGCCAAGATAAGTTGTCATTTATGGGTATCCCTTCGTGTGACTTCATGTTCAATGATTTTGTTCTAGGATGCAGGGTGTTTTGAGGAAGGTATTATTTTATGTTCATTTCTTTTGAAGAAGGGTATAGGAGTAGTTTCCTTCCTGTTCGTCATCTTTTGACTGCTTCTTTTGTAGTATCAACCTTTATATGTTATTTCTTAAATAAGGATAACTCTAAAGAGTTCCGAAATGCCATAGGGAATTATTTTATTACTTGATCTTTAGCATATTTAGATCGTAGTGACTCTTTTGGAGTGAGGCCATAATGATCATAATTAGGGTTATCCCATAAAAAAAAATATTTTTGTGTTTGTGTAGATCAAGCCATAAGTGATATCTCAGATTACCTACGTATATCCAATTCAAAGACAACAACGTGTTTGAATTTGAATGTCTGTAATAATAATATAACAAAGAATCAGGTCTACGTAGTCCTCTGAAAATTGAAAAAGTTAGGGGCCCAAAGTGTTTAGTTTACTTCAAAATGAGTGGTTGATGTCTCAAGTGGGCGTTTTAATGTAGGGCTAGGCATGTGTTTAAGTTTTTATGGTTTTTCCTTTCCGTTGTGACTGATTATTTTTGTATTAAATCACTATCTTCCTTTTCACCATAGCCAGGTTCAAGGGAAGAATTTCTTCAATCGGTCAAGATTGAAAGCTGGGAAAATGTTACTCCATCAAGATCAGCTAAGGCAGTTGCCCTGCTGGAGTTTATAAGTGACGAGGTAGGGTCCTCCTCAATTGGGTGAAAATTTTCCTCCTAGTAGGTTTGAGATTTTGCTTCAGGACTAAGTCCCCTTTTTGTATATTTCTCTTACTGGCCCACTTATTGAATGCTCTGGCAATACGTTGTTCGTAGCCCTGATTGTGATAAGTGGCCTTTAGTCTCCTCTCGTCTAGGAGATATAGTTCATCGTAGCGGGTTTGGGCCTAGTTGGTTGCGTCCACCTATCTTTTGAGAATGACCCTTAAGAAAGGTATCTCAAGTTTTATGGGTAGGACTGCCTCCATGCCATAAATTAAAGAGTAGGGGGTGTCCCCTATTGACCAGTCGGTATAACTATTTGTCATCTTGTTGATGATTTTTTTTGACATTTTTATTAAAGGCTTTGATTGTTCCATTAGTTTGACATCTATTTAGGGAATACTTATGTCGATTAATCCCGTATTCATGTAGCAAGTTAGAGACTTATTTCTCAAACTGATAATCATTGTCTGATACTACTTCATGGGGTACGCCGAAGTGGCAGATAATGTTTCAATGTATGAATTTGGCCATCTTCTTGGCATTCAGAACAGAGTAATATTTGGCCTTGACACAGTTGGTGAAGTAGTCTTTGGCGGCTACGATAAACTCGTGTCCAGTGTAGTCTTTAGGGGTTACTTTCCTCGTGATGTCGATCCCCTCATGCAATATATCTCTCAAAGAGGTAGATTTTTCCATGGGTATAAAGTTATCACTTGAGTAACCTCCTGACAAATCCGTGCAATCATTTTTCATGGTAATCCAGTAGTATAACTATCAGGGTATTTTTTTGGAGAGTGTGTGTCCACTTATGCTCGGGCTACATCCATCGCTAGATCTCAAGGGTCTCTCCCTCTGTAACGCATCTTAAATGAGCCCCGTTGAACACTACTTTGTTGATTTGGACCTCATAAATGATGAATTGGTCCACCAATCATCTTAAGGCCAATCGATCATTCAGAGAGGAGTTTGGTGGGTTGTGATTCTTATTCAGTAAGTTCCATATGTCATAGTACCATATTGGGGATCCTATTATTATTTCCTCACTAGCGTCTATGTTAGAGCAGTAAAAAGAGGTGTTACATATTAGTCACAATAAACATGATCTCTTTGATTCCTTTTGGTATATTTATCATAGAGGCTAGGGAATCAAGTGTATCTAGAAAGTTATTTTTAGTCCTAGGGACAAAGTACAAATCGTAACGCTCAAATCACAAAGATACCTCTTCTGAGTAGGCATGATAAGGGTTGTAGTTTATCATCCTAGATTCTCCATTTGCTTAATATTTATCTAAAGACTAGGCTTAGGTCTTCGTAAGTATTTAATTTGGTGATTTCCATTTTCAAGGAAATTTCAATAATCGTGATGCAAGCCTCGTATTCATCTTTGTTGTTAGTGCATTTATAAATGAGTTTTATAGTCATTGAGAGTCGACATGAATCAGGAGATATTAGGAGCATTACGATGTCGAATCCTCCTTTATTGAATGCCTCATTGAAATAAATTTCCCAAATTTCTCTTTTGTCTAAGGCGAATAGGTCATAGTCAGATAATTTTACCTCATTTTTTACTCCCTCATCTGATAAGGGTTGTTTTGCGAGAAGGCTTGAGATGGCTCTCCCTTTGGTGGATTTTTGTGTGACGTCGTGTAATGGCAGAGTTTACAAGTGATCCATATAAGAGACACATAAGCCTTTTCTAAGCAGGCGAATTTAAGCTCGTAAGATACTAGATTTTTGCTGATATAGTAGATGGCACATTCCTTCCAAGAACTTTCTACGTATTGGGCTAACATGGCCCTTACAGCCATGTCGATTATAGTCATGTAGAGTAGGAAAGGTTGTCAAGGTTAGGGAGGTATTAATATCGGGTGAGTGAGAGAGGTATTTCTGTATTTTCTCAAATCTGACATTGCGTATTCCACCCTTTGGGCGAGTATTTCTTGAGTATTTGGAAGATGGGTTCGCAAATGGTGGTAATTTGGTTGATGAACAGTCTTATGAATTGTATTTGACCAAGAATCCTCTAACCTCTTTCTCCATTTTAGAGGGTGACATCTTATGTATGACCTTTAACTCGGAGTGGTCTACTTTCATTCCATCTTTACTAAAAATGACCCGAAGGACTTTCCCTTTAATGACTTCTAAGACACATTTTTGAGGATCTAGCTCATTTTTAAGAGACATAACCTTTGAAATAACTTCTGGAGTGTCGAAATGTGCCCTTTGTAGTCCTTGGATTTAATGATCATGTTATCCATGTAGAATTCTTACTTCTTTATGCATAAGATCAAAAACGATGGTTATGGCTACTATTTAGTAAGTTGCATCGGCATTCTTAGACTAAATGGCATAACTTTAGAACTGTACATTCCCCATGGGGTGATGAATCCGGTTTTTCCTGGTAATTAGGGTGTATTTATATCTGGTTATAGGCGGCAATCCCATCTACAAAGTACTTGAGTGCATGTTTGGTTGTTCTATCTACCAATAGGTCGATATGTTGTAGGGGAAATCATCTTTGGGATAGGTCCGATTGAGATCTCTATAATCAATGCACATTCGGACTTTACTGTTGGTTTTAGGCACGAGAATGATGTTGGATAACCATGTGGAGTATTATACCACCCTGACGAACTAGACACTGAGTTGTTTCTCTACTTCCTCCTTAATCGTCATGTACCATTCAAGTATTAGTTTACAAAGTCTTTTTTATAAGCATTGCCTCATGGAGAGTGTGTATCTCGTGCATAACGATCGTTGGGTCGATTTTGAGAATGTCGGCATAAGACTAAAGACAATACTTCTGTGAAGCTGGCGAGAAGATCGGTGAACTCCTTTTCCTTTCTCTCATGTAAGGAGGACCCTATTTGCTGCCACACATAATGTTCTGTATAGGGTGATGATAATAATAATAATAATAATAATAATAATAATAATAATAATAATAATAATAATAATAATAATAATAATAATAATAATAATAATAATAATAATAATAATAATAATAATAATAATAATAATAATAATAATAATAATAATATAATTGTAATAAAAATAAAGTTTCAGGTGAAAAATGGAACTTTATTCAACTAGGATGTAATTGAATCTTATTACATTACTCGAGGTCTCATATAACAAAAGTAAAAAGGGGGACTTTTAGGGTTATATAAGATGATAAGTAGTAGTGAATGTATTTCATTCTATGTTGTCATATTTGCTAGTTACCTCCCATACGTATGTAACTGGAAATATTATCCTTGGCAAAGCTGAATAAAAATCCATGGGGGTGGGGCATATCTATCGTTCTTCAAGTTCACTTTCCATCTGTAAGGGAAATGAATGAGCAAAACTTTGCCAAATAGATAATCCTACTTCTATAACAAGTTCATATATCAGAGTTTTGATATCATAAAATGGAATAAAGTACAGATAATATATTGCAGTTTAAAGCAGCTTTGAACAATATGAAAAATCAATAGTAACGAGCAATCGCATAATGGAATATGTTGATATTTGTGACAATAATATGGTGGTTATAACTATATAAGTGTTTATCAAGTCATAAAGATTAGGTTCTAGTCTTTTATATAACATGAAAACCCATAATTATCGGTTATAGGGCCTTCAAATGCGTAGCAATACCCTTATAATAACATTCATCCAAAAACTTTGGAGATAAAATAACACCGCTGAGCCTCTCTCCGAAGAGTGGAATTCATATGGTAAGCAAAACTAGGCAGTCAAACCCTGAGTCCTACATGCCAAATAGCACTTATGTGGGTATATCGAAAGTCTATTCCCTTAATTATAATGTATTCTATTGGGTTTAATGAAATCATCATCTCGTGTTTATGAAATCATTAGTTTACTTAAATCATCGGTTGCATGAAATCATAAGGTTAGGGCTTATTCAAAAAAAAGTTTGAATCAATATTCAATGGGATTTATGAACTACACAAAAGAGTTCATAAATGATAATAAGAGTCCAAGGACTATCGCATAGTGATATAGCTAGAAATAATATTGAAATAAAATTCACCTACTTTTCAATATCGTGCTTGATTTGTATGATCTTCTGGTACAAAGGGGTAAATTAGGGATTTTTTTTTATTTTTATTGAAGAGGTATGGGACCCCCACACATATTATTAAAAATAGAACAGAAAATCTCTGTCCGAAAACTTACAAGATTATAGGAGAGACAGAAATCATAAATGAGGCTTTTTATAGATAAAGCCCTTACAAGAATACCAATAAAATAATCAAAAATAAAGTGGCATATAGAACTAAAGAATCTATACAATAAATTAATCATGAACATTTTTAATTCTAAATGCTGGAAGACCCCATTTATCCACTTTGATAGCTCCTCTGAGTTGACTTGAAAATGATCCAATATCAAGGGACCACTTGGAACATTGAGATTTATTTCCCAAATTAGCTAAAATATCAGCTGGCTGGTTACCTTCTCGCAAGACATGAACAAAAGATAAATTGAAATCTGAAGATAAGGCCTGGATATCTTCAACTATATCTCTGATTCTCCATGGACATTGCAGACCTTTGTTGAGCACATCAATCAAAATTTTTGAATCTGATTCAACAATCAACTCATAATCCTTTAAATCTTGATAATATCTTAAACCTTCCAAAATAGCCATTGCCTCTGCTTCAATATTGGTTTTAAAACCAAAGAAGTGGAAGAAAGCCCATATCACGTCTCCCTTAGCATTTCTCAAAATCCCACCTCCACCACTATTGCCTGGATTACCTATAGAACTCCCATCTGTGTTGAGCTTTAACACCTGTTCATGAGGAGGTTTCCATTGAACAAAAGTATATTCCTTTTGGATTTTGACATCTTCCAAATGATATATAGAAAAGTTACTAGGAGAGTGAGGTAAGAGATGACATATGGATTTACAATGAGCTTCTGTTGTCAATAAAAGACTAGTCAAATTAGGAGCTACACCATTATACTTGCTTGTATTTCTTTGGCACCACAAAGACCAACAAATGATAATTGGCATCACCTTTTGACATTGCCCTACAAAAGAGTTAGGAGTTGATATCCACCATTGAAGACATCTGCTTCTAATGTCAGTTCTATTATTAGCAATCCCAAAAATCCTTCCAAAATGGAGCCACATTTTGTCAGCTATATCTCAAGAAATAAACACATTATCATAGGATTCTATTTGAGAAGAGGCACAACATTGACATTTTGATGGACCACACCACCCTATAGAGTATAGCTTTTCATCCAAAGGCAATAAACGCTGCAATAATTTCCATATAAATATGGACAATTTTAAAGGAATAAACCTCTGCCCCGAAAAAGTTGCGACCATGAAACTATAGATTTGGATCTCATCATCTCCCAAGAAGATTTTAAATTAAAATTCCCATCCATTGAATCAGTCCAAATGAGCTCATCCTCTTTATCTCCTTCAGATATATGAGTTCCCATTATTGTGAAACTAATATCTAGAGGAAATAAAATAGAAAGTTTACGCAAATCCCATTTCTTATCTACTGTCTACAGATCTTTAACTTTAAGCTGAGATTATTCATAAGCAGAATTGGATAGAGGGCCTATTGAGCACCAATTATCCCACAGAGCACTACAATTACCATCTCCTAACCTCCATAACATGTTTTCTTCAGAATTTGATCTAACAAGACACATTCTTCTCCAATTATGAGACCCTACTCTCCCATTTGCTGCACAAGGATGAACTTTTCTACAATACTTAGCTAACATAAAATCTTTCCAAAGGGACTTTTTACTTCTAAATTTCCACCACAATTTGATAGAGAATCTTTTACTTATATCCCATAGACTTCTAATCCCCACCCCTCCTTCATGAATAGATCTGGAGATATCACTCCATTTACACCAATGATGTCTCCTTTCCCCCATATTGGAGCTCCAAAAGAAGTTTACAAACATACTTTCAATAGAACTTATGATTTTTCTGGTTGGCATCAAAGCTGATAGAGTATACAAAGTAAAGGAGGATAGCACATGCTTAATCAGAACTATTTTGGCTCCAGCAGATAACAATTTAGCTCCAGCTAGAAATCTCATACCTGATCTTTGAAAGAATAGGCTAAAAAAATATGTTTCTTTTCCTACCTGAATAGATAGGTCACCCCAAA
This sequence comes from Sambucus nigra, assembly GCA_949130495.1. Classification (NCBI taxonomy): domain Eukaryota; kingdom Viridiplantae; phylum Streptophyta; class Magnoliopsida; order Dipsacales; family Adoxaceae; genus Sambucus; species Sambucus nigra. Next base: position 112,816,000 of record OX422217.1, read on the forward strand.
TAAGTAGTGGGAACTTGTTTCAAATTAAAACCAGCAATGTCTACAATCTTCTTCTTAGTAGCTGGATTAATTTTATTGGACACAATAAGGGAGCTCTTTTTCTTATTCACCTTTTGACCTGAGACCTGTTCATATTTTTCAATCACTAATAACACTTTCTTAATGGATTTCATATCACTTGAATAGAATATAATGATATCATCAGCAAAAGATTGGTGATTTATTTGAGGGCCTCCAATACGGAGCTTGAATTGTTTAAAAGAAGCTTGAGCATTAAGGCCATTTAAGTTTAAAGAGAGAGCCTCTGCCATTATGACAAATAGACCAGGTGATAGAGGATCACCCTGATTAATCCCTCTTTCAGACTTAAAGAAGTCTTTATGGTTACCATTTATGAGAATGGAGAACCAATTATTAGATATAACTCTCCAAACCATGTCAGTCCATCTCTAAGAGAAACCAAATTTCCTCATCACCTTGATAAGAAACAACCAAGACACTCTATCATATGCATTTGCCATATCCAACTTCATAGCAACATTGCCTCCATAGTTTTTAAAATTGATCATGTGGAACATTTCTTGAGCCAAAAGAATATTTTCTGTAATATCTCTCCCTTTTATAAAACCACTCTGATTAGGAGAAATAATGTCAGGAAGAATTTTACTCAATCTGCAAGCCATCACTTTAGTGAAAATTTTGTTGAAAAAATTATAGAGACTGATAGGCCTCATATCATGAAAAGTTTGGGGGTTTTGTACCTTTGGGACAATAGCTATTAGAGTGGAAGAGACAATTTTAGGGATCTCTAGACCTGAAAAGAATCCTTGAACAGCTTTGATAATATCCCTACCTATGATATGCCAACAATGCTTAAAAAAGTGACCTGAAAATCCATCCATACCTGCTGCACTATCTTCATTAAGATCAAAAATAACTGACCTGATTTCTTCTTTATTTGGATACTCAGCTAAAAGGATGTTTTGATCATCTGAAATGAGGTTGGGGATGCAATTGAGAAAACTATCAGCATTCACATATTCCTCCTTATCTTCAAAAGCAGCCTTAAAGAAATTAATTTCTTCATTACATATAACTTCCTCTTCTTCAATCCAATTTCTAGAGTCATTTTTAATTTTGTGAAGAATCATCCTTTTTCTACTAGCCTTAACTGAGTTGTGGAAGAATCTAGTATTTTTGACCCCCTCTTCAAGCCATTTGTCCCTAGACTTTTGTCTCCAGTAAGCCTCTTCCAAAGCACTTTTCTTTGTATATTCATCTTCTTCTCTAGACCAAACCTCTATATTCTCCTCACTTGGATCAATTTCATAGGATATCTCAGCTGCAAGAACTTTATCTTCTGCATCTTTAACTGATTGAAATATATCCCCATAGGTATCTTTACTCCATCTTGACAGATGAGTTTTAAGATTTTTGAGATTAAGAGCCACTGCATAAATTGGATTAGAAGATAAATTAGAATCCCAATTCCTTTGAATAACCTCCATAAAAGAAGTCTTCTTTGTCCAAAAGTTTATAAATTTAAAGGGTTTTCTAATATAATCTATAGAAGATTTCATCTCAATTAAAAGAGGAGCATGGTCTGATGCAGCTCTGTTCAGGTGGGAGACATTAATCTTAAACCCCAATTCCAACAGGTCTACATTAGTTAAGACTCTATCCAGCTTACTCCATATTCTAGCATCACCATCCCTCTTGTTGAACCATGTATAGGCAGATCCAGAGTACCCCATATCTTCTAATTTATTAGTAGCAAAGAATTCCAAAAATTCCAAAGAAGAGGTTGGATCAATTTGATTACCCCCTACTTTCTCCCAAGAATAAACCACTGTGTTAAAATCCCCACACACCATCCAAGGCTCATTGATGTTTAAATTAGTGATATGTTTCCGCAATTCCCTTCTTTCATTTTTTGAGCATTTAGCATATACTACACTATAATTAATTGGCTTTGCCCCCTGTTGACTTACACAAGATACTGTTAGAGCTTGATCCATACTAGCAACCACTGAAAATTGTAGATCATCTTTAGCAAATAACCATATCTTGCTATTAGAATTAGTTTGGGATAGTTGAAATCCCAATCTAAACATATAGCTTGATATAACCTTTGCCCCTTGCTTAGGTTCTAAGATACCCAGCGCTGAAATTTTGTGAATCTTAATCAGTCTTTTTAATCTCCTCATTGCACTTTTCTTGACAATTCCTCTAATATTCCAAACTAAAAAACTTATCATTGAGACATTGCATCAGATTTAGCTTTTGAGTTGGATCTTAGATTCATATTATGGTTACCTCCCCTTTGAATAATTCTAGTAGGTGACATAGAGACTGATCTGCAGTTTGATTCCTTGTTTGTCATTCCTTCATCTTTTTTATTCTGATACCTCTTGACATGTTTACTTTTCCTCCTCACTTCAATGAATCCTTCTTCATCATTTCCTTCATTAGATTTATATTCTTCTTGATTAACATCTCCAACCAATTCCCCTTCTTCTCTAATCTCAGATTCCTCACAATGAATAGGCTGCTCTACAGTAGTAATCTGATCTGCATTTATTTTTATGTTTTCATCCATTTTCTGCATATCCTTTTGCACTGCTGCTAATACTGGGGCTTGATTAAGGTCTTTATTCATACTCTTATCTCCATCTGCCTCCTTATCTTGAATTTTTGGAAGATCCTTTGGGACTGGTGGTATATCTTCTACTGCCTCTGATGGTTTCTTGAAGTTCCTGATGACCCATTCTTTTGTGGCTTCCTTCACTTTAGAGACTGCTTCTGGTTGATTTTTCTTCAAAAATACATTGGCTTCATTTCTTGTTACCCCATCTTTTTCTATGAACAAGCATTCTTCTTTTTTATGGCCTTTATTTAAACAAAATTGACAGTACTCGGGTATACCCTCATATTCAATATACTGCCAATACCCCGTGCCTCTATCAGTGTTACCAATCCAAACCCTAGATGGATGCTCTTTGCATAGATCAATTTCTACATAAATCCTCGCTAAACTAGGTCTGGAGAGAGATGCAGTGGAAAGATCTAGTTTTAAAGGCGTACCTACCAGATTAGCAATAGAAAATATACTCTCCTTATTATAGAGATGAATAGGGAGAATAGGCAAGTTTATCTATATAGGGGCAATAGTAGATTCCACATCAGGATGGAAGTCAGGAGACCATTTGAAAACTCGCATAGGATAGCGATGAATGAACCATGTTTCCCTTAGCCAAACTCTATGGAAGTCTTATTCATGAAATAAACGTATGAGGATATACTTTTGGTCTATCAACCCTATATTAAAAGCAACTTTCAATCCCAGGGATGAAAAAACTTTACGTATATCATTGATCGCAGGCCTTCCATGAGAGAATTTCCCAACAAGGGAGTACTTGAATGGAGCTGCTAACTTCTTTATGTCTTCATCAGTGAAAAAAATATTCGGTTCTCCTTTGAAATTTCTAACTTCCTTCAAAGAAACTAAGCATTGCGTATGATTACCTACTACTGATGCAAAGAATTTAGAGGTATTGATAAGGTTTTGAGAGAGATTAGGAGGTGGAGGAAGGGTGACAGCCTCCACGTTGGAGGCAGTATTAGCAGCCATACAACCCTAGGTCGCCCTAGGGATTCTAATATACAAGGATGTGGTAAATAAATAAGGATCTAATTAAAGTTGGAGTTTTATATGTAATTTATTTAAAAATAAAAATTATATGGGGTTATTTCCGTAATTATTAATAGTTTAAGTTTGAATTATTTTACTAAGTTTGCACATATTTTTGGGATTGGTGATAAGAGAAATTTAGGTTATATTTGTTGAAAAGGGCTTAGATTTAAGTTTTGGGATTAATATTTAAGACTCTAAAAATTCAGGGGTTTATGTGCAAATTAAAAGTTTGGTTTTTAACTTTCAAAGTTGTTTTCTCTGGAAAGTGCTTTCTGAGTAACCAAACAAAAAAATGTAATATACTATATTTGCGAGAAAAATAAAATAAGAATTTGGGAAAATTATCTGATTGGAGACGCACCCTCACGTGTTGGGTCAAAGCCCATAAGCGCCTGGCTTTGACCTCACTCTCGCGCGTGTACCACACATCATCTTCAACCTTCGATTGTTTGACTTAGGGTTTTGAAAACTTTGACCATTTATTCGTGAAGTTATAGAATACCATTTGAGTTGATTCCTAAATTAAATGTGTCTATTTTTTTAGAGTAATACAACCATAATGGTTTTAGACATCGGTGAAAGTTTGACCTGAACATTCGTGGAGTTTTGTTAACATTCGAACGACAACATGTTCATATTTATGTTCTATGATCACAAACGAATCAAACCACTTTAGTTTTATGGATTGTGGCTTACAATAAGTCCTAAATTTTTTTCCTTGAAATTTCCAATTTTGTAAAACAAAAGATTTTATTTGGGGCATTAAAGGATGTTGAATCTCAAATTGACTCATGTACCTAGGTTCCTTAGACCCAGAGCTTAAGTTCTCCCACTTTGAAACTTTCAACGTCAGGATTATAAGTTCCACCATTGAAGCTCATGAAATAACTCAATCAAGATATTTAACAAAGTTAAAGGCGTGATTGAACCCTTTGGAAAAACTCCTATTTGTTTGAAAATGATTTCACACAAAATGTATTAAATCACAAAGATTATATGAAATAGATCATTTTAGATTCTTGTTAACATGAAGCAAAAGGTTTTAGATACCCTAATTAACCTTATTTACCAGGAGATGGCATACAAGAATTAAGAAGTATCCACAAAAATTTTACACATAAATTTTTAATGTGGTAAAACCCCAAAGGCCGGGGAAATATCCACGATGACCTCTACACCACAAAATCAAAATCTACTAAAATGGAATCAAGGTTTCAAATTACATGCATCCAAAATAGGATAAAAAATCGGAAGAAAAGTATACTTAAATTCAAGAGCTCCACCTCCTTAGGTACTTCTCTCTGATCCAGCAGCATCTTGAAACCTACACTCCTTAGTATGTCTTTACGTGGACTCACAAAGTAGGTTCTCCAAAAAAATAGCTACACTTTTCTAACAGTGTTGTGTGTGATAGGGACAGTTCTGTGATGAATAACTATATGATCATGCATGAGCGCACACACACTTAGTAGAACCAGTCATATAAATACACACTTCTTCTAAATGCTCAGACCTAAAACATATAATATCAGACACTTCAAGAATATCAGATCTTGTCAAATCTTTTGAAAATAGATCTAAAAATTGTATATGCGCAAAAATAGATTTCATAAATCATAAAATCAATTTTACGACAAACCGGATCTTAACGTGTAAATGATTTTCTGATATTTAAAGTTTTAGATCTAAAAAGTTCGTCGATCTAAAATTATTTTGAAATATGTATAGAAATCCACCAAACAAGATCAATTTTCTTAAAAAGATATTTGCGAAACAAACTATAACTGATATAAAATCATATCTAACATAAAAGTGTGTGAAATACACACATATAATAGATTCTTGATTTTATATTAAAAATCAAGTCTCTAACAACCATGAGGGTTGTTGAGAGGAAAAATAGATCTAGAGGAGTTTTAATCGGATCTAAACTTGAACTCCCAAAAACTCAACTCTCATACTTTGAAAACCCTAACATATTTGATGAAAATATACTCTCTGGTTTTTGAAAAAAATACTTGGGAGAAAAACATTTGTATATGATTTATACACTGAGTTTTGATGAAAAATTTTCTCTTAGATATCTCTTTAAACTATCCCCTCTCTCTCTAACCTTTCCCGTCTCTATCTCTCTCCTTTCTCTAAAATGATAAAAGTCTAAAAATGCTGAGACTGAGAGGGTTTAGATAAGAAGAATAGAATTTTCTAGAAAATGAACAGTTGTGATGGATTAAACCAGATTGTCCTAAATCTAATGGTTAGAAATGAAGTTTCTAAGGTAAGTTTTATATATTAGAACCGGTCACAGTTCAAAACATATGATTGGATAACAAGGATGGCATGTGGATCGTATCAATTTGAACAACAGCCATTGATGAAATACGATCCAACGATGTGTGGTGTGTTTCATGTTTGTGAGTATAAAGAATCACAATATTAGTGCATAAGGTATAGACAGACAGCACACACATGTAGCACACACACACACATACCAATCAATAAGCAGTTTCTAGTTTACGCAAATACAAGTTTCCTCCCCAAAGGTTTTAAAACATTTATTAAACAATGTTCATTTAAATGATAAAAGTTGATTTTAAATGCCAAATAATTTCAAAAAAAATATATGTAATTTTTTTTTTAAATCCAGAAAATTATTTTGAACACATCTGATGCATATGGTCAGTGTGTCCTATAGTGTGGATTCTTTGATATCTTTGGAGACCAAATTGGATAGGGAAGGAATTTTAGGGTTGCTAGGTTAAGTAGTCACCATTCTTAAATTGTGGAGTACCATTTAGAGGAGCTCAAAGCTACTAAAGATATTTTGTCTAAATATTCAAACTAGGTGAAAGACCTATATGGTACAGATTCCAAAAAAGTCAACCATATAAGGTGTTTCATCTCAAGATTTAATGGTGGTTTCTAATATTCAAGCATTTTCTTACATTAGGAATTCAATGTACTACCACAAATGCAACCTATGAATGTGATGAAACTTAACCAAATGAAAAGAAACAAAGATTCTATGATACAAATACCAATTAAGCTAAAGTTTTCTTTGGGGTTTTAACTATGGATAGGTACATTTTTACTGTGGTGGAGTGGGTTTTCAATATTGTTTGGTGAGGAGTTGGTAAGTGGTGGTGGATGTCAACCAAGGTTTATTTGATTTTTGGTTTAGGTAACCCGTGAGGGGTGTGGGTACCATGTGAATGCACGTGGTACAAACATCTTATTTGGCTACCACGTGTCCAAATATGGCGGGGGTATAAGTGTAAAGTTTAGATTTTTGGTTTTGGTCCCTGGGTAATTTATAGGGTCATTTTAAGGATATTTACATATGTGAATATGTAATTTTACAAACTTTTGAGGGTGGTTTTTTATAATTTTATTAAATATAAGTGATATGGATAATTATGGTGTTTTGGGTTGGATTATAAGAGTATTCAATGGGTTTAAATAAGGATATTAAAATTTACGGGGATATTTTGGTAATTTTTATATTTTGAGGATTACTAGGGTAATTATCATATTTATTAGGGTTGATTTGAAATATTTAACTCATCTTTGAGTTCCTTGAGGATATTGTATTGATATGGAAAAAATATATATTCCTGAGGTACATCATTTGATATAAGGATTCTTTCGATAGAAATTTTTTTAAGGAATATGATATAAAAAAATGGATACAGGAGTTTATGGGTTGTTACATTAGCAGTTTTGTGGGGTTTGGGGGAGTGCCTATGTTTATGATTATTGTGTCATCCTCATTGGTAGACATATGTCTATTTTGACTTTGGTCAAGTTTTTATAACTGTTTTAAGTATTTTAGATCCGCAGAGTCATCATTATTAGGTGTGAGCTCTAATCCATCGTTGGATATATAATCACCATATGTAACAGATGGGGAAATAATGTAAATAACTGGTTATTATGACATTAAATTGAGGAAGGACAACTTGATAATAGCATAAAAGTCTGTTTTATAGAGGGATACATTAGGAGAGGGGATTGGGGGGGGACTCGGTTATTAACAAGTCAGACTCAAAGGGCCTCCAAATGACGAGCATCGGGATGCATCTGATGGAGGTTTTGTCATTAACTACCACTATTCCCATGATGAGTCGGGTCGGATTTTGTTAGGGGACCTTTAGAGTGGTCTTTAGGTGCTTCAGAACCTTGGCATGGACTGTAGTCTACAACATGTAGTGTTTTTTGAGCTAGGATATTTTTCTCCTCGAAGGTTATCAAAGGGTCCCTAGTTAGGTCTATGATGGAATCGGCGTAGAGGAGGACTTTGGAGAAGTCTTGTAGAAAGTTATGGTGACTTTCTTCATTCCACTAGTAGTCTCATAAGAGCTGGAAGGTCATATATTAAGGTTCAACCAAAGGCGGTGTCTCAGTTGGTGGGACCGATGAATCTGGTATGCGGAGGTAGAGATTGAGTTCAGGGATGTTGACTAATTGTAATACCCCGTTATTATTAAGAAACTAAATAATTTAATTTGGGTAAATTAAAGTATTTATGTGTCATTTTGTTAAATTGAATATATGTGAGGAATTCATGAAATTTATAGAAATAAAAATTATAACGTTAATGCTATCGAGTTATTTAGTGGATAGAAGTAAGAATATATTTTTTAATGTTAAATATAAATTGCTTACTAGTTAGATTGGTTAATTTGATTCAATATTTTTAATTGGTATTTATCAAAGGAATTTAGTTAATTAATTTAATTGTAAAATTTTTGGGGTAAAGTTGGTAAAATATATAAGTTGTGTGAATTTTAATTTGGCTTCATCATTGGGCCATGAGAATAAGGTTAGTGGGTTTTAAGTTCTCTTTAAACTTTGTACGTTGGGATTGGGCGGTAGGGTTTTATAAGGTTTAAATATTCTTCGGGATTGGTACAAGGGATTACGGAGGAATTAATAGAGAGAGAGCTGGTCAGATCCATTGTATTCTATTAAAGCCTAGGTTCAATAGGAGGGTGAGATCTTTGGGTATTAAATAATGGGCCTTTTTAACAGTTTCCTTTAATACAAAAGTTGGGAAGGCATAAAAACCAAGGAAAAATTTTGGTCTTAGGATTGGGTTGTCGACGGTAACTAGTTGGGTTAGTTAAGGTTGGTTTTATTTTTTGCATTAAAGTTTGCGGCAGTAAAGTATTGGGATTGGGTTGTCGACAGTCGGTCAGTAAGGGATAGTTTTGGTAAGAGAAAGCTGAGAGAGGAATAATGGGGTGAAACAATCATTGTTGTGAGATAAAAGATAGAGGGGTATGTTGTGGGTTCTCTTTTTTTGGAATTTGCCAATGAGTGAACATAAACATAAAGAGGCATTTTTCTCACTTTCTCTCATCATTTTTGCCACCAAAACATTCCCAAAATTTAACACAATTTTCAAACCAAACCCTAAATTATTTTCATGGAAACTTCAATACTTTTTCAAGGGGAATTTCAAAATCAAAATCAAGGTTCTCCTTGAGACGCGTTTGGAGGCAAGTAACTTTCTACTCTCCTCCTTTTATGTACATTGTTAGTAAATTCAATTAAATTAATTTTTATGTTAAAAATTAATGTGTAACCCCTAGTGTAGACAACCCATCCTAGGACACCCATAAGCAACTCCTTAGGACCATAGCACACATTCATTCACCGCAAACCCTAGGTCATACTCTGAGTACTAATCTGGAGGCTATTAGGCGCTCTAGGGCCCCGTTTGATTCCGAACCACTTCCTCGTCTGAGAGAAAGCTCAAGGAATCTTCGAATGGATATTAATACCCTTTCCAACGGTCTGTCCTCTGCACAAATTGGCTTTACATTTCGGATGAACGGTCCGTTTTACTATCGAAAACTAATTTGGAGGCCATCGAGCGCTCCTGGGCTCCGTTTGACTCCAATTAACTTTCTTGCCTGAGCGAAAGATCAATGAATCTTCAAAGGGCTATGAATCCCACTTTACAATGGTCTGCCCTATGCATGAATCATCCTTACGGTTCTGAGGGACGATCCATTTTACCCCAAAAATTGATCTGGAGGCCATCGGGTGCTCTCGGGCCCCGTTTGACTCCGATCAACTCTTCAACTTGAAAAAAACTGAATGGGTTTTCAAAGGGCTCTGAATACCCTTTCCAATGGTCTGCCCCGTGAACGAATCAGCCTTACGGTACGGACGAATGACCTATTGTACTCTGAAGGGTCATCGGCGCTTCCAAGCCCCGTTTGGCGTTGGTTAACTCTCCGAACCAAATGAAGTTTAATGAAATCTCAAAGGTCTCTGAATACCCTTTCTAATGGTCCATTATGTGCACAAATTAGCCTTACGGTTTGGACGAATGATCCATTTTCCTCCAAAAATTTTATATCAAGTGACCAATGGGCGCTTCCTGGGCCCATTTGATCTCAGTCAACTCCCAAACCCAGGAGTGGCTCAATGGATTCTTAAAGGGGTCTGAATACCCTTTCCAATTGTTCACCTAGCACTATTCTAACTTATGGTTTGCATTTTACGATCGGTTTTTTCAAAAAACCGGCCTCAGACTGTCGAATGGCACCCCCAGGACCCTGCCTATCAGCGGTACGTCTAGATTTCTATGCCGATAGGAAGGTCGAGGACCATGATCATCGGCACCCACCCCCTTGGCCCTATAAATAGAGGCCATGACCTCACTTTGAAAGGTACCCCTGAACATCCTTCTCATCCATTCATAGAACATTCTCTCGAAATCAGAGCTATTCCCCTCTTGAAAAGCCCATTTCACATATTCCTTTCGTCTTTTTCATACTCCTTTTATTAAATTATCATGCATCTCCTCATACCACCATCACCTCATTGTGAGATCAGCGCATCTATAATCAAGATCCACTTCAATTCTTTGTAAGGAAATCCAATTCTCCACCCTTATCTTTAAATTCTCTTATTTGAGAATTAGTCACTTTATTTTTACTTTAGCCCTTTTATTTCATTACATCACATACCTTAACCCCAAACCTTTATTATTAGTATTTGCTCATACTTTATTTTCATAAAAAACTTATAAGGACAAATTTATAATATAGTCAATTTGTAATATTGACTATTTCCGTTGGATAAAACATTTAGGGTCATTTAGTGTCCTGCTACTCTACTCAATGAAGAATTTGAGCATTCGAAATTTTAACATTCAACAAATCTTCACCTCATCATCCGATTTTTCTTTTTCCTAAAGATATATGACGCGATTAATTTGTACTTTGTTGGAGACAATTTTTAAGTTGTTACGTGCTTCGTGGTGAAAGTTTTCAAAACATATTTTCTATTTAAAGTTAAAATTAGTTTTCTAAAATTAAGAAGGTCATCCAAATGAGTTCATTTGAACGTGTGTGTCCGAATGACATCAGACAAGTTCCTTCATGGATTCACCTCCAATGTCATTTGATATCTCGTTCAAATCACCCTTCTTATCTAGTCATTCAAATGACTTCGGATGAGATCCTTAATGGATTTTGTCTGAATTATCGATTGAAGACTCGTTCAAACGATATTCTGTCATGTCGTTCGAATGAGTCAGTTCTGTCGTTCGAACGAGCGGTTTTGTTTTTGAAAAATGTAGTTTTTCCCTCAACCTCCCCTGTCCACTACTTCCACCTTTCAAACTATTTAGGAGTTCCATAAAAACTATATAAATCATTCTTGAACTTTTGAAGAAAACCTCATTTCTCTTTATAAAGTCTCCGACAATTTATGTGATCTTTTGGATCATTTTTCCAAAAACCAAAAACCCAAATTCATCCTCTCAAATATTCATCCCGATTTGGGTGCGGTGGACCTCTGCACGAGTTATTTTTGGAGACAGTGCTTAGCTTTTGGTTGATACCGAGACACAGGAGTGTTGTGTAGCGTGTTAGATCTACACGTAGTACAGATGGATGTATTGAAGATGGCATCAGCGGTTCTTGTGGAGTCAACTCTGTAAGTCTTGTGTGTCTTTTTATAAAAACCGTCTTTGTAGTGGATTTTGTCTAGGCCTGGTCGTCCGAGGATTTTCCCATTTGGATTTTCCTCCTATATTGACGCGTTGTGGTTGTGTTTTCTATTTATGTACATGATATTATGCATGCTCACATAGGATTTAGTAACCAGGACTAAAATTTGGAAGTATCAACGTGTTGGTCCAGTTATAAGTTGTCTCATGTGTTGTTAATTTGTTTAACGGAGTGTATTTCACGAATTAAAAACGAATCCATATAACCTTGCAACTTCAAATTGGTATCAGAGAAAGTTTCTAAATGTTATTTAGATGAATCCTGGAGATTATATGGATAGTTTTTCGTCTAATAGACCCCTTATGTTTGATCAAACTAATTATGCATATTGGAAAGCACGTATGAGATCTGCATTAAATTCAATTGATGAATGTATATGGCTTGTTATTGAAAAAGGGTGTTCCCATCCTACTATTATTATTGAAGACGAAATTTTTTTAAGAACAATGGAGTGAGGATAAGTTAAAATTATGTAACTTTAATTCTAAAGCTTAAAATGCTTTGATTAGTGTTGTTACTCCCGAGAAGTTTCGTCGTATAATGACTTATGAAATTCAAAGGAGGCATGGAACATTCTTCAGTTACTCATGAGGGAACGAGTGCGGTTAAGGCGTCTAAACTTCAAAATTTAACCACTTAATTTAAAACTATCACCATGAAAGAGAGTGAAACATTTGATGAGTTTTATGACCATATTTCTAATATTGTCAACTCATGTTTCAACCTAGGTGATAAGATCTCTCCCTAGTCATTTGATCCCTAAAGTCATAGTTCTTAATTCTTTAGGAGCGTTAGATTCATTAAAACTCGAAGAGCTTATAGGTGATCTCCAAACATATGAATTAGACATGTTTCCTAGAGATAACAAAAAGAAATATAGGGGAGTTTCACAAAAAGTTAAAAAGGAATATGTGTTCGAATTTGAAGAGTCCGATATGGATCCTGATGATATGGCCTTATTTGATAAAAAAATTCAAAAAGTTTCTCAAGTTTAAAAAACAAAACTAAAAATTTGAAAAACCTAAATTTAAGAAAAATAAAAAAAAGACATGTAGACGGTCTAATTATCGGGATCAAAAGAAGTTTAAAAATGAGAACTCTAAAAGAGATAACTTTAAAAAGGATGGTTCAAAGAAATGTTTTGAGTGTGAAGGATAAGGTCATAGAGCTTATGAGTGCCCCACTAAGCTTAAGAGAAAAGGAAATGATAAATAATCCATTCCTTCTGGAAACAACTTAATCGCTTTTATGGAGAGTCGTGTTAGCACTTCAATGAGTCACATCTTAGTGTTGACATTTCTGGGCATGAACTTGAGGTTATATGCACTCACTCATAAGGTAATGATGATAAAGGAAGTGAGAGTGATGTTGATGAAAGTGAATTGTAGTTCGCCTATTTTGAGTTGTATCCCGAGTCTATGCAAATTTAAAAGTTTAATAAAAGGTTAACTTTTAAGGTGTTGACATTAGAGAAGGAGTTGAAAAGCCTAAAGGAGAATGAGGCTTTAGTTAGTCAATTCGTGGAGATAAATATTTCTCTATCTGAGAAGCTTATTTTGGTGGGTAAAGAAAAATTTGATTTGACTGACTCTCTAGCTTGTATTATTAAAGATCTCCATGAACCCTTGGAGATTCGAAAAACACTTGAAGCAAAAATTATCAAACTTGAGAATGATCTTAAGGCCTCTCGGGAAGTTAAAGTCACACTTAAGGATAATTCTGGGAGAACGAGGAAGTTATTTCTCGGTTCAATTTTAGGTTATAAGGATAAGGGATATAAAGAGAGAAAAGGTATAGGATATGAAGATGGTGAGTCATCCAATGTTAAGTCTGAACCTTTAGCTAAGTTTGTTACCAAAACAAACCCTCCTAACCCTAACCCACCTAAGAGAAATCTACGTAAGCAACCTAAAAAAGTGACTCTGAATCAACCCTTTGTTTGTACTTTTTGCCACAAAAGGGGTCATCTTAGAGATTTTTCTTACAAGCTTAGGAAGAATTCCTATCCCAATACTTCTAGGCGCTATAGCTCCTTGGCTAGCCTTTAAAACCTAGTTGAGTATCTAGTCAATACATCCAAAGGTTTAATGGAAGAGTTTCTAAAGTTTTCTATTGCTTAAGAAAATGATTCCAACCAAAAAATTAGAATCAACCAAAGGAAGAACATAACTTAGGCTTGGGTTGCAAAAGATAAGACCACGAAGTCTTTAGTTGTTCATGTTGATCTTAAGGCTCAAAATACCTCCCCAATGGTACTTTGATAGTGGATGATCCAGACATATAACAAGTGATAAATCCCTTTTTACCACTCTTTAAGATCATAAATATGGCAAAGTCGCCTTTGGCAATGGCAGTAAATCAAGAATTATGGGTAGAGGCACCATTGAAGTTTCTGGTTTCCCTAAACTAGAAAATGTTCTTTATGTTAATGGACTCAAAGATAATTTGATAAGCATTAGCCAGTTATGCGATAAAAACCTAGCAGTAAAGTTTAGCCAGATGGAGTACACGGTTTATGATAAATCTGGTGAGACTATTCTACAAGGTTTGAGGACTAGGGACAATTATTATGGGATCATTCCAAAAGTCTTCATTCGTTTTAAATAGTTCTAAAGTTTTCCCTTCCGACCTTTGGCATCAACGTCTAGGTCAAGTAAATTTTAGAGATCTTGATCGTTTAGTGAAGAGAGACCTAGTTCGAGGCTTGCCATCCTTAGGAAAATTAACCTCCTCAATTTGTGGTCCTTATCAACTTGGAAAGAAAATTAAGAATACTCATAAGAAGTTGGACTCTATAACCACCTCTCATATCATAGAATTGATTCACATGGACCTTATGGGTCCCACTCGTACCGAGAGTATAGGAGGAAAGAGGTGTATCCTAGTGATGGTAGATGACTTTTCAAGATATTCTATAGTTGGATTTCTTAGGGAAAAGACATATGTAGTTGAGTTTCTAACAATTAAATGTCGAGTCCTTCACAATTAACATGGTGTCACCATAAAACGGTTTAGAAGTAATAATGGAACTGAATTTAAGGAATCTGGTGTGAATACTTTTTATGATGAAGTTGGTATTAAGCATGAGTTTTCGGTCGTTTAAACGCCTCAACAAAATGGTATAATAGAGAGGAAAAATCGAACGATTCAAGAAATGGAAAGGTCGATTATTTTAGGTAGGAAAGTTCCCCATAGGTTTCGACCAGAAGCGGTAAACACCTCATGTCATACGGTGAATAGGGTATACTTGCATCCCCATACTAATAAAACTTCTTATGAATTGTGGACAGGTAAGAAACCCAACCTAGCCTATTTTTGGGTCTTTGGGAGTCCCTGTTACATCCTTAGGGATAGAGAGCTCTTAGGAAAATTCGACTCGAGGAGTGATGGAGGTATATTTCTAGGGTATTCACCAAATAGTATAGCTTATAGGGTTTACAACTTTGCTAGCTCTAAATTTATGGAATCAATCAATGTTACAATAAAAAATGATGCCCCAGCAACATTGTAACACCCCGTATTTCTAAATATTTAGAATTTAATTAATTTAGTTATTTTAAATTACATGTGTGCCGTAATTTAATTGAATTAAATATTATGTGTTTATTAAAATATTAATGAGGAGAGATAATGATTAATATTTATGGAATAAAGTTACTAAGTGAGTAGTAAATAACTATTGTATGTCGTAACGGGTGATATCGACGTGACTGTGTTATATCTCAAACGGGGGTCGCGTGTAGACTATATGAGGTTGAGATACGATATTTATATAGAGTAACTATAATGGTGATTTTAAGATCACGTTTGGTTCCGGATGTGTTGAGATAGTCAAAATAGTGTATCCGGGGTTGGTAATTGGGTCCCGGGGCCTTTTTAGACATAATCGTGCCCACATGGGGGTATTTGGGTCATTTAAACTTGGCACGTTAGCCTAATTTTGGGATTGGAGATTAAAAACCTAAGTCTAAGAGTTTGGGGCAGTCGTAACTCAAATTCTAAACCCTAAGAGATTGAAATAAGAGAGAAGGAAGAAAGAAGATAGCTTTAGGAGCCAAAATCAAAGGGGATTTAGGAGTGCAATCATCAACTTGTCTTCTACAACGTGTGATCAAACCCTATGAACACATAAAGGCAAGTGATTAACTTGATTTTAACTCGATTTGTAGAAATTCATGTTCATATCATGGTTGGTGTAGAACCAAAATTTATTTGGGGAGGATTCTCACATGAAAAAAAAGATTGTGGGCGAAACAAATCTCTTGTGTTTAATTGGATGATAATTTGATGTTGTAGGCAAATTACAATTACCTAATATTGAATCTTGTAGAGATATATGAGCAGGTTATACTTAATTTGAATTGGGTAAAATTGGTGATTTTTTAGTCCAATATTTGATGTTAGACTGATTTATGAATGTTAGAATCATCATAGTTACATCCCATTAAATCTATACATCTTAATGAAGGTTTATTATCATCTAGAAGGAGATATGATCAGATTAGGGATTTAAAAGTCTAGTTTGGGTTTGCTGTATCGGGGTAGCAAACTGGTTTGCCAAAAAATCGAACCGATTCAGATTTTTGGGCATGCGAACTGATCCAATACATAAGCCAAACTGGTTCGATTTTCTGACAATCGCGAATTTGGGTTATTTTGATGGTTTGGGTGATTTTTAGGAGGTTCAAGAGAATTAATAAACCTATAATAATTAGAGAATACTATTAGGGAAATTTGAAAGAGGTTAAATTACCTAAAGATGATAGTTTAATTAAAAGTTGGAAGAATTATAGTGAGATATATAATTGATGATTAATTGTGAATTATGAACTGAGTGAGATCAGATCATAAATAATTAATGAACAGGATGGGTGGGTAAGCTTGAATGCTCTAGCAGGGTCATGCTAGGTTGATTATTTAATTAATGAAAGTTCAATTATATTAAATTAAGAGTCGGGTGATAGACTCGGTATAATTGGGCTAGTGCCTTGGGCGATAGGTATGGGTAGCCAACTTATGTGTATATATGTGTGTGTGTGTGTGTGTGTGTGTGTGTGTACTTTATAAATATTGGTGTGCATGATATTTATATGAAAACATAGCCCTCTAGTTCTATCATGGGAGGTTGGCCAATGTGAGTGAATTTCCTAGCTAGTGAATATAGGGAGAGTATAATCCCCGAGTCATAGCGCACGGTATTTTATTGTGTGATTTTTTTCGAGGTGAGATGCTTTGGGTATGATTCGGTCTCACTCTTGGGGGAATATAACCTCCTCCACTATGTTTACGATATTTTTACCAAAGTTCGTTGTGAGCTAGTCCGACTTGTGGTAACCAGGTTAAAGTGAGCATACCTGTGATATAATAGCATTTTAGATAAAAGCATCTAGGGAGTTATTACCCGGAAGCATGGTTTTTATACGTATCATATGTGTGATTGTTGTAGTATATTTGTACGTATATAATAGAGTTAAAAATTATGTACGGTTTAAATACATAAAGTGTGAATGTATTTTATATATAACTGGAGTGAATGTTATATGATTAATCAAAGTGGAAAGGATTAAGTAAGCTAATGAGTAAAATAATTTATGAATCAAAGTGAGTAAGTACTCGGGATAAAGTAGAGTGATATAATGATTTGTAACAGGACTAGTTAGGTGGGGTACTACAACTAGTTGGGTTAGGAGGTAAGCGTTAGGTGTACAATAACTGAGGGGTGAGTAATATCTCAAGAGAGTGCAACACCAACTTAAATATGAAAAGGGTTAATGCATATTTAATTATTGCATCTTAATTACCTTTTAAATATTTTCAAATGGTTTTGGCATCTGTCCCATGTCAAAAAAATTCCAAAACATTTTAGGTCTTTAGCCACAGGGACGCCAAGCTTGATGACTCATTTCAGGGATGCATAGCTGCAGCATTTGTGCAGACCTGCAGGATTATTGTGTAGACGCTTCGTTATTCATTCCTAGATTAAGATTTTGACTCAGTGTTTCATTTGGACATGTTTCCCCTTCAGTTGATGCATTCTTTTTAGTTTTACTAATCATAATGTATTTGGATTCAATTTTATTGTTGTAGACTTATGGTTTGGATTACGTGTTAGAACTAATGGTGCATCCGGTATTCAGTATTTATCTATTTATCATGTAATGATTCAGACTCTTATATTTGTGTGGATGAGTTATATGATTTCTATTCCTATATGTTGTTACATTAATGAAAGATAAAATTGGCACCGGCTTAATTTAACCTAGGTGGTTAGTAATTTAAAAAGGTTTTCGACAGTGATGCTAAGAATGAACCAAATGAGATTCCTATTTATTTTGATAAAGAACTGATCCCCCATGATTTAAAATAAGAGGGGTGTCACATATGGTATTAGAGCATCAGGTTCTAGAGTCCGTAGGATCTGTTCAGCTTACGATGTATTCAGCGTTGCTTTTCTTTTATATAGAGCCTTATGCTTTGGACTATCGATTCATAATGAGACTTATGTTCTCCTACAGTTGAGTATAATTTTTAGAATCATATACAAGTTCCGTTAGGCTTCGTATATCACAACTTGAGATGTCTATTAGGAGGACTATAGTAGGAGAGGCTCAGTCAGAGCCACAAAATATCATGGGGGCGGTGACCGTAGTAGAAGTCACCACTATTTTTGTTTGAGAAGTAGATGTCGTGATAACCACTAGGGCACAGTAATTTTCTCAAGTACCACCATAGCTAATGGTGGCACAAATTTAGACTCACCCAATATAGTCGGTAAGGAAGAGAGCCGAATAGATTATTCTGAAAGGCCATCCACAAGAGTCTGGGAAAGTGAGGAAATGTGATTAGCCAATGGATGGAGATCATCCAAAAGAAATTATGTACGGTGTAGTGCAGAGACATTTATGATTAAAAATCTTAGAAAAAAAAAATAGATCATAAGAGCAGTATTATAGTGATGGGAGTCAGTCACCATATTCAAGGAGAAATACCATGAATAGCAAGGAATTTGGGAGTGCGGTCTGATCACAAACCCGCTCATCAGCTATTGAAGTAGAGAGGCAAAGGAAATTTCAATGCTTATTTTAAAAGGGCTAGACAGTGGCCGAACATGAAGGAAATTTGAATTGTTTAGCGAACTTCGTACCCGATGAGGTGGAAACGGAGAATAAAAAGGGTCCTTGGATTGATAATGGGCTCATGGGTAGAATACACGAGCGAGGATGGGGAAAATTCGACTAGGATGACTAGTGTCGTTGTTGTAAATGTCGTATGTTTACAATGTTAATATCAACGCTTCCATGTGAAGTGAGCTAAGAAAGATAGAGAATCTAGCTAGAAGAGCAAGATTGGATTTATCAGTGCTAGTGAGGCACCACAGGGGTATACCCAGTAGGGTACCCACTGAAATGATTCAGATCTAAGGAATTCCTACCAAGTGACGGTAGATTCAGTCAGGGCCAGCATTATGTTTCACAGGGCCAACAGAGACAAAGGAACAACGAGGGTAGCAATTGGGGCCAAGACTACCAGGTCCCGAAGAGGGGCAACTCCGATATCGCAAGTGGGGCTAAAGACAGGGGGATGACACATAAAGTTTTCCTATGTGTGAAGAGTAAGGCCACCTATACTGAACTTTTCCATAGCGATTTAGGGGACAGGAATGAGTTGCTCAACAGGGACAAAAGTTATAGAAGCTTTTATTCGGTTAGGACAAGAGTGTTATGTCCAAGAACCATTTAAATCGCTAGTGATATTGGAAATTAACACTATGAGTTTTATCCTAGCATGAATGGGGTATATTTGTGTGACACGAGCAAGTCATAATAGTTAGTTAACACTAGATTCACACGTGAAATGTGTTTAGTAGAGGTATCGTTAATAGTACTATAGTTTGTATATAGTTACCATCAATTAGCGATGCTCTCTTTGGTCCCATCTATAGGGGAGCGGGTGTGGACATTGAGAGGATATATTTTAGTGGGCTAACTTATTTTTAGAGATGATATTCAAGTGTGATTTTATCCTGGGTATGGACCGATGGTTAGCGATGGTGGGTTGTTATAGCAAGGCTATCGTGTTCACTATTCTAGGGCAGAATGTGTTATTTTATGATGTCTCATCTGGAAGAGGGTCGAGCTCACGTCTATGTCCAATTATAGATGAGACTTTAGAGAGTATGGTTGTTTCTTTAGATTTGATTCCAGTGTGTAGGGACCTTACTGATGTGATTCAAGGTATATCGGGTTTTCTATCGAGGGAGAGGTTTAGCTCATTATTGATTTAACGTTGGGGACTTAGTGATAGTGTGAGCGTGGTGTTATACGAATCCTTTAGAGATGTGGGAGTTTATAATTAGAATTATACTATAAGGGACATGATTTTGAGAGTCCCGGTAATATTCTTTGGCCTACATAAATCGATGATCGAAAATTCTAGGTGATAGCGCATCAGAGGAGTTCTTTGTTTGAGTTTAGTTTGCGTGATGTTGTCTACATGAACCATAATAAATGTCGAGAGTGGAGAGACGTTGGATGCTAGGGCAATAATTTTGAAAATTAAGTCATTGAACATGTAGAGGAAACACTTTGACCTCAGAGATTTTATAATATGTGTGTCCGGTGGAGCTGGTAGTGTTGTGTAGGAAGCAATGGGAAACTTTTGCACCACTAGTTCATAGGTGGGGAAGTCTCGAGGAGAAATAAGTCATGATTAGTAGGGAAACTAAGTACAACCTCACAGCATAGCCATGTCAAGGTGTGGGGCTGAGCTTGAGATTTGTATGTTATGTATGAGACGTTAATGATGATTGTACAAGAGTGCATAGAATATTGGGTGTAGTGGAACCCTGGTTAGTTTGAATTCCAATATTGTCCGAAATAAGGGGAGGTGATAATAAATGTTTTGAAAACATGCCAATGGGGTAGTTAGAAACATAGGGGGGATGGTATGATGGACTAAACTTCATTTGATAAAAGGAGATAGTCAGTTTAGGTGTATGTCAAGGAAAACTATCACAATCTAAGTGAGTTGAAAGACGGTGGAGGCACATGTACGTCGTAGCGAGTGGTATCAACGTGACTGTATTATATCTCAATAGGTGGTCGCGTGTAGACTATACGAGGTAGAGATATGAAATTTATGTAGAGTGACTCAGCTGGTGATTTTAAGGTTTCGGTTGGTTCTAGATGGGTCGAGATAGTCAAAATAGTGTACCCGGGGTGGTAATTGGGTCCTGAAGCCTTTTTAGACATAACCGAGCCCACACGGGGGTATTTGGGTCATTTACACTTGGCCCGTTAGCCTAATTTCGAGATTGGAGATTAAAAAATTAAGTCCAAGAGTTTGTGGCAGCTTTGAGTATATTCTAAACCCTAAGAGATCTAGAGAAGAAAGAAGGAAGAAAGAAGAGAGCTTTAGGAGCCAAAATCAAAGGGGATTGCAATCATCAATTCATCTTCTACAACGTGTGATCAGACCCTACTAACACATAAAGGAAAGAAATTCATGTTCATATCATGGTACATGTGGAACCAAAATTGATTTGGGGAGGGTTCTCACATGAAAAAGGGGATTTTGGGTGAAACAAATCTCCTATGTTTAATTGGATGATTATTTGATGTTGTAGGCAAATTATAATTACTGAAAATCGAATGTTGTAGAGATATATGGGTTGGTTATACTTAATTTGGATTAGGGAATTATATCTTGGGTTATATTGGGCGATTTTGATATAAACCCATTCAATTGATTAAATTGGTGATTTTTAGTCCAATATTTGATGTTAGTCTGATTTATGAATGTTAGAATCATCATAGTTACATTCCATTAAGTTATATACATCTTGATGAAAGTTTATTATCATCTTGAAGGAGATAGGATTGGATTTAGGATTTAACAGTCCGGGTTGGGTTTGTTGTATCGGGGCTACGTACCGGTTCGCCACAGAATCGAACTGCTCAAATTTTAGGCACGCGAACCGGTTCGATACAAGAGACAAACCAGTTCGGTTTTTTAACAGTCGCGAATTTGGGTCGTCTTGATGGTTTGGGTGATTTTTAGGAGGTTAAAGAGAATTCAAAAACCTAAAATAATTAGATAATATTATTAGGGCAATTTAAAAGAGGCCAAATTACCTAGGGATGTAGGGTAATTAAAAGTTCGAAGAATTATAGTGAAATATATAATTGATGATTAATTGTCAATTATGAATTATGAACTCAGTGAGATGAAATCATAAATAATTAAGGAAAAGGCTAGGTGGGTAAGCTCGAATGCTCTAGAAGGGTGATACTAGGTTGATTATTAAATTAATGAGAGTTTAATTAAATTAAACTAAATTAAAAATTGGGTGATAGACTCGGTATAATTGGGCTAGTTCCTTGGGCGATGCGTACGGGTATATATATATATATATATATATATATATATATATATATATATATATATATATATATATATATATATATATATATATATGTGTGTGTGTGTGTGTGTGTGTGTGAGAGAGAGAGAGAGAGAGTGTGTGCGTGTGTGTGTGCTTTATAAACATCGGTGGGCATGATATTTATGTGAAAACATACCCCTCTAGTTCTATAATGGGAGGTTGATTAATGTGGGTGAATCCCCGGGATAGTGAATGCAGCGAGAGTATAGTCCCCAGGTCATGGCCCCCGGTATTTTATTGTGTGATTATTTTCGAGGTGAGACACTTTAGGTATGATTTGGTCTCACTCTCGGGGGAACATGACCTCCTCTACTACATTTACGATATTTTTACCAAATTTCGGTGTGAGCTAGTCCGACTTAGGGTAATTGGGTTAGAGTGAACATACCTAGGATATGATAGCATTTTAAAGAAAATCATCCAGGGAGTTATTACTTGGGAGGATGGTTATTATACGTGAGATATATGTGATTGTTGTAGTATATTTGTACGTTTATAATAGAGTAGACAAATATACGGGTTAAATACATAAAGTGTGAATGTATTTTATATAGAACCAGCGTGAATGTTATGTATTTAATCAAAGTGGAAAGGATTAAGTAAGTTAATGAGAAAAATAACTTATAAATCAAAGGGAGTAAGTACTCGGGATAGAGTAGAGTGATAGAAAGATTTGTAACAGGACTAGTTAGGTGGGGTAGTAGAACTAGTTGGGTTAGGAGGTAAGCGCTAGGTATGCACAATCATTGAGGGGTGGGTAATATCTCAAGAGAGTGCGACACCAGCTTAAATATGAAAAGAGCTAATGGATATTTAATTTCTACGTCTTAATTACTTGCAAAATATTTTCAAATGGTTTTGGGCTCTGACCCCTATCAAAAAAATTCCAAAACATTTTAGGTGTCCAGCCATAGGGACGCCAAGTTTGATGACTCGTTCCAGGGATGTGTAGCTACAGAATTTGTGGAGGCCTACAGGATTTTTGTGTAGATGCTTCAGTTATTCATTCCTAAATTAGGATTTTGACTCAGTATTTCTTTTAGGCATGTTTCCCCTTCAATTGATGCATTCTTTAGTTCTATTTATCAAACGATGTATTTGGATTCAGTTTTATTGTTGTAGACTTATGGTTTGGATTATGTTTTGGAACAAATGGTTCATTCGGTATTCAGTATGTATCTATTTATCACGTGATGATTCAGACTCTTATTTGTGTGGATGAGTTATATTATTTCTATTCCTGCATGTTGTTATGTTAATGAAAGATAAAATTGACACCGACTTAATTTAAAATAGGTGGTTAGTAATTCAAAAAGTCTTTCGACAGTGATGCTAAGAATGAACCAAATAAAATTCATGTTTATTTTAATAAAGGGTTGATCACCCGTGATTTAGAATATGCGGGGTGTCACACACATTTGTTGATATTGAGGATGATTCCTCATATGAGAGTGATGCACCCCACGATGTTGATCATAATGAGTCTCAACAGATTTGGTGGACCCCTCACTTTAGAAAAGGGATCCAGCCCCTTGGGTTCGTAAAAGTCATCATCCCTCCAAAATTAAAATAAGGTAACTTTTTTGTGTTATACCTCTAAAATCGAACCTAAAAATTTCAAAGAAGCATTAAAGATGAGCATTGGATAAATTCCTTGCAAGAAGAGTTTCTTGAATTTCAAAAGAATGATGTTTAGGAGTTAGTTTCCCGGCCTAGTGATACTAACGTCATTGGTACCAAATGGATCTTTAAAATTAAAATGGATGAAAATGGTGACATTGTTCGTAATAAAGTTAGGTTAGTTGCCTAAGGATTTACCCAAATATAGGGTGTTAATTTTGATGAGTTATAGTTCGTTTGCCTTTTACTAGTCATATCATGTCATCTTAAATTCAAACTATATCAAATGGATGTCCGAAATGGCATTCTTCAGGACGATTTCTATGTGGAACAACCAAAAGTGTTTGAAGACCTTAAACCATCGAATCAAATCTTACTTGAAGAAAGCCCTATATGGTTTGAAGCAAGCACCTCGTGTTTGGTATGAGAGGCTTACTTCCTATCTCCTTACTCGTGGCTTCTCGAGAGGGGGAGTAGATACGGCGTTGTTTGTTCGTCGAGATGAAAGTGTTATTTTAGTTGCCCAAGTTTATGTCGACAATATAGTTTTCAGATCCACATATTACAAACATACTCAACTCTTTGCTAAAGAAATACAAAATGAGTTTGAGATGAATATGGTCGGCGAGCTCACTTACTTCCTAGGTCTTTAAGTGCGTCAACTTGATAAACGGATATTTTTGTCCCAATATAAGTATGCGAAAGATCTTATGAAGAAATTTGATCTAGACTCTGCCAAGCATGCGCGTACTCCCATGAGTTCATCCGTTAAGCTTAGTAAGGATACCGAAGGAAAGGATGTAAATCACACTCTTTTTAAGAGTATGGTAGGTAGTTTACTCTATTTAATTGTTAGTCGTCCAGATATTTCCTTTAGTGTAGAAGTTTTCTCCCATTATCAAGCCTCCTAAAAAGAGTCACATTTACTTTCCATTAAGCGTATTATCAAATATGTTAGTGGGACCCTATCTTTTGAAATTTGGTACTCTTTCGACACTAATGATTGTCTATCGATGTATCTGAATACCAATTGGACAGGAGACGTTGATGGTTGTAAGAGCACCTCAGGCGGATGTTTATATTTTGGTAGTGGACTTGTCTCATGGATGAGCAAGAAATAAAATTCCATTCCTTTCTCCACGGCGGAGGCTGAATGCAGAGTCTCCTGGAGTTGTTGCACTCAACTCATTTGGATGAACCAAATGTCGGAGGATTATGGTATTTCACAAGGTACAATGACTATTTATTGTGATATTATGAGTGCAATCAATATTTCTAGAAATCGTGCTCAATATTCTAGAACAAAGCACTTTATGGTTAGTGAGAACTTTATTCGAGAGTTAGTTGAAGAGAAAGTCGTTTCTTTAAGCTTCGTAGGTGCTGATCGTCAATTGGCCAACATCTTTACCAAACCTCTTAATGCCCTTAGATTCGAGAATCTTAGGAAATCCATTGGGATTTGCTCCATTGATTGAGTTCGGAGTCATATATCTAGTTTAGGTTGTACCTCATGTCTATCTTTGTAAGGGAAAATTTTCCATTATTGCCCCTAGCTTCTAGGACATGTTATAGAGTCTAGTTTACATTGATTATGGTGTATCTCATTAAATTCGTCAAGGCAATTCAAGTTCACAAGTTCAAGATGATGGATCCGAATATCAAGCATCTTCAACAAAGTTCTACGACGAGACGTAATTTTGGTATGGATTTAGTTTTGTGTTACTTAGATTTTTTTGCTAAGTATTGGGATATTTTTCTAAACTGTTTTATCAAAACAAGGCATTTTCAAAATTAAAAATGTTTTATGAGTTTACTATAGGCGGAGTTGTAAAACTACTTTTAGCTCGTTCAAATAACATGTCACTGTCATCCGAATGACATTTCAAGGTTTTTAGATACCTCGTTTGAAGGCTTATATCTAATATGGATCAAACGAAGCTTGTTATTTTATTTTTTAGAGGTCATTTGATACGTCATTCGGAGGTTTCTTCTAACGAGATAGCCATCTCGTTTGAACGACCTCCTTATATCGTTCTAACGATATTTCGTTGCCTCAAATTTTTATTTGCCTATAAACCAGTTTCATGAAGATTTTTCTTTAAGACTTTTTATTTACTCAAATTGCAAAACAACTGCAAATAGTCTTCACCTTTTTAGGACAAAAACACTTTTTGATTCACACAAATCAATCCCAAATACTTTTGTGAATCTTCTTTGGAACCAAAACACTTCTTTATCAAAGTTATTCTTGTGGATAGCTTTCTTCACTGTTGATCTTGTGATACTCGACGGTATTCACTACAGAAGGAGGAGGACTGATGTCCTTATGGTTCTCGAGGGAATCATTGTTGACTGAAGGTTGAGGTACTTGTGGGTTTTTTCGGGAACTAATTGTTGTATTTCTCTATGTATTTGTAAGTTGCGATTTACATTTAATAGTGAAATAAAAGGTATTTCCCTGCGGGGATTTTTCCTGAAATTTTATGTTTCTTTGCATGCTTGATTTGAATCACATAGCATGTTCTAGGGTTAATAAAATTTGATTTTGGGTTTGACATCTAATTAAATATGTTTACTCCGTCAGAGAATTGCGCACTCTACAAATTGGTATCAAAGCCTGTTGCACAAATTTACTGTGTGATTCCTTTTTCGCAAAAAAAATTTGAGATATCAATTGTTTTGAAAATTGATTTAAAAAAATCACAAATTTTCTGATTGAAACTTATACAATCGGATGCGTGTCTTTGATGGAAAAATTATGCATATTGGAAAGCCCGCATTAGATCTTGTTTAAAAGCTATTGGCGAAAGAGCCTGTCTCGTATGTAAAAGAAGGTAGACTCCTCCCACTATCATCGTTGGTAATGTCATTAATCCCAAACTCATTTCTGATTAGACTAATGATGAGTTTAAGTGGATTACCTACAACTCCCGAGGCCCTAGTTCTATTTCTGGAGCCATAACACCAGACGAGTTTTGACGTATCATGACGTGCACCATGTCAAAAAAGGCATGGGATATCCTCGAGTTGACACATGAGGGTAACAATCATGTTAAGGTGTTAAAATTATAAAATTTAAGCACCCAGTTTGAGACTGTAACCATGTTAGGGTCCAAGAGTTTTGATGAGTTTTATGCTAGGTTGTCGGACATTATTAACACGAATTTTAGCTTGGATGAGAAAATTGAAGATTCGATAATTATGAAAAAGATTTTGAGGTCACTCCCATGCCGATTTATTCCTGAGGTCACCGTGCTTAACTCTTTAGGAGTCTTAGACACTCTTAGGTTCGTAGGAGACCTTCAAACTTATGAGATCGATATGTTTCCCAAAACCATTAAGCCTAAGGATAAAGGGATGCCTTTAAAAACTCAAGTTAAGGAAAAGAAAAAAGAGAGAGTTTTGTGAGTTCGATTCTGAGGGCAAGGTTAATTTAGATGACTTGGCTTTATTTACGAAGAATTTTAAAAAGTTTCTCAAATTTTTCAAAAATAATTCTTCCAATAAAAGTACTTTTGAGAAAAATAAAAAGAATGATGAGGTAATGGATAGAGATGGGAAAGATGAAGATTTAAGATTGTAACAACCCAGGTTTTTGAGCGACTATTTTATACTATTTTGCTTGATGGGCTAATTTTATAAAATAGGGGATGTTGGAGTAAATATTATTTCCCGTGAGACATAGGGATAATATTTACTATGTTTTGTCTATTTACCGTTATGAGAAGGTAAATAGCGTTATATTGTGTATTATTGCGTCGTTATATATAAAACGACGGTTATGACCTATATTTAAATTTGGGTATAATTAATGAAATAAAATAAAATTGGAACGTAAAGATAGTTCACACTTTCCCGAATGCCAAAATAAGGGGTGCAGTTGTTTTTAGAATAGTTGAGATAGTCGAAATAAGTGCCCAGTTGTAATTTTTGAGATTCGGACATTTTTAAGGGGTTATGACTCAAATTAGTGGTTACGAGTCAGTGGTGTATTAGCAATTAAAGGTGGGGATTTATGGTTTGAGAACTAGTTTAAGTTCTCCCACCCCCCTTATCTTCTCATTTCATAAGAGAAGCCAAAGGGGGGAGAGAGAGAGAGAGAGAGAGAGAGAGAGAGAGAGAGAGAGAGGAGAGAGTTGGGAGAAATAGAGAGAAAGAGAGAAAATGGAAGATTTGGGCCGGATTCCGTCGCTACCGGAGGTGATCCGAGACTACGAACCTCGAGGCAAGTTTCTTACTTGCTAGATATTGATTTAATGTGATAAATTTGCATGTATAGTTAATTTTGGAGGTTTAAACCATAAATGGGTTTTTGGTTGATTTTGGTGTTCGAATCTAAATCTTGTAGTTTAATTTGATCTGAAGAGAAATAATTGATTATTTGATGTGTAGAAATGATCTTATAGTAGTATTTATCGTTGTGGTTGGGTGAAATAGCGGGTAGAAGCTTGGAGGTGTCGTTAATGGCCGAAACAGCTTCCTGGGGAAGAAGTTGTCCGCCAGGATCGATCGATCGAGCCTGGGGGATCGATCAATCGAGGCCTTCGATCGATCGACAACCAGGGGTCGATCGATCGACCCCTTCTGAAAATGTGAGATTTTTCTAGTTTTGTATTTTTTTTTAGCCCTTTTCTTCTAGGTTCGAGGTTTAGGAACCTTCCTTTGGGAAGTAATGGGGAGTCCTAGAGGGTTGTATTGGGTAGACTAATGTCCTAGGCTAAGAGTGGTTTTTTGGGTTTAACCAAGGGCTAGTTTGTATAGGTTAATGTCCGAATGATATAGGAGGTTTGCCTAAAGATAAATTGGAAGTTAAAATATTAATGTTGAGCTTTTGGGAGACACTCCATTATGGAGACTCACTTTGAGGGTTTATGAAATGATATGAACTCTTGGAGGCTAATTTGAGGTTAGTGGCACTTTGGGTCTAAGGTCATTAATAAAATATGACTTAATAAGAATCAAATGTACATTCTAAAACTTGGTGCTAAATGGCTAAATGAATGATTTTTGGAAAAGTAAAATTTGGAAGTTTTCAAAATGGAAAAAGTAATGTTTTTCATAAATGTTAATTTATGGATACACACCTCTCTAAATCGCTATCATAAGGGAAGTTACGCGCATTGTGGTGATGCCCCCTGACAAATTAACGCAGGGTGGATATAGTCCCTAGGCCATGTGAGCGCTTGTGATTGTATATTTTTCTGTGATGGGTAGGAGATTCCGGGTGTGGTCTTGACTATCCCGCAGGCACATGGACGCTTCCCGACGTTTCGATAGGATCCCAGGTTGTCTTGATGATAGTCCCTGGAAGATGATAGCCATTTAGGGGCGCGCACAGTGGGGAAACCCGGACGGGCGGTCTTAGATTGCGTTATATAATATGATATATAATTATGTTCAATAATGTGGGACATTATTGGTTATTAAAGCATTTTATGATAATAAAATGGCTTTAATTAACATTTCCCGGATGGAAGAAGGGAAATGGGATGTTAAATACATTTTTCGGATGGAAGAAGGAAAATGGATGATATGATATGAAAGGATAAAGTATTTTTATGATAATAAAACTTGATTTAAATTATGTATTCTTCCTGGATGGAAGAAAGGAAATAAAATTTGGTAAAGAATGTTTTGAAATGAGATTAATTGGTAAACATTTGATAAAAATGAATTTACCATATATGTATATTCCTAAAGAAAGAAATTAGGAATTGTTCCATTAGATGATGGATGGGTTTATTTTTATAATCCTTGAGTAGCTGTAGATGTGACCTCCCACACTTATGCACACACATACATTTGTTGATTATTTCGTGCTTAGGGTCTAATGGATCTCAACGATCAACCTTGCCTAAGTAGTATTGTAACGGGGGGGTTCCTTGTTTGGATTTCGCTTTGCGAGACACCCCACGCACGAATAGGGCATAGTGTTGAGACTGGGGAGAAGTTAGCCCTTAGTACTTAGGATTAACTAGAACATCTCTCGATATTGCGCTAGGTTGTTGCTAAATTGAGAGGTGAGAAATATTACTGTTATTGCGAGAGAATTACGCACTTAACTGTCATGCATTTTAGTCACATGGTAATCATATCAAATCGGGCCCTGACCCGTATCCATATTTCTTTGTTTCTGCATATATTCCTTGTCGTATAGGTGCTCTTCCGCATGGACACCCGAATTTACATTCCCATTCCAGTTGTCATGGAGCTACAGCATATTGCGGATGTTGTAGGTTACTTGTATTAGATGCTTATTTCTATTGTACTGTAGTTATGTTCAGTATACTTCTTCGGGCGTGTTTTGCCCAAGGTATTGCACTCATTCATTATATTGTAAATATTGAATTGTAATACTCGATGTAATTATTTGTATTAGTCTGTTCACCGACAGCTTATTAGGTGATATTTATTATATTGTCATTCTTTATCCATTGATTTTTTATACCCGCCGTTTTTACAAATGGGATTGTCTAAGTGTTTTTCTTTTATTTTCAAAATTTTAAATTTGACAGTCCGTTTTCTAAAATGATTGGTGGTTATCTCATACTATTATTTTAATCGATAGTGATGCTAAGAATGGACCATCTATGATTCCTGTGATTATTAGAGTATTGGGCTGGCCACCTATTATTTTAGTAGGCGGGTTGTCACAGATGGTATCAGAGCATTAGGTTCTAGAGTCCTTAGGAATCTGTGCGAACGTTCTACGTCTTCTGCGTTTCTCTCTGTTTTTTTTTTGGGGAAAAATTATGTATATATATCAACAACTGCAACTACAACAAGTACACATAGGGATGAAACCCAGCATCTCCCCTAGGGGTATGCCCCAAAGGGGAGAAAAACAAAAAACAACTAAAACAAGTGCGATAATCCCCACACCCCGCGGTCCCCTATTCAAGAGCACTCTCCGGGATACCCCGGTTCATGCAAGCCATCTAGTTCTCAAATCTCCTCGTCCCCCTGCTCCAATTTTAGACTCTCGCTCTAATCATAACTTCGATATCTTTGACAATGACATCCTTGCTCTTGGCCATCCGCTTAAAATGTCTAGCGTTACGCTCCATCCAAAGGCAGTACACAGTAGAAGAGAAAGAAATATTCCTAATACGATTATAAAAACTAGTACCACTGTAACATGAAATATCATGAGCCATCTCGCCATCCCAATCCAAAGCCTCTCTGTATTCATGGTTCCTGGTTCTAACCTCCTCCCAAACCTCCTTAGAAACTGGACACGCATTGAACACGTGTGGTATGGATTCGACCCCATTGGAGCAGCTGCAGCACACGTTATCCTCCGAGATGCCCCAGTTATAGAACTTGTCCTTAGTGTGAATAGCATCCTTACAAATCATCCAAAGAACAAAAGCACATTTTGGAATATTATTCTTATTCCACACAATTTTATGCCAGGGAGCAGGTGGGAGGGTGGGGGTTAGCTCCTCATAGGCCGATCTGATAGAAAAAACCTTCTGGTTGGGAATCCAAACCACCTCATCAACAGTATCATGCCTAATGCCGGGAAAAACCGCATTCCTAATATCCAAGAGCTCCCAGGTAACCACCGTAGGCCATATCCACCTGTCCTCAATAATGTAATCAGCAACCATAGCCTTATGGTTACTAGCAGCGTCATAGATAACACGGTCCCCAAACAAACGATGAAGAGGCCCTAGAGGATGCCAGTTATCATGCCAGAAAAAGGTCTCCCTGCCACTACCGATACTCCATCTAATGAGAGGTCTGATCCGATGTCTCAACTGCATCATCTTCCTCCAGCTCCAAGACGAGTCGCTGGCTAAATTAATAGCCCACAAACTTCTTATCTTCAACTTATACACGTTGCACCACTTGACCCATAGGCAGTCCTTCTTGCTACAGAGATTCCAAAGCATCTTCATGATGGCCGCCACATTCCACCTCTCGATGCTTTTGATACCCAGGCTGCTGCTCTCAAAGCTATTGCAAAGATCATTCCAAGCCACCTTGGCCCCCGAATGTTTCAGGTCAGAACCCGGCCATAGGAAATCCCTCATCAGCTGCTCAATCTTGAGAATAACCCCCTTAGGCAAAATGAACAAACTGGACCAATATACCTGGATCCTGAACAAGACAGACTTAATAAGCTGCAGTCTACCGGCGTAGCTGAGAAGCTTGTTAGTCCAACATTTAATCCTCCCAGTGATCCTTTCGATAAGCCAACTACAATCCTCCTTCTTGAGTCTTGTGGTGATGAGAGGAACCCCGAGGTACAAGAAAGGGGGGTTGCAGTGGCCAAAACCAAGAATATCCCCGATCTGCGCAATCCGATCCTCCTCCAAACTCGTACTATAGAAGCTACTCTTACCCAGGTTGGGCGTGAGGCCCGCAATGCTGCAGAAATCATCAACCGCCTTCTTCATAATGGTACACAAGGGAATGTCCCCCCCACACAGAATTATCACATCGTCGGCAAAACACAATTGGTTTAGCCCCACTTCCTTGCACTTAGGGTGAAAGGTAAACATAGGGTTGGTGCAGGCTTTATCCAAGATGCACGAGAGAGAGTCCATCACCAGGAGGAAAAGATAGGGGAAAGGGGGTCACCTTGCCTCAACCCTCTCCTTCCCTCAAAGAATCCATGAAGGTGCCCATTCAGACTGATAGAGAACCTCGTGTTAGTCATGCATTCTCTAATCCACCCTACGAAAATGGCAAGGAAACCCAGATGAGTCAGCAAGGTGAATAGAAAACCCCAATCCACCGTGTCATACTCTTTCATCAAATCAATCTTCAATGTACAACTAGGCGGGCTAAGCTCATAATGGTAATTCCTCATAACCTCCTAGAGAAGAAGGATGTTATCAGAAATAGATCTCCCTTTAACAAAAGCAGCCTGACTCGGATTGATCATGTGGGGGAGGATAGGCTTAATCATGTTAGCAAGAATCTTCGAGATGCACTTATAAATGGTATTGCAACAAGATATGGGTCTAAAATCATGCATACCGGTTGGGGTGGTAACCTTTGGGATAAGAGCCAGAGCAGTACAATTCCATTGCCTAGGCAGATAGCTACACCTGAAGAAGAACTTAACAGCCTCAGTGACATCGTTCCCCACCACCTCCCAGTTCTTCTTAAAAAAGTACGCATTGAACCCGTCAGGACCTGGGGCTTTATCTGACCCAATGGCGAACATAGCCCCCTTTATCTCGTCATCATCAATGGGCGCACTCATAGTCGCGGCGTCCACATCACTGACTCTTTTCTCAACATTAGCATCCAGAATGGGAGTAGGGTCCGCACATGTGCTACTATAGCCCAGAAGGTTGCGAAAGAAACCCACTGCCGTATTTAGCCACCCCCTGAGAGCCCTCAACCCGCACCCCATTCTCATCCTCAATGCTGATAATCTTCCTCCTAGCGGTAGCTAGATTAGCCCTTTTATGGAAAAAGGAGTTATTCCCATCCCCCAACTGTAGCCACTTGACTCTAGACCGTTGCTTATAGTAAGACTCTTCGGCACTTCTGAGCTCCATGTAAACCGTCAACTTTTCTCTCTCCTCTAACTGAAGGCTTACGTTGCTCCCATCATTGTCAAGTCTAGTGTGCACGTCATCGAGCAACCTCTTAGCCTCCTCCACCATCCGAGATATCTGGCTATAGAACTTCTTATTAAAGTCTTTGAGGTTAATCTTCAATCTACGCATCTTCTTGCTCAATCTCACCAGGGAGGTACCCACATCGTCCCCGTACCAAGACTCAGTCAGAACATCCTGGAAATCAGCTTGGATCATCCAAAAGTTATAGAACTTGAACGGCTTGGGCCTATTAGGCTCCCTGGGAGCAAGCAAGATAATGATCGGGCAGTGATCCTAAACTCCCTGAGGAAGAACAGTCGCCTGAGACTCCAGAAAGTAGGTACTCCATGTGTCGTTATAAAGAACCCTATCAATTCTTGATTGGACATTGTCCCTACCCCCTGTCGCCTATTCCACGTAAACCATAGCCCATTCGTCGTCATGTCGTCAGCCTGGATATCATTAATACACTGGTTGAAAGCCTACGTAACACCCGTGTCAATGACATGCATCCCGCTCTTCTCCTCTCTGGTTCTCACAACGTTGAAATCCCCCATAAGAATCCAAGGTTGCCCATCAGTGCTACCCCTATTGAGCTTGAGAAACTCCCAAAGAGGCTCTATCCCATGTGCTAAATTTTCCCCGTAGATGAAGGTCGCAAAAAACTCGCTATTACTACCACAAACCTCCACCCTACACAGCATGGCTTGAGGGTGAGACTGGACCAGCGTAACCGCCACACAACTAGGATTCCAACCGACAATCACCCTGGCAACACCCCCCCTAAAGGGCAATTATCCATGAGATCCCAATGTAAAAAACAATTATTTTTTACATTACCTAAATTTTCCTTCCTCACTTTAGTTTCCACCAAGCAAACGATATCAAGCTGCTGGTCAAATATTAACTTACTAACTTCCTTTTGTTTATGAGGGGAATTAAGACCCCTAATGTTCCATGACCCTATCTTCAACATCAAGTTTTGCTCCCCTTCCCCTTTCTCCTGTTCTTACCACCGGAGTGGTTCACCTTAGTCGTCTCTCCCTTATGCTTATAGGCAAGCTCATCCACGACCATTACTCTCCTAGCAAGCGCCGAAGGTTCCAGAGTTGCCTCAAACTCACTATCATTGTCCGCGGTGCTAAACTGGTTGGATAACCGTATCGTGGGGGAGACCACGCTAGGGGCTATCTCCCCTTCCTTGTCAATACTCCTAACCTCCTCCTGAGCCTTAATCATCACACCCGACGTTTCTCTTATCTCCCGAACAGAGGTAGTAACTGGGGTAGGCTTCTTCATCACCTCAGTCCATTCAGAACCTGTATGGGATTTGGTCGTCATAGCACCATCTTCCACAATAGTTTTCGGTTCAGTGCTTAACGTGCATTTACTGATATTATGGCCAAAAATAAGGCATTTAGGGCACGAAGGTGGTTTGGCTTGGAATTCAACTCGCACCGGTGCACTTGTACCGTCCTCCATAACAACATTGATGCTACCGGGATATGTCTCCTTAGCTTCCACCTCAATGCAAACACGAGCGTAAGAAATTCTATTCATCTCCTCCGTGACAGCGTCGGCAAACAAAGGAATTCCCACCGAACTCGCAATGTAAC
Organism: Sambucus nigra; assembly: GCA_949130495.1. Lineage (NCBI taxonomy): Eukaryota > Viridiplantae > Streptophyta > Magnoliopsida > Dipsacales > Adoxaceae > Sambucus > Sambucus nigra. The sequence continues at coordinate 112,850,967 of OX422217.1, forward strand.
TGAGTCCTTCCTCCATCCACAGCTGAACGGGAATGTCGTGGAACTTCACCCAAATGGGTATCTTTTTCACTGTATCCTTGTGAAAGCTAAATCTAGCATCCCATTTCTTCAGAATAATGGACATCCCCGCAAAATGCCACGGGCCGTTGTCAAGAACTTCGTCCCGTTGTGAGGGGTTATCAAAAAGAAAGAAGAAAAAACCATTATCGTGTGCTACAACTTTTGTCATCCCAAACTTGCTCCAAACTCTAGTGGCAGCGTTATTCACATATGAGAAAGGAAGTTTTTTCCCCAAAAAATAACCCACCAAGCTATTCTCCCACCTCTTATGGCCACCGGTAGCAACTGCAGCGGGAGGCATTACCGTGACAATAGAATCCACAAAAGTGGGTTGGTGGTAGGTGAGACGAATCCTAGGTTGTTTCTTCATTGTCGCAACAGAGCTCCAGGTCCTATCATTCTGACTCGGCAGTTGTTGGGAAGCAGGGGCGCTCGCCTGTTTAACTGACAGCTTTCTCGTGTCAGTTGAAAACTTTCCAATCTCCGTACCATTGAGCCCAGAGCCTGATCCAACCCCTACGTCTGATCTACGCTCCTTAGTTACATCAGTAACACTCAAATCCAGCACCTTACCTCCGTTCCGACCGTCAGACTGGCGGTGGATATTTTCTTCGGCCACGTAACCTTTTCTAATGTTACTGTTCCCTATAACATCAGTCAAAATGGCCTGGCCCTGACCCCCGGTGCCGGCGATGGAAGTCAAGACCGGACGAAGGTCGGGCGATGATGTGGGAGGCTGATGGAGGGGCTTCACTGCTTCTAACCCCCCTGGGTTGTCAATGAGGTCACCAGAACACTGGCCGTCTTCTAACACTTCGATCTCAGCTCCCATCTGCGCAAGCATGGTAAGTCGGTCACCTGAAAGTTTCACCGTGGTAGCCATGGAGGATTAGCTGGTGTGGGTCGGGTAGTACAGGGTGTTTAGAAAGGAACGGGATGCGGTTTTGGAGAAGGTGGTTCTAGAGAGAAGTTGGAGCATTTTCCTGATGTTGCATTAGGATTTTTTCCGTTTCTCTCTGTTAGATGTAGAGCCTTAGGAATAAGGTCGTTGAATTCTCTTATGAGATTCCATTCTCCTGCTATGATACGAGAACCCCGAAGATCTTCTGTGCGTTCGTGTGAGACTTGTAAGTCGTCAGATGAAGGGCGTTAAGGGAGGCCGTTGTGAAGGCATCATAGGATGGGATTACTATAAGCTGTAGGTTGTGGTCAGGGATAAGGGTCGCTTTGGAGGTCTCTCCCTTTGTAGCATTGTTTTATATTGCTGCCGTGACTACTAAGTACGGTGAAAATAGTTTTCCCTAGTACCGCTATCGGTAGAGAGTGGTACTATGCTTGGGACTCCAAGCAATGTCAATTCGAAGTTAAGAGGTCCTTAACAAGGACCACATGTTGAAGTTCGTGGGATAGAGGAAGTGTAACCTTGTTCGGTGAGAACGTAAGGCCCGAGAGTTTGGCCTAGAGGTGGGTATAGAAGTGCCCAGGTGTGAGGATTGGAGGAAAACTTTTCACCCATTGGAGTAAGGTTGAAGTGGCAAAAATGGTCGCCTCTTTATGGTGGGGCAAAATGTTTTGCCCATAGAGAGGGCCTTTCAGTGGAAATGATAGTCTAGTAAGTAAGTGTTGGTAACACTTCTAGAGAAGTAGTGTTCATGAGACCCCGTTGGTGTACATCCACCCGGGGAAGACTCGTGGAGCTAAGGCCGGGGAGGCTGGTAGAATGTCCTCTTTGCTGAAGAAGTTAAGGGAACTATGCGTTCTGATCTTGTTTATTGTAGAACAAGGGCGAGATTTGGATGCCTAGTTGGTACATTGATGGAAGTAGTTTGGTTCGGATAAGACTAGAATGACGTGTCTTGAAACCAGTGGTAGAGGCCAAGGAGGTTGGCTAGTATGTTGGTGGGACTTTCCAACTTAGGTGGGAGAGGTGCATTCCTTAAGATAAGATGGAGAAGTATGTTGTTAACCTTAGGTCCGGGTGTGTATATCGAGCTTGTGATAGTATCGGTATATTTTTATATATATAGTAAGTATATCTATATGGCTTCCATGATAGGGAAGTTCTGTATTTTCCTTTTCGCTCGTTATGGGGCGAGTGGTGATATGTGTGGTACGTGCTACTTGTATAATATGTATTATACAAGTAGAGATATTCTTAGATTGGTGGGTGCGATAGCAAGCGAATAAATTGCGAGGCTATCCTAGTTCTAGTTCTAAAAGGAGGACTAGTTGTTCTATAATATCTCCCCTGGATACAGGTCGAGATTTTTAGGGGTGGTTTACGGTATGTAGGTAGTTTTCATTTTTTTTTGTTTGTTATTTGTTTGTCTTGCTTTATTCTCTTTCTTTGATTGTTTGCATGCTTTGTTTGCTTTGCTTGTGTATGATGTGCCTTATCTCCACGACCGGCTAGTTAAGGGGATTGTGTGGAGGGGTTCCTTGTTTGGATTTCTCTTTGCGAGACGCTCCATGCATGAACCTTAACGACGTTGGGAGTGGAGAGATGTGCATTTTCTTTTCTGTTCTTTCTTTTCTTTTTTTGTTAGTTGAGATGCGGGGTTGGAAAGTTCAGCCAAGAATCACGTATATGAGTGATTAAGGGCTAAGTTGATGTGCGATATATGAGCACTATGATAGTTTTCCTCTGATCGATGTGGGGAAGACTAAAATTATGAAAGTCCGATAGAGACTTATGGTTGTTCCTTAATGAGAAGGCCATTTGTAAAGAGGTATATGTGTATTTTGGGATAAAGTATTTATGGCATTTTACTGAAAGTAAATGCCTCAATTGATTGTTATGGTAGAACTTAGAAGTAAATATGTATTAGTAGAGATATGAGTTAGGATTCCGTCGATCCCGATCATGTGTCTTCGACCGTTACTTCTCGACGACCGACAATGCGAGGTAGTAGTGTAACGGGAGGGTTCCTTGTTTGGATTTCGCTTCGGCGAGACGTCCCACGCATAAAACCGAGCGAATGTCAGAAGTCGGGAAAGGTCTTGGACACTAGGGATATATTTAGTATTATATTTATACGACTATACTAGATAGAATATAGATCGACCTTAGGATTCTTAGGACGCTAGGCCCTTAGGGCATGCGACGTTATTTTAGGAAGTGGTTGGGAGTTGACCACAATAGGTTTGTGGGTTAACTCTAAGTAGGATTCGATCCCTAGAACGAGAAGTAAAGGATCTCGATAGGTTCGGGACGTTGGGCCAAAGGAGATGAGGCTTTTTTTTTAGATAGAGTGATACATCGGTAACCTACCTTTTGAGGAGTTGAAGCATGAGCTGACTTTCCTCCTGCACTCGTGTTGTTAAGATCAAGAGTGGATTTAACGAACGAGTCTTTGCCAGGAACAGGAAGTATTAATGTGGGAGCATGGACTCATTGTTCATGTGTCTCACACTTTTATCAAGTGTCATCCTACGCTTGATTTAAAGTTCATAGCAGTAGTATTCGCCTTAAAGACTTAGAGGCATTTCTCCTGGGCAGGAATTTGGGTCTTTTCACGAGCAACAAGTAAAAAAAAATCGTGAAGGACTATCGATAGGATATTCCCTTTCACTAAGGCAATGCGGATGGGAGTAGTATAGGCGCCGAGTACAAAACTGTCAGAGAGTTTAGTCATGGCATGGAATGCCAAGTGGAGCGAGCTTAACCGAGGGGACGCCATTGTAAGAGCGTTCATGTCCATGATTGACCCTTCACCTACTAGTATGGAGAGAATAGTGTGGAACAGGGATGGTTATATTTATAGACATTAGTATCGAGTTGCCGATAATGCAAAGGTCATGATCCTAGTTGAGAAAACTGTGGATCATTGGACCAATCGCTGCTTACTAAATGGAAATAGGTGGACTAAGTACAGAAGTGTACGCCCAGCTCTTCGTAGTAGGAGCTCTATAACTGTATGCGGTTCCTAGCAATGGTGGTGAACTAAGAGAGACATTCGTGCCAACGTACTGGTAAAGTTTCCAGGAAGAAATGGGAACCGTGTGGATATGGGGTATACCCTACCACCCGTAAGTGGATGTGTGGGTTTGATTTAAAGGAAGAATTTGAGTAGTGGTTTTTATGGATCTAATTTCCAGACAATAGTTTGGATCGTTTCCTACGAGTTTTATGTCGTGTGTGGCTTAGTGTAGTCGGCTGAAAAGTTGCCTGTTCGTTGGAATGGAACCAGTGGACATTATATTTCTTGGACTTGGAGTGTCCACGGAGCATTTTCTAAATGATTGGGCTCATTGAGCCAAATTCTTTTGAGGACTACGCCAATGCGAATAGGGTTTGTAGTATTGGGGTGAGCGATTATAAGTTAGTGTAGTTATTCCCTAGTAAGGGTGTAACGGGTTTCGAAAAGTAAGGCAGATTTGTGCCGAAATTGTGTAGATATCTCCTCCCGTAGTAGAAGGGTAGGATCGATAGTTCCTGAGGAATGAATTGCTGCTATGTTATAGCATGATGATGTGGACTGAGATCGAATAGGGATCACCTTAGTCTGAGTCCTATGGGGACGTTGCACTGCAAAGGGGTTTGCTAGTATGATAGCACGGTTTTTGGTATAGTATACCCTTTATATGGTTATGGGTTACGCCTGAATTTTGAGGGCAAAATTCCCCTTTAAGGGGGGGAGTATGTAAAAACCCAGGTTTTTGAGCGACTATTTTATACTATTTTGCCTGATGGGCTAATTTTATAAAATAGGGGATGTTGGAGTAAATATTATTTCCCGTGAGACTTAGGGATAATATTTACTATGTTTTGTCTATGTACCATTATGAGAAGGTAAATAGTGTTATATTGTGTATTATTGCGTCGTTATATGTAAAACGACGGTTATGACCTATATTAAAATTTGGGTATAATTAATGAAATAAAATGAAATTGGAACGTAAAGATAGTTCACACTTTCCTGAATGCCAAAATAAGGGGTGCGGTTGTTTTTAGAATAGTCGAGATAGTCGAAATAAGTGCCCAGTTGTAATTTTTGAGATTCGGACATTTTTAAGGGGTTATGACTCAAATTAGTGGTTACGAGTCATTTTAGTGGTGTATTAGCAATTAAAGGTGGGGATTTATGGTTTGAGAATCCGTTTAAGTTCTCCCACCCCCCTTATCTTCTCATTTCATAAGAGAAGCCAAAGGGGAGAGAGAGAGAGAGAGAGAGGAGAGAGTTGGGAGAAATAGAGAGAAAGAGAGAAAATGGAAGATTTGGGTCGGATTCCGTCGCTACCGGAGGTGATCCGAGACTACGAACCTCGAGGCAAGTTTCTTACTTGCTAGATATTGATTTAATGTGATAAATTTGCATGTATAGTTAATTTTGGAGGTTTAAACCATAAATGGGTTTTTGGTTGATTTTGGTGTTCGAATCTAAATCTTGTAGTTTAATTTGATCTGAAGAGAAATAATTGATTATTTGATGTGTAGAAATGATCTTATAGTAGTATCTATCGTTGTGGTTGGGTGAAATAGCGGGTAGAAGCTTGGAGGTGTCGTTAATGGCTGAAACAGCTTCCTGGGGAAGAAGTTGTCCGCCAGGATCGATCGATCGAGCCTGGGGGATCGATCGATCGAGGCCTTCGATCGATCGACAACCAGGGGTCGATCGATCGACCCCTTCTGAAAATGTGAGATTTTTCTAGTTTTGTATTTTTTTTTAGCCCTTTTCTTCTAGGTTCGAGGTTTAGGAACCTTCCTTTGGGAAGTAATGGGGAGTCATAGAGGGTTGTATTGGGTAGACTAATGTCCTAGGTTAAGAGTGGTTATTTGGGTTTAACCAAGGGCTAGTTTGTATATGTTAATGTCCGAATGATATAGGAGGTTAGCTTAAAGATAAATTGGAAGTTAAAATATTAATGTTGAGCTTTTGGGAGACACTCCATTATGGAGACTCACTTTGAGGGTTTATGAAATGATACGAACTCTTGGAGGCTAATTTGAGGTTAGTGGCACTTTGGGTCTAAGGTCATTAATAAAATATGACTTAATAAGAATCAAATGTACATTCTAAAACTTGGTGCTAAATGGCTAAATGAATGATTTTTGAAAAAGTAAAATTTGGAAGTTTTCAAAATGGAAAAAGTATTATTTTTCATAAATGTTAATTTATGGATACACCCCTCTCTAAATCGCTATCATAAGGGAAGTTGCGCGCGTTGTGGTGATGCCCCCAGACAAATTAATGCAGGGTGGATATAGTCCCTAGGCCATGTGAGCACTTGTGATTGTATATTTTTCTGCGATGGGTAGGAGATTCCAAGTGTGGTCTTGACTATCCCGCAGGCACATGGCCGCTTCCCGACGTTTCGATAGGATCCTAGGTTGTCTTGATGATAGGCCCTGGAAGATGATAGCCATTTAGGGGCGTGCACAGTGGGGAAACCCGGACGGGCGGTCTTAGATTACGTTATATAATATGATATATAATTATGTTCAATAATGTGGGACATTATTGGTTATTAAAGCATTTTATGATAATAAAATGGCTTTAATTTACATTTCCCGGATGGAAGAAGGGAAATGGGATATTAAATACATTTTCTGGATGGAAGAAGGAAAAGGGATGATATGATATGAAAGGATAAAGCATTTTTATGATAATAAAACTTGATTTAAATTATGTATTCTTCCTGGATGGAAGAAAGGAAATAAAATTTGGTAAAGAAAGTTTTGAAATGACATTAATTGGTAAACATTTGATAAAATGAATTTACCATATATGTATATTCCTAAAGAAAGAAATTAGGAATTGTGCTATTAGATGATGGATGGGTTTATTTTTATAATCCTTGAGTAGCTGTAGATGTGACCTCCCACACTTATGCACACACATACATTTGTTGATTATTTCGTGCTTAGGGTCTAATGGATCTCAACGATCAACCTTGCCTAAGTAGTAGTGTATTGGGGGGGTTCCTTGTTTGGATTTTACTTTGCGAGACACCCCATGCATGAATAGGGTATAGTGTTGAGACCTGGGAGAAGTTAGCCCTTAGTACTTAGGATTAACTAAAACATCTCACGATATTGCGCTAGGTTGCTGCTAGATTGAGAGGTGATAAATATTACTGTTATCTGCGAGAGAATTACGCACTTAACTGTCATGCATTTTAGTCACATGGTAATCATATCAAATCGGGCCCTGACAAGTATCTATATTTCTTTATTTCTGCATATATTCCTTGCCGTACAGGTGCTCTTCCGCATGGACACCCGAATTTACATTCCCATTCCAGTTGTCATGGAGCTACAGCATATTGCGGATGTTGTAGGTTACTTGTATTAGACGCTTATTTCTATTGTACTCTAGTTATGTTCAGTATACTTCTTCGGGCGTCTTTTGCCCAAAGATGTTATGAGTGTGAGGGCAAAGGACATGAGGCCTTTGAGTGTCCCACTATGCTAAAAAAAAGGGCAAAAAATTTTCTAATACGGCCACTCTTATCGATAGTGACATCGAGTTAGATGATTGAGGGAAAGAATCACCACATGAACAGTGTGTTACTTTCATGGTTAGTCACGTGAGCACATATAGTTTGTCCCATGACGAAGAGGACACTTATAAATGTGAGGGCCTAGATGATGTTTCGAGACATTCGGGAGATAGTGAGGATGAGATAGCAAGTGAGGGTGAAGGTGATATCCAAAAAGCTTTTAGTGATTTGTACACTGAGGCATTGAAGACGAAAAATATGAATAAGGAGTTGTCTCTTAGGGTGATAGATTTGGAGAGAGAGAGAGAGAGAGAGAAGTTTTGAGGGTGTTTGAGGCATCAGCGAGCCAACTCAAGAAGGTGAGACTTTCTTTGTGTGAGTAGTTGATCATTTTAGGCCAGGAAAAGAGTGAATTGACCAACACTGTGGCTAGTCTTACGGGATATCTACAATCTTCATTAGAGAATCATGAGGAACTTTACACATGTGTATCCCAACTCGAGAGAGATCTAGAATGTGCCCGAGAGATCAAGGTCACTAGAGAGGGCACATCTAAGAAGGTTGGAAAGATGCTCCTCGGTCTCGCTTTGGGTAATGTTGAGAGACTAGGAATAGGTTATGATGGTACGTCTAGTTCCCATATTGCACCTGAGACGATTCCTGAGTTTGTTATAGATCCATATAGCTCTCAACCTAACTCACCTAGGCATTGGTGTCCCCATTGGAGAGTGCGTCCTAGACATTTTGAGATAGGGCTTCCTAGGCCCGTTTATATTTTTTCCCATTGCAAGAAAAGGGGACACCTTAGGAAAATTTTCTTTGAGTTGGTTAATGTGTCTCATAGGTATTTACCTCTTATTGATACTACATATATTCTAGCACGCACTCCCACACATGTTACTCCACATGCTCTCGCACATCACATTTGAGATTTTGAGCATTTTCAAGAGCAAGTTGAATATTTGGTCAAAACTTCACACTATTTGATGGATATTTTTCATAGGATATCACCACCTTTGAAAACTCCTATGGACCTAATTATTGATGTTTAGACTTGTTTGCTAGCATAGGATGATTTTCATGTTCATATCTTTATGCATATTTCTAGTGTGTACTACCATTGTATTTATTTTTTCCATTTTGATATATTTTTTAAAAAATCGAAAAAGAGTTTTGTTTTTCTTGAAAAAAATTTGGAAAAATACTAAATGATTTTCTACTTCTTTTAGGAAAAAAATGAAAAATCCAAAAAGATTTTTTTTTTGATAAATTTTTTGAAAAAATCAATAAGATTTTTGTATTTCTTTTTACACTATATATGGATGGACATTTATGATGACCAAGTCACAATATCATTCCATTATCCACGTGACTTTTTGATAGTGTTTTGAGACACAACATCATTTCGTTTTTGTGCTTTATAATGTTTAGAGTCATTGAGATGTGATTAGAGATTACCACTTACATGTTTGACTCATTGATTCCATTGATGCACACATGCACAAATTTATTAGAATAATGTACTTGTCTATCACATGTTGGTCAAAATATTTTCATCTCAATCATGTCTTTAAAACGAACCACATGCGATAAAACGAGATGATGAAAGTAGTGCTTGTAAGAACCATTGCCCCGGATTGGAAAAATTGAAATTTATAACCCTGGTAAATGTGTTGATTTTAATTCAATGGCTCGGGCTGCAAAAGTGAAAAGACCTTTGCGCGAATAGCCACCATTTGCAAAAGAAAAAGAGCCTAAAAGATTAAGATCACTCAAAAGAAAAAAATATAAAGTGCTGGGCCAATTTTAAAGAACATTGATGCTTTTCTACATTTGAGAATTGATTCCTTCGAAACATAAGAATTTAGGTAAATATTCTTTATATGAGTTTTGAGGGATCTAAGTTCAAGATCAATGGATTTGCACATCCTGGAAAAGTCTCGTAAAATCATTACATAGGTTTGGACGTTATTGGTGTGAAAATTATTTTAGACTTTGATTTGTTGATTCTATTGAGCCGATATCATTTGAATTCAACTATTTTACACTTAAGGATGATTTTGAGTTCATTCATTAGGAGTATCCAAAATTCATCGTGCACATATGTTATGATTGGTTGAGTTGATTTTCTTATCGAATTTATTCACACACATTTATTCTGTTGCCACAATTTGGCCATCTTAGTGTTAGTTCATGGTGTGTTGTTTTTGTAAAATTATTTTCTCTTGAAAAAATTTGAAAAATCAAAAATAGTTAATGGAGACTTGCATGAGCTTATTTGATATATGTTTGTGATGATTTTTTATGCTTATTGTGACTACTCTCGTCTGTTACTGTTTTTATATCTTTTCCTTATCTGTTTCGAACAAATAAAAAGGAGGAGAACGAATTATGAATTATGGGGGAGAATTGATTTGATTGATTTAATTCATGATCTTTATTTTATTTCAAACTCGATACGTCATGAAGGTATCTTTTTTGTCTATTATGTGTAGGTACACTTTGATGAGTAATTGGAAAGCACACATTTGACAAAGCTTTAAAAAAAGATCAAGAGAAAGCAAGTTGATTTGAAGATTTGAAAGTTGAAGATTTTTAAGACTTACATATTTTGTATCTTTCCACTTTTGGGTTTCTGGGAGGGAATTAGATTTGTATATGATATTTGTTGGATAATTCAGATATTTTTTATTTTGTACCGGAATAGCAATAGGGGAGAATTGTAAGGGAAAATTTTCCATCATTGCCCTAGCTTCTAGGTCTAGTCAATAGAGTCTAGTTTACATTGAGTATGGCCGTTACATCCGTCAAGGCAATTCAAGTTCACAAGTTCAAGAAGACGGATCCAAATATCAAGCATCTTCAAGAAAGTTCTACAACGCGACATAATTTTGGTTTAGATTTAGTTTTGTGTTACTTTGATTTTTTTACTAAGTATTGGGATATTTTTCTAAACTATTTTTTATCAAAACAAGGCATTTTCAAACTTAAAAATGTTTTCTAAGTTTACTGTAGGCGGTCTCGTTCAAATGACACGTCACTGTCATTCGAACGACATTGTAAGGTCATTAGATACCTCGTTTGAAGGCTTATATATAATATGGATCAAACGAAGCTTACTGTTTTATTTTTTAGAGGTCGTTTGATATGTCGTTCGAAGGTTGCTTATAACAAGATAGCCATCTCATTCGAACGACCTCCTTATCTGATTCTAACGACATTCCGCCACCTAAAATTTCTTATTTGCCTATTAAAACCTATTTCTTGAAGATTTTTCTTTAAGACTTTTCATTTACGCAAATTGTAGAAGAACTGTAAATAGTCTTCACCTTTTTAGGGCAAAAACACTTTTTGATTCACACAAATCAATCCCAAATACTTTTGTGAATCTTCTTTCGAACTCAAACACTTTTTATCGAAGTAATTCTTGTGGAGAGCTTTCTTCACTGCTGATCTTGTGATACTCGAGGGTATTCACTGCTGAAGGAGGAGGAATGACATTTTTGTGGTTCTCGAGGGAATCATTATTGACTGAAGGTTGCGGCCTTTATGGGTTCTTGTGAGAATTCATTGTTGTATTTCTCTATGTATTTGTAAATTCCAATTTACATTTAATAGTGAAATAAAAGGTCCAGAAATTGTTTGTTTCTTTGCATGCTTGATTTGAATCACATAGTTACATGTTCTAAGGTTAATAAAATTTGATTGTGGGTTTGACATCTAATTAAATAAGTTTACTCCGTCAGAGAATCGTGCACTCTACAATCTTTTTACCTATGAACTAGATTATATTATTGTACTTATATTTTCAAAAATTCCAAAAATATTTTCATTTCTTTTGTGTATAAAGACTTTTATAAAGAAAAATCCATATAGGATGTGTGTGTGAGATTTTCGGATCACTATATCATTCCATGTTCAAGTGGCTTTCGATGAGTAGTTAGTCTGAATTCTCTCGCTTGTGCTCTTTATGAGTTGATATGATGCTTTTATGCTTGTTTATAATATATTTTTCTATGATTGCTTCATATTATTACCTTTCACGAACACACATATCATGGAATCTAGAGGATGTATACGTCGTTCTACATACGTTGGGTGAAGTAAGGTGTTGTCTTATCAATTTTGTCACCTAAACTTATAAGCAATATATATTATAGTTGTGCATGTAAGAACCATTGCCCGAATTGAGAAAAATAGAAAAACATTTATCTGGTAAACTTATATTAACCAATGGAATCGGGCTGCGAAACACAGGTTGTCTTTGCGCAAATAGCCACCATTTGTAAAAAGAAAAAGAGCCTAAAAAATTCATGGCAGAAAAAATTGCAAATTGCCAAGGCCAATGTGTAGTATGCAAAATATTGTGCATTATTAAAAAATTGTAGGCTTTTATGGGAGACATTGGTTGAAGATCAATGGATTTGCACAATAAATCATAATATTGCTTTTTAAGGTAACTATATTGGCCCGAGAATCATAAATCTTCTAGGCGTTTTGTTTATATGGCTAGTTTCCAATTGAATTCCCCTTATTTATCACAAGGTTGGTGTGAGTGTATATTGGGTAGAGATATTATTTGTCATACTGCACTTTTGTGTTGTCTTAGGCGATGTTTTCACTCGCATTGTTCACATCCATTCATTCCATTTCCACGGTTCAATTATTTCAACACTACCTAGGACAATTGAAAATCAAAAAAAATTGGGTTTTTAACCTTTTTGGGCCTTTATACTCTTTATTTTTCAAATTTTTTTCTTTTAATTTGCTTTTGAAAGGACTGAAATCTCGTTAGATTTCTTGTTTGAACGAGATTCTAATGACCCTCTCCCCAATCCTAGCCTAAAAACTCGTTCGATTGATCGTTCGTATGTCTTCTAACGATGTCGTTCGAATGAGATTCCCATAATTGTTCGAATGACCGGGGTTATAACAGGTCGGTTGGGTCAATTTTTTTTTTCGTTTCATTTTTAATTCTTCCCTCTCTTGGTTAAGAACGGTTTCTCTCCCTAATATTTCTCAACACTTCACTCCATATCTCTCATACTCTTCATATTCTCAACCCGTTATCTCCATCTTCACCCATATAAAATCCTTCATTTACTAAATCCATTTTCCATATCTCCAAGAGTTGTGTTGGGATTCTAAAGCTTCATTTTAAGGTATTTTGTTTCATCCCTTCTCTAGTATATTTTAAAATCTTTGTTTGAGTATATATGTTTTGGGAAATCTTTTTTAACATACAACACTTTGATGCTGTTTATTTCTCATGATTGACCCATTTCATATAAACTCAATTTTTTTTCTTTGGGGCTATGTCTATATTATATGTACTTTTGTATACAAAAAAAAATTTCATAAAAAAATATTTGTTTGCCTCCATTAAATGACATCTCATGAATTTTTGACATTATTTTTATCTTAAATTTTTATTGTCAAAAATCATGAAATTTCATTTAATTTTTTTAGTTTTACGTATTCATATTTTTTATTTTCTGGTGGAGAATGGGATTTTGTGTTTTTGTTGTTGGTTTTTTGTGTTATGGCGGATTGGTTGGTTGTTTTTAGGTAGGTTGTAGTCATCTCTTCCATTTTCTCATGGTTAGAATTCATCGACCTAGGCGTGTTGCTCTGTCGGATGAGGAACGTTGTTCAAATGAAGATGTTGCCATTCCAAATCTTCATCTACGTTGGGTTAGGCATGCAAATAACACACTCTTTCACATTCTAGGGTTACCCACTAGGTCTCTATCATTAGGGAAAAGATTATACATCTTGTTTCTCTTTTCAAAACCACAGTTTCCACTTGGCTTGTCACACGTGGTTAGGATCCCATGTTTAATCTTCGCGATCCTATATATCCCGACCTTATTTAAGAGTTCGTATTTTCAATGCTCGTATCTGAGAGAGGTATAGTCTCCAAGGTACATATTAAGGAGGCTATTATCACCTCTAACATCATTGCCCATCTTGTCGATTTACCCCGAGTCGCCAACCCTACCTTCCCTTGGTCTAAAGACGCTAGGCCTTCTTATGATCTTATTTTAAAGACTGTCTTTCAGGTGATCAGTCGGATTCTGCCATTTTATATCTTAGAAATTTCGAGTATGATTTTATGATCCTTAATTGGATCATTTGTGTGTGCATCCATTCACATGCAAACCATACTCATATTTCACTGGATCATGTCAGTCTAATGTATGCTATCAGTATTGGGAATTCTATTGATCTTCCCGAGCACATTTATGAAGTTCTTAGAGCCGTTTGTATGTCACCTTTTGTGCCTTCTTGACAAGTATTTCCTTTTGTGGTTCTAGTCACCGTCATTATTTGGATGTTGGTTGCCCCCTTCTTTCTTCGGATAGACCAATGACCTGATATCAGACCATCGATAGTTCATCCATAAGTAGGTGATCATCTTCCTAAGGATACACCTCAGTCCACTTCATCTCACTCAGAGTCATCACAGTCTACCGCCTCATCTACTCCATCTAAATCCTAACCATCTACCTTTCACTGTCATATACCTTCAGAGTTGGAAGAGCTTAGGTTGATGCGTTTGCAGGTTGAGCAAATTCAGGAATAACGCCATCAGGACCGTGCATAATACAGGAGATCTTTACCTCCTTGCGAAGAGATAGAAAGCTAGCCAAAGAGGCCCAGGCTCGTAGAGAGGAGGCTCAGGCACATAGATATTCTCTCATGATGCAGCACTTTGAGGAGCTCCGTCATGCTCTTGACGATCCAGCATAATCACTTTGTTTAGCCAGTTATTTTCTTTTATGTACTTGTGAGAAAGTGCTTTATATTTCATTTATTTGTTACTCTTATTTGTATATTCGATTTCCATTTGCTTTTCCTGCATTTAGATTTGGTTATTATTTAATCAATTTGGATATTATTCTGGATTAATGTTAATCATCATTTGCTCCATCTTATCATTTATCATTATTATGGATGATTTGCATTCCCTTTTATGCCATGGATGTTGTTTACACATGTCAGTGCTTTCATGTTATCTATATTGAGGTTATTCTATATTCATTGTAGGTTTGTTCTATCCCTTTGTCTTTTTTGGGCGAAAAGGGGGAGAACATGTTTAGGGGGAGTTACTAATTTGATTTATTTACATCTTTATTTCCCCATGTGTTTTACATCTTTGTTGTTTCATGTGTGTAGTCTATTTATTTTTATGCCAAATTCTTGCCTACATTGAGCTTCACGTAGCAGCTTTGTTGTCAGTCGAGTCGAGTCTTTCCTTTTTGGTGGGAGTTTGGGGATGGCCATTAGGATCGGCTTAATGTCCTGGCTTAGCAAATTTCGAGACTTTTTTATTTTTATGTTTTATCCCATAATAGCCAAAGGGGGAAGGAAAAATCTCCAATAGAATCAATTTGTAGTACTGGCTATTTCTGTTGGACAAAACATTTAAGGTCATTTAGCGTCATGCTACTCTACTCAATGAAGAATTTGAGCATCCAAAATTTTAGCATTCAATAAGTCTTCACCTAATCATCCGATTGCTCATTTTCCCAAAGGTATATGACCCGATTATTTTATACTTTGTTGGAGATAATTTTTAATTTGTTGCATGTATCCTCGTGAAAGTTTTCAAAACACATTTTGCTCTTTAAAGTTAAAATTAATTTTCCAAAATTAAGAAGGTCGTAGAAACGAGTTCGTTTGAACGTGTGTGTTCGAACAACATCAGACGATTTCCTCCGATATGCCTGCAATGTCATTTGATATCTCGTTCAATTGACCTTTCTCACATAGTAATTCAAATGACATCAGACGAGATCCTTAATGGATTTTGTCTGAATTGTCGTTTGAAGGCTCGTTCAAACGACATTTTTTCATGTCGTTTGAACGAGCGGATTTATTTTTAAAAAAAAAGTTTTTTTTCACCTCAACCTCCCTTGTCCACTACTTCCACCTTTCAAACTATTTAGGAGCTCGAGAAAAACTTCAGAAATGGTTCTTAAACATTTAAAAAAAACTTATTACTCTTTAATAAAAGTCTTCAACAATTTATGTGATTTTTTGTATCTTTTTTCCAAGAACCACAAACCCCAAATTCATCCTCTCATACTGTGGCCAGCATTAGTCGATGAACCCTACACGCTCTATACGGACACGGTGGTAAATTATGATTACTAGGACTTTGTGACAAGCTGGTTGATGCCCCCTTGCATTTATGATGTGGAGAATATGCCTTCGCCTCCTATGACCCCGGGTAGGGGTACTAGCAGGTCGGTGGGATTTATCCAGAGCATGGGTAGTGGTACGTCAGCGGCCACTGCAGTGGCAGAGGAGGCTCTAATTATTCAGGTTACTCCCCCTTCCTATAATTTCTGATTGAGTAGCAAGAGTTATTAAGCATGCTACATCATCCTAATACGTCAGCGTCTGGGTTGATGGGGCTTACGGATGATGTCCTTCAGCCTGAGGTATATTCTTCTTCTTCCCTTGTCTTGTTTTTTTATTCTTTCTTTTCTCTTTACTAACTGATTGGTCTTTTTCTTTCATTTCTTTTGCTTGCAGTATGTTTGGGTGTCGACCACCTGGCTGAAGGATATTAAGGACTGGGTGGCCTCTGCATCTTCTTACATTAGGGATTCAGTTCCTTCTAGCTTGGTTCCATCTGCCTCCTCGGATGCGGGATCGGGTGTTGGGAGTGGAGGTTCCACCGCTTACCGTCGGGGAAAGCGCGTTCATCGTAGAAGGTGAGGATTTTGAGAGAGAGAGTTGTTGGTTCGGGTGGAGTCCCATTTATTGTATTTTTCTATTTTTCTTCTTTTGCCTGCAAGGATGTAATCATGAAACAACAATATATATATATATATATATATATATATATATATATATATATATATATAAAGAGGATGCGTTTTTATTTTTTTTGCTTTAATGACTTATCCTATATGCACTTTACTTTTCTGCTGAGACTGCAAAGATGACAGGATGTTTATTTATTCCGAAAAAGAGTGCAAATTAACTCATGGAAAATATCTATCTTGGAAATAAGTAAAAAAGGATAATTAAGGAGAAATGACCCGGGGGGTTTCAAAATAAGGATTTCTTTTCTAGAATTTGATTTTGGCAAAATAGGAAAGATGGAATTTTCCAAAATAAGAGGGTTGCCGATCGACATACCCCTTGTCCTGCCTATCGGCATATGGGTCAATCAAATCACTCGAAGCTTTGATTTCACTTTCCTGAACATCATATCCTTGTATGCCTATCGGCATACCCCTTGTAAGGCTATAACTTACTCGAATTTTCAGATAATTTATCTTTTTCCAAATCTTTTGTGTATAAAAGGAGAGATAAGGAATGTGAGTCTTTCACCCATGCCCACTTTTGTCTTCTTGCTTCTTGTTTTATTATTCCCAAGTGTCCCTTCTGGTGTATGCAAAAATTTCCTCCTACCTTGATGGTCTAGAGGCCATGTGTTTATATAATGTGGACTACGAGTCTTTTAACCTATGTTGAGTCTCTCTGTGGCGTCGACCCATTGACTAGAATATGCTAGCAGTGGCGGTATAGTTCTGGTACATCAAAGACCATGTCTTCCATTTCGGCCTAGATGAGGCTTGTACGACTTATAAAGAATTCTCCCTGTGCAGCGACAGCTATGACCAAATTTTCTCATTCTCCCCGGGCGTTGTTAGCGGAGATGCTTCATGTTTCCCCTTTAGCGGCTCGATCGTTGGTTACTAGGGGGGATGATTTCCCTTTAGATTATTATGCACTCCGTGCGTTTGAGGAATTTTAATGACGCGAGCTATGCCTTAGTTGTTGCCTTGGGCCTTAATGCGAGACTTTTGCTAGTGATAGGGCACTTAATGGTGGATTTGCAATTAGCTGCAATAACAGCATGGATGCCTTATTATTGTCCTGCATCGATGATGCTGGCTGAGACTCTGAATGGTTTTGACGCTTGGAGAGAAGGTCGCTTTGATTTTCTGAGGGGGATACCGATGATGTTGTTCATGTAGCTTGCTAAGAGGTTCCATCTGGGGACTCCTCCTGAGTACCCCTTGGCGGGTGTGCTGAATTTCTTTGCTCAGTACTTTTTCGGTTTCAGCCCATGTATAGAAAACTGGGTCAACTAGTTTTTGGAGCATGGAGCCTCGTGTCTTCGTTGGTCAGTGCCATAGTGGGGAGAATTGAATGCATATTCTAGAGCTGGGAGAGTATCATTATGCGTGATTAGTTGGTGCGGTAGACTTCATTTTATCTCCCTTGGCGGCTTCTGTGCTAAGTTGGGTGGGAGAAAATAGTGTCTCCTCGCACACTAGACTTCTTTCCGATGGAGGACCTAACTAAATCCCTGCGCATGATGTTGGGTTCTTTATGGGAGAGTCTTCATCCATTTACCCATCCATGTCAATCTGTAAGAAGGGTCTGGCATGTGTTCGGGGACTATCTTAAGTGGTTGAGGAAATGATTAGTAGAAAGGATATTAGCGGAAGAGACTAGCCAGATATGGGTTATTCTTTTTTACACTATGGAAGGGGGTAGTGTTTTTTTCCAGACTGGTTAGGGCTTACCGCTCCATGGAGTGCATTTAGAATATTAATCAGGCGAGGGACCTTGGGGAGCTTCGAGGGCCGAAAATGATGATGAGATTAGGTATGGCAGTTGTTAATAGAATTTTATGAAGTTGGGGATAATTTATGTGAAGTTGGGGTGATTTGTGTGAAGATTTTGTGACGCTGGGGGAGAGCTTGTGTGTTTTTCTAGATTTTTGAAATAAATTTGGTGTAGCTTGATAGGGTTGTTGTTTTAAGACTGGTTAAAGTCAGTGAAAGGGGTGGTTTATTTAACTCCCTTCACTAATATTTCATGTAATGGTGTCGTATTTCCTTATTTGAAATAAAAAATGATATTTGATCATATTTTGTTTTGCTTCTTGATGAGTTTTGCATGTGAGCTATCTATACCAATCGCTAAGGAATACATAATCCTTTTGTTCATGTAAATGATAAAATGGACCGTCGTTCTCATAGGTTAGAAAGAAATAGCATTTTGTGAAAAAAAAAGGGGGGGGGGATCATGCCCATGTTGCCTACGTACCTCTGGGGGTTTTGAAAAAAAATTATGAGTTCTATTTTGAAAGAAAAAAGGTTTATGAGAGGATCAGGCCCACATAGTTCTGGGTAGAGAGAAATGAAGAATTTTTTTTGAAGAATAAAAGGGGGTGAGAAGAGTCGTAGCACGCTGAGATTTCGGGTTAAGGGTAAAACTTTTTTAAACGGTCCATATTGACTAGACGTGCCATCTCATCTCCATCAAGGTCTGCGAGTATAAGGATGCCGCCTAACTAGATCTTCTTCACTAAGTAGGTGCCTCTCCAGTTCTGCTTGAATTTCCCTCTAGGTCCCAAACATGTTCTATGATATCTTTGAGGGCAATGTCTCCTTCCTGGACACCTCGACCCTTGACTCTTCGGTTGAATGATCGCGATATCCGGAGATGGTACCCTTGTAAGTGGTATAGATCCTTTAGCCTCTATTCAACCAAGAGTCATAGCTCATCAAAGAGACTCCGATGCTAGTCTTTTTCGCTAAATCTTCTCTCGAGCATGACGCATAGGGAAGGTCTTTGTAGATCAACGGGAAGGACTGCTTCCATGTCGTATACCAGAGAATAAAGTGTAGCCCCAGTAGATGTTATGACTGAAGTGTTGTAGCCCCAGAGGGTGTAAGGGGTTTGATCAGCCCAATTTCTTAAACTCGGACATTTTACTGATGATGGCTTTGATGTTTTTGTTGGAGGCTTCGACAACACCATTTTAAAGTCGACAACACCATTGTTGAAGGCTTCGAAGGATTGCATGGTCTTTCTTATTGGCATCTTGGGGATACCTACCGTGTTTGAGGAGGCACTAAAAATCATAATACCATTACCCGACCATATCAAAATATTCCTTGATGATGAGCACAATGTGGTAGTAGTACCGCATAGCTTATTTTTGGATAAGGAAGGGGGCCATCATTATTCCCTCGGGTATGTCGACTGTAAAGGCCAGGGTAAAAAGGGCATCGGCTAAGCTATTCTTTGCACGAGGAAGGTAATGGAAGGTGATATCTTGGTACTGGGAGGACAACTCTTCTAGGTGGTCATGGAAGGGTAAAAGAGTTTCATCTTTGACTTTTGATCTTCTAAGGACCTGGTCGTGATGAGGGCAGAATCCCCATATATATTTAGGTGTTTGATACCTTTCTTGAGGGTGACTTTGAGACCTACAGTGCATGCCTTGTATTCAGTCATATTATTAGTGAGGGAAAATCTATCTTGATGGTAATGGGAGTGTAAGAGTCATCAGAGGCGATCAGGAGTATCCCAATGTTATATCATTTCTTATTGGCAACACCGCCAATGAACATTTGCCATCTGAGGTCTTCTTAAGAAGTGTAGAGTATATCTTCATCCGGGAATTATGAGGCCCAAACGTCGGTTCCCTCCATAGGGTAGTCAGTAGGGTAGTCGAACATGGCTCTCCTTTTTATGGATTTTTGCATAATACACACGATATCAAACTCAGCTACCAGCATCAACTACCAAATCAATCCAACTAGATAGGGTGGGTTTCTCAAGTAGGTACTTCACAGGATCCATTGGGGATACTAGTTTGATGGGAAAAATGAGCATGTAGTGCCGTAACTTTTAAGTGATCCAGACTAGGGCAACGCATGCTTTTTCCAAGGCAGTGTAGTTGGCTTCATACCACTCAAATTTTTTGTTGGCGTAGTAGATGGCCCTTTCTTTGCGAGATTGTTCGATATATTGGGCTAGCAAATCCCTTATCGCGATATATGTTACGGTAAAGTACAAGAGGAGGGGGAGACATGGTTGCGGCAGTATAAGTAGCAAAGGTCGGGTAAGGTATTGCTTGATTATATCAAGGATTCTTGATAGGCCCCATTCTCGACTTTGGTAGAATATCTCTGGGGGAGTTTGAAGATGGCTCGTAAATAGATGTAAGTTGACTGATGAACCGACTGATATACTGAAGTTTACCTAGGTATCCCCAGACTTCCTTCTTCATTCTGGGTGGTGGCATTTTAAGTATGTCTTTCATCTTGGCAGGGTCTTCTTCAACCCTCTTCTCACTAACCATGAATCCCAAAAGATTCCCTTTCGTGATGCCAAAAATGCATTTTTGTGGGTTTAGTCACATTTGGTATCGCCGTAGTCGTTCAAAGAACTTTCGAAGGGCGGGAACGTTTTCTTCCCTCGAGTCTTAGACTTAATAATCATGTGGTTTACATAGACTTTGACCTATTTGTGTATCAAATCATGCAAGATGGTTGTGGCATCCCTTTAACCCCAACGTTCTTGATCCTGAATGGCATGACAGTATAGCAAAAGGTTCCCCAAGGAGTGATGAATGAGATTTTCTCCTAATGGTCGGGGTGCATCTTAATCTGGTAAATCCATCGACAAATGACTTGAGGGCATGGATGGTTGTGTTGTCCACAATCATGTAAATGTTAGGCAATGGGTAATCATTCTTTAAAGATGCTTTGTTTAAATCCTGCTAGTCGACGTACATGTGGAATTTCCTCCTAATTTTGTTACAAGGACAATATTGGCGAGCCATGAGGGATATTCTATCACACGGATAAAGCCTACGTTCAACTACTTGACTACTTTTTCTTTGACTTTGAGTGACCATTCAGTGCGAAGTTTCCTTAGCTTCTGCTTGATCGGCTTGTATTATGTGAATCCTTGTATCTCGTGTTGACCTATTTCTGGATCAATGTCGAGCATATCATCGTAGTTTCATGTAAAGACTTCCACGAATTGTTTTAGTAACTCATTGAATTGCACGCACTCATGCTCATTAAGGGTAGACACTATCCTAATCTCACGTTATTGGCTACTAGAACCGAGATTAATAATAACAGTTGCATCCTCATTAATTTGAACACGATTATGTTGTTTGTTATTAACCTTATTAAGATTTGTTAAGATTTTTTATTTACAAAGTCATCATCATTAAGGGTTTGATTAGAATCAAGACAATTAATGTAAGGCATATTAAGATACTTAAAATCTACATTTATTTCACTTTCGGGAAAAATAGCATTGAGAACCTAGTGAATGGAGGTCTTAGTTACATTGATATCAGAAAAAGGAGAAACAGCAACAGGTGAAGAGATATGGTAAACAGCAAGGTTGGGTTGAATCTCAATAGGTTGGACTGGTATAGTATTCCAGTTGAGAAGAGTTCTGTCAGCAGCCATGATCAAAGTGGATGGGTTCGACGGTGTAGCATCTAAATGGATCATACAGAGAGTCAGCATAGTGTCTATAGGTTGAATGAGTCTTCGAAATCACTTTCCTCGAAGACCTCAGGAACTATTACAGATTTCTCAATGAGAGGTTGCACTTTATGCTGGAAGTCTTCAGCCCAAGAGTAATTGTCTAGAAAGAATATTTCCATCCTTGGTTTCATCTTCTTATCGACGTGGTCATACCATAGCTCAGGGAAGCCGCAGAAAGGGAAGTCTGTGACCTCCTTGATAAATCTTTCATTCAAATAATCTCTTGAAATAGTCTTTGCATCTTTTAAATCTCTCAAAATATTCCATACTCCTCTCCGGAGTGCTTTGAGGTCTTCTGGCGAAGGCTGATAACCCAGGCCATATGGGGGAAAGGCCTCTTTTAGGACTATGGGCTCAAGTTTGATGACGTCTCCCCAGGCCCAACCCCAATTCGAGAAGAAAATGCATATTCCTAAACATTTGTATCATATTGACATTGCCATGAGGGTTGTGTTTCGGACAGACTCGATTTTTGAAATTGTCTCCTCCTGGAAGGGGAAGGGGATTAATTCCGAAGACAGAAAGGAGCATGTCATTCATTCCATGCTAAATTTCCAATATTGGATTGCTGGTACTGGCATTTTTTGTACCAACATCATCCCCCAAAATGGTGATGACTTGTCCTTTGGCGAAGAATTTCAATTTTTGATGAAAGGAAGAAGATATCCCCTTGTTTCTATAAAGCCATGGTCGATCAAGTAGTAGGTTGAAGCATGCGGGTATATCAATGACTTGGAATTCGGTAACAGGGTTGATAGGGACAGCCCCTATTATGAGTTTTATGTATACCATTACCTCTCGACGGGTATTATCATAAGCACGCATTATGGCGAAAGTAGGAATAAGGTCAACAACTCTCAACCCCAAGAAATTGAAGGTTCTGAGCTGACAAACATTGAGGGTGGATCCATTGTCAATGAGGGAGAGTGTGACTGTCTTTCCCATCACTTCAACGATGATGTTGAGGGCATAGTTGTGACTGGGACCAATCTTTAAAATTTCTTCTTCGAAGAAGGAAAGAAGTCTAGTAGAGGTCAAGGACCCATCCATATTTACAACTTCTTTGGGAGTGGTGGAAAGAGGGACTGTAGGACCAGTGAGAAGTTTTATCAGAGCATTTCGGGGTATGAGTTAGCTTAAGTCTTCTTGAGTTGGTTAAGGATTTTTCTCTCCTCAACGGTCATTTCTGGAATGGGAAGTTCTTCGGTAATTCCCTTTCCCTTATCTGTTCCAGACGATCGATATTCATATCCTTGTAGTGTCTCCCTAATCTGGTCATGTGGTTTACTGAGGCAGGGAAGAATAAGAAAGTCGTGTTTTCATCTATTTCTAGCTGAATGGTTAATTTATTGATTTTCCCCAACAGGACTTCAAAAGAAATCATTCCACACATGCTGATTACTGGAATGACTTTTTCCTGACTCAATTCATCATCTGAGTTGTCAAATTCATCCCCCCATCCGGTGGCGAAGATGTCTTCTTGCCAAGACCTTGACGAATTCCTCATATAAATCTTCTCACTCAACGGGGAGGTGGAAGAGTGAAAGGACTAACCGCCCTTAAAACTTCAAAGCAGTGAGTAGTTCGAAAATGTTGCAGATCTCATTGGTTTATCAAAATATGTCAGCCATGATCTGTACCACACCATCTAAGCATATTTCTTTGGAAAGTACCACCCATTCATCTGATTCCCAGGCCCATTTTTGAGCTTTCATGAATAGGACACTAAATTTCTGACGGGCGATGGTCATCTCGATGGGTAATTTCAACCCAAACTTCAGAAGTTGGTTCAAAATAGTTGGTAACTCCATGTATTGCCCTCGGATTGGGTGCGAACGATAATGCAGGATCCTATGAGGAGTGGCAATGCTTGATCGGTGAAGCAGGAAGGTTGTAAGAGAAAATGAGGGTAAACTTTTAGAGGTTTGGATGAGATGATAGGTGTTTTTTGGGTACAATTTGAGTGGATGGATCAAATTCTGGGTCATTTTCTAGGAAGACTGCATTTGCATGTGCGGGAAGTGGTTTATTGGTGTTAATGGGTTTAGGACCTTTTGGTGGAGCGATGAGACCCCGATCAATCAAGCCTTGAACCATATTTCTGAGATGGAAGAATTGGTCGGTAGGTTGGCCCGCAGATTGGTGAAAGTCATAGTGGGCATCGATTTTAAAGTTCTAAGGAAGAGGGTTTAGTAATGAATGGGGGTCCAAGGGTTTGATGAGGTTTCGTCTTGATAAGTCCTGGTAGACTTTGCATGAGGAAACATGGAGCTCAGCATATTCCTTTCTGGCGGGATTAAGGTAGCTTTCTGGTGCCGAAAGAGGTAGCAGGTTGGGAGATATTTTTTATGGTTGAGACTGGAGCACTAGAAGGCTTCTTGTAACTTTTTTGAATGAATTGTCCAGTGACCTTCTTCCACTCGGCTTCCACCTTGGTAACATTTTATTCAATCTCTACACCCATTTCCCGGTGGGCTCGAAAGTGTGGATAATACTGACCTCCCTTAGTCGCTCGAATATAGGGAAAGAAATTCTTCTTCACGATACTAACTTATTCTTCTTTGGAGGGTTGGTTGGTCATGGTAGCAGCTTTCTCTCTCCACCTCCCTATGAAGCTACTGACAATTTCCCCTAAGTTGTGCTTAAGAAGCTCTAGATCATGATGTGTAAACTCTAGTACTTCGTTGTACTTATACTGAGACATGAATTTCGGGGCGACATCTTCCCAACTACGGATTCTAGATTTTTTAAGGGATAGGAACCATCGGAGGGCGCTTTTTTTCAAAGTCTATTAAAACATTTGGGCCATTATCTCTTTAGCAATGCCAATAAGGGTCGTGGCTCGGTCATAACTACGAAGGTGCACAATTAGGGGCCCGTTGCCCCTAAACTTCTCGATGGTTGGCATCTTGAACTTCTATGACGATCTTTCTTTGGGATAGGGAGATATATGGGCGTAGTCCAAATAGTTCTCAAATATCCCGACTCTGTCGAATTTCTTGGACAGCAGTTTGAGGACTTCCTTGACCTTGTTCAGTTCTTCCTCCTTGGGATCAACAGGCACTGGCAAGTTATCCCCTGGCTCGTAAGGTTTGGCATAGGGAGCTGAGTTGATGGCGATCCATTGGCAGCGGGGCACACGGAGCATGTTAATATTCTTTTGGGGACCAGACTGGCTTGGGAGAGGGTGGACCCATGGGTCGAGGAAAGAGGACCACGAGTTCTTCAAGAATCTGGACCTAGTTTCGTTGCATCTCATGAACTTCGATTTGAAGGTTATCAATCTTGGCATTGAGTTGGACTAAGACTGCCATCAAATCAGGCTGCATGTTCGGTGCTTGGTTGGCATTTTTCATGAAAAGCTGGTCAAGGTAGATTCCGAACTCGAATGAAGTAGAAGAGGAACTGATGGATCTTCGAGCCGGTTTGACGGAAGATCGAAGCCAATAGGGAGCCAGGCCAAGAATCGGGTATGCGATCGACCTGAGAAGGAAAAATGGTTCGAGTTTATTTTCGAAAAAAAGGGAAGAAAGGATTATTTTCAGTATTTTTAAAAAAGAGGAAAAAATATTTTTATATTTTTTATAAAAGGAGTAAAAAAAATTTTGGTATTTTTTATAAAAGGAGGGAAAATGTTTTTGGTATTTTGGCTTTTGAGAAAAAAATGAGGGAAATGAGAAAAGAATCTCAGCATGATTACTATTATCATTATGTTTTCACTTGTATTCGGTTTACCTAAATGCAAAAAAAATGTCGAACAGGGCCCGAGCCTAGGAAAACTGGGTTTGAAAAATATGTAAGACATTATTTTACTTGTTTCCAGACTCAAGGAAAAGGTCTTGTTTTGAAAAATAGCAAAATAGAGCGAAAATTTGGGTGGCATGCCGACCTGGCATTTCAGCATAGTTTCGTGTAGCAACCAACAAACTAAATATGAGTGCCCTAGGTTTGATGCCTATATGAGGTTTATGCATTTTGTTGGGATAGTCTTATAAGGTTCCCCCCTTGGCATGACTTCCATGATATACTTCTTGCTTTTGAGGGCAATTATTACGTGTGGACAAGCCATCTGATATACCTAAGTGTACATGAATTGTCTCACTATATACCTCATGGGGGCAGTATGTGTGAGAGAGAATTCGATATACCCGATGTACGTGAATGACTTACCTGCTATACTCCTATCATGAGTTCGATCAAGTGGTACGATTCGGGGGGAATCGTTCGATATACATTGAAGGTACTAGGCCAATGGAAGGTGAGAGTCATATTACTTAGGCTAACTGTGACCCACGGGACCAGCGCCCATCACTAAATGACCCCACAGTACGGGACAAAATTTTGGTCAATATTACAATGATCTTGGTGATATAGTGTGCAAAATGCATGATTCTTAATTAGTATATTATGGAGAGAATCTTTTATTTGTCATTATAAGTAAAAGAAGCACTATACTAATGGGGAAAAATGTATTAGTATCATGAAAAGTAAATTTAGCATGGAGCATGCAGAATACACTAAGCATGGATACATGCGAGTGTCTAATATATGAATGTCTATAAGTTAGTGGGTGGTAGTGAGACTGAGCATGGATCAACTATAAGTGGCGGGTAATATGTGCAAGTGAGCATGGATATATACAAGTGCGATAAGTGAAGTTGTGTGCTAGTGAAGCCTAAGCATGGATATTCTAAGTGGCGTGTGAAGCTTGTGGGTATAAGTGATCCTATATACAAGTGTAGGTAGTGTGAAGTGTACATGGAGAGTGTACATGGAGGGTATTTACAAGCGTGTGAAGTGAAAAGTGAGTGATAAGTTATATATACATGAGGTAGATATGTACAAGGAGTAAGAGAGGAAAAAGGGAACATACAGGTAGGTGCGTTCACACACATGCAGACAATAATAACACCCATGTTAAAATAGAGTCTAGTCCTCAAAGAACGCAAAATCCCCAGCAGAGTCACCATTATGGTCATCCCTTCCCGATTGATGTGCACGCATGTGGGGGTCTCGTGCCTTCCTCGGGGCGCTTCGACCATCGTCAATTGGGGTGATGTATAGGTAATGTATAAAGATAGAGTCGCTAGCCTATTTTGCACAAAACGGGCAAAGAAAATGTTGACACCTCGAGATAAAGACATCAAAGACATCCTACGCTTTCGATTTCTCATGGGCATGTGTTATTCTTCTCCTTAATAACTCCGTGAAGTGTGTGCGTGTATATTTAAATGGAGAGTGTAATTACTCGACTTGCATCTTTGATAAAGGTTGGGTGAGGTCATCCTTATGAGTGTTCCCAAAATAGTAATCAAAATATTATGTGTGCGTTTGCTGGGTCCCGATCGTTTATAGAAGGATAATTGTGTAGGTTGGACAAAACACAAGCATGCATTACAAATATATAATATGAAAATAATATATAAACAAAAATAGGAGAGGAGTCGAATCGAAAATTTTACCCGAAATGCCTACGTAGCCTAAAAAGGCATCAAAGTCCACGTAGTTCGCAGATAACACGGGGTGGGATTTATCCCATAAATCCAACTTGGGACTTTTCTTATATGTGTGTGTGTGGAAAAAGGATGTTTTAGTGTGAGAAAATGTAGTGAGAAATTCCCGTTTGGTATTTACAAGCAAACCCTCTTTTTCTTGTTTTTAGGTTTTTTATAGAAAGTATAGTATGTGCAATACTACTAATAAAAGGTTAGATATTAATATATGCGATCTATATGAAATGCTAAAATAACAACTAAGTGACTAATACGAAAATAAAACAGAGTGAAAGATTTGGGCCTTCTTTTGGAGCCTTAAAATTGATCTTTAATGTTGAAGGCATGCTCTTGCAAGTGGATGAAGGTGGTAGGAGGAGAGGGAAGGGGATTTGACAAACTGGTTGAGGAAAGGATGGAAATGGAATGTGGGGGAGAGGTTTCAAGATGGAAACCATGTTGACTTCGAGAGAATGTTGCTGAGATCACTGAGAGGGATGTTTTCGAGGTGCCTTTCGAAGTGATCTCATGCTCTCCTTATATACGATTGGGGGTGTCGATCGGTATTGTCCTCATCCTGCCTACCGATAGGAAACCATCGACACACTGTCGATAGGAAGGGAAATGGGTTTACCATTCGGCAGTACTCTGTAGATTTTCCAAAAAATGGTCATAAAACGTAATCTGTAAATTTGAATCGCGCACGGGATGAATCATTGGAAAGGATATTCAGAGACCTTCAAGAATCATTGGGTCGCTCCCGGGTTCGAGAATTGACTATGGTCAAATGGTGCTCGAAAGCACTTGTCAATATTTTGGACAACCATTAAAAAGGGGATTTAGAGCCCTTCAAGGATCGAAAGAGCTTCGCTCGAGTTGGAGAGTTAACTTGAGTTAAACGGGGCCCAAGAGAGCCTGGTGGCCTCCAAATTAGTTTTTAGGGGAAAATAGATCGTTCATCTTGACATTAAGGCTGATTCATACACGGGGTGGATCATTCAGGGACCTTGAAAGATCCAATGAGTTGTCACTTAGGTGAGAAAAATGACTGGTAGTCAAATGGGGCTCGGGAGCGCTTGATGGCCTCCAAATCAGTACTCAGAGTATAACCTAGGGTTTATGGTGAAAGAGGATGTTCTAGAGACCTAAGGAGATGCTTAAAGGGTCATAGAATGGGGTGTGTACACATACATTCATCCCGATTTAGGTGCGATGGACCTCCGCATGAGTTGTTTTTGGAGGCGATGCTTGGGTTTCGGTGGATAACGAGACATAGGAGTGATGTGAAGCATGTTGGATCTATACGTACTATAACTACACCAAATCTGCCCATTTATCAAGGTCATTGACCTTGACAAATCCAACTTGTCAAGGTCAATGACCGTGACATTTCGAGGCGAGACAACTTTTTTTGTCACGGTCATTGACCTTGACACAAAACTCGCATTTTGTGTCACGATCGTGTCAAGGTCAATGACCGTGACACGTTTGTCACGGTTATAAACCGTGACTATCGCGGTCATTGACCGTGACACGTCCGTGACAACTTTTTGTCACGGACGTGTCACGGTCAATAACCGTGACAATTCTGGGCAGAATTTAAAAAAAATCTGCTGGGCAGTATGGCCACCGCCACTGCCCAGCAGTATATTTGTACCTGTTATAGCAACGTTGTCCCTGTTCCAAACATCATATATCCAACACAAACTAAAGATAATGCAAATATATATTCATGACGATATAATCCAAATATTCAAAGTAAAAATAATATACATGACGAAATAATCCAAATATAATTAAAATGGACAAACTTAAAAATAATGTTACTACATGTCTTGGATAAAACTGAGGAGGTGAGTAGGCCACGCGACATACGAATTGACGCACCCACTAATATACGTCGTGCCGCATTGTTCGCGCAACCACAATAGGGAGTTCTCCTTCCCGGGTATGACATGCGTGACGAGCACCCTGGACTCCATCTCTTGAAGCACACGTCCATGGACTATTCCACCCTAGACTATATTCGGGTCCCTCAACCCCCGCCCTATCCGCTGGCCATCAAATACGTCCAATATGAACACGCTCGGCCAACCAATTGTCAACAATGGTCTATTGGAGGGCGTCAAATAGGGAAATGGATCGTCGAAGTACGAACGTGTCGGTGATGAAGCAGCGAGGTCCACATCCTCGTCATCCTGCGCCTCGTCCTCCCGCACCTCCTCCTCCACCGCCTTCTCCTTCTCCTTCCCTTTCTCTTTCCCTTTACGGTCTCCACCCAACGTACGCTTCATGAATGTGTACATATCTTGGACCGTCGCCTCCAAACGGGACAGCTTCGCGTCGTGTGAATCCACCGTTCGAGCCAACCCGGTGTCGCTCGTCTCCAATCCGATGATCCTAGATTTAGCCACCCACGAGCTCACTCCCCTTGTCCTCCCCTTGCGATCAGAGCCAAGCACTTGGCTGAGTGCGTCTGTGGACAAAGATGCCTTGTCGGCATCAGACTGCGACTCATCAACTTCCTTAAGCTTTGCCTGAAACGACAAAAAGCACATGATTAGTAAAATAAGTAAACTAAAAAATTATAACGTAATTAACAATAATTAAACTGTCGGATTACTTACAATTGTGGTCGCGACGCTCGGGGACACCTCCTTGTCCTTCCCCTTCTTCGTCCGAAGAGCCACATAAGTATCGAGCCTATGTGGCTTACCCCCTGGCCCACTCCCTACCACCTGAAATAAAATAAAGTAAAGTAAAATTAGTATCGGCCCCGCAAAGTAAAATAATATCCAATAATATATTTCTGTAGTTATAGATAAATTAAATCTTACCTTCATCCTATGCTCCACCTCAGCGTAAGAGGTCCGGCCGGAGTAGTGCACGTCCGTCTTTTTAGCCCGATTTTCCCTCCCCGATTGGCGAGATGCCAATTGTCGATCCTCGATCTCATTGTCAATTAACTTTTGCCATTGTGCCAATGAGATCGGCTCCTTGGGCGGGACGGATCCGCGCCATTGTAAAATGGACTCTCGTGTTTTTCCAAAGTACCGTGTCCGCATATTTTTCTTCCACGTCTTGTGTTGCTCCCTCAACTGCTCCAAGACGGAATCGCGTAGCTTTGGATCCAAGTTGAATTGTTCCTGTCCAACAAATACAATGTTAGTTGCGAATAAATATAAATATAAATATAAATATAAATATAAATATAAATATAAATATAAATATAAATATGAAATTGAAATTGAAATTGAAATTGAAATTGAAATTGAAATTGAAATTGAAATTGAAATTGAAATTGAAATTGAAATTGAAATTGAAATATTACCTGTAGTGCCGCCCAAACAGCTAACTTGAGCTCATATGGCACCTCCTTCCAACTCATAAACCCCGGGCCGATGACCGTCTTTAGCAGCTCGAGGGATCTCGCTAATAGCTCCGACTTGTTTTCGACGGTAATCCCAAATTTTTCATATTTGGGGAGCCTAGGGGCGGAGGAGCCCTCGTCGCCTCCGCTACCACCGAACCCAGACGACATCATCATAAACAGCATCATCATCTTCGCCTTAACATCTGAAGGAGACATTTTTGCTGTAAAAAAAATGTTATTAGTACAGATAAAAAAAAATGTTAATAGTACACATTTCGTTTTACCTAATTGAATTAATTGAATTAATAGTACATATATGGATGGAGGTATTGAATACGGCATCACTTGTGGAGTGATGTCTGTAAGTCTTGTGTGTCTTCTTGTAAAAATCGTATTCGTAGTGGATTTTGTCTATGCCAGCCATTCGAGGTTTCTCCCATTTGGGTTTTCCTCGTACATCGGCACGTTGTGGTTGTGCCTTCTCTTTATGTATTTGATATTATGCATGATCACATGGGATTTAGTAACCAAGACTAAAATTTGGAAAGTATAAACATGTTGGCCCAATTAATTTGTCTCATGTGTTGTTAATTTATTTAACGGAGTGTATTTCACGAATTAGAACTGAATCCATATAACCTTGCCACTTCAAAACGCTAGAATAAGAAAAAGAGGGTTTACCTATAAATTCCAAAAGAGGGATTATCACTACACATCCTTATACTTGAAGCACGTTTATCTCTACCCACACATATAAGATAATTCCCCGTTTGGATTTATGGATTAAACCCCACCCTACGTTATCTTCGAACTACGTGGACTTTGTCGCCCCTATGGACACGTAAACGTCTTCGGTAAATCCCTATACTTGTGTCCTCCTTTATACATATTTTTTACCTTGTTTTTATATATATTCTTAATGGATTTTATATGCCTGCATGCTTGTCTCTTGTCTGATGTATGCATTCGTTAATCTATAATGAATTGTGAATCGGCAAACACTTACATTATACTTTGAATTACTATTTTCGGAACACTCCTAAGGATGAACTCACTTCACCTTTGTTCATGACGTGAGTTGAGTGATTCCATTCTCCATTTATATTATGAACATAAGCACACACTTTGTAGAGTTTAACAGGAGAAGATTAACACATGCCCATGAGAGATCGAAAGGGCGGGATGGGTGCCTAAAACCTTCCCATTCCATAACTTAGTCTCTGGACTCTTGAACTACTTGGTTTTGCAAGCATCGGTATTGTCCTTGATGCCGCTCTCTCGAAGGCAACAACATTTCTTTTGTCTTTTTGTGAAAAATAAGTTGGTGACTCTATCTCTACATATTACCCCACATCGATGATGGTCGATCACCCCAAGAAAGGGCACAATCTCAAGCGCACGTCTATAAGGAGGGAGGCCCTCCTTAGATCCCCCTAGGGATGGCCATAATAGCGACACTGCTGGGGACATTTTAAGAGTACTAGACTCTATTTTTGCATGGGTGTTATTTTTTTCTAACCTACCTATATGTTCCCTTGTATCCTCTATTTACTTTTTTGTTTATCTCTACCACATGTATATATCACTTTTCACTCACTTATAGACTTCACACACTTGTATATACTCTCCATAGACACTTAACACACTTACACTTATCTTAACCTTTTACTCACATGCTTCACATACCACTTAGAATCTCCATGCCTAGGCTTCACTAGCACACACCCACGCTTCCCACACTTGTATATATCTTCATGCTCATTTGCACATACCATACACCACTTGTAGTTGATCCATGTATAGGCTCACTGCCATACACACTCACTTGTAATTATTCACACATGTCACTCACTCACATGTATATGCATAGTGTAGTCTCCATGCTTCATGCTAAATTTACTTGTACTTGTATATGCTCCCTCATTAGTATAGTACTCCATTTGCTCATCATGCCAATTAAAAATGATAAAAAATACTCTCTCCATAATATGTTAATTAAGACTCTTGCATTTTTGCGCACAACATCACCAAGATCAAAACAATATTGACCAAAACGTTGTCCCGTACTGGGGGTCATTTTGTGATGGGTGTTGGCCCTACGGGTTGCAGTTACCCTAAGCGATATGACTCTCAACTTCCATTGGCCTTACACCTTTGACGTATATCGAACGGTTCCTCCTACATTGTACCGCTTCACCGAACTCACTACGGGAGGTGTATAACAGGGAAATCGTTCACATATGTCGAGTATATCGAATTTTCTCTCACACGTTATGTCCCCACGAGGTATGTAGTGAGGTAATTCATGTACACTTAGGTATATCAAATGGCTTGTCCACATGTACCGATGAATGATTTCTCTTATAGGCAAGAGGTATATCGTGGAATTCATGTCAAAGGGGGGAACCATTCCACTAACCCAACAAGTGCATACACCTCATATAGGTGTCAAACCAAGATCACTCATATCTAGTTTGTTGGTTACCATACGAAACTTTGTCGAAATTTCGGGTTGGCATACTACCCAAAGTTTACATTATTTTTCCTTTTTTGATAACAGGACCCCGTCCCTGATCCTGGAAACAAGTCAAATCGTGTCTTACATTCTTTCAAACACTATTTTTCTAGACTCGGGCCCTGTTCAAAAAAAATTATGCATTTAGGTAAACCTAATACAAGCGAGACATAATAATAACATTAATAATAATAATGCTGAGATTCCTCTCCTTTTTCCCTCCTTTTTCAAAAATACCAAAAACCTTGTTTCCCCTTCCAAAATACTAAAACAAATTCTCCCCCTCTTTTAAAAATAAATTCGAACCATTTTCCCTCTCAGGTCGATCGCATACCCGATTTTGGCCTGACTCCCTATTAGCTTCGATCTTCCGTCAAATCCCTCGAATCCTCACTGGTTCTTCTGCTACTTCATCCGAGTTTGGGATTTACCTTCATGATCTATTCATGGAGAACGCTGTCCAAGCACCGTATGTGTATCCCGATCTGATGATCATGTTAGCCTAACTTAGTTCCAGGATTGATAACCTTCAAACTGAGGTCCATAAGATGTAGTGTCACCAAGCACAGACTTCCAAAGAATCCAAGGTTCTCTTTCCTCCTGTTATGGGTCCACCTGCTCCTGAGCCTGTTTAGGTCCTAAAAGAGTATCTGCATGTTTCGCATGCACCATTTGCCAATGGGCTACCACCAGCTCAACTACCTATTTAGAAACTTACCTAATTACCTAGGTTAACCTGCTAGTACCCATGGATCCCAAAGAGGAGGAACTGAATAAGGTCGATGAAGACCTCAAACTACTGTCAAATAAGTTCGACCAAGTCAAGATATTTGGGAACTACGTGGACTACACCCATATGTCTCCCTATCATAAATCTAGATTGACAAAGAAGTTTAAGATGCCAGATGTCAAGAAATTTGGGGGAAACGAACCCCTAATTGTTCACTTTCGATGCTATCATCGATCCATGACCCTACTTGGTGCCTCCGAAGAGATAATGGCCCAGATGTTCTATCAAACCTGGAAAGAAAGTGGCCTTCAGTGGTTTTTATCCCTTGAAGAATCCAGAATCCGTAGTTGGGAGGATGTCGCCCGAGAATTCATATCTCAATACAAGAGTAATGAGGATCTAGAGGTTACACGCTAAGATCTAGAGATTCTTAAGCAAAACCCTGGGGAAACAGTCAGTAGCTTCATAGGAAGGTAGAGAGAAAGTTGTTACCATGACCAACAGACCCTTCGAGGAGAAACAAATTAGTATTGTGAAGAAGAACTTCTTGCCTCATATCCGAGCATCTATGGGAGGATGGTATTACCCACACTTTTTGAGCCCTTCGATAGGCTGGTGTAGAAATTGAGGAAGGCGTTACCAAAGTGGAATCTGAACCAAAGAAAGTTACCGGACAATTCACTCCCCTGAAGTATGAGAAACCCGCTACTGCTACAGTCTCAACCATCAATAACATTTTCTCACCTGCTAACTCTTGGGCATTAAAAATTTTCCCTAATCATACCAAGGAAAGGTACACTGAGCTCCATGCTCCCCTATCCAATTTCTACCAGACCATGTTAAGCCGAAATCTCTTCAAACCTTGGACCCTCGTCCATTACCAAATTCACTCCTTAAAAACTTCAAGTCAGATGCCCATTACTCACTAGTCATACTACCGACCAATGCTTCCACCTTAGGATTGTGATCCAATGACTAATTAATCTAGGTATCATCGCCCCACTAGCTAATCCTAAATCCAATACCACTCATAACCCACTTTCGGCACATACAAAGGCCATCTTTCTAGAAAGTGACCCAGAATTTGACCCATTTACTTAAATCATGCCAAGTAAAGTACTTATTATCCTTATAATCTCACCCAAATCGCTTAAGGTTTGCC
The DNA here is from genome assembly GCA_949130495.1 of Sambucus nigra. Taxonomy (NCBI): domain Eukaryota; kingdom Viridiplantae; phylum Streptophyta; class Magnoliopsida; order Dipsacales; family Adoxaceae; genus Sambucus; species Sambucus nigra. The sequence goes on from OX422217.1 coordinate 112,886,081, forward strand.
CATATTTTCTCCTACACCCTACTTGCATCACCGATCAAGCGTTGTCACTCCTTACAAGGGCATGCATTGTCATCCGCACCCGATCTGAGGGGAGAGACATGGAGTTACCAGCTGTGTTGAACCAACTCTTAGAGTTTGGGATGAAATTGCCCGCCGAGATGACTGTTGATTATCGAAAATTTAGTAGCTTATTCATGAAAGCCCGAAAGAGGGTTCGAGAATCAAATGAATGGGTGGTACCTATTAAAGAAGTCAGTCTAGGTGATGTGGTATAGACCATGGCCGACATGTTTCGATAGATAAGAGAAATTTGCAGCATTTCTCAGTTACTCGTTGCTGTGAAGCTTCAGGGATGGTTGATCCTTCACTCCTGCACCTCCACACTGAGTGGAAAGATTTGTATGTTGAAGTCGTCGAGGTTATTGAATGTATTAATTTCTCTTGGCAAGAGTACATAGTCGCCACCGGATGAGGTTTTGACAAATTTAGATGATGAACCCAGTCAAGAAGAAGTCATTCTAGTAGCTAGTCCATGTGAAATGATATCCTATAAAGATCTGTTAAGGTAAATTAATAAAGTGTTCATTAAGCCCGAGGTAGATGAAGGCATGGATTCCTGTTCTTCTCCGCCTCAGTGAATCACATGACCAAGTCCAAAAGACACTATAAATATCTGATTCCTCATGCAACCGAAATAAATAAAGGAAAGAGAGTTGTCGAAGAACTTCCCAAGCCAGAAATGATTATTGAAGAGAGTAAAGTCCTTTGTCATCTCAAGAAGACCCAAGCCAATATCTCCCTATAGGGGCTTTCATATCCTCCCAATTGCACTAGAATGTCTTGATAAAACTCCTCATTGGGCCCACAGTCCCTCCTTCCACCGCTCTCGAAGAAGCCGTAATCATGGTTGGATCCTTTACCTCTTCTAGACTTCTCTCCTTTTCTAAAGAAGAGATACCGAAGATCGAACTTTATCACAATTATGCCCTCATAATCTCCGTCAAAGTGTTGGGAAAGACAGCCCCACTTTCACTTATTGACAAGCTCGACTTAACCTAATTTTATAAATATTAAATGAGCTTGATTAGACTCCTCAAAACTGAGTTTCTTCAGCTTGGCTCATTTAAAGATTAAGTTTGAATCGTTCATTTCGGATCTGCTCTCAATGTTGGTCTTCTCAGAACCTTCAATTGTTTAGGATTAAAAGTCAGTGATCTCACTCCCACTTCCGCCATCGTGCGTGCTTATGACAATACCCGTCGACAACTAATGGGGTCCATAAAACTCACAATAAGGGTTAGCCATATTAATCATTTCACCGAGTTACAAGTCATTGTCATAACTGCATATTTTAATCTATTCCTTGGTCGTCCATGACTCCACAGCATCCGAGGGGTATCTTCTTTTCTTCATCAAAAAATGAAATTATTTGCCAAAGGTCAGGTTATCACCATTTTAAGGGATGACGATAGTTAGACAATACCAGCATTAGCAATCCAGTTTTGGAAATCTAACATGGGACGAATAGCATGCTCCTCTCTGGCCTCAGAGTTGATCCACTTCCCCTTCCAACAGGAGATAATTTCAAAGATCGAGTCTCTCTAGAACACAACCCTCTTGGCAATATCAATGTTATTCAGTTGTTTAAGAATATGCACTTCATGCTCGAAATGGGGCTACGGTGATGCCAGCAAGGGATTCTTAAACCCATAGTCGTGAAGGAGGCCTTTCCCCTATGTGGCCTGGGTTACCAGCTTTACTAGAGGAACTTAAAGCACCCCGTTGACCAAGATGGAAAAGAGGCTTTGAAGATGAAAAGACTGTTTCAATAGACTCTTTGAACAAAAAATTTATCAAGGAGAGTGAATAGTTCCCTTTTTGTGGCTTCCCTGAACCATTGTATGACCATGTTGGATGAAACTGGGGTTGTAAATCTTCTTTCAAGACAGTAAATCATAGGCTGAAGACTGCAAACATGAAGTACAACCTCTCACCAAAAAAGTCATGATAGTTACCAAGGATTCTGAGGAGAGTGTTTTTGAAGATTCATTCGACCTGCAGACATAGGGGTTTAGTCTCTGCATGATTCGCTCAGATGTCATGCCATCAGACCTGTCCACTCAATCAAAGATGCTTATATGCCTCTCCTCAACTGGAATTTCGTGCCTGTCCAACCTGCTCAAATTCAACCCAACCCTACTACTTACCCTATCCAACTCTCTTCACCTGATATTGTTGTTCCTTTTTCCGATATCAATGTAACTGAGACCTCTTTTGATGAGGTTCTCAATGATGTTTTTCTCGCAAATGAAATAAATGGGGATTTTGAGTATCTTGTTATGCCTTATATTAATTGTCTTGATTCTAATCAAACCTTTAATGATGATGATTTTACAAATGAACAAGTTTAGACTGATCTTAATAAGGAGAATAACAAATAACATAATCGCGTTCAAATTAATGATGATGAGACTGTTGTTATTTATTTTAGTTCTATTAGTCACCAACGCGAGATTAGGATAGGGTCCACCCTTAACGAGCATAAGCGTGCGCAATTTGAAGAACTACTAAAAGAATTCATAGACATCTTCGCATGATCCTATAATGACATTCCCGACATCGACCCAAAAATAGCTCGACATAAGATCGCGATATTCCCGAAATGCAAGTCGGTCAAACAGAAACTAAGGAAGCTCTGCAATGAATGGTCGCTCAAAGTTAAAGAAGAAGTTGCCAAGCAATTGAACATGGGTTTCATTCGCATAGTCAAATATCCTACATGGCTCACCAAAATCATCCCCGTACCAAAATCGGGAGGAAAAATCCGCATGTGCATTGACTATCAGGATTTGAATAAATCATCCCCAAAGGACGATTACCCATTACCCAACATCAACATGATTATGGACAACACGGCTAGACATGCCCTCAAGTTATATGTCGATGGATTTATTAGATATAACCAAATTAAGATGCACCCTGACCATCAAGAAAAAATCTCTTTCATCACCCCATAGGGAACCTTCTACTACTATCATGTCATTCGAACTTAAGAACGTCGGGGAAACATACCAAAAGGATTCCACGACCATTCTGCATGGCCTTATTCATGAGGAGGTCGAAGTTTATGTGGATGACATGATCATTAAGTTTAAGACTCAGGAAGGTCACATTCCCTCCCTCCGAAAGTTCTTTGAATGAATGCGAAAATACCAGATTCGACTCATCTATAGAAATGTGTTTTCAGTGTCACGAAAGGAAAACTCTTGGGATTCATTATCAGTGAGAAGAGAATCGAAGTAGAACCTACCAAGCTGAAAGCCATACTTGATATGCCCCAACCACGGGCGGAGAAGGAAGTCTGAGGATTTTTTGGTAAACTACAGTGCATCAGTCGATTCATCATCCAATTGACTTTTATCTGTGAACCCATTTTCAAACTAATCTAAAAAGATTCAACTAAAGTCTGGAATGAGGATTGCTAAGAATCCTTTGACTAAATCAAGAGATACCTCACCCGACCTCCAATGCTTATGCCTCCGTAACCAGGTCTCCTCATTCTCTTATACTTGACCATAACAAATACCGCATCAGGGGCTTTGCTAGACTAATACATTGAAGAATTTTATAAGGAAAGCGCCATCTATTACGCTAGTGGGAAATTGGTTTGGTATGAAGTCAACTACACTGCTTTGGGGAAAGCATGTGTCGCCTTGGTCTGGGTCACACAGAAGTGACGACACTACATGCTTGCCTTCCCTATTAGACTAGTATCCCGTATGGATCCCATAAAATATTTGCAAAAAAAGCTCGCTACGTCCAGTCAAATGGCCCGTTGGTTGATGTTGTTAGCCGAGTTCGATATTGTGTATATCATGTAAAAAGCTATGAAAGGGAGAGCCATCTCCAACTACCTTACTGATTATTACCCCATGAAAGGGACCAATGTTTGGGTCTCTGAAATACTCGAATGAAGACATATTCTGCAACTCTCAGGAAGACCTTATATGGCAAATGATTTTTAATAGAGCGACCAATAAAAAAGGTTACAGCATTGGGATACTCCTTATCGCCCTTGATAACTATCACACCCCCATTGTCATCAAATTAGGCTTCTCTTACACCTTCAACGTGAGTGAGTGGCATGCACTATAGGCCTCAAGATCTCCCTCAAAAAAGGAATACAACACCTAGACATCTATGGAGACTCTGCCCTCATGATGGGCCAAATTCTCAAAAAAATGGAAAGTGAAAGACGACAAACTCCTACCCTTCCATGCCCACCTAGAAGAGTTGTCCTCCCAGTTCAAATATATCACCTTCCACTACCTACCTCAATCAAAGAACAACCTAGATGATGCCCTTACTACCCTGGCCTCCATGGTCATCGACATGCATGAGGGAATAACAATAACCCCTTTCTTGGTTCAAAACAAGTTATGCCCACCCACTACTACCACATTAAAATCATTATCGAGGAAGATTTTTATATGGTCGGATTATGGTACTATGACATTTTGCACCTCCTCAAATATAGTAGGTATCCCCAAGATGCTGATAAGAAAGATCGTGAAACTCTTCGTAAACTAGATGCCCAATAAATCATCTGCGGTAAAGCGTTGTATAAAATAAACTTCGATGAAACCCATTTGCACTGCATTGCAGGGAATAATATTGAAGAAATGATGCAGAATATTCGCAGCGGGAAAAGTGGGACTGACGCGACTCAGAAAGTGTCTCTAATGTGCGTTCTCTCTAGGCTCAAGTGCAAGCCTATCCCTTTAATAATAAACCCGATAAGTCGGGATCGTATCCACAAGGAAATTGGACAACCGAGTTGTGACGACGTTGGATAGACAAGGAAATCCTAACTCTGACTCTAAAGGGAAAAGAAAAAGTGATTTGATTTGTGGAATAACTACACTAGATGCAATTATGAAATTATGAAAAGATGAAATTATACTAAATTACCAAAACTGCTAATGAAAACTGATTTAAAACTTTAAACCGTGTATGATAAAAACAGGACGGGAATACAATCCCCCAACCCTAGTGTATTGCAGTTATAAAACTAATCGTAAATTTAACTGATTAATTTGACCCAGAATTTAGTACTCCAAAGCATTCAGTATATGAGGTTCAAGCCCGCATCATACTTAATCTGAGGACGAGTAAATCGGTATCGCGATAGTGACACTTGAATTGCATTCTAAAGCATCTCGACTACTCAGAAGCAAGCGAGATTTAAAGATCTACAATTGTTGTGTTCCTACGCAATACGGTCGTAATCAATCACTAAATTCAGAGGATTAATGTTATACACATGCAACTAACACATCAGGTTGGGTTCATGTATCCCGGCCTTAGAAAATCTAGCCTAGCATGTTGAAAGTAATGAAAACAGTGTTTGAATTGCAAGAACCCATAATGAAACTAAGGAAAATTTGTGAATTGATGTAGACAGAATTGAAAAGAGGAAATAACTCACTAATCTCACCAAATCAGTAACAGCAGTAATTAATAAAACTTGTAATCAAAGAACTTCTGAATAATCTTCAACTATTGGAATCAAAACTGTAAATTGTATCTAAACTAGGGTTTCTAGAAAAGAATGGAAAATTAGCTAAAATTCTTCGTGCAAATAATGATAATCAAATGGGTTTTTATACCCTACAAAAATTCAGGAGTTTCAGCAGCACTAGGACTCTTCTTAAGAGAAGATAAGATTAGAGAATCTCGATGGCCGGACCGGTCCGGGCCTTAGGCGGATCGGTTTGCCTCCCATGCGGATCGGTTCCTTTTATTTTTTGGCGGATCGGTCCGGGGCAGACCAGTTCTTTTATTTTTCACCCTTCTTCGATTTGCTTTCGATCCGAGGTCTTCTGGAGTATGGCACAGCGAACTGGTCCGAGGTAGGGGCGGATCGGTCTGCCTATTTGACTTTTTTCTCCACTTTGACTGCTCATATCTTTTGTTTCGGGACTCCGATTGAGATGTCGTTTCTTCCTATGTACTCAAGAAAGTGATATCTTCAACTTCTCTTTAGGTACCTCATCCGAATTCCGGGTAAAAATCACGCTTTTGCCCTTTTGACTTTCCTTCTTTTCTTTTTTTATTCTTCTGGTCTCCTTCTTTCGTTTCTTGACATCAAATACCTGTAAAAGCAATACAAAATACAAGAAACTCGGTGTACTCGTTAGGATAAGTCAGTAGAAAGCTTATGAGATAAAGTCAAATCGATTACCTTGTTCGAGGTGCTAAAAGTAGCTAAATTAAGGGATAAATTGGGAAGAATTTATGCCTAATCAAACCCCCTAACTTAGAACTTTGCGCGTCCCGAGTAATGTAAAAGAATCCTAGCATAGCATAACTCTTGAAAAACATTTTATTAAGATAGAATACCTTTTTCGCGGGCAAGCGATTGCATTTAGCGTATGCAATAAGCCTTTAAACCCCTAGGTTATCCTAGTAGAACGAGTTGTGTCTCGTGAGGTTTTTCAGTGAATATACCCACAAAATTCGACTCAAAGAAAAATCAAAATACCTAAAAATTGTATAAATCAAACTTTCCCAGAAAATAGTCATCATCAAGTCATGTTCAATAGTCCCAAATCATAGTGCGTGTGTGTGAAGCCGAAAATATAACTGCCAATTTCCACCGATTGATCATTACGTTACTTATTCGAAAATTCGTTTTGATTTAAAATTCTCACGGAATGCTCTCTCAAACGAATCACTCAGAATGTGGCTATTCTCTCTGTATACGTGATATAAAGAGTAAATATAATGGACGTAAAGTCACGCACACAAGTAGAAAGACGGAGATTATAGAGTGATAGGATCTCATCAACGGAATACGGTTTAAAAACGGGAACGTTACCTCTTTTTCACGCATTCAATCTCTTCTATTATCTTTTGGTGTATTAGCTCTCCACGCGGTAATCAATTTCGCAATTTAGACTCGGTTAGGACTTTTTTGGGTTTTAAGGTATATGGGGTAAAATGAAAATGGTAGGGAAGATTGGAATTGGAAAAGTCATTTGTGACGTCCATTTGTGCTTTTTCCGGGCTATTGCTCATTTTTCTTCTTCTTTTCTTTTCACTTCTTTTCTTTTCTTGCTATTTTTGTTGAGCATATCTAATTTTTTTCTTGCCCCTTTTTATGCACTTTTTTTGACTAAATTCTGAATTTTTTTCATTTTTCACAATTCCGGTATATTTGGGTTTTTCGGGTTGTCAAACGAAAGGGAAAAATTATTCGGCTCGATTTAGGTTGCAAAAGGGGTGATTTTTCGCTACTTTTTCTGGCCAATATTTTTGGGTGACAAACGACGGCCTACTTCATTGTCCAAAATGCCAATTGCATTACCATATGCGTTTCGAGATGAATTTAAGTTTAGAGATTACTTTTGGCACGTTTTTCAAAGCAATATCACACACGTTTTTCATAACCAATCAAAATGAAAGGGTTGAGATCCTCGACGACTTTTTAGGCGCTGAAAAGAACTTTGAGTTAACAATTAACTCGGATTGATTTAAAAATTCGCAAAAAGTGATAGGCTCGAATCTCACCGGGTTTGTTAATCTCCACACTTATTCGTTAAGTCGCCAATTTTCGCTCAATTTCCATCTTTGGTCAATTTTGGCTTTGTATATGTTGAATTTTACAACTTGAGACTTCAATTCGACTTTTAATGATATTTTTGAAAATTTTGAATTCCAATTTTTGTTTATTTTGAACAAAAATATTTTTGGGTTTTTCAAAATTTTATGATTTTTTTGGAAATTTCTGGGCATTTTTGAAATTTTTTGAAGTTTTAGAAATACGCACTTGTGACCCCCCTAACTTAGACTTTTGTATTGTCCTCAAGCAAAAAGGACTAAAATCTAACTCAAAGCGAATGAAAAGTGCAGAAAAATAAAACAAATAAATATTTAAAATGCATAAAGACACTAAATGACCCTAGCACATGACTCAATAATACACTAAAAATCACCCCATACGCGTCGGGGGTGCGACGACCTCTCATCTCTCCACAAACTCACCCGATCCCACTCACGGGGTTTGATTCTCTCCTCGTCTCTCCCGTCCTAGGATTATAATCCAACAATCGGAACAAGTTGGGACCTCGCCCATAGATAAAGGATAGATCGAGAGACTCATCGTGACTAATTGGAAAGGGATCCTCGTGATGCTGACTCAAAGCGTGGTCTGCGTGCACTGACTCGTAGGGAACACCTAGGTTTCTTTTAATTTTTAAGATGCATGGGTCGGGATCTAAGTCGGATGAACCACAACTTTTCTCCTCACTCGCCTTCGGGACCTCTAGTGGTATGGGTGGATGGTCACAAAGAAGGAATTCATCAATTTTATCTTTCCATTTGCTTTTTTCTAGGTGACTACATGAATTCAATAGAGTTTGGACTTCGTCGTTAAGGCTCTCATCCATCGGACCGAATTCTTTTTCAAATTCTTCCATGCTCATGTCCCCTAGCTCTCTCTCTCGAGTAGTGCCTACGTCCTCTCTTACTTGCTCGATCTCTAACTCCACCATTTTTCTCTCTTCTAACCCCTCTCTCTCTCTTTAATTGCGGTATAAGTTCCCTCTCTCTCATGACTAGACACTAAGCAAGATTCTAAGGCGTCTCCATATAACTTTTCCTCAATGTGCTCTTCTACGATCTCATCAATTAGGTTCACCGTGTGAAGATCATCTTCTTCCCCCGTATATTGGGCTATATGGAAGATGTTAGTCTCTAAGGTCATATTCCCAAAGGTGAGTTGAATCTGCCCATTCATAGTGTTGATAATAGCGTAAGCCATAGCTAAAAATGGGCGCCCGAGAATGATGGGAACATGATTGCTCGAGGAGAAGGAAGGCTCCGTGTCCCAAATTACAACGTCTATCGGGAAGTAGAAAGTGTCAACTTGGACGATCACGTCCTCAACTACACCTCGTGGGATCTTCACAGTTCGATCCGCTAATTGGAGAGTGATCCTTGTGGGCTTGAGATCGCCCAAATCAAGTTGCCAATAAATGGAATAAGGGAGGATATTGACACTTGCTCCCAAATCAAGTAAGTCTTTTTCGATTTTATTTTCTCCAATGATGCAGGAAATGGTGGGTGCACCGGGATCTTTGAATTTAGGCGGGAGATCGTTAAGTAGAATGGAGCTCACATTCTGTGCTAGAAAGACATTTTTCTTTACCTTCATCTTTCTCTTTACTGTCAACAAGTCTTTGATGACTTTTGCATAAGCTGGAATTTGCTTAATGGCATCGAGGAAGGTAAGTTCAGCTTTACTTGCTTTAGCACATCTAGCACGTCATCACGTGGGTTTCCTTTATGGGAAGGAATTAGCCTTTGAGGAAATGGTGCCGCGGTGGGTGGTTTCACTACTACCTCGGGCTCACTAGTGTCGTCTTTATCACTCTCATTCAAGGGGACATCTTCGGCTTGTTTGTGCCGGGCAAAATCTCCTTGTCTTTAGGTACGTCTTGTGGGGGAGGTGACAAGTCAACTACTCTCCCACTACGTAGAGTGGTAATTGCTCTACATTAATCAGGATGGTCATGGGGTGTCGAGCTAACACTAGTTTCACCTTGGAGAGGTCTTTGGCCCTGGGCAGGAAACTTGCCCTTCTCTTGGATACTCCACGATGATTGCAACTGTGAAATGTTAACATTCATGTCATTCATCATGCACTCATGCCTAGCATTAGTTGCAGTCTGGGTATTGATAAAGTGGTTGATAGTATTCTCGAGACTTCTCCGCGGTGGAGGGATGTATGCTCCTTGAGGTAGTGGTGCTTGCACATGTCCTTGCATGTGTGGAGCTTGTTGAAAATGTGGTGGTGGAGGAGGGGCAACATGTGAATTAGGATTCATTACAGAATGTTGTTGCCCATAGCTAAAACTAGGGTGGTTTTTCCATGAAGGGTTGTAAGAATTCCCGTGCGGGGCATCGAAATTACCCTTGAATCCTCCTATACCACTTACTTGTTCTTGAAGCATCAATTTGTAGGCGGGTATAGTCGGGCATTCGTCAGTTGAATGACCCACCTCGCAAATTACACACACCTTCTAGATGGGGTTTGGTATGGATCCAGTTGGTCCTCTTCCACATATCCCACGTAAGTCTCGCACTTCTTTCTCAAGTATATCGATTCGACTGTCTGCTATAGAACTCTTTTCTACATGAAATAGGTCAGACGCCAATGGAGTGGTGGTCACTTGACGATTTCGATTTTGAGCATTAGGGTCAGATGTATCCCGGGATTGGGTAGTCTCGGCGACATACCTCAGGTGAAGCTCAGCATCGTGGGTGTCTAAGTCGACAAAAGGACCACTACTCATGGTTTCAAAGGTTGTTTGGAATTCAGATTCATCCCATTATAGAGAAAAGCAATGATTTGGGCTGCATCAAATCCATGATGGGGGCATGAAGTAACTAACTCATTGAAACGCTCGTAACATAGATGAAATGGCTCATTTTCAGATTGTCTGAACGCTTGAATTTTAGCCTTTATAGAGATTATTCGATGTGGTGGGAAGAATTTCTTGATAAATCGAGATTGCAACTCGTTCCAAGATGGAATCAAGCTTGGAGGTAAAGACCATAGCCAGGTCTTAGCTTTATCTTTTAGTGAAAAGGGGAAGAGTTTGAGGCGAACCACCTCTTGTGTGCAAGTTTGATCATTGAGAGTATCACACACATCCTCAAATTCCCTGATATGGAGGTATGTCTTTTCAGAATCCATACCATGGTAATGAGGTAACATCTGGATCATCCCATTTTTAAAACGAAATTGCCCGGAATTATACGGGAGTATAATGCATCCCGAAGTGACAGTGCACTCGGGATATAATATTTCTCTCAGCGGGCGGTATGGGGCCTCTTCCTCACCGGCAGCTGCACTATCGTGTTGCGACATCTCTCTCTCTCTTAAAGACTCGGTATCCTCACTTGGTGTGATCGAGGTGTGATCGGAGGTGTGTCCTAAGAAGGAAAACAGAGTGTTGTTTGAGATTGAGTGTGACGATGTGGGACGTGGAATCCAGAACTGTGGGGAGTTAGGAGTGTGAGGGCTATCGGGGTCGTACTCAACTGTTGGATTTTCGTGAATACTGGTTGGAGTATTGTGGGGTGTGTGAGTAAGTTCAGAATTTTGCATTAATAGCTGGTGAGAGATGATGATGAATCTTTTTGTGCTTTTTGAATTTTTTTATGTTTTGGGATTTTTGAAAATTTTTGGTCGAAGCTTTAGATTGACTCGATCTAGTCCTAAGTCTACCTAATTCCCCGGCAACGGCACCAAAAACTTGACGCGACTCAGAAAGTGTCTCTAATGTGCGTTCTCTCTAGGTTCAAGTGCAAGTCTATCACGTTAGTAATAAACCCGGTAAGTCAGGATCGTATCCATAGGGAAATAGGACAACAGAGTTGTGACGACGTTGGATAGACAAGGAAATCCTAACTCTGACTCTAAAGGGAAAAGAAAAAGTGATTTGATTTGTGGAATAACTACACTAGATGCAATTATGAAATTATGAAAAGATGAAATTATACTAAATTACCTAAACTGCTAATGAAAACTGATTTAAAACTTTAAACTATGTATGATAAAAACAGGACGGGAATACAATCCCCCAACCCTAGTGTATTGCAGTATAAAACTAATCGTAAATTTAACTGATTAATTTGACCCAGAATTTAGTACTCCCAAGCATTACGTATATGAGGTTCAAGCCCGCATCATACTTAATCTGAGGACGAGTAAATCGGTATCGCGATAGTGACACTTGAATTGCATTCTAAAGCATCCTGGTTACTCAGAAGCAAGCGAGATCTAAAGATCTACAATTGTTGTGTTCCTACGCAATACGGTCGTAATCAATAACTAAATTCAGAGGATTAATGTTATACACATGCAACTAACACATCAGGCTGGGTTCATGTATCCCGGCCTTAGAAAATCTAGCCTAGCATGCTGAAAGTAATGAAAACAGTGTTTGAATTGCAGGAACCCATAATGAAACTAAGGAAAATTTGTGAATTGATGTAGAACAGAATTGAAAAGAGGAAATAACTCACTAATCTCACCAAAGCAGTAACAGTAGTAATTAATAAAACTTGTAATCAAAGAACTTCTGAATAATCTTCAACTATTGGAATTAAAACTGTAAATTGTATCTAAACTAGGGTTTCTGGAAAAGAATGGACAATTAGCTAAAATTCTCCGTGCAAATAATGTTAATAAAACGGGTTTTTATACCCTACAAAAATTCAAGAGTTTCAGCAGCACTAGGACTCTTCTTAAAAGAAGATAAGTTTACAGAATCTCGATGGCCGGACCGGTCCGGGCCTTAGGCGGATCGCTCTGCCTCTCATCCGGATCGATTCCTTTTATTTTCTGGCGGACTGGTCCGGGGCAGACCGATTCTTTTATTTTTCACCCTTCTTCGGTTTGCTTTCGATCCGAGGTCTTCTGGAGTATGGCACAGCGAACCGGTCCGGGGTAGGGGCGGACCGATCTGCCTATTTGACTTTTTTCTCCACTTTGACTGCTCATATCTTTTGTTTCGGGACTCCGATTAAGATGTCGTTTCTTCCTATGTGCTCAAGAAAGTGATATCTTCAACTTCTCTTTAGGTACTTCATCCGAATTCCGGGTAAAAATCAAACTTTTGCCCTTTTGACTTTCCTTCTTCTCTTTCTTTATTCTTCCGGTCTCCTTCTTTCGTTTCTTGACATCAAATACATGTAAAAGCAGTATGAAATACCAGAAACTCGGTGTACTCGTTATTATAAGTCAGTAGCAAGCTTATGAGATAAAGTCAAATCGATTACGTTGTTCGAGGTGCTAAAAGTAGCTAAATTAAGGGATAAATTAGGAAGAATTTATGCCTAATCAGGGACCCATATGAACAGTTACGTGCTTGCCAAATATATCATCCGTCAAGGGTACAATTGGACCACTATGGTTCAAGATTACATTATCTATGTTCGAAGATGCCTCAAATGCCAATAGTTATCCAATCTCCAACACTTGCCTCTTTGAGAACTATACAAGATTACCTCTCCCTGACCTTTCTCCACCTGGGACATTGAAGGAAATGAAGACTATACAACACTTGAGATGTAGAGGGAAATGAAGAATTTTTTTTTACAACACTTGCTATGATCACCTACCTTGATGCAAAGGGAAATAAAGACTTTTTTTTAGAATAGAAGGGAGGTGAGAAGAGTCATAGCGTGCCGAGATTTTGGATTATGGGTAGAATTTCTTAATACGGTCCAGGTTGACTAGATGTGCCATTTCTTCTCCATCATGGTCGGTGAGCATAGCGACACCGCCGGATAGGATCTTCTTCACAACTTAAGGGCCGCTCCAATTAGGTTTGAATTTCCCTCTGGGGTCCCAGATGGGCTCTACTATTTCTTTGAGGGTAAAGTCTCCTTCTCGGACACCACGATCCTTGACTCTCTTATTGAATGATCACGCTATATGGACATGGTACCCTTGTAAGTGATACAGATCCTTCTGCCTCCTTTCGTCCAAGAGGGATAGCTCGTCGAGACGGTTGTGGTGCCAGGCTTCCTTGCTGACTTTTCTTTCAAGCATGACACATGGTGAAGGGATTTCTAGATCCATGATTAGGATTGCTTCCATGCCATAGACTATGGAGTAAGGGCCCCTGTAGAGGTTCGAACTAAAGTGAGGTAGACCCAGAGGGCGTAAAGGATCCTATCGGCCCAATCTCAACAACTCTTGGTCATTTTATTGATAATGGATTTAAGGTTCTTATTGGTTGCTTCGACTGCTCCATGGTTTGAGGTCGGTATGGAGAAAATTTGTGTCTCTGAACTCCATAATCGTCAAACACCTCTATAACTTCTGCCTCGAAGTGTAACCCATTATGTGATACCAGCTCGTACGGGGCCCCATATTGGCAAATGATGTTTTTATTTATGAATTTGGCCACTTTCTTAGCATTCAGGACTGTGTATGACTCATCTTTGACCCATTTAGTGACGTAGTCAATGGCAACTAGGATGAACTCATGCCTGTTGTATGCTTTTGGTGTAACTTTCCCTATGATGTCGATGCCCCATGTGGAGAACGGCTAGGGAGAGGTCATGTTGTACAATTCTAGCGGGGGAAAGTTTTATAGGTTGGAAAACTGCTGGAATTTGAGGCATCTTCGAATGTAGGTTGTGCAATCCTGAACCATGGTAGTCTAATAGTATCCATATCGAATGATTTTTTTGGCGATCACATGGCCATTCATGTGGGGTTCGCATTCCCCGTTGTGGATTTTCTGCATCATTTCTTCAACGTCAGCCCCTGCAATGCAGTGCAAATGGGTTCCATCGAAGTTTCTTTTGAGCAGTACGTTATCGCAGATAATGTACTGGGTAGCCAGATTGTGGGTTGCCCGATCTTTCCTGTTAGAACCTTGGGGATACCTACCATGCTTGAGAAGGTGCCAAATATCATAGTACCAGTAGTTGGTTATCTCAGGATCTTCCTCTGTGATGAGCTCAATGTGGTAGCAGTGGGTTGGTTTATCTTATTTTTGGGCAAGGAAAGGTGCCATGGTTATTCCTTCGGGTATGTCAATCATGGAGGCTAAGGTAGCAAGGGCATCGTCTAGGTTATTCTTTTCTCGGGGTAGGTAGTGGAAGGTGATTTCTTGGAATTAGGAAGCTAGCCCTTCAAGGTGGACATGGAAAGGTAAGAGTTTTTCGTCCTTGACTTTCCATTTTTTGAGTACTTGACCGATGATGAGGGTTGAATCCCTATAGACATTAAGGTATCGAATTCCTTTCTTGAGGGTAACTTTTAGGCCTACCGTGCATGCCTCATATTCAGTCAATTATTGGTGCAAGGAAATTCCAAGTTGATGGCAATAGGAGTGTGATAGTCATCCGGGGAAACTAGGAGTATCCCAATGTTATACCCTTTCTTGTTGGCAGTGCCATCGAAGAACCTTTTCCATCGAAGGTATTATTGGGAGGTACAGAGGATATTCTTATCTGGGAACTCAGAGATCCATACATTGGCCTCTTCCATGGCGTAGTCAACAAGGTGGTCAGAGATGGCTCTTCCTTTCATGGCTTTTTGTGTGACATAGGTAATATCAAATTCAGCTAGGAGCATCAACCAACGGGCCATTTGGCTAGACAGGGAAGGATTCTCAAGCAAGTACGTGATAGGATCCATTTGGGATACAAGTTTTATGGGAAAGGCAATAATGTAGTGCCGTAACTTTTGGGTAACCCGGACAAGAGCGATACATGTGTTTTCTAAGGCGGTGTAGTTAACTTCGTAACCGGATAACTTACGACTGGCATAGTAGATCGCTCTTTCTTTACGGGTTTCTTTAAGGTATTAGGCTAGTAAAGCCTTAGCTGCAAGATCGATTATGGTTAGGTATAGGAGTAAGGGAAGACCAGGTTACGGTGGCATGAGTACCGGAGGTTGGGTTAGGTATTGCTTGATTAAGTAAAAGGATTCTTGGCAAGCTTCGTTCCAGACCTTAGTTGAATCCTTTTAGAGGAGTTTGAAGATGGGCTCACAGATGAAAGTCAACTAGATGATGAACCGGCTGATGTACAATAATTTCTTGAGGAATACCCAGACTTCCTTCTTCGTTCGGGGTGGTGGCATCACAAGTATGGATTTCAGCTTGGCAGGATTTGCTTCTATCCCTTTCTCACTAACCATGAATTCTAAGAGTTTTCCTTTGGTAATGCCGAAGACACATTTATGTGGGTTAAGCCGCATCTGGTACTATCGCAGTCGCTCGAAGAACTTTCGGAGAGCAGTAGCATGACCCTCCCTAGTCTTGAACTTGATAATCATGTCGTCTACGTAGACCTCGTCTTCCTTGCGTATCAGATCATGCAAAATAGTTGTGGCAGCCCTCTGGTAGGTAGCCCCTGCATTTTTTAGACCAAATGGCATGACAGTGTAACAAAAGGTTCCCTAAGGGGTGATGAATGTGGTTTTCTCATAATGACCGGGGTGCATATTGATCTGGTTATATCTAGCAAACAAATCAACGAATGACTTGAGAGCGTGCATGGTCGTATTGTCCACAATCATGTCGATATTGGGTAGCGGGTAATCATCCTTTAGAGAGGCCTTATTCAAGTCTCGATAGTCGACACACACATGCGAACCTTACCTCCTGACTTCGGCATGAGTACAATATTGGCTAGCCATGTGGGATATTCGATCACACAAATGAAGCCCACGTCCAGTCGTTTGACTACTTCTTTTTTAACTTTGAGTGACCATTCGGTGCGGAGCTTTTGCAGTTTCTATTTGATTAGTTTACATTCTGGGAGAGTTGGAATCTCATGCTGAGCTATCTCAGGGTCAACATCAGGCATGTCGTCAAAGGACCATGCAAAGACATCCACAAATTCCTTTAGTAATTCCTTCAGTTGCGTGCGCTCATGCTCATTAAGGGTGGCCCCTATCCTAATCTCGCGCAGTTGGCTACTAGAATCGAGATTAATAACAATAGTTTCATCTTCATTAACTTGAACGCGATTATGTTGTTTGTTATTAACCTTATTTAGATCGGTTAAGAATTGTTCATTTGTAAAATCATCATCATCAAGAGTTTGATTAGAATCAAGACAATTAATGTAAGGCAAAGTAAGATACTCAAAATCTTCATTTATTTCATTGATAGGAAAAACAGCATTGAGGACCTCATCAAAGGAGGTTTTGATTACATTAGAGTTAAGAGGAACAACCAAAGAAGGGTAAATGGGATAAATATCAGGGTTAGGTCGAATATCAGCATGCCAGTTGAGGAGAGGTGCATCAGCAGCTTTGATCAGAAGGGATGGATGTGACGAGGTAACCCCTGAGTGGATCATGCAGAGTGTTAGACCCAGTGTCCGCAAATTAAATGAATCCTCGAAGTCATTTCCCTCGGAATCTACGATTTCCTCAGTGAGCAGTTATACACGGTGCTGGGAATGGGAACTCTCGGCCCATGGGTAATTGTCCTGAAAGAAGATCTCCATACCTAGTTTCATCATTTTATTGGCATGGTCATACCATGGTTCGTGGAAGCTGCATAAGAGTAAATTTTCACCCTTTCTGATGAATCTTTCGTTTAGGTAGTCTCCTGAGATAGTTTTGGTGCATTCTGACCTCCTCTTCAGTCGAGGCTGACGGATCATTCTGAGTTCTTCTTCAAACAGATGATAGCCCAAGCCATAAGGAGGAAAGGCCTTCTTCAACACAATAGGTTCAAGCATCCCTTGTTATCTTTTTCCTAGCCCCAGTCCGGGCATGAAGTGCATGTTCTTGAATATCTGGATTACATTGACGCTTCCATGGGGGTTATATTTTGAATGAAGCTTATCTTTGAAATCATCCCATGCTGGGATTAGAAGTGGTTCAACCCGAAAACCTTACAGAAGCATATCATTTATCCCGTGTTGTATTTCAAGTACTGTATTACTGGTGCTTGCATTCTTGGTGTTGTTGGCGTCGCCTAAAATGGTGATGACCTGCCCATTGGCAAAGAATTTTAGTTTCTAATGAGGGAAAAAGTCACCCCCTTGATTCTATGGAGCCACGATCGTCCAAGCAGCAAATTAAAACAGGCTGGGATATCGACGACTTGGAATTAAATAACGGGATTTATAGGGCCATCCCCTATAGCAAGCTTTATAAATTCCATTAACTCTAGGTTGGTATTATTATAGGCACGTACGGTGATAGAGGTTGGAGCAAGGTCGCTCACTTTCAATCCCAAATAATTGAGGATCATGAACGGGCAAACATTAAGAGTTGATCCATTATCGACAAGAGAGAGTGGGACAATTTTCCCATGACTTCGACAGAGATGTTGAGAGCATAATTATGGTTTGGTACCATCTTGGGAATTTCCTCTTCAGAGAAGGAGATCATTCTAGTAGAAGTCAAGGATCCGACTAGATTCACTACTTCTTCTGGTGTAGTTGAGGGAGGAACTGTGGGTCCTGTGAGTAGCTTGATCAGGGAATTTCGGTGCATCTAGAAAGACATAAAAAGTCCCCATATAGTGATATTAGCTTGAGTTTTCTTTAACTAATCCAGGATCTTGCTTTCCTCGATGGTCATTTCTGGCATAGGAAGATTCTCGACACCCTTCCCTTTATCGCTCGCTGATGGTTGTAGGCTTGGGATTTGGTAATGCCTCCCAGATCTGGTCATGTGGTTCACAAAAGGAGGGGAAAACAGAAATCATGTTTCTTCATCGATATCGGGTTATTCATCTACCCTATTGATCTCTCCTAGTAATTCCTCAAATGATATCATCCCACACATGCTGACTATCAGGCTAGTATTTTCTGAACTCTGCTCTTCGTCTGAATCATCTAATTTGTCCCCCCACCCAGTGGCAATGATATTATCCTTCCATGAAAAGTCAATGCACTCAACAACTTTAACGGACTCTTCGTATAATTCTTCCCATTCAACGGGGAGGTTTAGAAGTGAAGGGACCAGGCATCCTTGTAATTTCAAAGCATCGAGTAGCCCAAACACACTACAAATATCACCAGTCTGTCGGAATAAATCTGTCATGATCTGGACCATATCATCTAGACTAACTTCGTCGGTTGGTACCACCCAAATGTCTGACTCTCAGGCCCATTTTCGAGCTTCTAAGAACAACACACTAAATCTCTGACAATCGAAGGTCATCTAGGAGGGCAATTTTATCCCGGAATCTAGGAGTTGGTTTAACACTTCTGACAGTTCCATGTCTTTAACTCCAGAACAGATGCGAACATCGATGCATGCTCTGGTGAGAAGTGATAAGGCATGATCGTTAAAGATAGTAGGGTGCAAGAGAAAGTATGGTCGTGTTTGGAGACGTGTGGAGAGTATATGGGTATGATTGGTGATTTACTTTGTATGATCAGGGTAAATGGGTTAAATTCTGGGTTTTCTTCTAGGAATATGGCATTTGTATAATTCGGGAGGGGATTATGGGTAGTTTTTGGTTTAGGATTGGCTGGTGGAGCTATGATACCCCGGTCAATCAGGCCTTGGATCACATTTCAGAGGTGAAAATATTGGTCGGTGGTATGGCCGGCAGTTTGATGGAAGAGACAATGGGCATCCGGCTTGAAATTTCTTGGATGGGTATGGTAATGGACGAGGGTCCAAGGGCTTGACAAGATTTCGGCTCAAGAGGTCCTGGTAAACTTTGGATAGGGGAACGTGAAGCTCGGTGTATTCCTTTCGGATAGGGTTAGAGAGAGGCTTTTTGGTGCCCATTAAGTGGACAGCTGAGAGATGTTGTTGATGGTGGAAACTGTGGTACTGGCAGGTTTTTCAAACTTTCTAGGAGTGAATTGTCCAGATGTTTTCTTTGGTTCGATCTCTGTCTTAGTCAGACCTTCTTCTATTTCCACTCCTGCTTCTCAAAGGGTTCGAAAATGAGGGTAATACTATCCTCCCATCGTTGTTTGAACATGGGGTAAGAAGTTCTTTTTCACAATGTTGACTTCCTCCTCTTCGGAAGGTCGATTGGTCATGGTGGATGCTTTCTCTCTCCACCTTTCTATGAAGTTACTAACTAACTCCCCAGGATTTTGTTTGAGCAACTCTAAATCATGGCGGGTAATCTGTAACTCCTCGCTGTACTTGTATTTTGACATGAACTCGTAAGTAACATCTTCCCCCAACTGCGGATTCTGGACTCTTAGATAGATAAGAACCAATGGAGAGTGTTATCCTTCAAGGTCTGTTGGAACATTTGGGCCATTATTTCCTCGAAGTCCCCTAGTAGAGTCATGGCAAGGTGATAACTACGAATATGAACAATTGGAGCTCCACTACCCTCGAATTTCTCGATATTGGGAATCTTGAACTTTTCCTCGGGCTCTTCGAGAATAGGGACCCAATTTCGTTGCATCTCATGAACTTTGGTTTGAAGGTTGTCAATCATGGCAGTAAGTTGATCTAGAACTATTAACAAATTCGGCTGCACATTCGGTACTTCATCTGTGTTCTCCATGGAAAGTGGATGAATCTCGAACTAGGAGGAAATAAGGGGACTGATGGAACTTCGGGGCGGTTCGACTGAAGACCGAAGCCAATAGGGAGCCAGGCCAAGGGTATATGATCGACCTTAGAAGGAGAAAGAATTGGGATTTATTTTTGGAAAAGAGGAAAGAATATTTTTGACATTTTTTGGAAAAAGAAAGAAGGAAAAGCGAGAGACGTACCTCAGCATGATTATTATTATGTTTATTAGGTTCTCACTTATAGGTTTACCTAAATGCAAAAAGAGAAATGTCACATGGGACCCGCACCTGGAAAAAATTAGGTTTGAAGAATATGTAAAAACTATGGTTGGACTTATTACTAGGCTCGTGGGTCGGGTCCCATTTTAAAAAATACACGAAAATTTGGGCGACATGCCGACCCGGAATTTCGACAGTGTTTCGGGTTGAAATCGGTAAACTAAATATGCGTGTCGTAGGTTTGAAACCTATATGTGGGTATGCAGATGTTGGGTTAATTGGAAGGGTTCCCCCTTTAGCTTGACTTCCACGATATACGTCTTTCTTTTAAGGTTAATCGGTACGTGTGGACAAGTCATTTGATACACTTGAGTGTACGTGAAAATCCTCACTATATACCTCATGGGGACAGTACGTGGGAGAGCTAATTCGATATACTCGACGTACGTGAACGAGTTCCCTGCGATATACCTCCCATTATGACTTTGGTCAAGTGGTACGATGCGGGGGAACCATTTAATATACGTCGAAGGTACTTGGCCAATAGAAGGTGAGACTGCAACCTGCTGTACCAGTGCCCATCACAAAGTGACCCCTCAGTTATGGGACAAAATTTGGTCAATAGCGATGCCCTTTGGTGATGTTGTGTGTATCATGCATGATTCTCGATTAGTATTTTATGGAGAGAGTATCTTTATTGATGAGCATCACGCCAAGTAGGGGGATGATGTACAAGAAATAAATCAATATTAAGCATGGATATGTGAGAGTGAGTGGTGTGTCATTATCTGCAAGTGAGTGTGTGGAAGTGAACCTAAGCATGGATAAACTACAAGTGGTGTGTGAAAAGTGTAAGTGGGCATGGATATATACAAGTGTGATAAGTGGAGGTGTGTGTTAGTGACACCTAAGCATGGATTTCTAAGTGGTGTATGTGACCCTAGGTACACATGGTGTGTAGTGTACATGGAGAATTTTTACAAGTGTGTGAGTATTGGCATAAGCATGAGGTGTGTATGTACAGGAAATAAGAAGAGAAAAATGAACATATAAGTGGGGGTATACGCACACAAGAAAATAAAAACACCCATGTAAACAGAGTCTATCCCTCTTATGAAAAATGTTCCCCAGCGGAGTTGCCACTATGGCCATTCCAGGAAATCTTCGAGAGGAAGGGGGTGGAGGATCCCTCAAAAAACAGCGGTCTCGCGCCCTTTTTCGGGGCGCTTTGTCCATCGTTAGTGTGGAGTAAATATAAAGAGATGAAGTCGCCAGCCAATTTTGTAGAAAACATGCAAAAGAACAAGTTGCCACTTTGAGAGAGCGACATTAAGGACAAACTGATGCATACAAAACCAATAGATCAAAGGTTCGGGGGCTAAGTTACTGAATGGGAAGGTGTTAGGCACCCATCCCGCCCTTTAGGTCTCTCATGGGCTAGTGTTATTGTTTTTCTTTATTTCTCCATGAAGTGTGTGCGTGTATATAATGGAGATCAGAAACGTTCAACTCATACCATAGGAAAGGTAGAGTGAGGTCATCCATAAGAATGTTCCCAAAATAATATATTTAGAAATACAAATTGTGCATT
The DNA here is from genome assembly GCA_949130495.1 of Sambucus nigra. Taxonomy (NCBI): domain Eukaryota; kingdom Viridiplantae; phylum Streptophyta; class Magnoliopsida; order Dipsacales; family Adoxaceae; genus Sambucus; species Sambucus nigra. The sequence continues at coordinate 112,907,946 of OX422217.1, forward strand.
TATCGTGATATTAATCGTTATTATGAAATGATAATACATGTTGGATGAAACGCAAACAACCATACTATATAATGCAAGAATATGATAAATACGGAAATGGGAGATTATAGGGAAATTGGGGAATTTGTGAAATTGAGAAAATTAGAATTTGGGAAGTTGAAAAATTGGAAAATTAGAAAATTAGAAAATTGGACTCGAGTCTCGGACTTTAGTCAAAAACTCCTACATAGCCTATAAAGGCATCAAAGTCCACGTAGTTCGAATGCGGCATGGAGGTGGGGTTTATCCCATAGTTCGAACGAAATTTTATTATAGATGTTTGTGTGTAGAAAATGTGTTTTTGGTTTTAAAAAAAGTGTGATGGATAATTCCGTTCGGAATGTATGGGCGTAACCCTCTTTTTATTTTGGGTTTTTTTATAGAAAATAAAGTTAGAGCAATATACTAATAAAAATGTAGATATTAATGTATATGAACTAAAGTAGGAACTATATTACGAATCACGCACAAGGTAGACCATTTGAAAAGGTATTTAATGTATTTTAGAGATTCATTCAATCTCATTTTAGCCGAAGGGTTGACTTTGGTCAAACAGAGCCCAGGAGAGCCCGGTGGCCTGCGGATTGATTTTTGGGGGAAAACTGATCGTTCGTCCAAACGGTTATGCCATTTCTCCCACGGAGCAGACCGTTGGAAAGGGGCTTCAGTGACCTTAGAATATTGAAAGAGTTTTCTCTGAAGGAAAAGTTGATTGGGGTCAAATTGGGGGCCGGGAGCGCCCGGTGGCCTTCGAATTGATTTTCGATAGTAAAATGGAATGTTCATCCAAACTGTTATGCCGATTCGAGCATGGGGCAGATCATTGGAAAGGGAATTCATAGCCCTTCAAAAATTCAAAGAGCTTTCGCTCTGATGATAGAGTTGATCAGAGTCAAATGGGTCTCGAGGGCTCCCGATGGCCTCTAGATCGGTACTCGGAGTGCGACCTAGGGTTTATAGTGAAATAGGTAGGTGCTAGGGATCTTAGGAGAGACTTAGGGGTCCTAGAATGTGGTGTCTACACCCCTTATGCTCTAGTGTATGGCATGGAAGCGGTCCTACCCATTGAGCTAGAAATACCTTCCCTCCATGTCATGATCGAGAGCAAAGTTAATAAAGAAGAATGCCATTAGAGCCGCTTGGATGAATTACCACTTTTGGATGAAAAGAGGTAAAGGCTCTATATCATATACAGGGATACCATCACAGATAGCGCGATCATTCAACTGAAAAGTAAAGGATCGGGGTGTCCACGAAGGAGGCCTTGCCCTCAAGGAAATCATAGAACCTGTCTGGGACCCCAGAGGGAAATTCAAACCGAATTGGACTGGATCCTACATTGTGAAGAAAATTCTCTCAGGAGGCACCGCTTTGCTCACAGACCTCGACAGAGAAAAGATGGTGCGTTCAGTCAACCTGAACCACCTCAAGAAATTCTACCCTTAGTCTGAAATCTCGGCGCGCTACGACTCTTCTCATCCCCCTTCTATTTTAAACAAAATCTTCATTTGCCTTACCCAGAACTACGTGGGACCTGATCCTCTCAAAAAACATTTTCTTTTCAAAATAAAACTCATGAAAATTTTCAAAACCCCCAAAGGTACCTAGACAGTCCATATGCCATACATGGGCTCGGTCCCCTTCTTTTTCATAAAATGTTATTCTTTTATAACCTCCGAGAACAACGTTTCATTTTATCATTTACATGAACAAAAGGATTATGTATGCCTTAGTGATTGATATAGATAATTTAAATGCAAAACTAAACAAGAGGCATAATAAAATATGATCAAAATTAACTTTTATTTATAAATAAGGAATACAACGCTATTACATGAAGTATCAGCGAAGGGAGTTAAGCAAACCACCCCCTTCCACTGACTAAACATTCTCAAACCGACCCAATTTTACCTATCTTCACAAAAATTATTCCAAACCCTAAAAACACAACACACCACAACACCAAAGTTACCATAGTTTCACAGAATATCACCCAAGCTTCATAAATTTTGCCTTCAACTACCCGACGGCCCTGCTTCATCATCATTCCTGGACCCCGGAGGTCCCCAAGTCTCTTACTCTTGGTTAACACTTCATATGTGCTCCATGGAGCGATATGCCCTGACAAGCTTAGACAATACCACAACACCTTCCTCTATAGTGTCAAAGGCAACAAACCACATTTAACCAGTCTCTTCCTCCATGATTTTCTCTACTATCCATTTCCACAACCACTTCAGGTAGTCCCACACACATTCTAGCACCACCACCTCAGGATTACGCTGGTAAGACATCCATGCCATTATCACAACCACTTGGGGATCCACCTCTAAGTACCCTATCACCAACAAAAGCCCCGCAGTAAGGCCCAAGGCAATAGTTCTAGCTAATCCAGTATCCTCAAAACCCCTCAAGAGTATTGAATACATAACCGCCTGAAGATAAATAATCCCTCCAGTAACCAACGGATGAGTAACCGAAGGATAAATATGGAGAAACTCCGCCAGAAATGCCCAAGGAGAATGAGAAAGATTGGGCAAAGTTGCCGCCACAATGGGGCTGACCCCCAATATGGTCTAGAATTCTTCATAGGTAGGACATACCTCATCCAATCCAAAATGGAAGACATGATCCTCAGGGTACCAGAACTGTAATGCCATTACTAGCAAGTTCCAGTCTATAGCTCGATTATGCCACAGTGAATCCCGGCGCAGGTTGAAAGCATCAGTTGCCACATTAAATAGGCACATGGCCTCCAAACCATCAAGGTAAGAAGGGAATTCTTCATACATAGGAAGAGCTATTTTGGGATAGGAAAAAATAAGCAAGAAGAGAAATATGGGTATTGGTGGAGAAAGTACATCCCATACCCCTCCTTTTATACTCAAAATCCATGCTAAAAAAACAAAAACTCTGGAATCCCGATTAATTCTCATCCCTACAGGAGTACATCGATGTGTAGGAAAGTGCAATCAAATCTTAGGGATGATTTGACTTGACCCCCATGCCGATAGGCAGGTCAAGAGATATGTCGATCGGTAACCCCTTATTTTGAAAAATTCCATCATTCCTCTTTTACCAACATCAATTTCCAGAAAAATCCCTATTTTGAAAAGTTGCCCCTGGGTCATTCCTTTTCAATTACTCGTTTTCTCTATTCTCCTAAAATCATTTTCATTCTCAAAACAAATTCTTACTCAAAAATATTTTCCCTAAGTAATTTACTTTTACTCCTTTTTTTTAAAATAATAATAATAATAAACATTTTGCCTTCCGATTCCATACTTATTTATATATTCGCATAAAATATACAATCTCGGCAAAAAATTAAAAGCGCATATAGGATAAATCACTAAATCAAGAAAAATGCCAAAAAAATACATATTTTTCATATATATTTTGCTAATAGAAAAGAAAAATAAAAAAATACAAACAGGACTTCGCCCGAACCCTCAACTTTCCCTCTCAAACCCTTACCCCCGCGGTGGACGCGCTTTTCTCGATGACAAGCAGTGGATCATCCACTCCCAAAACCAGAACCCTCATCTAAGGTGGCAAGCGAAACAAAGCTGGAAGTAGCCGACTTCTCGATATAATCAGACATGGAGGTCATTTAGTCTTTGATATCCCTCAGCCAGTTGGTAGGCACCCGAACATACTATAAGTAAAGAAGCAATAGCAAAAGACAAACCAGTCAATAAAAAAGCAAAGAAGAATCAACAAAATAAGATAAAGAAAAGGGATATACCTGAGGCCGAAGGTCCTCATCTATAAGCCCCATTAACCCAGACACTGATGCATTAGGACGGTGCGGCACGCTCAGTGAATCCTCAATACTCAA